>CM021767.1:42549589-42831159 GCA_011076525.1 Nettapus auritus | reverse complement strand
CCCCCCCCCCCCCCCCCCCCCCCCCCCGCGGCGGGAGAGAAGGGATAGTATGCACCTTTCAGTTGTTAATGAAAGCAAATGTGACCTGGAAATGGCTGAGCAATACCAGCAGCATCTGAGAGTTCTGTGCATTGGGTAAACATTACACTCATTTTCTCAGTTAGCCAGTGCCACTCCTAAGAAGCCAAAAGCATTAAAAATCAGCAGGATCTAAACTGTATACCAAAATCAAGCACGAGGGAGAAAGGATGTTGACTCTTACTGTATTTTAACTCAGGTCATGTTACTGCAGAGCTTGGGCATAACCAAGATTTGACCTCAGTTCATTCTGTGTTCGAAAACAGGGAGTAGAGTCTGTTACTTTCTGATAAATTAGGCTCTGCTCAAAATACAGCATTACTCCCTGACAATACAAATGAGCCAAGCTCTTAATGCGATGATGAGAGCTTTGATGATATTCAGCACTTGTGAAGCTGACTCTTGGTCTTTTGTGTGGCACTGATGTGTTTACACTAACCAGAAGATGTTCACACATACCGTATTATTCATAAGTTCATCTGATTTCTGTCTGCTTTCATGTTAAAACCTGAGCTGAAACAATTTTGCTTGTGTGAGGAGGTGGTACAGCTCTTAGTGAAGTTACATGACTCTGCTGCTTTATGCCATCGCTAACTGGATCCTGTATTTGCATGTAAAAGTCTGACTTCATAATGCTGCTTTATTTTTGGCTTTGTGCAAGCTGTTTCTAGTTGAATCAATAGTAAAACTGCTCCTTAAGGCAGATAAATATGTAATTAGTAGAAATAATGGAGCACTAGTCAGCTGCAAAACTGATGCTTCATCTAAATGTGTGTAAGGCACTTTATTTAGTTGGCATGTTGCTAACATCTATTAAGTTAAATTATGAGAAGTGTTTTGAGGCCTTTCACACAGAAAGTGAAGCTTTTCATTCCTTATTTACATGTGCGAATGTATATGCATGGAGACTTCAACCCATGAATTAACTCCAGAGGAAAACAAACCACCAGATAAAAACAAAGCCTGGGTTTGTGTTTGGGTTTATTATTTTTTCCCTTCAGAAAGCAAAGAAGCATCCTTACAGAATTTTCTGATTAATTTATTCAAAGAACTTAATTGATGTATCACAACACAGCGGTATAATTTACATGGCATTAAAAAATGGAATTGCTTCGTTCTTCACGCTGACAGCAGCCAGCTGACTGAGTAACGAGAAGTCAATCTTTGATGGTCATTTCTGTGACTTTGAAACATGTGCTTTTATTTAATTCTCACCTCATGCTGTTTGCTTTTCTAAATACCATTAAATGACATGGAGCTGCACTTGAAATATTACACAGTGTTTTATTAACACCAGTTAGCACTGGTAGCTCTGGGTAAATAGATAGCTCCAGGTCCTGTTGGAAGGCACCATACATCTTGGGGGTTCATGCAAATGTAAAACCCATGCTAAACAACTTCTGGATTGGACGATTACATGTTAGAAGTCAGAAACCTCTGTGGTTGGTTGTTTCTACAGTACAGCTATCACTGCCAAAGAAATTCAACCAGACATATACATGAGTATATATATGTATACATATATGAGCTGAGTGTCCCCAGTGGAAGAGGTGTTTTTAACTTAGTAGACCTGGTCCTTTGGGGTTTGCATCTGGGGATGCTTGCAAGGTTGCCTTTGTAAAAAAAGCACACTGTCACATTCAACCTGAGGTGACTTTTTCTTAAACTAAGGAAATCTGAAGAACAAAAAAGGGGATGAAATCAATGAAGCACTGAATAATTCACACTGGTAGGGACCTCTGGAGGTCATTTAGTCCCACTGTCTGCTCAAACCAGGTCCGAATAAATCAGGTTTCTTGGGGTCTTTTCCATTCAAGAGATCATCAGCAGAAAAAGCAGTGTGAGAGTCCCTCTCACTTCATTGCAAGTCCTCTTGCCAAAGACTACAGTAGCACGGCAGTAGACACAAGACCCTGAGGCTAGAGCTCCACCCTTGGTATAACCTTGTCCCAAACTCTGTAACACCTCAGTGTTTGCTGCTAGAGAAGCCCACTGAAATAGAGAGTATTGCCAACAGGCAGGGGTTATCCAGGGAGTGAAGACAAGAGATTTTTACCTATGAGCTGGATGGCATGGTGCATGCCCCTGTGCCCCTGCAGAGCTGTGCAACTCCCTGGTAGAGTCAGTCAGGCTGCAGCCAACTCTGGTCCCATCTGCCCAGATCTTCCCCAAAGTGGTGGCTGTCTGGGCCACACCACTTGGCCACGCTCTACAAGAAGGCTAAATGATGTATTGTGGAACACAGCTGAGGTGCCCATGACCTGTGAGGTGTCATCTCTTAAGCCGTGGATGTCTCTGCTCTGCAGCCCAGTCATACTCTGCTAGCTTTATGCTGGGAACTGGGAGGGGTATGAAAGGAGAAAGTATCTCCATATACAAGGGTGTTTTCCTAGTAGCACATGAAAAGATGGAAGAAATTATAAATCTTCAGTTTTCCATCTCCTCGCAAGCACAGAGTACCTTGTAACGCTGCCTCATAAGGATTTTATATATGGTTTTAATACTTGAAACTTCCACCATCTTCAAAGAACAAGACTTCGAGACAGATATGTGGGAAATCACTTAGCCAAGTCTTGTAATTTCAGTTCTTCTGCAGTGATCTGCAAACCACAGACTCTGAAATGAGCAAGGGGTTATGTGAATGTTCCATATAAGTATTTATTTTTATTTTCTTTAGCAGAAGCTGTCAAAGCATCTCCTGCCCTTCAGAGTTTTTGCAGTCTGTGCAAAGCTTCTGCAAGCCAGAGCTTTGCTTAGTACACTTAATTAGAGTTTGCTTATTATAACACTGCAAAATAAAGCTGGTTTTAGTCTGGGAATTAAATTTTGCTGCATTTTATTCTTGGTTAGCATCAGTTGCTTCCTAGCATTGGCAGCAATGCTCATGAGATCTGTGCATGTCTGGTGCATGAGAGGTTAGTAGATTTAACAGGGAGACATTAAAAATGGATTTAATAGAGTAGTAGCCTGGACTTCAGTATGTACTGTAATTTTAGCATTGCCCCTGAGTAAGTATTCAATTTTGACTTTTTATTTTTTTCCTTCCAGACTAAATGAAACAGATGCCTCTCAGTGCACTTCTTTGGTAAACACTCTGAGAATCCTCCATCCAATTGTAAGTGATTATATGGCTAAAAATGCATTCTGTAATAGAGAAAACAGATGCAGTGATAATTATCCCAGTGCCCTGAATGTCAAATATTAACTATTGGTGGTGGAAATAAGAGGCTAAAATCAAAACCAAGCGGGATTTGCTGTACCAGATCAGACTACCAGTTCAGGTTGTCTGACTATATCTTCAGATACAGGCTCAGCTTGGTAATTTATAAAGAAATCAGGAATGCCACTTCATAATATTGGAAAGGAAGATGAACTTCTGAGGTTCAGTTTTCCTATTAGTTGTTTATACGTGATACTTGCTAGTAAGGCATGGAACTCACAGGGTCACTGGGACTTCCAGTAATAATTATTTGAATACTTCAAACCTGTGACCTGATTTTTCAATGCAATTTCACTGCCACCAAAAGCAGTAGCCAACTGTGCTCTGTGTTCAGAAATATGAGAACTGAAATGCCTTCCTAGGCAGTTTGAGGTTGGATCAGTGAATTAAGATTTTGCCTGTGGCTGTTGCGGAAAATTCCATGTGGATGTGCAAGCTTATCAGCTGATCTTCCAAGATGTTGGTGAGTATAGCACTAGCCAGAATGACCAGCATGTACGCAGGATCTTAGCCCAAGCTGGAAGCTTCAGTCCTTTGACCAAAATCATTGCAGCTGCTTCTGATTGCTCTTGTTTTGCCCTCACACAGCTGAAGATGATTCAATTTAAAAATGTGAGTGTCCAAGTAAATAGCCTCCAATATGGTCTCATCTCTTCTGCTATTTTTCTCTGATTAGTTTTAGAAGAGTTGCAATACTGAAAAGGTGAAAATTCCTCCATGACAAAGGTATTTGTCACAGACTCCCTCAGCTAGCTGGAGGCATCTAACCTACTGAGTGTAAGGGTAGATGCTTTTCACCCAGCATTAGCTGTCTGAAACTTGTGCTGTTGCAGATCCAAACTAATATTCCATTTTCCTTCTCTTGCCAGTAGAGACACAACAAGCACTTTCAGATGGCAGTTCAGCCTATCCTAAAATAGGTGGGAAAACTGTCTTCCACAGGTGCCTGTTTTGTCTCTAACTGTAAAGGGAGCCTGCAGCGCTAAGATAAGCTAGAAGCCTAATTCTTGGTGGCTTATTTATCTGAGGTGAGTGTTATCCAAGTTAGCCTCATCATTCCCTTCACTTCTTCTCCAGATGGACAAAAGACAACCTAATTCAGAGTTGGAGTGGAGAAGTATGACCCTGTAACACAGGCTAGCCAGAGGCTGGTGGTTAAAACAGGAAACCAATGTAAACTGCTTATCATTGACAGGTAGGTAAACTTTAGAAACTGGGTAAATTCACCTGTGTGAAATGTATGAGAAATAGGTCAAGGCCATGCTGTCTGTTTACATGCTTTTAATCTACACCAGGACATAGCAATTTATCATCTTTCCAAAATGAAAGCTCTGCTTGGTGCAGAGGAATGGGTTGAAATTCCATGGTCTAGGAGACACAGGTGTTCAAGTCAGAAACATCTAGTGGTCTTTCTGGGTCTAAATAAGCCTGTCTAGGTAAAGTTAGTTCCAATTATATTTTGATGTGGTTTTATGAGAGTCAAACCTACTAATGGAGTGGTCTCCTAAGAAGTGTTGTGGGGGCAGGAGAGGCTTGCTTTTTGCAAAGCTCTTCTAAAGAAGGACAAAATATATATACATATCCATATAAAGCCTATATGTATACTTGTCCAGGAGAAAGGTGTGATGTATTAACGTGAAAAGGCACATTCCCTGCTTGTGTTTTGGGGGGAAAACATGACAGGTAAGAGGAGAGGGGCTATTGGAATTTGAGGGCATCTCCCCAGGTTACGGCTGAGACCAGCTCAGGCTGGACCTGAGCACAAGAACCTTCTCTGCTTTTTTCTGCACTGAGTAGCAGCAGGAGCAGCCACCAGTTTGGTTCAGCAGTAATCACTGGGCTAGCCTTTCATTAGTGTCTGACACTAATTAATATGCCATGTGCTCTTTCAAGAACACCAGATAAGTACTCACAGCTTTTGCTAGGCAGATGGTAACTTTCATTACTTGACCAGATTTGCTGATTGCTGTTAGATATCTCACTCCTTGCACAGCTCTGCAGCCATACCATGTCATGCCTCTGAGTGTTCTCAGCCACAGAAAAGAAGGATCCTGTTTGATTTTGAAAGCCATAGGCTGGGTAAAATCCCGTTGCTCTTTTCTGATACATCTTCTAATAACATCAACTTTTTTTCTGAATTTTGCCTGAATACAGGCAGAAGAACAAGCTGCGGGTTTAAGCTCACTGTGAGCAGCAAATTCCCACACTCATCTTAAAACCCTTTTGTTTTTCCACAACTTTGTAGCATCTTTTACGTCTCAGAAGGGGAATTGCGAGTTGTAAATTTCTTTATGCATCCTCCTTTCACACTCCTAGGAGTGAAAAATAAAATGGTCCCTGGCTAGGCCATCCCTCTGTCTCTGAATAAACATTTGTTTGAGGGCTCCCATTCTTGCCAAGGTGTTAGGATAACATTCTCATGCTGATTCCTCAGCCCTCCTTCAGCATCCCGGTGCTGGAGGTCCATTTCCGAGGCTTTGAAATGGCCATGCTCTCACCTCACCTCATACACATGGAAATCAGATCACCAGAAGGAGAAGGAGCAAGCTTGTAAATCCCATGGAGAAGCCACCAGGGCAGGTTAGGGAATTATGACCTTCAGTTTATTAACAGTTGTGGTTAAGAGCTCTGTGCAGCCGAAGAGGCTGCAATAAAAATTAAGAAAGGCTGGGTCGGTGTGTGCGGGCATGGCTAAAGGGCTTGGGCCTACTTCTTTCAAACTCCACTGACCACTTTGCCGTTGTGTTGGGGAAGGCCAAAGCTGACCATTTAAAGCTTTTAACTGCTTATTTTTATACACTGAGAACAAACGTTCTCTTATCATTAGCAAGTGTTTGTGTAAGAGTTCAGAAACCACAGCTGATAGGGGAGCCATGCCATAGTGGGCACCACACATGCCCAGAAAGTCCTTGCCACAAATCTACAGACGAGAGACAAAGGGCTACAGCATATAAGTAGCACGGGTGTTGCAGCAACACATTTCCAGCAAGACGGGCCAGCACCATCAACCACAAGGCCAACTTGTCTCCTTAGGAGTTGTGTAAGACACAGAGGAGGCCAACTGGGTGTGCAAACGTCTCCTGCTTACACTGCTTTTAATTAATCAGGGGAACTTGCTGCCACATGGTGTCTGGGAGGCAGCTAGTTTGAGTGACTGCATAGTGAGAAGAACAAGGCTTTGTCTGCCCTACAAAGGGGATGTTGGCTGAGTTATTCCCCGAACCATGCCTTCCAACTATCAGCCTTCACGTTCTCTGTCCAGTATAGGTCCTGCTTGTTTTCTGAGCAGATAAATCCTTAGCAATGAATCCTTTTGCTGGTTTAGTTGTACCTAAGAAAGGGCTTTTCCTGGCAAAGCTGCAGTGGTAAGGGGAGGGATATTTTCCAGCTCCTGGCTGCCATAGCTGGTCTGAGAGGAGCCTCCAGTGCAGGCCTGGTGGGAGGATGTCAAATAGGCGCTGCAGGCAGCAGGGTAGTGTTATGTCAGTTCTCAAAAGTCACAAATGGGATCCAGAAACAATTTTTTCTCCACATTACCTAATTGCATAGGTAGCTTAATTTGTGGAGCTGTTCCTTCATGTTTTTTTCTTTTGAATTTCCTTCACTTGCATATTGCAGTCATGTCCAAGGAAGCTCCCAGGCTTTGGTTTGGTCGCACCATCAGTGCCACTGTTTTGTTCTCCATAGATGTGGAGCACTTCAGAAGGAGTTAATGTGTGAACAGATAAGTATATCACTAAATCCACACCTCTGAAAGCTTCATTGAACAATTATTCTCACTCCTCACGTGTGAGACAAGAGTGAATAACTTGGGTTAGGTTTAGTGTCTCTCCAATGACAGTAGATAAAGTCAATGTTGCTTGTTTAGGGTAAGGCAAAGTAAGTACAGTGAAAAGCCTGAAGGGAAGGAGGGAAAAGTACTGTGAGAAAGACCACATTCAGTATTGTTCTGTCCCTGTAAAAGAGAAAGAGGCAGAGACCAAAGCTCTGGTCTAGATTAGATCTAAAGGTCTTGTTAGGTCTGCAATAAGATCATCTTCAAAGCTTAAGAGCTGACTTAAATATTTGTTTTCTGATCTTGGTAGGAGCTGGCTTGAGGCACATGTTGCTTCAGGCACATCTTGAATACTAAATAACCTGACATTCATATATATTGGTGATCAAAGAGAGAGAAGTAAGTTGTTTGGGAGATGAGAACTTTAATCAAAACTGAATAAAATGATACAGAAATCCCAAGATTAGTCAGGTAGGGTATCTTAACATGCTTTAACACAGTAAAATGCCTATTAGTGTGGGCCTTTAGATCAAGTATCCTTTCATACATTAGAAAGAATCGGACAGGAAAAGAACAGTTCTCACGACTCTTAGAAACACTTCTGTTTTTTTAAAAACCAAGAACTGGAATTCTGCCTGAAATCCTGTCTTACAAACTGTGTTTCCCAGGTGAAACCCAAAGTTTAAAGATAAATATGTGGACACCGTTGCTTTACCCAAGCCTTTCATTGTTGTGGCTTATTTGGTTCAGAGGTCCCTGAGAACTTCCAAGTGATTTTCTTATAATGAGGGGGACACACTGAAGCATGTGCAATGGCACTTGAAATGGGAACGTTCCTCGTTCTGTATTAGCTGGCACACTGCTTCCCAGGGGCATATGGTTTGGGTTGTAGGGTTTTTCTAGTTCGTGTTTGTAGAGCTGTCTTACATCAAAAGAGAACCAAGAGAAAAGGGAACAAAATCTTAAAACCGTTCCCTTTCCTCTGCTACTACAGTGAAAAATGCTCCCTAGAATGAGAGCAGGTCAAATTATTCAGTGTTGGTGTGTAAGTGCTTTGGGAAGGGTTACTAGGGCATTTCCATTATTTGCTGTGGTTGTTTGGTGGTTGTGACATTTAGAGGGTACTTTGAAGAAAACAGCCCGGCTGGTAAATGACAGCAGAGAAAGGGGAAGGAAAGCAAATGGAGAGGAGGGAAGTTCACAGAGATTTCCTGACAAGATGAAAGGGTGAAGAAAACCCAGTGAGTTCTTATTCAAAAACCATTTTGGTAGCCTCTATTTGAATGAGAGAACAGTTTTTTAGCATGCTTAACAACTATTTGGTCCTGTCCAGGAGTGCACTTCACCAAATGTCTGCTGAGCTTAACACCACAGCCAACTTTGTAAAGTGTGATGAGAATTATTTTTACAGCTGAGCTTCTTAAGAGAGACCACTTGTGATGTGTAAATCCTGGTGGGTTTTAATGCACCTCAGTTGCACTAAAGAGCAAAATGCTGATCATCTTCAGGATTAATAAGGTACACAAAGATATTAGCATGCAATGTTTGAACAAAATAAAAAGGAGTCTGGAATCCTGGTGTCCTCCACAGGAGACCCAATGTGTGCATGTGGTGGGACAAGGACAATGACTGGACTTTGCTGATTCTCAGCACAGTTTTGGTCATGTCAGCTTTCCAATATGTCCTTGAATGCTACAACCTACAGGAGTGAAAAATAGAGACCAGTACTCCAGATACTGTAAGAATTCATTGCTTGTACACAGCTTTAATGAAAAGTTCAGTAAGTTGCAGTGCTCTGGTATCAGGTGATAGCATAAATATTGCTACATGCTTAACTAAAAGTTATGGTTTTGGGGATGAAACATTAGTCTGGCATGAGAGAGAATCTTGTGGGTGAGCAGTGGTATTTTGAGTGGGACCTTGGGAAAATTGCTTAACCTGTCCTCTGTGTCTTTATTCCTAACTCTAAACCCAACTTGGTATGTTACTGTCCTGTTTGCAGGATTGAATGAGCAAATTAATCAAGCTTTGAGTGTCACTCAGATACTACTGTGATATAAATAGAGCTGGGCAGGAAACTCTTCTCAGATCCTTCAACTTTACTGTACCTCAAGATAAAACCATCTTTCAAAGGTTGTTTGGTAGATCTGTGATTGAAACAAATACATACATACATACAACAAACATCATTTTGTTGGTAAGTGTGCTCCTATGGGATGTGCATTCACATTTTGAATATGAGTTTGCCACTAACTCATTTCATAGAAGGACTTGAACCCAGGGTTTTCCTTTCCTGGAAAACTCTTCAAAATTGGGGTGTTTGGTTATAAAAGCTGCTTGTGTTTAAAAATAAAAAATAAAAAAAAAAATCTGACTGGCTATAAACAGAGGTAGTAATGACAGGAAGAATGTGATGCATGGAAAGCAAAATTTAAATATGGACCAATATAGAGAAGGCAAGGCATGAGGGGGAATAAAGGAAAAAAAAAAAAAAAAAAGAGAGAGAGAGAGAGAGAACATAGATGGTCATGCATTTTTGTCACCAAATGTGTATTTTCCAAAGCAAGTGGAAAAATCATCATGAAGAGTGAAACACAGCAGGATAGGTGCCAAGTGGGCATGTAAACCTTTCCCCAAAACACTGAATAGTGCAATGGTATGGAGCAGAGAAGTGTGAAACAGAGCAAATTTAGAGAAAGGAGAGCTATGTCAGCAGCAGCATTAAAACGTAGAGACTAACATAGTCTTGTTGAAGAGAAATTAGAGGCTGGGAGAAAGGTGAGGGAGAAAGTGTTGATGCACTATGAGATTATCGCACATTTCTAAAGAGGTTTGAAGGAGCTGACTTCCTGCTGTGGGGTTCCTCTCATACTGGTGTGAACAAGCATCATGGTATCACCTGCAAAGTCTTTAAGTGCAAGTGGCGACACTTCAATATGCACAGCCTGCCTTAAAAAATCCCAGGGAAAGCAAAAGAAACATGAAAAACACGCAAGTCAAAAGGGTGCTGCTCCCATTGTTCTTTGTGCTGCATGGCTATCTGGGAATCCCAGAGAACAGAGAGGTCTCATCTCCCCACGTGTGCTCTGCTGCATCCTATGGCACTGCTGTGCTGCCAGTGTGGATGCAGCTCCCACAAACACCTTCCATGGCTTTCACAGTAGCAGTACAATGAAACCAGCCTGCTAGGTAGGAAACAAGCTCTCACCAGAATAAGTATAGCAGAGTATATAAACCTGGTAGCACAACCCCTTTACAGAATAGACAGGAGTGAAACCACTTGGGACTGTCTTGAACTGAAATATGACTTTTGGGGCACTTGAGACTAGCTCTGAGTTATCAAAGACAAGAAGGGGTGCATCTGGACCCTCTCTAGCTGGGACCTTGGGGGTAACCACTGCACCCCTGGCTATGAGCTCCTTCTGCTCCCAACCCACTGGCTTGAGGGCCGAATATGCTGTCAAGTGCATGAAGGCCTGAAGCTGAAGGAAGCCAACATAGATGTGACAAGTAGAAGGAGCTCCACAGAGAAGTATAATAGCAAAAAACAGATCATGTATGAGAAACGGAGGGAAAAAATAGTGAGGTAAAATAGTTGGTCAGCAGGGTGATAGTCACTGGGGACCATGCTGTACTCAATAAAGATGTTAGAGTTTTGTACTTTGTAGAAGGTGTCACACCACCAAGCTCTCCCAGAGAGAGGTTTGGACTTCCAAGGGGCACTCTGCTGTCTCCAACATGAAGCAATGGAGTGCCAGTGCAGGCTTGTTATTGTATTGTGTTAGAAATGTATAATGAGAACCTGAAAAAAGCAGGGCTGAACAAGGTCCTCTATTTAGACAATGCAAGAGTAGCCTGGCTTATTTTCCAGGATGAGGTATTGGGGAGGAGTATGCACGTATTTAAGACCACAGGGAATAACAAGGTCTAAGAAACATCTTTGTAAAAAGAAATCCTGAGTGACTGTATTTTTCAGGAGCTAATTCCTGCCCCAGATCATGATCTGAGTAGGCTTGTCTGGTTTTAGTATTTACTTGTGCTTTGGACACCCTCACTCATTTGATGTCCAATCCTATAAAAAGGACCCAAATAAGATGAAAACTTTGTTGTGCCCTGCAGCTTAACAACATCCCACAGCCATTATCAGCAACAGAGAAACTGTTCATGTTCTTGATTCCTTGTGGGAAACAAGACTTTGGTGTTTCTTCTGCAAATATTTTATCTTTCACTTTTATTAACCCCTCCCCAACAAGTCAATTCGTTTTTCTCCTGAAAGACTGAGATAGTGTGACTGGCTGACACATACTAGAGAGCCCTTTGAGCTTGCCTTCCCCACATTTCAAGACAAAGTGAGAAAAAAAATCTAAATTTTTGTCTTTTTAATGAGAATCCACTTTTTGTGCTCCTTTATTCATTTATTTTGAGGCCTTCTACCTCTGTTAGCTGTGGGAAAAGGCTTCACTTCGCCAGGGTACAGCATGCATTGTAAAAGTAATTCAATTTTACACCATAGCAATGACATGATCAAGGGAACTTTGAGCAGGCTTTGTGACCAGGAGCATTTAACAAGTATGTGAAAAGCTCCCAAAGAGCCTTCATAAAAGAAAGAAAGATTATAACAATAGGAGAGGTAGTTTGATAGTGGTAAATTAAGAGTCATAGGAGTGACTCTAATCAGGTTATACTTTAAAGAAAGAGAAGCACCTGTATATCTCTCATGTACGGGCCTGACTGCATTAAGAACTGTTCGGTGTGTGATCTGAAGTGCAGAAACCCCTGTGATGCTGAGCACTTGCTGAGCTCCTTGGGTTCAAGAATTCAGCCCTGCAAGTGCAAAGACTTCCTAGGAGAAATAAGTCAGACTGCAGATTTGGACAGAGTGCCTTGAAAAAATGATTTTTAATCTTTCATCTCCCTGTAACAAAGTTTTAGCCAATGGGTAGAGCTATGTAGGGTTGGTAACCTTTCATTTTTGGTCCCCATGGAAATCTGACAAATCCCATGCAAGCACGGAAACAGTCTTGTATAAAAGTGATGGCAACTAATTCACATCTGATAGTTTATCAGGTCTGCACAGCCTCAGCCAGATTCTGTCCTGAGCTATTTCTCAGTGAGGTGCACAATGTACCAGAAGCAAGAAAGGCCATGAAAATGAGAAATACCAATGTATACTATGTGTATTCATATGCACATTAAGGGAACTGGTTCTGGACATGTAATTAAAACTACAGTTTGTAAGTAAGATGTACAGAGATGTATGTTTTAAAGGAGAATCCAGCTGTCTCAAAATAATTCATACACAAACAGCCTAACAACTAGTGTTAGTTTTGTTTCTCACATGTGGCTGACTCACTACTTCTTAGATACGTGTTAGTGTGAAAATAGTCGAGTTTATTTTGCACAGGAACAAGGTTGCAACTGGTCTTTTTCTTTGTTAGAAAAAAAAAAAAAAAAAAAAAGAGACAGAGAGAACTGAAAAAGTTGGGCTTGCCTACTTTTTGCAACCGACAGGGACACCTACAGGAAGACAAAATTAACACATTGGCATATTGGGTGTTTTCTGCTTTATTTGTTCACAGCTTGAGCCTATTACCTAATAGAGACACAAGAAAATGGCCCATCTGTTTGCAGTGGGCAAATGTGTGAGTACTGCTCTCTGGGGCTGCATGGGAGAAGGGTTGCTTTTCAAGAATGTATTTACTTTACTCTCTGTTTTCTCAACGGTGTGTATAACTCAATACTAAAAGGCTAATTTGTTTAAGAAAACCAAACCTGACTTCTTCAGTTAATTGCTTACAGAAAAGCTGTAGGTATTGCACGAGTTGTGTGCGCTTTGCTGAGCGCTCTGGAGTGGCCTTGGCTCGGCTGCTGGCTGGGAAGCAGAACAGCCAGCTCCATCGAGGCAAAATCCTTGCTCCTGGCCTGCTCGCTCAGCTTGGGCTGCAGCTCTTGGAAATCAGGGCTGCATAAGGAGAGGGAGATGAAAGTCTGCCTATCAAGGAATGGGGATGAGGCATCTGGGAGGGAAAGGCTGCTCAGGGGCACGCAAGATTTGAGATATGATTAATGCTCTGGCAGCACGTTAACGAGAACAGGATTTGGCAACTCGGAGGAAATGCCTCTGTGTTCGCTTGCAACCAGCCTCAAGCAGGAATATGAGCCTAGGCTCGTGTGAAAGCGAATCCAAGATTTTGCATGGACATGAATGGCAACAGGATGGCACGAATCCTGTGGGGCCCTTTCCATGGAGCTGGGTCTGCTTCACAGCTCCTTTTATCGGCAGAGGGACAGGGGACGTTCTGGTAAGCAGCAGCACCGTGAAAAACCTTCAGCGATCGTTGCTGCTTCTCCCCAGCTCCTTTGCCTCTCAGGCTTTTTAAACAATTTTTACAAACTCCCGGAGTCAAAGCCAGTGACAACAGAGGTAGCCTTTACTTCTCTGCAGTCTGCAGGGACAGAACTGCTTGAAGGTATTAGCTATGCTAAGCCTCTTAAATAACTATTAAACACATAAAACTCTTAAATGCACGCAAATCCTGTGTAACAAATGGCAAACAATAAGGAAAAGCTGATCAGCCATTATACAGCAATTTAATCTATGCAATTTGCATAATTTTGTCTAACAGAAGGAGGCTGTAATAGAACTGCTTTCTGAAGAAAGGCAGAAATGCTGTACAAAACAGGTAAACAATCAGGGATGAGGATTTTGCAAGTTCTCGACAAATTCTTGGCTCCCGGACAAAGGGAGTGTGATGTAATTGCAAGGGATGTGATGTAGATGGGCTGAAAGAGATAAAAGAAGAGTTGTGTGCATGGAAAAAAAAAGTCAATTTTGCAATCAAATTGGGGAATTTAGGACAAAGGTTGAATATATACCTCTAACTCTGTCCCTATGTATCATTTCAGTAGATCCTGTGCCAGGGATACAGTACTCTGCTGTGACAGGCACACTGCTGCTACCTTCACCATTTGTGCATGCGTCGCACCTTTGGGATCGGGGAGATCAAAGAGCAGCTACTTCTGAGCAGCCTCCCTCCATGGCCACACGGTAAACGAGCCACGGGCACTGGGACTTTGGGCCAGCTCCCCAGACTAGCCTGCACCTCCACAGTCTGTAAGGTGGGCTCATGCTTAAGAAATAGGCCTAGCATGTTGTGGGCTCCATCTGCTAATCTTAACGCAAAGCATGTGGAGATCTCAGGGACAGGAGCTGTACAGCTTCCTCCAAAGTAGGTAACTGTGCGCCTGCTTGTCACTACAGAGCCACCTGCTTAGGTACAGCCCCTGCACCCTGTGAATTTACACCGGGAGCTCATTAACAACTTAGTGCTGGGCTGCAAAGCAGCTTTTTTTTTTTTTTTTTTTTTTTTCCAGGTTTGTCCCCTATTATGTTCCCAGCAATCTGGTGGCCATCAACACCTTGCTGATAAACTGGAAATTTTCACCTTCTTCCATCCTCACCTCTCAAACGACCCATGAAAGAGCCTTAGAGATCAAAGAAATCCTCTTCCAGCCTTATCCTTCTGACAGAGGGACTGATGGGATTTAGCACCCATGTGGGAATGGCATTGGTAACTGGGGAGTGGTAGGGGTGGAAAATGAGGCAGGGGGTGTGGGGGTGGAAGAGCCCAGAAGATAAATTACCTGGGGAGGAGGTGCATACTGAATTGTGGTCACCATGGCAAGATGGCAAGTGTGAGAAGACAGAAAAGAAATGACTTCCTCTGCCCCAAATAAAGATCAAGGTACATTTGCATTCAAAGGGGTTGGGTTTTGCACGTATCCCATCTCTTCAGTCACTTTCTTTTAACTGGAAATCCTCACTAATCCTGCAAATTCTGCTCCTGCACATGATACATCTGAAGGGCTCGCATCTTTCTCCAGCATTGACTGTATGTGTTCTTTCACCTTACTTTTTTGCTGTTCAAAAGACAAATAAAAACCAGAAGGACTTAGACAAGGGGATTCTATGAGATTTTTAAAAGATCCTGTAACTTTTGAATTATAGACGTACTTGTAGACATAACCCAACAAACTTTCAAATAAGAGTTATCCATTATTTATGCTATTGTTGCAGCAGTTTTAGGCTTTATATTGAAATCACATCAGCAGACACAGCAACCTGGGGAGTTTTCACAGCACCTTAGGCAGACTGAAGTGGAGCTGACGAATAATCACTGATGGAACAGCTGTTATCCAGAGATAACAGAGGACTTCAGGCTGCAGATGTGCATGGGGTCAAGGGAGACAATGTTGTGCATGGAAAAGTCATACAATGGAGTCCTGTGTATTTTCTTCAGATGTGAAGAACAAAGAAGCAATGACCTTTTGTCTGTTGCTGTCACTCCCCGCTTCACCATTAAGGTAGTTTTCTCTTTTGTTTTTTTAGGGGGAGGTTTCTTGAAATAGACCCCTGTCAATCATGCCCTGACAACGATGAGCACATTCATGAGCAGAATCCTTTTTAGAAGTTTAAATATTCTGAATATCAAAATACACGGCAGTTAGTTTAACATGGAGCTTGGGATACCTGTAATTTTAATGCATCTGTTTCAAAACAGTGGTAAATAGCAGTGTGCAAGGAAAAGAATGACAGATCTTTTTGTGCATCCTCCTGGTATTGGGTAGTCTGTGATTTAAGGACTTCTGAGTTGAGGCTGTGGCCATGTGTTGGTGTTGAACTGCATTTACGGGATCTAGATCTGCCCAAGCCCAGTACGAAAACCATGCCTGGCTCCTGAGCAGGGTTTGAAAGCTGCTGCCATACAACCAGTGGTGAGAGAAATATCTTCCCCCAGGGGACAAAAAGCCGCAGTGCAGGAGCTCCTGCTCTGCCCTGGCACACCGGCTTTCACCTGATCTCCCATGTGGTGGATCAGTAATTGCGGAACTGTGCCTCATCCTCCGGCACGCGCCACGCTCGCCCCAGCCGTGGGCAGGTCCCTGGTGAACTCTTCCCATGCCAGAGTAAGGCAGGGCAAAGTCAGTGTGCCTCGCCTGAGGCTGAGGATAAGCCTCTCTCTTCCTGCTGGCAGAAGCACAGCTTTAGGAAAACTCAAGCCCCTGGTGCAGAGCCTGGTGCCAGCCGCGTGCCTGGGCGCAGGGCGCTGCCGCCCACAGCTCTCCCTGCCCAAACATCTCCGCTGGGGCTGGCCACGTGGCAGGTTTGGCTGTGGGTCCTTCTCCCACACCCTGCTATGGGGCCATCACTTATTCCTCCCCGGGAGCCATAACGAGCTGAATACATGATTTTGTTTTATCATTGAGATTATTTTTAAGGAAGGTGAGTGCTCACAGGTCACTTCCTAACTAGGCAGGAGGGGTACACTTACTCTTTCTGGAGCATCCCCTGTATTCAATAGAGTTGTGTTGGTTTGGGTTGAGAAATGTGAGTGAGAGCGCACAGCAGTTACGTTCCCAGCCCAGCTTGTTGTTTTTTTATGGTTCCCATCCCCAGCAGAGGACAATGGCTTCTGTAGCTCAGGATCCATGGGAAGCTGGTGTTTGACAATACACTCCTAACGCTTCTGGTTTGTTTTTCTGTTTGGGTTTTTATTTTACTGTTGAAATTAGGAGTTTCCATTTTAGCTTTTTTTTTTTCTTTTTTTTTTTTTTTCTTTTTTTTTAATTGCTTTCCCCCCTCCTCCACACTTTATTCTTTTGGCACAGAGCTGCCACTTACCAGCTGTTCACAATTCCTTCACCCCGTCTGCTTTTCAGTATGAGATTACCACGACATACACTCAAAGGACATTTTCTTCCTTGCAGGAGGTCCCTGCTTCCCATGCCCACTGAATACATTTAATGAAAATACTTCTCTCTCTCTTTCATACCTTGGAGGAAAGTTTTTATATCCGTACTCATCACATGATTCAGATTGGCCAATCTGTCACCCTCTAATTGCCTAAGTTTGATTTCTTGACTGTTTTAAGATCCTAGGACTACTGATTTTCCCCTCTCCTTGGTAGAGCGAGCTCACCCACAAACTGAGTATTCAATAATTATTTTTCAACAAAAAGTTCATTCATCAACTCATAAATCTGGTCTCCTCTCCCTTGCCCTTTCCATTTTGTTGTGTGTAATTGGATTATTTTTCTACGCTGAAATTTGACCAGAAAAAATAAGTGCATTGCCACATACCAACAAATGGTACCCGAAAGAGGCAAACTGGCATGTCACTGTGAAGCAATCGGTTGCCCTCCCTGGTAGATGTCATCTGCTAAAGGGAGAGCAAGGAGCCATGGTTTGGGATCAAGGGCTGCGAGGTGCAGAGACTGGGAACTTCCACTGTTGCTAACGGGAGAAGAGGCTGCTGAGCTCCTCTCAGGAATGTACTGCTTTCATTTCTAATTGAGTTATTTGTTCACTTGTTGAAGAACTCATCTCTTAGGGCAGTGACTCCCACAGACAATAACAGTGGCCTCATGCAGCCACCAGGGAATTCATTGCAGCCACAAGACAAAAACTTGCTCTGATTGTTCAGTTCTGTTTTGACTTAGTCTGTCAAAACTGCGGCCACCATGAATTTACTGTGATGGCACGTGTCACAGCTGTTTGTCTGAGAGACGCTGGTTAGTCCCGTCTCTTTTTTGGGTCCTTGGAGCAGGAGTTCTCAAGCTGCAGCCTGAGAGACCACATTGAGTAGTCTGCAGAGCCGTACTAACACTGCACATTGGCATTGTCTTTCTACCTTGTCAGTTAAAAGCCATTTGAGAAGAGGTGTGATAGACTGCAGGAAAGATCTGGGTGTTGTGTGGCTCCAGAGAAAATGAGGACCACCAAACCCACAGGTCAGGTCTGCTCTCAGCACATCTCTGCCAGTCTTGATTCTCAGATCACCCAGTGCCTTCTGCTGAACACGTCCCTGTCCCTGGCCTCTGTCTTCCAGGGCCATCTTTGTCCATGGAGCAACCTCATGGGCATCAAAGAAACCCCCAAAACCAGGAATACTGCCAACCCAGGTACATTCGCCCCAGGAAACTCCCCAGTGTTGCTCAAGATGTTTCAAGCAGCAACAGGCAGCTTGCATGCTAAGCCATGGGTCTGTGCACAGAGAGCACACCCAGCCCCCTGCACATGTCCTGCACAGATCATGCACACACCCCTGGACTGTCTCTCTGGATACTGAAGGGGCTCACAAGAGGCCAGAAAGATCAAACTCTCCTTCTAAAACAAAGTAATTCATAAGCTAGCCTTGGATATCTCCTTATCCAACCTTCACCAGTCCTGCATTTTTTCTGGTCTGGGGAGTTATCATCTTCTGTAAGGCTACAGGCAGTCTAACACAGCTGGGGAGGAGACCCAAGCCCTGAAGCAGTCTGCTTCCCACCCATGCTCTTGACCTGCTGGGGTTGCTTCTGGCCATCTTTGGTCAGCAGTTCCTCACCTGCAGCCTTCCCTGGATGCTGCTGCTCTGCCCAGACTGCAGTCTTTCATAAGAGGTATTTCTGTCTGACTGCTTGGTCATGTCTCAGGAATTTCAGAGTCCCTTATTTACCTTTTGCAAGCAGTTCTCATCAACAGCAAATCAATACCTTCTTATCTTGTGGTTAGGATATTACTAATATTTGTCCATAGTCAATATTTTTCCTTAAAGCTAAAACATTCAAGTTTTTTTTTTTCCTCTTTTTGGTTATTCTTTGTAAGCTTTGAACTATGTGCAAGTAGTATCCGAAGCCATAAAACTAATACGATAAAGCTGGGCTTCGGGGGGGAGGGTGCAGAAACAAGACTTTTAGATGATATGTTGATAAATAATAATAATAATAATAAAAGTTGATCATTTACAGGAGAAAAAAGTGTTTCATACAAGAAACAGCATCCTCATAAAAAGTTTTATGGTAAGGGACCAGTATAGTATGTTGTGCAGTGAAACAGGGAAGGTTGTGTCCCTTCCTTCCTACCAGAGCAATCTGCTCCTGGTTGTCCCTGCACAATGACTCCTTCAGAAGCTGGATAAGGACCAAAAGAGCAGAGAAGAAAGGGAGGCAGTACAAGTAATGGATACGTGCAGGTCTTTTGTGTGACATTTTGCAACTTTACCTTTGGAAATCAGAAGCGTTTGAGAAGTTTAATTTTCTCCTTGTCTAGCAGCAGTGAAAGAGGTCAGCTCAGCATGCCCCCTTCCACTTTATATCCCTACCCCCCAACAAATATGTTTTAGTAAAATGAAGCTGGTTTGAAGCCCCTGTGTGATACTCCCTAAAATGCCATCAAGACCCTTTGTCTTCCATGGCCAGTCACTCCTGAGACTGATACATGGACCTTTTTTTGTGGGATGCTGTGGGCTCGCATTTGACAGGTGAGTGCACCTAGTGCCAAGCACAAGGGAGAGACACGGGTGCTGTTCCCGAGCTGATCCCATGTCCTTTGCCCCTCTGGGTGAGTTCAGAGTGGAGCAGCAGCATTCGGTGCTTTGGTGGCACAGCAGATGTGCTCGGCAGTGTTTCTGAGAACTGTCACCATCTTCTTGAGCGTGTCGCCGCCCCATCATCCTTCTCCCCTTCCTCTCCTCAACCCCTCAGTGGTGCCCTCTCCACCGCCCCCCCGCTCAGTCCAATCCAACAGCACAGTTTGCATTTTCCATATCTACTTTTTTTTCTTCTTCTTCTTCTCTCCCCCTCTTTTGTCTTCTGGTAACAGCGTTTGGCATTTCCCGGACAGCCCGTACCCCATAAGGCCTTAGTGTCTGAATGTGAGAACGGCTTGAGCGTTGCCTGCTGCGACTGAAGAAGAACTTGAGTGAAAATAATCCTCTCTTTTGTTCCGCTTGGGTTGCTTTTTGTTTGCCTGACAGATGTTCGGCCCCTGTGCGTGCGCGCGGAGCGGCTCCTGCTCGGTGCGGCTGGGCCCTCTGATCTGCCAGCCCATTGATTTCTGCACCTCGGCCCGCTGCTCTCGTCCCTTACAGATGCAAGGGCCGGGGGCTGCGGCCCCGCTCCTCCGCACACAGGCCGGGCGACCCTGTGTGTGAGGGGGGACGAGGAGGGATGGCCTCTCCCTTTCTACCACCATGGTGACAAATAGAGGCGAGTTTGGGGCAAATTCTGTCAAGCGTCACACTGCGGTGCTGTGTTCTGAGGTGCCGTGACATGGCATCTTGCAGGGGCATGAGGGAAAAGCTGCAGGGGTACTGTACTGTGCCCGTATTATTTCAAGTTCATATTGAAGTCACTCTAATGATGAGAGGTTGGAGCGAAGCCTTGAGAAATGTGGCACTTGTTATGCCCAGATCAGCCCTGAGCAGCCTGCCGTCAGGAGGGTGCTGGGTGCATGCACTGCAGGCAGCCCTCTGCAGCGTGTGGCTCTGGGCTCATGTCGCGCCCACAAAGTGCTCTCAAGAGCACTTTGGCTTCCCCCACACACCCAGACATGTGCCTGCACAGGTCTGAGCTGCCTCTGGATCTAGAGCTGCGGGTGTGTTGTGGAAGGCAAGGTGTTTGTTTTGCCATGCTCAGCTGTTTCCCTTGGGCAAACTGGTGCTACACAGAAAATGGTGGACGCGCACACTGCCCACCCAGCTCCGGGTAGCAGTGGCTCTTTGCCAGTGTCTGTAATGCAGTTTCAGAGTGGACACACTCCTGAACACAGAGCTGCATCCCCTTTCTTCAGGCTCAGATTCATGTCCACGCTATGCATGACCATCCACGCTTCGCTTCACCATGCTGCACAGCTGAGGTGTGTGTTTTTGGGCAGCCCCGGGTGCCTGTCTCCCCTTGCCAGCCCGTACATGTGTGCACCTACAGCAGTCTCTCCAGCTGCAGCGCTTCTGGGTCTGTACTGTGCTGCCCAGCCTTATCGCCTGTCCCTGAAGTGTATCCCATATCACAGCGCATGTCAGAGCTTCCAGAACGATGACTGCTGTGGCACAGAGAGGGACATCCTTTGATTTCCCTACTAAGAACTCTACTAGGCACTGAGCTGTCATTTAACACTGCAGTAGCTGCGCATGGGTTTATTGAAAACTTAGCTAGCTACGTGTTAATGACCTGTTGCTTGACAGGATATTTTCCCCTGCAGAAACAAATACAGACATGCTCTTGGTGCTACAGAGTTCATCCATGCTCTTCCTGAAGGCTCTGTGCCTGCAAGAGCAGGGGCAGCTCGGTCTGGGCTTGTTACGGCAGCACTCCCATTGACGTGCGGCTGTCTGCTGTATCCCCCCGAGAGGCTGGCAGAGCTGGCAGCAAAGCTTCTCCTGGCACAAAGGGATTTATCCTGACACGGAAAGCAGGCAGGGAGGGAAACCAGCCTGCAGGCTGTGGTGGCCTGGGTCACAGCTCCAGCTGCAGTACGGCTGATGGCGCTGGGAGCAAAGCCACAGTGCGGTGCCTCCAGCCCTCAGCGAGGGCATCGCACCCACAGCTCACCGGGACGGGGCTCAGGAAGAGCTGGTGGCAGAGGGGGTGTCTGTGCTTGGCTTCCTGAAGTAACCCCTAGCAGTAGGGTGGGCAGAGAGACCTGGACAGCATCTGCAGAGCAGAGCATATGTTCCATGGAGCCATGTTGAGCAGCCTGTGCCTGTCAGCAGCACTGGAAGATCTTCTATCGCTTAGCTTCAGCTTTTAGCTTCATCTCAGGCCTTGAGATTGCCTTCTCTGACGTGCATGCCATGTAGTTCAAGTGGGATGCGTGTGTGGGTCTTTAATCCAGGGAAAATAACATTGAAAAGCCGCTGTGGTATCAGTGGCCAGCAACTTACATTCCCCACTTCGTTAGTTTTGGATCCTCCTTGACACATGTAAAAAGGAGCAAAAGGGGCTCATTTGGAACAAAGAGCTTTGTAAAATGCTCTCTGGCTTGACAAGCAAGGTTTGCTGAGCTGCTGGACCTTGTGCTTAGCCTCTCTTTCAGTCACCAGATGACTGTAACTGCTGTGAATTCCTCAGTACATGCTCTGAAAATGGAGTTTTGTCCTGGGAGTGTCACCCAAACACTGTTAGCTGCCTTGCGGCCCAGAGAAGTTTAAGATGTTGGTTTCAACTTCTAACAAGTGATTTTCTTTTTTGCTAAGCATTCAGAGATTACCCATAGAAGGCTGTGGGGATGGCCAGCCTCAGTGCAAGCCAGGAAGGGCAGTAGATGGTTTATGAACAATTCCCAGTTTGGGGATGAAGAAGAGAGGAAATTCCAAAATCTAGGCTTATTGATCCTCTGAATTTGGGGGTGGGGAGTGATAAAAACCTTTCTCTGGTTGTCTGGTAGGAAACGCCTTAAGGGCATGGATCTGTGAATGCAGCCATGAGTATCTGTGGGACAACATAACGTACATCCTGGCATAACCAATTTCGTACATGCATATTTTTTGCAAAGGCTATGCTCTAACTCTCTGTAGGCAGCATTGGATTAATACCATGGGATTTATGTAAGCTGTTATTTCCTATAGATGGTACCTGAAATCCAAGCTGTGTCCATGCTGAGTGTTAGCAAGGGACATCAGCATCAGGATTAATTCCCTTTGACTCATTTCTGTCGTGACGCTCGCGGCCTTTCTCCTTGCTCTGCACAGCCTCTGGGTGATGTTGTTGTTTGCAGAGCTGTGTGCGAGCTATTCTGTGACTTTTCTTTTAAAGTACTTCTTTGAAATTCTCCTGCTTCTGTAATGGGGTTTGAGCTCAGTTGCGTCACTGTTGTGATGGTCTGTCAAGCCATCTAATTGGGTTGTCTCATTAAACCACACAATCAGTGCTTACAAGGCAGCGATCCTGTAGCCCAACACTGTAGCTAGAGCCACGCTGGCTCCCGTTGCCTGCATGTGGGTCGGGATGTGATGCAGAGGCTGAGGCTTCTCTGTGGACTCATCCAGCAGCTTCTGAGGTGACCCTCGAATCAATCAGGCCATTTCCAAACTGACGTGCTCTGCAGTGAGACCAGCTGGAGCAATTCAGTCAAAATCAGCAATCAGGTGGCTTTGAGACTGCAGTTCAAAGGGAACGCTGCTACTGGGATCTCAGACTGAATGATGACTTCCAGCACCGTAGCTAAATTTAACTGGGAGCGCAGAGCTCCAGGTCTGTGCAGAAAAATGAGGGCAGCTTTCCTGCCAACCCCAGTCATAAACCAAACAGAGGGTTTAAACTGCCAGAAGCCTCTATGAAATGTTTGTGCAGGAGTTTGGTGGGTTAAATTAGGCATGAGAATGCCTGTGTGTAGATGCTGTTTTGGTCATTGTGACTTCCCAGCTGCTCAAGGAAGAGTATCTTGGCTTTTTGGTGCTTCGCTAAGTATGGTGAAGTGCCCCTGTGACAGAGTCGTGTCCTAACAGAGGTGAAGGTTACCACAGCCCCCGCCTTTAAAGGCCACATAGCCAAATCAATATATATCCAAAATATCCATTTGATAGTTTAGGTGGAACAGCCTGTGCTGAATCAACAGCCTGTCTGTCTAAGGCTGTAAGCTCAATAGCTCTGTGCTAAGGGTCTGGAGAAATTGGGGGGGAAATGCACCATCACCTTCCTGTGGAAATGCTTCAGCTGTGACCAGGTGTGTGCTCTGGCGGAAACAGGCTGGTGGCCAGGAGACACCAGCTGCCCAGGTGACATCTTTGGGGATTTAAGGAACATAAGATGGACAGTGTTAGGCACCAGTCTAACAAATTGCATAGTCCAGGCTGAGCCACACATCAGACCAGTCTTTATGTGAGCTTGTGTGAACTCTGCTCAGCATCACTGAGCTTGCAATAGTTAACAGGCTGTGGACAGCAAGGCTCTCCTTTCCCCCACCTCACACAGTGTCACCCAATGCTATACCAGAAAAATCTAAGTGTCACCATTGAAATCTCATTTGGTTGCGCTTTGTTAAAGAGCAGTTTGATGTAAAAGCCCCACTAAATACCAGCTGAAAATGCTTTGCATCACCCTTTAAAATGCTTTTACTTCAGATTTTGTGGATTATCTCAGGGTGAGCACTTCTCTTGGCTTTTGCAAAAGTACATAAAACCTCAGACTTTGTGGCTTATTTTAAATCAGAGAATGAAACACACTGCATAGCTCTTCCAAAGACAAATTATCTTTCATTTTTTAAAAATCCCATCTAATTGTCATTAATCAAGCCATCCCCTGTGCTAATAAGATGGAGGCGGGGAATGGAATGCTGCTCCAGCTCAGGCAGCTGTTGAGCATGTCAACCAGTTTCAAAACGCTTGGCAGAAGTTGTAAATGCAGTTCTAATGAGATCGACTTGTCTGCAACTAGCAAACAAATACCAGCCGCACCAAACTGTTTGTTTGCCATGGGACTTAATGGAGATTGTGTTAACCATTCCGCATTCAAGGGTAGATGTCAAGAAAAGTTCAGATCAAGCGCAAGGCAGTGACACTGGAATGCAGCTTTCTCCAAAATGGTTGCTCGTATAAAACCTACGAAAAAGCTTCCCACTCTTTTATTTTTCTTCCCCTCCCCACAGCCATCAGGCCTCTGAACTTTCTGCAGTCTCGGTGCATGATGTTCTCTGCAAAGGCTGCAGAAGCAAGCTGCAAATGGAAATACACAGTGTGAGGATGGGCTCCTGGCAGGGGACACACTCCCGAGGCACTCTGCAGCATCCTCACCTTGCAGGTACGGCTCCACCAGTGGCCCACGTGGTCGTGGGGAAGAGAAGCGGCATTCAGCCGATCTGCCCCAGGTCTCAAACACGAGAGCACAGCAATGATGGCCCAATAAGCAGCTTGGTGGCCCACCAGACCTGACTGCCAAGCTGGTTACAGCCCTTTTGCACAAGGCCTGGTTGATCACCAGTCCAGAGGAGCTGTGACCCTGCTGGGCTAAGCCACCTTGTCTGCTGCACCCTGGGTGGGCACACAGGTAAATCAGCACGTCAGTGACTTCTTGGACTAGGACCGAGGAGGTCTCCAAACCCCTGAGGCTGGAGAAAGCTAAACAGAAATACCTAAATTTCAGAGGTGTCAGCCAAATAAACGTTACACCAGGAGCAAAGTGTTTATAATGCTGCACTACAGCTCCCAGTCTTTTACATCTTGTTTCTCTTCTTCAGCAAGAATGAGAACCCTGCTTAGCCCCTCTTTTAGGATTCTTCGGCTAAAGAGCAAAGCACCAGTTGCATTTTGGATGCCATCCTTATCCCCTTGCTAATATCCCTTTAATTTGTCCTGTGCCAGAAATATTAATTATTGCAGGCTACAGCAAAGTTGAGCAGCTTGACAGAGTCCATCCCTACCCTCACTTGAGCCTCCGAAACGAACAGTGAAGTTGAACTCTGCCAGCAACTGTTCGGAACAGGGCCAAGAACAATCTAACAGGAAAGATACTGAGGATTTTTTTGTTTGTTTTTCTGTTAAACCATGTTTTTGTAATTATGAAGACTTTGTTGAGATTGCTTAGAAAAGGAAGTGCACATAAAATGGTCCATACAATTAAACTAACTACATATTAGAGTTGAAGGAATATAAGGCTGGTCTCTCTATGTTGCACCCACACAGACAAAACCCCTTCTCAAAAGGAATTTGTCTTGAGAAGGCAGTTCTGGAGACAAATCTTGGTTAACTTCAGGCCTATGTGCCATATTGTCTGTTTTACAACTGCCCCAGTTGGCCTAGAAGCAAAGGACATTCATATTAAACAAAAGCTGACTGAAAGAAAGAATTTGAAAGCTGTCACTCCCAAATCCTTTTCAGTCTAAAGTTGGTTCCTGACTCCAGATCATGAGCCCTGATCAGGGCAGCAGCTACTGTATGCTCTTAAAACTATCTTCTACTAGCCTCAGGAGAGACAGGACTGCTTTATTTTGCTCAGATTCACATGAATGCTTTTTTATTCATTCCCTACTTGCTCCTGCCACTTCTCCCCAAGCTTAGGTTTGTAAAATCCTGAATCAGTCAACAGAGCACTTGGAAAGCCTACTTTTCCTTGGTTTCCAGTTTGGGTAATTCTGTGGTATCAGAAGAAAAAGTTTTTCCAAGTGTGGGAAATTACAGCTTTGCCCTGTTAACTATATAAAGAGCGGAAAGGAGTGAGTTGCAGTAGGATCACTTCAGACTGCTATACTTCAAATCGTGTTTTGTAATTCCCATATGACTGTTTTTCCCCATGAAACGGCAATAAAATAGAAGCAGCCCACTCCTGCCTCCCCTCACAGAGGCATGTAGCGTTGCAGGCATCTCTCTCTGTAAAAAGGAGAAATGTCTTTGTAGAGTGAGAAAGCCCAATGCTTGTTCTATAAAGCAACATTTTATGATTCAATCTTAAGAGCACCTTAATAAAGGGAAATTCAACTTATCCTCCACGCAGAAATGACACAGTGAACCAGCTCTAGGAGCATAGATGCAGTATATATGCCCTGTCAAGCACTTTCACTTTCCACAATAACAAGCCCCCTCCCCTGTACACAAAATGGATTTGACACATAAACAATCCTGCTGAAAACATGTGTCTAAAATAAAGCAAGGTCTACTTTATTACAAACCTAGTCTTCAGGGCCGATTCTGACCTTGTGCAGTCCCTTATATAAGCAACAGTGTGCTGCCATTTGGCTGAGATCAAAATAAAGCCTCCCATCTCCTCAATAAACACTACTGCAAAGCATGTTACAGTGGGAAACTGGTAAAGTATGTATGACTATTTTTACCCACCCCGTGTGTAATTGTGGTGAGACTAGAGCAGCTAACTATTGCCATCTTACGGTCCTGGTTAGTACTGCTCCAGACGAAGCGGAGCTAGGTGTTGCAGCTTTGTGCACTTGCTCTTTTACCATGTCACTTGCAAGCACTTGATCAAGGTGGTTAGAAGTGCTCGCTGCACGATTAACAAAATTCTGCAGCACAGCTTGCTTTTGAAACACACATGTAGCTTAATATTAAGAACGGGTATTGCAAGACAACCATTTTTCTTCTCCCTTCTCTTCCATAAAAGTCTGAGAGACATCTCATCCCTAGCCAAGTAGACCCACCAACCCCAGACCTCTGCTTCTAGGAACTGTAAGTTGTATTATTATATTTATTCTTATTCTTATTATATTCTTATTGTTTTACTCTTCTATTTGTTTTGCCTAGCTGTACCTCCACAGTGTACCACCCTGGGCAGTTCTGTAACTAGATAGTGCTCCAAGTACTTCATAAAACATTAACAGACATTGCAGACAGTGCAACACGACTACTGACCTGATTTATATACAGGAAGTAGCAGCACAAAACTAAGGAGGGTTGCAAAAAGTCAGGGTATTCCTGAAAAAATGGCATTGGTATTTCCAGTCCAACAAGCCGGTGTAAAAACTTTCACCCCCTGCTGGTTCTTCAGCCAGACGTACTCCATGGGACAACTGAAAAGGACACAAAATGGCCATCTTGTCTGCACCAGTGCTCAAGCCAGACAGCACTGATGCCCAGTAGCAAGAAAACTTGTATTTGCAGTACTTGCTGTATCTCCTTTATGACCTGAACACTCAAATCACCTGGTATTCCTCCTGGAACAACTTACAGAGATAAGCCTAGACACCTCAAACTAGAACAAGTAATATTTAAGGTCTGTTGGACATGCATTTAGTTTTCACATAAACCTTACCTTTGAATATACGAGCATCTGAACTTAAAATCATTTTTTTAAATTGAATCAGTGCAACTCTCCTACTCATTTGGCATCTATCAAGAACGTTAAATTCATTCAGGTACAAATTAGATTCTTGTTTGTTGCCTTTCCTTAATAACTGTTGAGATCTTGCATCTTGGAAACAGAGCTGTCCAAAAGGCAGGCACGCCAACTTGTTATCATGAGCTGCTTTTCACTGCAGCTTCAATACTATTCAGTTTCACTGGAGTTCAGCAATTGTGCAAAACTAACAATTTATTATGAAACACTTGAGCAATTCAGCATAGAAGTGGTATCAAAGATAGCTGAGCTTAAGGTGCTTTAATTGAATTTTATAGAAGTAACAGTGTGTATTTAGTTTAGCATTCCAGATTTGCATTTTAAATAGATGCAAGCTTTTAGTTCTTGGAATTACTGCACTGTGTTCAATTTGCTCAGTAAGGCACAGCCTGTAGCTACACAATCCATTATACACTGTGCCCGTTTAAGATGGCTTTTGCAAATAATCTTAAGCATCCCTGTAAGTTAACTGAATGTGCCTGGAAGCTCTGACTTATGGGATCAACTGACTTTTAAAACCCGTGATGCTCACCCTCGGGATGCTGCGTCCCTTTACTGCTGCTGAACCATCTGGGATGAGCTGTTCCCTCCTTACACGGCCCAACACTGGCACCCAGTGGTCAAGGGTTTTCATGAACAGTAGCAGCTTCCCAAGGTGTTCAAGTTGTCACTGATTTCCTAAACACATCCAGAGTCCTTTGAAATGCACCAGGTGTTGTGTTTCACTATTGGTATTCAGAGTTACCTGCTACTTGAACTGTCTAGAAAGCCTGAAGCTACTATCATTGATGAAGACTAGCCAAAGCTAAAAAAAGTTGCAGGACACCCACAATGCTGCACACAAGGCAGTCAGCCACCTTCAAAAAGCCACAAGCTTATTGCAGGCTCAAACACACCAGCAGAATTGTTTTTAAAAAGATCAAGCATGGCGCCTCAAGCAAAGAGGTGCTTTACGTGTCCTTTTCTGAATGGGTAGAGACTGAATAGATTCCTGTACAAGAGATGATTTTGCCCTTGATTACCCATCTCTGTGTTTCTGAAGGTCCTGGTACACAAGCCAAAATTCCATGAATCTGACTGTCTATGCTTGATGCAATTTCCCAGGAATCAAAAGCTAGTAAAACTGACAGCCCCTCCTTCACCCTCAACATTAACAGGCTTCCAAGAATCTCCATACTAAGCTATTATCCATCAGAAGCCAGAAAAGGATGCTGCTTTCCGTTTTGGACATCAACCAAATACACGTGGAGGTGAGTCAAGATGCTGAGTTCAGGACAAAACTTTGAAAGGTTCCATGTAACATTCTTCCCTCTTAGGCAGATAAATTTGTTTCAAGCAACTCAGATTTATCGTCTGTAAATAAATACAGAGAGGTCAGATGCCAGAACAGCATGTCAGAAAGATAAACAAGAGGATGGGAAAAGTAAGCTATGAAGTATAGAGAAGACAGCAGGAACAAACACAACAAATGCTTTTCTCACTAAACCAAGGCTGAACAGAAAGCATCGTCAGAACAGCTGTCAATCTAATTTTAGTAAGTTCACAATCCTCCATGTTGTAGCATATGGGACTGCAAGAAGAGGATTAAATTGACAATATAATTAGATTGATTAATAGATTAACATGAGATGAACCAAATTGACTTGGACAAACACTCAATATCATCCTTGCCACAAATAGTTTGGGTTTCTAAAAAAACAACGAAATACCCCCACACCAAAAACACCACTATCACTTCTACCAAAGACAGAAAATACTCGGCATTACATTAGTCAAACTTCTTGAAAAAAATTTAATAAGACAAACATCTTCACGATACAGTTAAATTGTATTCCATAGATTACATGTTTGTATGGGAACTCGATTAGTCTTTTCGTAATTGGGTGGTTTCCTCTTTAATTCCATCTTTTGTGACCACACAAATCTTAAGTGCATCACCCGTGTACACATCTCTCTCAGCAGCAGAAATAAAGACATCTTTAACCAGCTGCAAAGCCTTTTCCAGGGTCAGAGGTACATGCTCCACATTCTGCATGTTCTTGAAGCCAATCTAAGAAAAGATGAAAATGCTTTTTAAATGAAGTACGTTCCATCTAGCATGAAAGCTCTTTCAATCTCTGCACTAGAACGAGCAGATTTAGACAACTTAAAAATAAATGATTAGTCTGTTTTAAAAACCCAAAGTTGGCAAAAGTAGTCCTCCATGCAGTTTATAGCTGCAGGATCAGAACTTTTTTGCTGATATTCGTACAAAAGCAAACAGAAGCAGATCTAGTATAAAGCAAGTACAGCATCTCCTACTAATATTCAGCATATACAAGATACTGATCTATTTCTTCAGCAACTTCTCAGTGGGTTAGCAGCATGAGAACTGCACAAGCCCTTTCTCCTGTCATTTCATAGTTAGAAGCATTTCTTAAAAGCAAGCTTTTCTAAATGCACCTAGAATTTAAAAGAATAGCCTGTAATAGAGCATGATCTGCCCCAATAAATGTATTTTAGCCATTAAGTAAACGTTAGAATTGGAAGAGTCATTTACTATGCCTCAAATTCAGAAATGATAAAAAAACATAACTTAAAGCAACTTATGACAGAAGATGTTTTATTCTCTCCAGTCAACGAAGCTTAAAAACTGAAAACAAAGTTGAGAAACTGGATTTTTTAAGGAAACTGGAAAAATGCTACTCTTTTATTAGCTGACAAAAACTAAGAGTGCTTACTGCTTTTTTAAGCAGTTAAGTTGCGTTGGCATCAGGCTCAAACGACTAATAATAACAGCACCAATATCCAAGAACCAGATGAGTAAAACGTGCTTTGGTATTTCTCTAATTCAACAGTTAACAGCTTCAACTAAATATGAAGATATTCAACTATTTGACATATATAATTAAATAAATTTCCAGCAGTTTTATGCAAGAACATTCTTAGAAAATAGTGAATGACTTGTACACAACTTGAGAATCTCAGAGATATGTTAAGGTGTTAAAATGAATTATATACATCAATTAATTCTATTGTCTTAATTTAGAAATATTTCACGCTAAGTAATAGGCATATTTACATTACCAGACAAGGGAAAAAATAATCAGCTTCTATGGGAAGCAATTTCTCAAATAAAACATCTAGCTATATTTTAAACAGAGAGCCCACTGTAGCTTATTAAAAACATTAACAGAATCTGAAAGCAGCACTTCTGGACTTCTGAGACTGTGGAAGCACACAACTTGTAAATTTATTTAGGTAGGATTAATACTACCTGTAGTACGTTTAAACCTTCTCTCAAAAGTAATGTTCCTCAAAAGTAAAACTACATTAAATTTAAATGTCACAAATCTTCACTGAGATCATGAAAAGCAAACACACTAAAATTATTTTACCTGGTTATCAAGCAAGGGCTGCAGCATGGCACTTGCTGATCCAGCTGCTTTGAAAGAATCTCTCTGGTACGAGCCTACTGGATCGAAGCTATAGACTGCTCCCTTCCCTTAAAGAAAAAAAAAGTACATAATCGCAATCCAAAAAGATTCTCAATACTGATACAGATTTATATCAGACACCAGTTCTCTCCACAGGCAGTCTCTAGAACACCAGAGACACCAGCAAACCTTTACAAAGTAATACCGCAGCACAGTCAGTCAGTACTTGGCACAGTAAGCTCTCTGTGGCCACGGTCTGCTACCACACACAAGGTTATCTTCAAGATGTAAGTTAAAACCGTGCTCTAACAGGTGTTGCCTATGGCGCTTACCACAGAAGTCCTGATGCAGAATAATCAACGCAGAAGAATATGCTAAAGCACAGTGCTGCCCAAAGAGCTCTACTTGTCCTAAAGCTAGCACAGAGGCCTTTTAGCCATCGATGCATAGTTCTTGAGCTGCCTCCAGACACCATGCTTGGATGCCCCTGCAGTGCCTTGCTGGAATCAGAGATGATGCTCTCGTTTCTTACACGCTTCCCTCTGGAGTCAGGCCAGGCCGTGCAAAGCTTATCAGCTTGTACAGTATTACAGGTGTAGACACCCTGTAGCTCTGAAGCATCAGGGTTTCATGAGGACATACTGGTGAAAACACAGCACCTGGCCACCCTCATTCTTTCTGTTCAGCCAGGCTGCACCTGATTTGAGAAGCACAGCACAGGTAGCTGAGCAGCCCCAAGGAAGCTAGTGCAGATCCAGAAGGTAACATTAAATCAAAATAAATGTTAGCAGATTCCCGTGTGCAAACCTGTGCTTTGATTCTAATCACATGCTACAGCACCCTCTTAATTTGAGATTCACCATTATGCAGGGCAAACAAACCCTCTTCCAGACTCCACATATTGTAGATATGTCTTAGCAAGACTAGGAAAACAGTATAACTTAGTGTTAACAGCAAACCACGTGGAATGGTTGAAGTTATCCAGACACAAACACCTCTGAGCTCCTACTCAAAGTCAGAGAACACGCGATTTCAGCAGCTCAGCCACATCAGTGGACAAGAACACAGGAAGTCCTGCACATTGCACTATAGCTTCCACACAGAAGTCGTTTTCATTAGAGATTAGCTAACATTTAAAAATCTCTTTAGAGGAACCTCTCTGGAGTAGGTCTTCATATTTAAGAATCTCTACCACAATGAAAGGCATGAATAAAATATATACAATTCTACTATTAACATTTCCTTTCAAGAGACATTTAAGAATTCCAGCATAGCTGTTGTAATACAGTGTTCCCGTCTAAATTAAAATACGAGCAGTAAGCAATGCTAGCAGATTTTGTTTGTAACATGGTTTTCAGACTTTTAGGCTCCTCAGAAATGGAAGATCAAGTTAGCAAAGGAAACTAGTTCAGATGCACAATATGCATTTCACTTGCATAAGTACGCAATAACTAAAGGCAGGTTTTCAGAACAGTAATGGAAACTGTCACTCCTTCAGTACACCTGAGACACAAAAGGACAGCTATCCACAGGCAGAAATTTAGTCTCTAAGTCTTACCTTCCTCATCCAGTCCACCAATGATGTTGTAAACATAGTAAGGGAAGAAACGTCGGGAGTACAGAATTGTGGACAGCATTGCTGCAATAGCCCCAGTAGTCATGGTCTTGTTATTGGAATGCTTGTACATCTGCAAATGGCACACCACGCCCAAGACAAAAGTCACACGCTAAATTTTATACTCAGACAGGATTACACTTTCGAAATGTCGTTACAGAAGAGATTGAGGCTTAGCAAGATGATCAACTAGCAAAATGAGCAAAAACACACTGGTCTAACAGTAAAGTCTTATTACAAGCCAAAATTAGTATTTCTGTGAGATTTTGCAAAGAATAGATGCTGCCTCATTAACATTATCCTCTTCAGTGCTTCCATCCTTTAAATTTGTGATGTTACACTTGTAAGAACACAGCATCAATTTCACTGGCCTGATCTTTCACTGGCAATACAACTATAGTTGTGATATAAACACTTGAGGACAAACAGCAAAAGCCATATTTAAACACATCATGGGTCTCAAATGCAATACTAAGAATGCAAGTTTCTAAATACATTGAGATAGTTAACTACCTTTAATCTTGCTTCGATGATTTTAGTAAGCGTCAGGCAGTCCCCGTGGAACCCAGTGCATCCAATGACTGTTCGTTCTGTTCTGTAAAACAAAGTTTCGTTGTGATTTTAGATTTCCTGTGAACTATACCACTTTCTTACACGGTAGATTATGAAAACATCAAATGTATTTCCAGTTTCTCTAACAAGATCGGAAACTGTTGTCTAAAATGTAGTAACAGGTACTTATTGCACCTAAAAGGAAACTGCAGCCTACATCTTGGGAAGGACTTGTTAATTGCAGGACCACACAGGTGTCATTCCTTCAATCTACTGACTTCCACAGCAAGACTGACCAAAAAAATTGCTTAACTTCTTCATGCACCCCTAACACTAGCTATTACCTAGCTCCATCGTATCAGTCAACTCGGTTTTACTCCGTCTGGCCAGAGGACTGCTTTAAGATTTTAAGATGGTTCTGTAACATTTACACTGTAAGTGGTTTTCTGTGTCAGCACAACAGAAGTTACTTGGCTACAGAGGTAAGGTAGGTTAGCTTTGCTCAGTTCCAAAGCATTTCATAGATGCTAACTACAAGAACACACATTTGAATTTTAAACTCTAATAAATCAGTGACAACCTACAAACGCTGACATATATTTTATAGGATCAACACTCAGTAGTCGCTTTCAGAATAACTTCAAAATTGTCTCTCACTGCCACTAGAACTACCCAGATTCACCATGTGCTGCACACAAATTGTGCTAAAGCAATTTCCATGTAGGTAGTAACAGAGAAAAAAAGATACAGTACAAAGTTAGTCAGGAAAAACATCAGCTCATATGATTTTGTGTCACTGACAAAAAAAAATGTTCATACAGCTGATGGCAGCTTACTAGGTAAACACCTACTACATTAAAAATACATATTGTTTATATTATTTGGAAACCAAGAGGATGCTATCTAGGTGAGTCAAGATAAGCTTACAACAAACATAAAAAGTTAAAAAAATGGAACTACGGACAGGTTTACCTCTCTGAAAATAAACACCCTGTGAAGTCGCAGATGGCTGACTAGAGTGACGCAACACAACAGACAGTGGTAGGCACACTCCTGTCCTGGCAAAGCAGAACTATTTACTACAGAACTAGGTTTTGCTACAGTTAAGACAAAAGTTCTTCTGATTATCAGGCCAAAAAAGGCCCTAGCTTATGTTACAAAGTCTGGTACCATGCTAAAAATATTGTTACCAGCAAAATTCAACAACACACAACAAGAAATCCAACTGCATTTGGAACAGCACATCACAGCAAGAGTCACCATGATTCAGGAAATCAGTTCTGGTACTATCATTTCTTCCTGACAACTCAGCATAAGGAAAGTAGCAGATATTTCTGGCAGGTGACATACTCATCGATACGCACCAATCTTTCATGCATTTCAGTTCTTACAAGGTATGGACTTACAGTTTGTAGCATTTGGGACTGTCCCGGCTGTGAATTGCATAACCCTCACTCAGCCGTGTGTCAGAGGCAACAATGCAGAAGTCTTCTCCAGCAATCGCCAACACAGTCCTTAAAAAATAATATTCATATAATTATGACTTTTGTGACACAGCTTCTTTTTTATAGGTGGCAGATGAACAGACAAGGTAAAAAGTCTGTAACCAGCCTCACATTGTGCCAAAGCATCTTATTATATTCCTTAGTATGCTTCCCGCTATGCATTTCCCTGCACATTATTTAGGATTGTAGGGAAGAAGATGCTACACGCTGAAGAGAACATACGCGATCCTATATGTTGACTATAAATCATATGGAAACTGGGTAATCTATAATACAAAAAACAGACACAGTTTACTACAAATTTTAGATGCGTGATAAGGAAAGACAACCTCCTACAACTGCTTGGATTTCCGAGCAAAAACATTCCAGCCAAGTATCAAGCGCCAATATTGCTTTAAATTACCTCTTGAATTAGTATCACTCTTTCAGTTCGGCGTTGTTTTCTATTATTCATTTCCAAATAATAACTTTGTGATTGCCACGCATACTACCATTAAATAATAAACAGATGTCCTTTAAAAAGCGGCTGGGCATTGTGAAAAATAAACCTTTATCTAAAGAACAGTAGGCTGGCTCGGCCCTGCCAGCTCAAGCTACCTACCCGTAGCCGTTATGACAAAGCAGTTTTCAAACCAGTTGCGGACTCAGAAGCAAATAACGCGACCATTATTAAACGGGTTTACCGAGTGCTATAAAACCCCAACCCCGCGGGCACGGGAAACCGCCCGCACCGACCCGCGAGGGCTGCGGGACCCCCGCGGACACGCAACGGCTCGGCTCGGCCCGGCCCGGCCCCGACGCCGGCCCCTGCGCGAGGGCTCACCCGCCGTTGAAGGTGTAGGGTGAGAAGCGGTGCTGTAGGGCAGCCCCCCGCGGGCCGCCCAGCTCGGGGCCGAGCCCCGGCAGCATCCCCCCGGCGGCCGACAGCATCCCCAGCACCCGCTCGCCTCCGCTGCTGCCTCACGGCAAAATGGCGGCCGCGCCACCGGAAGCTCGGCCCCGCGGCGGCGTCGCTGCCCTCACCCAACATGGCGGCGGCGGAGGCGGCGCGGAGGAAGTGTCGCGGTCGGGGCGCGCCGGGCGCGGGGTGCAGCTTGGCTCCCGCCGGGGCTGGGCGGCGGCGGCGGGCGCGGCAGGTACCGGGCGGCCCTCGCGCACCCCCCCCGCTCCCCTCCGCGGCGCCCCGGGACGCGGTGGTCGGGGCCGGGCCCAGCCGGGAATGGGGGCCGGGAGGGGAAACTCGGCCGCCGCTGGAGCCGGGAGGGCCGCGGCCGTGATGGCGGCGGGGCCGGGGGAACGGGCGGGAGCCGGCCGGTAACGGGCGGGAGCCGGCCGGTAACGGGGAGGGGGCGGGCGGGGGGAGCGGGGCGGCCTCTGCGCCCTGGGTCTGGAGCCGCGCGGGCTGTGGCGGCGGTGAGGGCCGGGGGCAGGCCCCGGGGGTGGCGGTCCCCGCCGCGCTGCCGGGGGAACTGCGGGGCCCGGCCGGCCGCATCCCCCCGCCGCCAGAGCCCGGAGCCGATCGCCTGACGGCAGCGCGGGGCCGGGCCTCCTGGGGCCGCGGGGGAAACGTGCGCCTTCCCACCGGGGTAGCGCCATTCGCAGCCATCAGACCTTAAAAATAACGAATAAAAGCCTGGTTAGGCCTTCTTGGGGTGTAATGGTTTCCCGGTGGCCTGCCTCTGGCCTAAAAGTGACCTTGGGGCTCTCCGAACAATGAGTGTCCCGTTAAGCAAGCTGTAAATTAACGGAAAAGTACTTGATACCGAATTGTAACCTTTAAATTCTCCGCCTGCGTTGGTTGTTTCCATAGCATAGAGATATAACGAGTAACACAGACACATTTAAAAAAACAGAAAACACACACACACAAATTATGCATGCGCTTCATGGGTACACCTGGAACTGCGACGTCATAAAGCACGTCGTGGAGCTCTACTTTATAGAATCGGACGGGAGAGGAGGCTTCTTAGCTCTGGTCTGCACAGGGATGCGTTTCCTCCCAGAAATAAAATATTTTTGGAAGCCCAAGCTGTAAAATTGCCCAGGAAAAGACGAACAAGCAGCGTGGGGCTTTAAGCTTGCCAGTCTGTAGCTGGTGGAGTTCATCTCTAAAAAAAAATCAATGCTTTTCCAAAGCAAAGCTTGCAGAACGAACGTGGATGTCTCAAGCTGTTTGTGAAGGGGGTTCTGGGACTTCCAGAGGTCCACACGGGTCTGCAGTGCGTGCCCAAGAGAGGTTGTTGTGTACACGGTGCGTATGTGCACGCATGCGTGGGTGAGGGTTCTTATATATATTTGTATGTGGGTGTCTCTTATCTAACTAACCAGCTGATAGGTTTGCTTTTTGTTTAGCCATTATTCTCAAGGTACTACTTCTTTTCTTTGCAGGTTCTGTTTAGTATTTCAGACTCGCCACACGCATTTCTCTGGAGCTGATGTTTTCCTAACATTTTCAGCTTGGCTAAAAAGCTGCTTTGCTGGAATGCTTTAAAGGGTTAGAAACCCTTTCGGTTTGAATTGAATTTCAGTTAATTGAGGAAAATATTTCTGATCTTACCAAAGAAATAACTGGAAACATGGATCAGAACAACAGCTTGCCACCCTACGCTCAAGGCTTAGCCTCCCCTCAGGTAAAAGGCAATGATTTAATACGCAACTGTGATCTGAATTGCTTTGTGAAAGTGTCTGCTGTTTCTTGCATGTCATCTCTAGGTTTTCTGTTTGCAGATCTGAACAACTATACATAGCATAATATTAGTTAAAAGCAGACTTTAAAAACCTTTGATTTATATATCCAGAGGTTTAAGAAACGTACAGATGTATTGGTTTTCCTTAAGTTGAAGCATGACAGACAGGTTGTAAAAGTTAATTTAATTTTGGTTATTGCTGTTGGAACCCTTTAAATTACCTTATACGTAATGGACTACAGCTCTGCTATGAGCGCATTTGGTTTGATGAGCACAGTCTTCATTCAAGTGATTTTAAGTAAAAATTGTGGGTCAAATTTGCGACATGCTTGCAAAGTACTGCAAGAAACATATTGGCATCGCTGGCTGGTGACAGACAGTGCTAAAACAAAGTGGTGGTGGTCATGTTTCATTTTCTGTAATAACTGCATCTTCCAAGGTTTTCTGTTTTTAGCAAGTTACTAATATGACTCAGGTTTGATATGATCAACTATGATTTATTTTTAGACTATTCCTTCAAGCTTTTTTTCTTAAAAGCAAAATGGATCACCACAGGATTTGTGGTTTCTTTTTCATGCTTTTTTCCACAGGGTGCAATGACTCCCGGAATTCCAATTTTTAGCCCGATGATGCCATATGGCACGGGACTGACTCCGCAGCCTGTCCAGAGCACCAACAGCCTGTCCATCCTTGAGGAACAGCAGCGGCAGCAGCAGCAGCAGCAAGCAGCGCAGCAGTCCACATCACAGCAAGCGACACAGGGAACATCTGGTCAAACCCCCCAGCTCTTCCACTCACAGACTCTTACCACAGCCCCCCTACCAGGAACCACGCCTCTGTACCCCTCTCCAATGACTCCGATGACTCCCATAACTCCTGCAACACCGGCATCCGAGAGTTCTGGGATAGTGCCACAGCTACAGTGAGTGTGTTGTGTCCTTTCACAGGACGTGCTTTGACTTCTAATGCTTAATTTATCAGCATTGTAACTTTTAACTGCATGCACTCTAGGAGTTCAGCATGCTTTACTTACAAAGTAGTCTGGGTTGATAATCTGGTGTTTTCAAATAAGTATACCTTGAAAAATATTCTCATTTGTAACTTACAGGTTCACAGAAGAGTAAATAGCTCCACTTCACTGTGCATAGAATTTTGTTAGTGAGATGTAAAAGCAGATTACAGGAACTTTCACAGCTGAAAAGAAATTAGAAGTGTAGAGGGGAAGAAACTTGCTGTTAGTGTAGGAGCTAGTGCTGAAAGGTTTTTAATATTACACGTTCCATTTTGTAGTTCATTACTACAGTTGAGTTTGTGATTAGGAAGAAAAAACCAACCTAGAACTAGTTGAGGTTCAGGTATGAAAGTGTTTTCATCGAACCTTAGCTTTAAAGAGACTTCTACAGCAACTTATGGAAGGCCCAAAGAGAAATGGGTGATAATCAGAGTGACTTTTGCACTGAAAGAGTAGTTCCTAGTACTTTCCCCCACACACACTTCCATCCCATTGAGGACCTTTAGATTTCAGAGTTTTCCTGGAAAACAAATGCCAAAGGTTATTTTGCATCTAGTAATTTCTCTTAAACTTTCTGGAGACCTTCTTTCCTGTCACCTGGCAAGGCGCTTACCTGTGGGTACATTCTCACTTAGTCCTGTACCTCTTCTTCCTGCTTGAAGGGCATACAAAGGAAAATTGTTGGTACTATTCCTCTATTCCTACTGCACTTCTGTTCACAGCAGTTTCCCACATTGGGGGGGGGGAAGCTCTCAAGTCTCAAACTCACAATTTTTTCCTGCCAAACTGAAATAGAGATTTTTCTTATGAGACACTTCGTAATAGCTGGCAGAAAAGGAGGAATTGGCAGTCATGCCTTAGGAGATAATGCCCTAAAAAAAAAGGCTCCTGAGCCAAAATACTGATCAGTGTTCCTGACAGTAGGAAAGACATTAATCATATTCAGTTAAATAAAACAAAAAATGAAGCGAGTCAAGAATGTTAAAATGGGTAAGATGCTTGAATTCTTTAATTTACTTTTTAAATGTATTTCTGTGAACTCTCTTCAGGAATATTGTGTCCACGGTGAATCTTGGCTGCAAGCTTGACCTGAAAACCATTGCGCTTCGTGCCCGAAATGCTGAATATAATCCCAAGGTAAGAGCAGCGTGTTAGAACTTAGCCAATAACAGGTATGTCAGAAGCACAGGTTTGGGGCGTGCTTGGTCGTAATAGCTGAAATGCAAAAAACTTCTTCCTATATATGCAGATTGATCGTAGAGTTAACAGAATGGTCTAAGTTTCTTAAAGATTTCTGTTTTAAATCAGTAAGAAGCGTTTTTATGCTGATGTAGCTGTTTTACATGAGGTTGTAATTTGGTAGATGTGGAAAGATCAGCGTGTTTAGGAAGGAACTAACTAACGGTGTAATATACTGGCAAAGTTTTTTGTTGTGGAGCTGTCCTGAGCTACTGTTCATGTGGGCATGTTGTGCTCAGAAAGTTCCTTTTTTCTATTACCACAAAATGTCTGACGCTGAAGGCTTTCTCCCTGTCTCCCAACAAGGAGAGCGGAAGGAAGAATTCAGTTTCTGGGCTCCTGCCAGAGCCACGGTTATTCTGCGTGTGCAGTGGCTTCCTCCATCCAGCTGCTCCCCTGGAAATTCCTGTGGCAGCAGTGCAGTTACTGGTTGTTTTATCATCTCACTCCTCCTCCCGAGCTCTCTTCTTTCATGTTGTCCCCCAGTACTCCTACCATCTCCTTGCTCCTGATGCCTATCTTTGGTGGAATGGCAATTTTTTATTTTTTCATGTCTACTTCCAAGTTGACCGCTGCTTCTAACTAACAGTTTGGAAAAGCAGTGACTTAAACCATGGGCTTGTTTAATTTGGGAAGCTTTGAACAACAGCAGAGGCCCTGGAGCAGCAAATCAAGAAAATTAGTCACTTCATTTTTCTTCTGGGTGGCTCCTCTTGGAAATGTTACCTTTGCAATCACAGTAGTTGGACACTATGTCTACTAGAAGTTTAGATGTTGTGTAGTTGAATTGGCTCGCCTTGGGAAGAGTTTGGTTTTCTCGGGGTGTGTTAGTTTCCTCGTTCTGTTTTAGGAGGTGGGATTTTGCTGTGATTTGCCTGTACTCTGCTCAGTTGAAGTGTGCATGCAGGCAAATGTAATAAATAACCATTACTGTAAGTTTGTACCAGTGATGCTGTTAACATGATTACAGGCAAGTAAGATACTAGTGGGGCAAAAATTTGAGGATACTCTTAAGGTAGGGTAGGTGTCTGTGTAAAACTTGTAGGCCAGAGTGATCAATATGGAAATGCTGTTTTCCACAGCAGAGAGAAAGAAGGGTTATGTAATACACTCCTGACTTTTAGTCAGTGCATTCATCTACAAAAAAAAAGATGTTGCTTGGCTGTGTTATCTAAGCCACGGTTTGTCAAATGTGTTGTTAGGTAACCCACGCTTCTGCCTTGGCTATGTCAGCAGAGCCTTTATGGGGCTGCACGGTGAATTGGTCCAAGTTGCATGTACCAAACAAACAGTAGGGTTTGTGTCTGATGCCCAGATCAGTTTACAGTTCACTCTTTTGCTTCAGAGTTTAAGAATATTTGTAAATGCAGGTAGAGATGTTACAGCACGTAAAATACAAAGCTAGAGCTGACTGTACTGGTGTGTTGCACTGTGGTTGGTGGTTGAGGTGACTTCTTACTCAGAACGTGTTTTCTGGCTTTTGGGCTGTTGTTTGACAGTAATGTGACAGTATCCAACTTTTTAACGTACAGAAATATAATGGATCATAAAATATATTTGCTTAGTCTTCCATCCCGCTTATAACAGATCAAATTTTGAGGCATAGAGGAAAACTTGGTGTTAAGATTGTGTCTTTCACTCTGTCGCAAATGCTAACGGTGTTTTTCTGTCACATGCTTAGTAATGAAAGGTGATCTTAATAAAACAGGATTGCAACAGAAACAATCCTTCCTCTTTGACTCCACCTCTGCATGTGTGGGAAGCTACTTAAAATTTACTCAAAATGCTTGAATCATGAGTGATCCGCAAGTATATTTGAGTTTAGTATTTCTTTACAATGGCTAATGTTATGCAAACTCAGTGTGATGACTACAGCAGTGTGTCACTGATATCTCAACGCTCACATTTCAGCGTTTTGCTGCTGTGATCATGAGAATAAGAGAACCACGTACTACTGCACTTATATTCAGCTCTGGAAAAATGGTGTGCACAGGAGCAAAAAGGTATGTTCAGCTGTTACAAGCAAACTAATTAAAGCTGTCTTCTCCTTTGAAACCATGATGCTTTAAAAATACCGTCGCTTGAATATAGTATTTATAAAAAGTCAGACAGATCCAGTTAAGCTTGCTTCCCAAATGATTTCAAATACACAAATGTATATGTTCTTTACAAAATGTCTTTTTGTGACTGAAAGGACTTCCTTGCTAAAGAGGAAATGAGAGTTGTGTTTCTGAAGCTCTTTCATTCAGTCTGATAAACTGTCTGAGGAGATCATTATTCACTTTTTTTTGGCTTTGCAGTCATCTGTTTTTTTCCTGATAATTTAAGGATTTCAATGACTGCACTAAAACCATTTAAACTGTAGGGGCAGTGGCAGGGTAAGAGTGATTGGGTATTTGAATAGTTTCATTCATCGCAGGCCAAGAGCTCCAAGTCTCCAGTCCCTGTAGTCTGATCTGTTCTTAATGGGATTGTTGAGGCATGAGAATTGAAAACTAAACATAAGCTTAACTCCAGTGGGCAGAAGAGAAATTCTGCTCTGAAGAAGTCCTTTAGGAATCCAGAAGGAGTAAGCTAGTGGGCAGAGATGAATGAATAGAGCCCCACAGGGAACGCTTTCTCTGCCTGGGGATTCTTGAAATTGCTCTAGGAGCAACCAGATCCTCAGCTGGTCACAAAACTGAAGCAAACTGAGTTCTGCAATAGCAGTAAGGCCGTGCAGTTAAACCCAGGTCTGGGTGCCTGGGCTGAATCAAGCAGGTGATTTGGGCAATTTACAGATTTTTATAGGATTATCATTTTGTAGCAGTAGTAATTCAAAGTTGTTTTACACTGAAAGCATAAGTAGCAGTTTTCATATCTTACTGGAGGTACTCAGGTGCATATATATGAAGTCTGTGAAATACGTGGCTTTTCAGTTTTGTTTGCTGCTCCATAAAGAGTGAATACAATGTCTGTTGTGTTCAGGGCCTTAGTACCAAAACTAAGCGTAAAAACTAGGGTTAACTGTTAATTTGAGAGGTACAAACTTTGCATGTGACTCCTCTCCCTGACCCGACATACGCTATATCTTTTTTTCTGTTAAATATTTGTGGTTTAATGCTATTTGATTCAAGTAATACTTAACTGAGGAAATAAAACAGCTCTATTTTTCTCCCTCCAGTGAAGAACAATCCAGACTGGCAGCAAGGAAGTACGCAAGAGTTGTTCAGAAACTCGGTTTTCCTGCAAAATTTTTGGATTTTAAAATTCAGAACATGGTGGGCAGCTGTGATGTGAAATTTCCTATCAGATTAGAAGGACTGGTACTCACACACCAGCAGTTCAGCAGGTAAGTAAAAGTTTGCTTATGTTTCATTCTTGCTGCATACCAACTAGCTTAAAGTGGCATCTGGTTAGATCATTTCCTTACACCAGAGAGGAACCTACACCTTTGTTCCTGTCGCTGCTCTGCTTCTGGTGTACCTGATGTTGCCCAATATCGGCCCATCAGAATGATAGCCTTTGCTGCTCTCCCCAAATTTCAGTGAAGTCTACACCTTCTCTGTCCACTTTTAACAGTCCTGCAGATGAAAGGCCAGGACATGTCTGCAAGCATGTTGAAACCCTGTGACTCTCTTCTCTTACAGCTATGAGCCAGAATTGTTTCCCGGCTTAATCTACAGAATGATCAAGCCAAGAATTGTTCTGCTTATTTTTGTTTCTGGAAAAGTGGTTTTAACTGGTAAGTGGAGACAGTAATTTATTCCAGTAGGTTGGATTTAGACTGTATTACAAACAGTGATAGCAAAAATACGCAATTTGCTAGTTGCTTTCCTTTAAAGCTGACAGTACTGGGAAAGAACAGCTAGTACAGCATTCTGCGGATCAGAACCCACGAAGCAAACCACAAATATGTGACTAAATCCATCTAAGCAGTAATCATGAATCCTAACTGGGAATGCAGGTGCCCAAAAAGCTGTTAAGAGCACAGGTAACGTTCCTAGGAAAATCTGAAAGTCTGCTTCTGTGCTAGGTGCGTAACTGAGCTGACTGCTTTATAACAGCTTGGCTGGAGGCTGCTGCTGTCTTCCTTCGGCACAGCAGCCAGGGAAGGGGAGATAGACAAGCCCTAGGACCTCCTTCACCTCAGGCACTCCACGTGCACTCCTCCTTTTCCCGTTGTGCTGAGCCTTACTGTGTAGGAAGAAATGCAGCTTGAAAATGAAAGGAGCATGGCTCTGCACTATGACAGGTGGTAGGCTTCTGCAGCACCCTGTTTCCAGACTTTGCTTCCCCATGGGTTTGTGCTCTCTTGAAGAAAACACTGCTGGTTAGGCCTTTCTGCAGAAACCATCCTATTGGCTGTGCTTCGTAGTTGGGTCTCAGAAATTGTCTAGAAAAATCTCATTTGCGAGTATAGCAGAAGTGCAAAGAGGCTAATGAAAGCTTTTTTTTTTTTTTTTTTTTCATTTATCAGCTTTTTCACTGTTTATTCTGATAACGTATGCTTTGAAATGTTTTAAAAAAAATAGATGTACAAATTAGGGATCATGTACATAAAGCTGCATTCAGATAAACATTCTAAAGGCTAAAATGAAGTATTTAACTCTGGAGAAAAGCATAAACTGACCTAATTCCCTCTCTTTCTAGGCGCTAAAGTTCGAGCAGAAATCTATGAAGCATTTGAAAACATCTATCCTATTTTAAAGGGTTTCAGAAAGACAACGTAACAGTTTCTACAAGTTTCAGAGAAATTGGGGGTACATTTTTAAAGGCATTGCATATGGCACAGCAGTAACAAGTGATGGACTTCAGTGAAACTGCAACACCAGGACTTGGACTATTTCCCAGTTAGTGCCTACTTCCCTGATGCTCAAGGGGAATTATATTGATTACGTCTACTGAGTTACTGTGAGTTGCTTTACTGGGCTGTTCCTGGAGCAGTCTCTTCAAGTTTTATTTATACTCTAGCTTTTAAATAGTTTTAATGCCAGTTCTATTAATAGAAAATCCATAAATTGGTTTAAAAGACAACTGCAACTGTGTCACTCATTGTATAAACCACTTAAGTTGCCATGTATATATGTTTTAATTTCCTTCCATAAGACCATGGTTTTTATAATTTTAAGAACTTAAGCTTTTAAATTTTTTCAATTCTAATTTTTTTGTGCCAGACACATTCCCTCTTTCCAGTATTAAGCAAGACAGAATAAATTTATTAATGAAAATGGCTCACTGTACATATATATATAATATATATATTCCTCCTCTTTCCTCCTTCAGCTCCACATGTACAATAAACCCTGTTTATACAATTACCAGAACTGTCTTAATGAATTTTAAAATTACACAGCTGGTAGAGTGAAATATACTGAAAATGTTTTTTTTAATTTAATCCAGATTCAGAAATAGCACGTACACTACTGTAAATGACTTGTGAGTTTGAGGAAAATCTTAACAGTACTCTGGCTTGCTTACCAGTAGCAATATCCTTGGCAACATTTAGCTCGAATATTTCTAGTATGTTAAAGCAAGGGACGATTGGTTAAAGAAGTTTGTGTTCAAGTATGTGTTGCTTCACATTCAACAGATGGGATTTATGCAAGTCTTACATAGCTACACTTGAGTGAATTGGAACAAAAGATTCTTGCTTAGCTTCTAGGCTTTCTTTAAATTACTTTTGTATTTTACCAACTACGCCAGTCTCACTATATTAGTGTTCCTGTAAAATGTCAAAGCCCTTCCGACTAGAGTCAGCATGTACATAATCTTCCCTTTGAACTGTGCTTGAAGCTTAATGGGCTGAGAACTAAAAATAAACTTTTTTTTTCTCCAGTACATTTCCAGTAATAACCTTTCTCTGACTTGCACATTCTATCAAAAAGCTTTTACCTAAAACTAACCCCAGTGTAACCACAGTCTCTTTACTTAATGAAATTGATGTTTCATTCCATAGAAGACGAAATTATAGCTGGTTTCGCTGCCATACTGTTTGCAAGTCTGACGTGAACTTACTTTATCCTCAGTCTTCCCTGAGCCTGTCAGAAAGATGGTGTTCAGTAACATAGCTTTGCCAAGGTAAGTGCAAGCCGCCCAACTACTGCAACACCATCAGCGCCACACCGTAAGCTGGCCAATGTTTCTGACTGCCCTTGAGCAAACTGTGTCACCATCCATGCTTTTTCCGGACCTTTACTGCAAACGTAGCTCTTGGCCACAGGGGTAGTTAAGCACCCATTACTGTAATTTAAACATTACAATTTTGTTTTTCCTCTTGCCTCAGCTATACAGCAATCAAATACCAGAATAATCCCCACAGGAGGCACTTGTTTTAAACCAAGACAGCAGTGTTAAGATACAATTCAGAGTGGAAATCTGCCGCCACAAGCAGTAGGTAACAGACAAGCAAAGCCAGCCATCCCAGAACGTGTTTAAGCTGCTTCTGCATCATTTAGAATGCAGAAATAGTTTAACTCTGTTAATGTTTTTAAGTCAAACTGATCATTTTACCCTGAATTACCAAAATTACAAGATTTTGATCTTGTAATCAAGGTAGGTGCATCACTTTAGATTCAGTGTGCCTTCTGGAAAAAGAAGCATATTTAAGTTGTACGTTGAAAGGCTAAGCAGTTTTTACCTTAGCTGTGACTGCTGTACACCTGCTGAGCATAAGCGCTCAAATGACCTCACCACAGTCTGCTTTTCTCTGTGAAGTTTTTTTGAGAAGCCCAAAGAAGACCCTGGCAGACAAACATACAGGTTCTTAAAGTTCAGCCGCCAACAAAAGACACCAGTCCAAAAACACCTCAGCTTTATTTAAACATTCAGAACTGAGATTTGAACCAAAATTCAATTAATAATTGCATCTGGCTTGTTGTAGGTGCTTCTCTAGAGCACCATAAAGGGGCTGACAAGGTCTCCTAGTAGTTGTATTGTTACAAGACAGACAGGTGTCACTGATGTTAGTTCAGTTACCTGCTTGCAAAATGAAATGCACAGATGCACTAAACAAGGAAAATGTAACATTTAGATGATGCAACTTAGGATCTCGATGGAAGTTCAGTAGAGCCTGCAGAGAAGTCTTGTTTCCATATGAACTCCTCAATGTACTCATTTTCATCCCCGCAGTTCTCAGCACATGTGTACACCACCAGCGTTCCCCAGTCAATGCTCTCTTCAAGGCTGTCAACCTGAAGGTGGTTCAGGAGCTGTGGCATAATCTTTAGGGGAAAAAAAAAAAAAGGTTTAGAGGTAGCCCACAGCTCTCCATTCTCTCTCTCTCTTACCCAAGTTAAGGCTTTGCCTTCATTTATGTTCACTTAACCAGAATCCCAGTCAAAAGTACTAAGTAACACAGCAGCTCAAAAAAAAACAACCCTCATTTGCCCTGCCTGACGCAGTGCATTAGATGCACGCAGACTCAAGTACACGGCCCTACTTACTTTATCTACGGAAGTTTTATTTGACTAAGTCCTGCCCGGCCTACAAGCCCCTTTCCATTCCCAATTACCATGTTCATAATTACATTTTTCATCTTTGCCTGACATGAAGTGCATTCAACATGCAGATGGTTCTAGTGTTCAAAATTCGACAGTTGAATACTTCCAGCTAGGCATATTTCCAATTCACATCTTGAATGCTTTTTTTTTCCCTTCTGAATAAAAAATACTGGATTCCTGTTACTTAAAAGATGGTTCCTTGTCCACAAGTGCACCATTTTATGCATGGTACAAATGATGAGAATAGAAACACACTTTTTAAATGTGAAAATTCTATAGGGAAAAGCAAGTGCAATAATAAATATGGGCTCCGTACAAATTAGCATCATTATTTTGTAGCAACTTCAACTCCTTTGCTCTAAGCACAAGTCAATACCTATCCAATTAGAACCCATTAAGTCTGAACTACCTGTATTACCCTTAAACGAATTTACATACCTGGAATTCAAATATCCTTCTGGCACCACATACGCAATTTGGGATATCCTGTTCTTTGGGAATATTTTCCTTTGATACCCAGATTGGGCCTCCCCCTTCTCGGCAGTATCTAATAATCTAGAATTAAACAGAAGGTTAAGTTATTAAGGCCACCGTTTCAGCTGCTTATAAAACAGGTGGTTACTGACATAGACAAAGCTGTAGGATGGGTGCAGAAACAAGTCCGATCCTTTAAGCAGCACCAAGTCAGTGAGCAGCAAATGCAGGATTCTAAACAAAATCAGTTCTTTGCATGACTCAACTGGTTAAGAAAACTTGCCTAAGTATTCACGTAGCCTTCTTTGCAATTTATCCCTAGATCATTGTAGTTTGTATTTCTGTGATTAAGGGACCCACAAATACTAAACATGTATTTTAGTTTTGAGATGGAGACGGAGACTGATAGATGAGTAGGTGGAAGTGTACAGAGAAGTCAGGGATGCAGCACAGCTCGTTCTGGTTGCAGTTCTGAGTCTAAACACACAAGGGGACTGTCCTAATGTCCAATCAAGTATTTTCAGACATTCATACTCTTTTTTGTTCTATTACTATCTAAATACTTACACAGCAAATCAGGCATTATCAACCAGAGGGCACTTAGGCAGACCGGTCAGCAAGGGGATGGCCAGAGAGGGAGGTGCTGCACCTACCCCAAGCAGAGGAGGGAACAGACTCGGGGTCTCCTACTTTCTAGATGTGCACCATAACGCCTGAGCTACAAGCTAAAAGACAGAGAGACTGACTTCTTCCTCCTCTGCTTTCATGGATTTCCTTTCACGTCTCCTTTGAATGGAACCAGGAACTGTGTTTTTGTTTTAAATAGTTGATATTTTATGTGATCTGGCCTCTACAGAAGATTAGGCTATGTTAGTTAAAGCGTGTTGAGGATGAGGAGGCATTTCCATCACCATTTATAATTGTAGGCATGAAAGTGAAACAGGTGGAGAACAATGCTGTGCCAGAATCTGCAAGTTCTGTACCTGCACCATATATATATATTCTGACCTGCTCTGGTTCAGCAGCTATTCGCTCTTTGAACATTCGGAAGATCTTGTCTTCTTCAGTCTCGTGTTTTGCCATTGCCTCCAGTGTTTCTTCATCTAAGGACTGACACGCTTCACCTAAGCAAGAGGAAAAAAAAAAAAAAAAAAAAAAAGCAAGCAAGCAAACAAGAAAACCCACCCACTAACATTACAGGTTAACGCAAGACAGCCAAAAATTAAAAACAATATTGCATCCATAAGTGTATTTTGTTCTCAGCCATTCCCAGTGTACATTACTCTAAGACACAGTTTTTAATTTGTGACACCTAAGATCCTGGCACACATCCGTTTATTAGTTTTAGTAACATTTTAACCATAGATGTTGGTATTTGCACATCAGAAAGGGAAGGAGGTCATCTACCAACGTTTATGGCTTCCAGCAGGGATCACTAAGCATTGAACCCTCAGAATGTGACGTCCGGAAAAGGCCGCCCATGCTGCACACAGGACAGACGTTCAGTTTCTACCACTGAAGAGGACGTCTGCTACCGTCCTGCCACAGCCCTCCCACGTTCACATCAATGCAGAGCCATCGAGCAGCCTCTAGACAGCTTTAGGGACAGCTGGGTACCCAGCAGCTTTCCCCTCTAACTGCAGACCCCGTATGTGCGCAAAGCCTGTGTGGTGACTGCAAACACATTAAATTTGTGGAGAAAGGGCCTGCACTTCAAATTCTGAATTCAAGGGCAACTAGGATAACATCAGGACAGTTTCCTTCTGGCACAGACAAGGAGGTTCGTGAAGTATCTTCCGTGTATTAAAACAAGCTAAACCGAGAGCCTCTAACTCAGTCTCCTGATTCCAGCAGTGTCCAGAAAGAAGCAGATGCTCAGGGCCCTGCTCATATCACTCGAGTTTCTCCTTACTTGAGGAAAGCACACGAGGACACGGTGTGCTCCTAGCTATCCGCAGCAGCTGCTCTGACAACTCCCAGGGCTGGGGCCCAGTGAGTCTCTCCCATAAACACACTAGGTATTATGGGATGTATACAAAAAGCGTGCACCATTACTGAATGTAGCTTTTTTGTCACCAGCAGTTTGGATGGAACACTTAAAAATAACAGTGTGCGATATTTTAAAGATGTAATACAGGCTTCGTTACGAAGAACTGGAGTGTCATGTTTCTTACCTGTAGTGCTACCAACTCTGAGTTCCTCTTGTTCTTCCGCTTCCTTTGATGTACCTGCAGCTCCTTTGTCATCATCAGGATCTACTCTGCTGTCAGCAGGAAACTCTGGTTCCTCAGGTTCTATCAAAATCTCATATTCTGGAAACAGGAATTGGTCATTGTCTGGAATTGCATTCTCCGAGTCATCTGCAAAGCAGAAAACAGGCACCACTTCACAACGCCAATTCATATTTCATGCTCTCCTCCCCAGAAGTAACTATAGCAAGCTGCGTAGCAAAAATACAGCCCAAACATGGCAAGTGTGAAAAAAAAAAATCTACATAATTGTTAAGTCTGATACAAAAATAAGAGAAATTCGAACAAGAGTAGAAAACCTAGTATATGATGTGTTGTTCTGAACCTTTGTAAATCCATGTGACATCGAAGACAGTATTAGCAGCTGCATTAAAAAAATCCCAAGCTGCAGTTTGACACCTCTGCGCATATCCCATTCTAAGTAGCACATGTACAAGTCTGCATTGGGTACCCTGAGGCAATACCATTCCTCATATTTTTCCACTGCATGTTGTGAGTAGACAAAGTTTCCACAGATGCATCAAAGACGCCTTCTATAATGATGGTACTAGTTGTGTTCTGTTTCATATTTTCACTGTTTCAGTTACGTGATTCAAAAGCCTGACCCACAACTTGATTTGTACGAATCATTCTCTTTTACTTACTGCTGACTTCCACTTCCTGCAGCCAAAGTTGGAGGTTATGTATCTGAACAGGGATACAGCACACACCAGGTTACATCACACCATTAAACACTTCCAACACTCTGTACTTATCCTTCGAACGTCCCGCAAACAGACGTGAATGCGATGAGAGAGTGAGAGGGAGGGGCTGGTGTAAGAAAAGGGTGTCTTCTGAAACAGCACACCTGAAGGAAGCACTTTATTCATCTTCATGGCATCCTTTCAGGCATCGCCTCGTGTGCTCCTTTACAGTTTATGAAGAAGGCGCTTTAAGAGCAACCCGCAAAGGGCACAAGCAGTTTGTCAGGAACAGAGACCCCACACTGCTCCATCCCCGAAGCCAACCCCTACCAGCACACACCCCTCCCTCCCCATCCCTACCCCAGCGCTGCCACACCGGCCCCCGGCGCTCTCGCAGCCAGGCCGGCGGGGCCGGGCAGCACGGGAGGGGGCCCGGCGGGGACCCACCTGCGTCGCCGGCCTGCCCGCAGGTGCGGCGGTGCCCGTGGCGCCAGTCCAGCTCCTGGTGCTCGCGGCCGCAGTAGGCGGCGCGGCGGCAGCGGCCGCAGACGCGGGGCCCCAGGCAGCCGCAGACCCGGCACAGGGCGGCGCCGCTGCGGAGCCTGGCGGGGGGCGCCACCGGGCCCGGCGGGGGATCCTCGAGGGGCGGCTCCGGGGGGTAGACGCGGTTCCGCCGCGGCAGCTGGCTCCGGAACACTGCGGGGAGAGGCGGCGCTCAGTCGGGCCCCGCCGCCGGGCGGCCGGGAGCCCCCCGCCGCCCTCGTCCCCCCGGCTCACCGCAGAGCGGCCCCCCGGCGCCCGGCAGGCGGTAGCAGGCGGCGCCGCGGCAGGCGAAGACGAAGAGGCTGCGGTGGAAGGCGTCGCGGCGGCCGGGCAGCGGCGCGTAGAGCTGCAGCAGGAAGGCGCGCGGCTGCTGGCAGCGGGCGCAGCGCAGGGCGGCGGGGCCCGGCAGCCCGTCCTCGCCCAGCCACGCCGGCCGCCCGCCCACCTTGCTGGGGAAATAGGGGCTGCGCAGCCGCCACGCGTCCTCCGGGCCCGCCGCCTCCGCGAAGCCCAGCTCCGCGCCGCCCGCCATGGCCGCGGCGCCGGCGGAAGACAGCCGAGCGCAGCCCAGCGCCGCCCAACGGCCGCGCTCCCCGCCCCGGCGCTGACGGGAGCGAGCCCCAACGGCCGCGGGTGGAAGCAGAACGGCCACGGAGCGGCCGAAGCGCCGCCACCCTGCTTAAACGCGCAGCTCCGGGCAGGAGCTTCACCCGTGGGCCTCGTCCCGCACGCAGGCAGCCGGCAACGCGTTACTCTCAATGCTCGTTTTAATGTTCAGCCTTCGGTTCCCCCGTTACAGTTTCAGGGAAATATTTGAAACAAACGATGTTGCTCGTTACGAGTCTAAAAAATGTCTTTCAGTAGCCATTACTGTGCGCTTCTCTTTAAATAGGTATCCAAAAACAAAAGTTTAATCCATTTTAAAAAGCAAACCACAGGTGAGTATACAAATACAACTCTAACCACCGGCAGCAACAACAGTCTCTAAGCGGTTTGGGGAAGCACCCCAGGTGAAGACCACCCTTCCACAGCCTTGGCACCCGCTCCTGCCTCGCATGTTGGCAGCTGACAACGCCCAGACAGACGGACAAGACATGAACTTGGTCTGCTGCCGTCCCCTCTCTGCTTCGGTGGTGGTCTCTGCCCCCAGCAGGTACTAACGTCCAATCACAGTATCAAAAACCACTTAGAGTCTTGCAGCCACAGGCTTCTGTACAGGTATCCTGGCATCTGACAAGAAGAAGAGAAAGTAATCACTTAATTGCAGCTACTCCATTAAAGTACCTTTTGGTTTACTTTTTGTGGTCATTGAGTTGCACAGTATTTCAAAAAAGGGAGAGACATTCAAAGCAGCAGTCAGTTACTGTAGTGGGTTTACGTGGCAAGGTTTTGGTAGCAGGGGGGCCATAGGGTGGCTTCTGTGAGAAGGATCTAGAAGCTGCCCCATGTTTGGTAAGGGCCCCACTGCTGACCAGAGCTGAGCCAATAAGCGATGTTGTTTTGCGCCTCTGTGAGAGCATATTTAAGACAGGAAAAAAAACAGTGCGCCACTCAGCAGCTGGGAGGGTGAGAGGAGTGAGAAACAGCCTTGCAGGCGCCAAGGTCAGTGAAGAAGGAGGGGGAGAGGTGCTCCAGGCGCCGGAGCAGAAGTCCCCTGCGGCCTGTGGTGAGGACCATGGTGAAGCAGGATGTCCCCCTGCAGCCCGTGGAGTACCACGGTGGAGCAGGGATCCACGCTGCAGCCCGTGGAGGAGACCACGGTGGAGCCTGTGCCCCAAAGGAGACTGCGGCCTGTGGAAGACCCCTGCTGGAGCAGATTCCGGGCCGGACCTGCAGCCCGTGGAGAGGAGACCACGCAGGAGCAGGTGACCCGGCAGGAGCTGCTGCCCGTGGGGGACCCAGGTTGGAGCAGTTTGCTCCCGAGGGATGGCCCCTGTGGTACGGACCCATATCTGGAGCAGTTCTTGAAGAGCTGCTGCCTGTGGACAGCCCACGCTGGATCAGTTCGGCAAGGACTGCATCCCGTGGGTGGGACCCCGCAGCACAGGGGACGAGAGTGACCGAGAAGGAGCGGCAGAGAAGAAGTGCTATAGACTGACCATAACCCCCATTCCCCCGTTCCCCTGCGCCGCTCGGGGGGAGGAGGTGGAAGAGGGTGGATGGGGGGGAAGGTGCTTTTGGTTTCTTTCCTTTGTTTCTCACTTCTCTAGCTTGTTAGTAATAAGCAATAAATCTTACTTTCTCTCTATGCTGAGTCTGTTTTGCCCGTCACGATAATTATTGCGTGATCTCCTTGCCCTTATCTCAACCCTTGAGCCCCTTTCATCGTATTTTCTCCTCGCTCCTCTTTGAGGAGGGGGAGTGAGAGAGCGGTTGTGGTGGAACTCGGTTGCCCACCCGAGTAAAACCATCACAGTTACACAGGAAGAAGTAGTGTAAAAATATCATTAGTATTTTTATGTAGATAAATTTGAGGAGCTATTAGGAAAAAACACTAGGTCTAACGTATGTTCATTGTCCAAACTTGTTTGTAACTTCAGAAGTTCTCTTCAAATGAACTAGAGATCGCTCAAGACACTTACCCAACACGTCCAGGATTTTATTAACAGCCTCTTGATTTACACTGTAAGTGAATCCATTGGACCTACAATTAAAACAAAAACAAACAAACAAACAAACAAACAAAGAACTGTTACTTCAATGGATCTCTCTTATTTCAGTCATTTCTACACAATGAATCTGAATTAAACATTTCCATAATGTCATCATATTCTTCATCCTACCAGCATACTTATCAATTTTTAGGTCACAGCAGACTTTTAAAGAAATTATACTGAAGGATTGCTATTGGTTTATCTTTCCTCTCGTTTACACTCCCTGTGTCTGTCTTCCCTTAGTTTTCATTGGGGATAACCGCAAGAAGAGAATATTTGTTTATAATGGTACAATTTTCAAGACTGTCTCTGAAACTGAATTAAACTTTCTGCTGATCTCAAAATCTGTTGCACTTGATTTATTCCATTTACTTGAAAGGGGAATTCAGCTACAGACATTTATTTAGCATAATGACATAGCAGGGGGACATACAACAGCACTTTGTGTGCTTTCCAAGAGCAATACGAACCTTAACCAATTCATTTCCTGAATAGACACATAAGAAAATAGCTCAGGGTCATCAGCTGCCAACACTGTTCTACAAAACAGTCAAGGCAACGTGAGGATTTGTAGCAGGGTCTTCTATGGTTATACTTTTAAATATAAAGTTCCACCACCTCAACACAAATTAATCTAGTAACATGAAATATATGTGACCATGTTTCTCTAAAACCATAGCTGTTGTTTAACACTAGGCCTGGGAACTGTGTTAAATAACTTTAACGTCTAAGCTTTCATTTGGATTGATTTGAGATGTCAGTGCCAAAACACACAAAAAAGTATTACCATTCCTGATTATTGCTTCCATTGCCTGATGAGGCTTACTATAACACAGAATAAGCAGGGCTGTTCTACTTGCTTATCAAAGCCCTGGCAAAGATTTTGAAAACCAAAAGGTATAGAAAAGGGAGTCCAAAGAAGCCCAGTAGTGAGTTATTAAATTCTGCTACTGGGTCCTGAGGGGGCGTTTTCACTCTGACAAAAGCCATTCTGCTTCCACAACACGTACAGAAAGGAACTACCTGGGTTTTCACCACAACTCAGGTAAATCCAATCAACCTTCAGTGGACTGATGCTCGGGACACTGGGTGTCTGCTGTACTGCTTAATGCTAATAGCTCAGTCATTAAGAATTTCCATTAAAACCCCACATTGTCTTTTAATACCAAAAAGCCAATGTTACTTACATTTTCTTCTTCTTCACTGCACCCATTTGCACGAGAGCTGCTAAGGCGTTTTTCTGCATGTCAGAAGACAGCGCTTCGTAACACTGCGTATTCCCTACAGAGAAAGCAGAAAAAAACAATCAAAAATTTTACCACTGTCCATTAACAGGTTAGGTTTGTAAAACCATATTGCATGACAGCTGTACGCACCCTTTTCAAGAAGCTGAAAAACAAAGTTGCGGACTCCAGGTACAAACTGCTTCTCTGTAAAGGCTTCTTTTGTCTCCTTTGATAGATATCTGAAAATTAACTAACATTTTAAAAATAAATAAATAAAAATCAGCACTTCTTTCCTCGTGATTGTCAATTTGTTATTAGCTACAAACAAACATGTCCCCATAAGGAAGTAATGTTATTACACTTTGAAAAGTTAGGAGAGGAACTCAAAAAATAACATTAAGTAGCACATGTGAAAATTTTATTACTGTTTAGGATGCAGGAGAATCTTAATATTAAAAGAAGATTCAGCATCCATTACTGCCATGGTTACTTTAGACATCAATTTAACATTTCTGTTCTTGCAATCAAACCCATCTAGTTTTATCTGTTTTACAGATAGGAATAAAATCAGGCAAATCAGTACAGACCAGCTTAAGTCATACGCCAGATCGTTAACAGTTCCCTCATTTACTAGGTTCAAACATCTACATTCCCACCAATGTTATGCTGACATATCAGAGACTTTAGCCTCCTATTTTTGTACAGGTTACGTATTACGGGATTGTAAGTGTTTACCCATATTAAAACCAAGAATTTACAGAGAAACCAATGGAATTAACGATTCTAAAAAAAAAAAACAAAAAACAACAAAACAATGAATTAAGCAAGAGTTCCTCTACGAAGGAGCAATGGAGTCTGCCAGCAGCATACTCCCTGTGAATCTTGTAAACCCACAATACATCATCGTCACATTACAAAGTAGCCTTACTGCTTTAGTCATTCTGAAAAGTCCGAGCCAAAAGTTGAAATCAGGTTCCTGGAGGGAAGGTGTTGTTAAGATACCCGTTACTGCTATTTCTCAACTCTTCCGTTCTCCAGCCATGGAAACAGTCGCTATTTGTATTGCAGAACTATCACTACTCCACTAGTTTTTGTATAAAACACAGGATAAAAGAGATAATTTTTTGGAAAACAGCATACCTGATAACCTTCCACAAAGGGTCTGAACATAGCTGACAAGAAAGATACTATAACACTCCCTTTGTCAGTAAGGTAGATTTCCTGTTGAGTTGTTTGAATCGCATCACATTTCGTGAGTAGAAAACATCCTTCCTCAAAATCCTGGGAGAGAGAACCACAGCTGAAATGTCAACATATACAGCAAGTGCAGAGACCTCTTCCCACAAAACCAACCAACCAAACACGAAAAATAAACCAAAACAAAACCACAGCAACAAAAAACACACAGCATGACGCTTCTTCCATTTCTCAATTTAGTTCTCAGGAGACATGAACCAAAATTTTCCTATATACCAGAAATACCCTTCTAAAAAGGCAGTGGGAACACGATATTAAACAGAGCAAATCTGGAAGTACAACAGGCCTAGGACCTTAGAAAGCGGCTGTGGTTGCTATTGTAACAGCCAGCTTGTACTGTCCCTGGATTTTGTCAGAATACAGACAAGTTGTATTTTACTTGTCAGAATACAGACAAATCCCTATTTTAGGGACTTTTTGTTTGTTTGGTTGGTTGGTAATGTTGGTGGATTTTTATTTTAAGTCAGGGCTTGCTTGTATCTCATGCACACTGTTAGCAATAATGGCCAAAAGTTACAGACTATGGAAATGTCAGTGAGAAAACTATTTTCCTTCCATTACCAGAGAAGAGGGGGGAGGCAAAAGACATGATAGACACGTGGTGGACTAGAGGGGTGGATTGCTGAGATTTTAATATAGTCACGTGTCCTGAATATTCTTATGAAAACTATCTTTTTTTTTTTTTCTTTAATGCAGGAAAGATCACAATTAAATATTGCCATCAGATATTCGGCCTTAAATTTTGATTAAAATTTGATAAAAATTTTGATTTGATAAAAATCACATTTAATCTGTTTTAAACCCAAATAAAAACTGCACCCGGACTTGCAGTTTGTATTAAGTATGATGTCAAACCAATTTTCACTAATAAATTTGTGCTCACCTGCGTTTCAAGCTGGCTGGACCAGAGCCAACCCTGCAGGACGCGTGCAAACTGACACAGCAAGTCCTGCAGGGAGCAAAGTACTGCCTGCAGTTTTCACATCTTTTCCATGTCCAGCTGTTTTAGGAGAGCGTGCAGACACACTGAGTGCTGTAATAAGGCAGCACGCATGAACAATACCGGCTTTGTCTCAGTAATGCTGATATGGGAAGGCGGGTGGAATGAGGGGAAGCTGATTTCAAGCAAATACAATGCAACGCAAGCTTCCCTAAGACTCTAGGGACACTGTTGTGCAATTAGGAAGGCTCTTGCTTCAAAAACCTTCGCAGGCTGTACCTTCCTAGCTCTGTAAGATTTCATCTGCAGAGGTTTAAATCAGGCTTTACTGTAAGCACTTCCTTCCTAGTGCTCCTAGTGTAATATCTGAATCTACATGAGACACTGCCAGTAATAAAAATCTAAAAGGGCTCAAAGCCACGAACCATCAAAACTATATACTAGAAAAAAGTTTACACATGCACCATAATATTCAGATTTCAAGGTGTAAGAGGAACTGCTGTATAAATGCTGCAGAGGTAGATACAGCCACACTGCGTATTCAAGGAGAGGTGGTACAGAGATGTGCTTTAACACACAAGCACTGGGTGTTGGCACAGTGCTCCGGCAGCCCCACCAGAGACCACATGGATAGTGCTACACAAAGCAGACGATCACAGCTGCACTAGAAGGACTATAATCAACCAGAAGACAATAAGGACTTAAATTTAGAACTGCATACTCTGTTTGTCAAAGACAACAAGGACATACAATGGTTGATCATTAATTGGTACAAGACCCATAGTTTTAACTTTTTGAAAGAGCAGCAGTGCCCCCTCTGCTACACAGCCTAAAAGAGCTCTAAGGAAAAATGACCCTGCTATAACCTCAATGAAAACTCCTCTTTCGCTTCTGTGCTGACAGAACATACCCACTCTGTGAAAGAATCCAATTAGACCTACGCTAACACTTTTTTCTTCACAGCCTAAAATCTTTCATAACTGCAGAGGAACAGGACAGTATTTACACTTTGTTATTAAAAAATAAAAAAATAAATAGACTGTTCTCATTTTTATATCCATTCTAGAAGATTGGTAGTTTTATACAAAAAAGCGAAACTTCCGCTACAGCTCACTTTAATAGTTCAGAACTAGGAAGTTTCAGGCTTTTTTTTTTTTTTTTTTTTTTTTTTTTTTTTTAACCCACCGGAGGAATTAAAAAAGATTGAATATGCAACCTTGTGGATTCACACAATGCTTTGCAACTAACCTAATGACTACCTCCACTCTGACCCTCTTTTAAGTTCTCCCTCCCACTTACAGATCAAGATGATATCTCTGTAGGTATTTATCACAAGCAGTTGTTAATCACAGCCCCAAATTCAGATACTATTTTAGCTGGCTGTGCTATGGACGATCAGTATTTGTGTATAAAGGATGTTTTTACCTTCAATGAAATACCGGGAAAGAAGATGAACTCATCAGAGAACACATCTCTCAAGATGCTGAAGCAGCTGTAGACTTCCTCTGAAAAAAAATAATGTATTGTTTTAAAAAACATAATTTTAAAGGACAACATTGAAAAGCCATTTACTCCTTATTTTAGAGAGAATATTTATTCTCTATTATTATTCCTGAGAGAACGTATCTACTTCAAATAAAATTTGAACTTGACATTAAAACCACGAGTACGTATACAACAGAAATCACCACAGTGAAACAGGAAGTAGTCAAAGTACTCGGTTCAGATTTTACCAAAGGAAAGAACAGGGGACTGTAGTTTCTAAGAACACGCACTAAATACCACAGGAGATGCTGCGCAAAACCAAAGTATATATTTTGAAATTTTACTTAACAATCCAAGTATTGGAAAGCATTGAAACACTTCATGAACAGCACTGGGAAGAGAAAAAGGGCTGAGAACTGGCTGCACTGTATGTGAATGTGAACTGTGTGTAGTATGTAATCTACAAAGCAGGTCTGCTAAATGCCAACAAAACAAGAAACTTAACAGTTGTAGGTTATTTTACACTGTCATGAAATGAAGCCTCACTAGAAAGACAGGAGATACATCCAAATATGGTTTTATTTAACAACTAAAATACGAAAGGTGATTTTTGCCACTTTCACAGCCATTTCACCCTCTGGCAGTTTCATAATGTATATTACATGGGAAGCAACCTAAGCACTTCCAAATACATTCATCTAAACTGAACTACTTCTGGACTGCAGAACAGTATAAACCAGAACTGGAATCACCTCATGTCTGCTGTCTCACCACAATATACCTCCCTTCAAAAGTATCAAGGGGTAAACAAAAATGGCAAAAAAAAAAAAAAAAAAGTCCCCTCCCAACACACCCACTTTATGCCACAGGACGTTATTCAGAGTCCTGAGACAAAGCTGTCAAGTAGCTCCCACTATCAATGACAGGAACTTCCTGCTCCTCTCACTGAGGACATGACAGGGAGCAAAGCCAGAGGGCATCCCAAGCTACCCAAACGTACCTTTCCTGAAGCTGCGTGTCATTTGCAAGGCAAGTGCCACCAGAGAGGGACGCACAAACACATTCAGCAACTGGTTTCTGTAGGTACCACACATGAGGATGGCCAAAGCTCGCTTGAAGACAATTTCCCCTACAGCTCCATCTTCCTCTCCTTTGTCATTGAGGACTACGTGGCCATTGACGAGGCGAGCAATGTTGGAATGCAGGGCGAGGGCAGACATAACCGCTTTTTTGGCACAAAGATTATCTAGCAGGAAAATGCAAGACTCAGGAAGATGCAAAAGAGAATACGTCTCTGTTGAAGCTGTCCAAAATGTGCTAGTATTTCATCAAGCTTTATTTTTTAGGACCAATTATTAAATCAAACACTCAGAAAAATGTTCTCAGCCCAGGCATTGTATGGCATGGAGAGAACAAACTTCAGACATTTCTGTCATTACAGCACTTTGAATTCTTCCACTTGCTAACAATAACAAGTAACTCCTTTGTCTGTGGAACAAAGATTCTGTGCCTCCAAATAAAAGAGGCTAGAACTATTTGATGGAAACAGTCATCATCAAGGAAACGCTTTGGCTTAGGAATTTCTGACACTGTAATCTTTGAATCAGATGCACAAGTCTTTAAAATGTTTTTCCTCAACTCTCATAAACAAGGAACTCCTCATCATAAATAAGTTTAAGAAAATCCTAACTGAGAGGCCACTGCATAATATACCTGCTCAAAAAGAAAACAGCTTGCACTTAAACCCAATAATATTCTTGTTTAATTAAAACCCTAAAGCGAGGAACTGGATGGTTTTAGGGTTTGTTACTGTTTTATAAAGAAGAAAGTCCTTCAAAGAACTTTAGGCAGACAAAGAACAACACCCCAAGTCTTAAAATGCAGTCATCTGTTTAGAGTATCTTAGGCTTTAAACGCTACCAAAATTCACTGCATTGTGAACTCTCTAGCAAGCAAGGAAAGAAGCAATAAAAACTCTTAACTGAACATGAAAATACTACGTACATGATTAGCGCAACACAAGCATATCAAATCAATGCAGACTTTGACTGGAAAACAAAAATATATTTTCCCTTATGGGGAAATTTTTTCTTTCACGTAGAACCTCCTTGAACCTTATTTGCTCCTTCAAACTACTTTATCCCTGTTTTGCCAACGTTTTCACAAGTTTCTCAGTGTAATAATAAGAAGTGTGAGCAAGTCATTTTTCAGTTCCTGTTTTTAATATAAAATTTAAGCAATATTTTAAGCAAAATCTAAATATAAAATCTAAGCAAAAGTTCTGCCTGTAACAACCAACCAGCATGGCAGCAGGAGAAACAGCACGGGCAGGATGCACGTAGCTGCTGACATGGTGACGTCTCCAAGCTAACCTTTAAAATTATTTATTCTTTCAAATTACTGACAATTCAAACCAAACAACAAACTGTTTCTATGCAAGGCAAATGCACTCAAAATCTGTTCCTCTATCGCAATACCTTGCCTATATTCCATTCTCTACTAAAGCAAAAGGTTATTCGTTGTTACTAAGAAAACAAAATAAATAAGCAAACCCAAATGCAGTATATTCTTCAGTTTACTTTGCAGTAAGATTCTAAATGATGTTTAAACACCACTGTGAAATTTTTCCTTTTACAGTCTGGCAGGAGCAGACTGCGTTCACATTTACTACGGTGAAGATACCTGAAAGGAGAAGTGATATTTTTCAAGAATTGCGAGTTCTGTTTTATCTGTGGCCTGCTCATATTTCTCTGCTGCAGTACTGAGAGTGATCATTGATTGTACACATGAGTACAAAAGTAAAGATACATAGTTTAAATATACCTACAGTGAAAAGGTATTTGCACCACACATTATTTTTCTTTGCTGGCTCATCCACTTATGTCCTGAGGCTCCAAAACAAATTACCTGTGTCACCTTGGCTCAAAGAGTTATGTTTAAAACAATTGTTCAGAAGAGGAAGAAGAATCAACCTTTCAACACACACACACACACACATATATATATTTATATAGGTGTGTGAATATATATATATATATAAAAACAAAGAAGCTACTACCTCAAAAGTCATCACTGCAACCCCAAAAAGATGAAGTCAAATTCAAAAATAAATAGTCAAATTATAGTTTTGATTTTATTTATTTCACGCATTTGTTTAGGCTAGTTCTTTATCACAGTAGCTATTCATAGTCAATATCGAGCAACAAGTGTAGTATTTTACTGAGGTACTGTTGCAGACTGGGTAATTGCCTGGGACTTGGACAGCCTTCAGAAAGACATTATAAGCAGTCTATAATTTCTCCCTCATTCCATGCTTCAGGAAATAACAGTAAAATAACCTGTCCTGCCTCAACCTAACTGTTTTTCAGAGTAGCATCTTCTACAGCTGAGGGCAAAACCCCTTCTATTTTAGCATCATTTTTGGCATATCCTAAAATCCACTTATGACTGAGCACCTACAAAAACAATTTGTAAAGTTGTCACTATACACTTCTTCCACATAAAAATAATTTATCCTTCATAAAAAACAACAACAAAAAGAAACAGAAATAACACTCTGTGCATACCAGGCCATTCGATGAAACCTCCAAAAGTCTGTGTTAAGCCTTTCAGCCACAGGGTCTTTTCTAATAGAAGTTCAAAATCCATAGCTGGCAAATTCTGGAGCAGGACGGCAGCAACTAGAACCCACGGGCTCAAAACCATGTTTTCGATTTGCAGGAGCTCCATTTTATATGCCACATCACTGACAAATTCTTGGATATCCTCAGATGGCTTTTGTGGAAGATGTCTGAAAAGAACCATGCAGTTCAAGGTTAAAAATCTCCAAAATATGGAACAGGTTGATTTATATTCCAGATTTCTTCTGTATTGCTCCCAGATCCATAACTACTTTACAGCATCTAATGTCTGGAGGGTGATTCTACCTATGTACTACATAGTACAGAGAAAAATGTGAGTAGATTCACAAGAATATTTGAAACAGAACTCTGTATTGATGCTATACACTTGCTATTCTCAAAAACATTCAAAAGCATTATATTTTACATATCAAATTGCAAACCCAACCAATCCAGCCATAGCTTCAGCTTCTTGGTACATGATCACGTAACTGTTTGCACTAATAAAGCAAGAAGGGAAAGAAAGTAGGTTTTTTAAGTAACAAAACCACTGAATTGTCAGAAAACAAAGCTTTGCCTGACTCATACATCATCATAAACTTTTAAAATGGCATGTTCTCAATCTGGAACAAAGCAATGGAAGTAACAACCTATTTCAGAAACAGCCAGTCACAAGCATAACTCTGAGCGCAGACAAAACATCTTCAGTGGTCAAACAGAGTGGAGAGGAGAGAAATCAAAACCAAAGTAAAAAAAGAACTTAATTATTTTTACATTGGTGAGGACTAAACAAACGCTTTTTCTGTGCATAAATCATGGAAAGATGTGGTACCTGGGAACCAAGTTATATGGGCATAGGTTGATTCTTCCAGAAGCCAACGTTCTAAGTGACACCGGCTGGCCAATGTAGATGTGTATGGTACCAAAATTGTCGCTGAGGATCCTTCTGGCCTTTAACAACCCCTAAAGAAAAAAAAACAGGAAGAGCAAAAATAAAATGTTAATGCTGCAGGTGTGTATACATTCACTTATTTTCTGTTCTTAAGGAATTTACACACAGATGTAGATTCTTTGGGCTTTGGGACTCCTAGGAGCTCATATGCATAGAGGGATTCTTCTAATATCCTCTCATAGCTGATGCTGATGGGAACAAGGTACGTGTCAAAGACTTCACGTTTAAAAAATGGTTCCATCACAATACTGAGAAGACCTGCAAATTGGATTAAAAAAAAAAAGTGAAACACTTGTCTTTTTCAAGAAGGGAAAAGCAGAAAAGCAGCTGCAACTTATCTTTTTCAAAGTTAAGTAAGTTTTAGAAACAGTAAATAGGTGAACATTATGTTTGTTCTCTCTTTCACTAAGCAGAAGCAGAAGACACTGTCCAAGCTTTAAAACAGAAGGTAAATGTAAGCAATACATGTGGACAGCTGTTTGTGCTCTTTTCAATAGCACTTCTCTGCACTTGCGTGTCATCATCTTTCTAAAGATTCCCCTTGTCTTTTACAAACTGCTTAAAATACTTCTGTGCAAGTGCAGGGTAGCCTATTTTCCAGAAAGGCAAAAGGGAAGAGCTAGGCAATTATATACACAACAGGAGAGAGAGAAACAGAGTGCAAGAGCCATGTATTGCCCTTCTTTATTTGGCCTTGGAAATCAAACTATAGTGTTTTCCACTACTCTGACAGACTTCGCCGATTTCCCACCACTTCAACATCCCTTCCTATCTGAAGAACTTTGGAAGAACGTAACCACTAAGGATAACATCAATAATCATAAGTTCCAAGTTTTCAACAAACCTACCAAACTTTGGAGTCAGAGTCTTGGCAGTGCGGCTTCTTGTCCCTTCAAGAAAAAACTCAATTGGGGCATAACCATTCTACAAAAGTAAAACAAACAAAAAAGCTTGTCAGAAACATAAGAACATTTCATCTTTACTGCCAACAAATAATTTTAAGTACTTAAAACGTAAGCAGTTTTTTTTTAATGGAAGCCATGCACCTCTAACTTCAGTCATTTCAAAGCCTGTATTCTACTATCGTATTTGCCACAACATACAGTTAAATTAATAAAAATATTTTGTCTTTTATGAGATATGGGCACCGGAGCCAAAGCAACTGAAGATCAGCAATTTGTTTATCGCCCACTGATGAGAGACTGCAAACATGCTCTTCACCTATATGAATTCAGAGGTAAAATCCATTTCCTCAGACCACAGTGAAGACTTTCAATCTTGTGCCTACGTCATGCACATTTAACATGAATCACCGCAATACAGTATTTCTTAAGCTTACACTCTGAAAGTTCAGTAATTTACTTACCCTTAACATAGTTTTTACGTATTCAGCAAAAACTGCCCAATAGAGCCTGTTCCCACCGAAGGAACGTCGCATAAAAAAGGCACCTGCCCTTCGCAGCAGCTCACCAACTATTTTCATTCCTAGGAAATCTGAAAAACAAGCCAACAAAAGCCCAAACCACAAACACAAAACTTATTGATTAGTATCTTTCATCTGAATCAAACAATTTCTGTAATAAACTGATTCAATTACCAGAATAAAGGAGATCTCTTTCAAGGATTCTGTTATTGCAAATACTTGGAAGATGTGATTGTCATGTTATAAGATGCTTTCAATGTTTTATGTTTTATTTTTGGAAAGAGCATTCACTTAGAGGAATTTGTTTCAATAATTTAGACGCCCAAATTTCAGCCATAACGAAGACTATGTATTTTTTTTTTTTTAAGTACACTGTCTCACTCATCTTCAGTTATCATTGAATGTATCCCAGAAGACACAGAAATTAACCCTGCAAATTAACTGACCAATTATGTTACATTATACCATTTGAGAGCCTGACTCATCAATTTAGGAATGGTAGACTCAATCAGCTAAAATTTTTGGTAATTTTCTAGTTCCAAGCAATCACAACCAGCGTTTAACTTCCCAAAAACTAGAAAACACTTAAATTTATTCATGAGGTATTTAAAACGAGTCTACACAGCAGCTGGCCATTTGCTGCTTCAGCCTTCTTGCAACCTCAGTCAGCGAAACATTTGAGAATGGAGATTCACTCACTATGAGAAATAGATAAAGGGCTACAGGACCCTGGGTGGCAATAGCAAATCCCCACAGATCTAGGTGTATGCCACCTGAAACCAAATGACAACAAAGCAGAGGCACTTATTCCTCAATCAGGAGACTCAGTACATCCACCTTGAGTTAGTTTGTGTACCACATCTTATGAACCTCTAACAACACACTGTACACATGACTACAATCAGAGAACTGTATTTTCACCTGAGGAACTTAAAATAACACACACGCAATATCTTTTTTTGTACTAGTATCTGTAGATACTGCTTTGAGGCCCCAAACTTAAAGTGGGTCTAATCCAAAAGTTAACAAAGCACCACACCAATACCTACATCAGCATGTGAGCAGTTTCAGAATAATATGTGGCAGGTAAGTAGCTGTAGCACCTTGATAAAGGCAGCTATGAGATATCAAATTCCTAATTCACCAGAAGCTAACCTGCTAACCTGCATCACACAGAAGGCAAGGTACCATTACTTCACAGATCAGCAGAAACTTGTATTCCCTATTCTCCCAACTTCCACTGTTTTTTACTGGTATTCTTAAACTCCCAATTGGAAAAGACAGTAACGATCTAGCCTGCACCCTTGAAAGACTCCCATCTGGTGCAATCTACATTACACTATCAAAAGAACATTAGCTGATAAATTTTTTTAAATGGCATAAAAGAATGGGGGTAGGAGTGATTTTAATGGGAGGAAAGGTAAGCATAATACAGACCAGAAAAAAAATACCAACAACTTCTCACCATTACAGGTGCTTACTTAAAACACAGTTCTAAAAATCTGTGACACCTTTTATGTGAGAGGCTCAAAACAAAGTTCCTGATATCAAACATCATCTACTGGAAATGGAAAGCAGTTTATGTTGATGGGAGTGTTTTCACATATTTTTCCACTGAAAGCACTGCAAAATTTGTTCATCTAACAAAAATGACATGGGGTAGGAGCATCTTATCTGTTTATTCCAGGCTCATTCATTCCCCAGTCTTTAAAAGAGATGACCTAGTAAACTAGAGGAGAGTACTAGGTTCCCAGATCTTTGCTAGCTTGCCTGCTTAGAAGATCTGCCTGCTTAAAAGACTTGGTTGACACTCCTGACGTCCAAGATCAGACTTCTTGGTTAAATGCTGCCATAGAGACAGGAGTTTCAAAAAGCACTTTGACTGAGAAGATACTGACTGTTAGTTTTCAATAACCGTTTCCCACAAATAAAAGCAGCTTCATCTGCTTTAGAACTATGTTCAAAATCTGGACAGTTTGCCCTCTGACAAAGTTCTGTTTCTCAGCCAGCTCTGCTCTCAGCACTTTGCATAATGGAGCTCTGCCAACGCTTTCAAGGGAGTCAGTCACACCACCAACCAGCAAAAGGTGATTGGCATTTCGTATCTGGCTACTATGACTGTGCTTAAAACTGTATCAGGTATTGCAAAACCCTCTGTGTACACAGGAGCTCATGGCCAAGTTTTTGCTTGTTTCTGGGAGAGGAAAGTAATATCAAAGTCTGCTTCAAACACTTCTTTGCCCAGCCTTGGGTCTGCAGGTGAGGTGCTTCTGGTTGCACTTGCTATGAAAAAATTCACTTCTGATGGCACTCAACAGAGAGGAGAGGCATGTACACTGCAAACATCTAACCCAAGGGGGGTTTAACAAAATGTATTAGGAACAGAAGTAAAAAAACACAAGTATTTATGGCAGCAGATACCAGACCAATTGCTACCAATACTCTGAATCCTGAAAACACCATTCAAACAACATACTTGCCTATTCCTGCAGCAATGACAGGCAAAGCCAAGTCATACGTGTATAGCAAGTAAGACAGCATCAAAAAGTCTACGTAGCTTCGGTGACTGGGCAGCAGTACAACTGGGTGCTCTTGAATGGCATGCTGCAGCTGAAAAAAGAAAACCAGAACAAACAACATTGCTCCAATATTTGCCGAACAGCTGTTGAAATTTGCAAATACAAACCTTCACACAGCTTCAGACAAACAAAAGCTGATTTGTTGATGAGGGTGGTTTCTCTGTCCAAATACTTTTTATCTTTTTCAGCATGGAGTCATAGGAAATTTGAGGCAGCAGTTTCCAGAACAGCAACCTGTGATTCGTAGGCACCACAGGACTCAAAAGGCAGGGCCACCTCATTACCTGATGGCACAATCTAAATCCCTTTTGTTGGGAACAGGAAGCCCAGTAGGGGCTGTAAGGGTTGACATTGTTAAGTCTTGCAGAGCACGGACTGTACCCTCCTCCACAGGGGTGACAATCTGGAATGAAACAGGGGACAACAAATCCCCACCGGACTGGGGCAAACTTAAGACATCTTGCAGTGGTACACAGTGTTTCATGGATCTTAGCTGTACGAAGGTTTTGCAGAACAGCCAACCCACTCAGCCACATAAAATAAGGCAATAAAAAACTTACTCTAACCTTTTATTTTTATATTCTTGGCCACATACCATAATTTATCTCCAAAAACAGTTCCAGCATTTCTCTTTATCTACTGCCCAAGTAGCTATTGTCATGTTCTACCCCAGATGGAAACTGCTTCCAGGATGTACTGTATTAATGGCCATTTTAAAAGGCAAATCAAGCTAAAAGAAAAGAGGTCAAAGTATTCTCAAAACAAAACAGTTGAATAAAGGTTTCTCATCTCTTACATCTCATAAATCACTTGATCAAAATTAGTCATACAGAGAACTTTCTTTTTTTAAATAAAAAAAATAGGAATTCAAATCCCTGAAGAGCTGGGAAAACAATTACAGAAGTGAAAAAAAGCAACAAGAGAGAGAGGATGACAGTCACGTGTCTTCTTTTGACAACTATTTACCTTTAATGACAATCCTCTTGAAAAAAATGCAAGCAAATAATGCGAACAGTTCACTTTTGCAAGATCACCATTACTCTTTACCCTACTAAAAAGTTTTAAGCAAATTCCTTCTAAGCATCAGAATACATGGCACAAGCAGTATATATATATTTAAATCTTACAGATCGTATATTCCTCATTGTCAAATGTATCCCAAGTGAAGGCCTGTATAATCTCTGCAAAAGCTGCAAAATGCTTTATGCAAAACATCTTACCACAGGAAGCATTTGGAAAAGTGTACAAAAAACGTTTCTGGTCTTCCCCCCCCCCCTCCTTTATTTAGAAAAGCTGCAATAAACACAAGTGCAGTCTTTTTTTAATTTTTGTTTGTTTGTTTTTTAGTGGAAGTGAAGATTGGAGTCTTCACCTAAGCAACCAACATGAAAATATTACAGCTTTTTATTTTCCTCAGCAGTACTCACTCTCTGCATTCCTTCTTCATTCACACAAACTCTCTGGAAGAGCTGTTTAAATATTTTGCTCAGAGTAAAGGCAAAAAATCTGACAGCTCCTAATTGCATACTGTGACCCATCTCATCCAGGATTTCTGTGGCTTCTTCTTGAATAATATCAGGTGATTCTCCCATTTCTTTTGCTAACTAAAGAAAAATAAAACAAAAGAGCAGTCAGATGTGATTCCCTTCTCCTTGCCCGTGCACACTGTTCAATGTGCCACAACAATTATGGCAACACTAATGCAACAGCCAGCAAGATTTTATTTTATGGGATAGGCATACATCTAATCTCACAGAATCTGTTTGTTGTCAACCAGCAAGTGAAAGCTAAGTTTAAGCTGTTCAAAATCAACAGTGAACTTAGCTGTCAACAGCGAGTGGGGAGCAACATTATTTTCCCCCCAAACACACCATCTGAATGTTTTAGCCTGTAGCATCTTTGGAGGAGGTTCAGTTCTAAGAATATTTCATAGATTATTGGTCTAAAGAAGGCTGTGTGCAATTTTCTTTATCTAGTAAAATGAAACTTATGTTTGCAGAGATATTCAAGTAAATCTCCCAAGTGCATTTGGACTGGATTTTCAGACTTGGCTGAAGAACCTCAGCCCTATCAAGCTTGTCTTTCTTTGTAATGCATTACTGTAGCAATTGCTAGCTGAAATGCATACAAAGTGCTGTCTCTACCAGCTCTGCATATCAATGTTCTTTTTTCTGTTCTTACACACATTCCCTTTTTGAAGTTTCTTAAAACGGACTTTAATAGTGGTCATCTCTTCTATTTATGTAGTAGGAGAGATTTATATTCTCTCCTAAATATAAAAATATTTAGCTGAAAAGTTTGTGTGTTTTGTTGGTTTTTTTTTTTTTTTTTTTTTTTTTTTGCTGCTATGGAATGCCTTTTACAGAACATGGAGTAGGAAGAAAGAGGAAAAGCAACAGAAGAAAAAGCTTCTCAGACAGCATGGCTCAGTTTAGAGGTCAGCAATACTTTCAGCAATTTCTAGTCCAAAGCTGAGAACTAGATTGCAATGGCAGGACTAACTCCTTTTAACCACTTGAAGCTTGTCTGAAAAATGTCCATCAAAATCATTTTCCATCAGAAAAGCAGCACTTCAGAAGAAACCATCTTTCTGACAAATCCTCTGTTTAAAACATACTGTTTCAAAAAAATGTTTTAGTGTTGCCGAGTTGAAAGGTTGAATTTTTTTAATTTAACCTTACTTATGAATGCATGATGGCCACACGACTGAAACATGTAGATCACACTTCCGCTTGTTACATCATAACAAGCTTTGATATATCATACCTAACACAGATCATTTGAATCTATATATGCACATCATGGCAGCCACCCACTAAGAACTAGCAGAAACATCTTACGTACTTCAACTGGCCTGGAAATTTTTTCCTGAATACTGAAAATATGTACTCTGCTAATTAACACACTCTGATTTCAGGCACTTCATCACAATGCCAAACATTAGTTTGAATATAAAATAATTTATTCATTTAAAGTAGCAACTGCTCCTCATCCTAAAGCAAGCATGTTTCCATTTTAGTATTTCTAATTCAAGGAATTCTGTGTGAAATATAACTCTTGTTAGGGAATGTATCAATGACTGATTCATAAATACATCACTAGCCTATACGATTACTACAAAACACTCTCAAAGTACAAAAGGATCTACTAAGCAGAATCTTTCACAATGCTGCTCTGCGTCAAGGGCAGTGGAGGAGAAAAAAAAGAAGTCTAGCACATTGGTTAAGCTGGATGTAAAGTGTCATATACAGAAAATGAAAACGCTACGACACAACAGCTTCAGTGGCAACTCTTTGGTAAACCAGTATTTCTTCTTCCTGCCAGAAGAGTGTGCCTCCCTAGTTACTGATTTATTGGAGTGCCTTTCAAACTACAGCTCTAGTGTTTGACAAGACCAGCAATAATTATTTTTTCCCCCATTGCCACACAAAATTTGGCTCTGTTCAACCTACTTTGTCTTACAGCTCAGTGGTCAGACTCACCTGCTTGATAACATACTGAACTTGCTCTGACTGGAGAACAGCAGTTTTAATAGCATTTGGCTTGCAAGGTGAAAGTCCTTTGTAGATCACAGGAGTGTAACACTTCATTGCATATCTCAGGTCACTGGACAATCGCCTTTCCTCCAAGATATCTTCAAACTCATCCCTTTTTTTTGATGTGAGCTCTTTCTGCTGGGAACATACAAATAAAGAATGAGACACCGTCTCGAGCGATCCAGTGATCTGCTTGACTACAGCAGTAAAATAATAGTGTGCAAAATTTTTGCAATGTGTTGTGTTTTGTTTTTTGTTTTTTTTTTTTGTTAAGCTTTCTATAACATCTCCATTCCATGCTCTGAGTGCATGAACAAATATTGCCTGCTTGGAACAATGCTGCAATTAGAAGCTAAAAACAAAAGAAAACAAAGACAAAAGAAACTACCGTTTCCCTCTGCAAAGGTCCCCAGTCACCATATGCCACATTACTTATTTCTGTCCAACAGGAAGAGGCTGAGGAAACACCTAAGCTTTAAAGCTAAAATGCCTTGCCTCCAGCCTCCTAGTGATTAAGAGGTATTAACTGAAACGGCTTTGATCCCTACTCTTGCAGCTGCATGAATGCAATAACATGCATGACATTATAAAAACACAATCATCAACACCAGAAATAATCCCTTCTGCTTTAAGTTGTGTCTGGGATCTTCGTGATCAGTGCTGGATTTCACCGGGCTTGGATATAAGGTACAGAAAACACAACCAGGTAGGAACAGAACCAAAAAACTACACGAAGACCAAAAATGCAACGTGGTGCACACAGAGTTACAAAGAGCACGCAGTCCCTGAGTGACCAACATCACTAGCAAGCAGAAAAGCTAGCATCTAGAGGTAGTTGAGGATCCATCCCACTGAAGAAATCTCAGCGACAAAACTTCTCCTCGAGTCAGAGGGCATCCCCTGTGCTGCAGAGAGATGTCTCCTGTTATCGCCTCTCACAGCACAGATCATGTGAATGACCCCTTAGTCTTTAAATCATATTCCTCCAAACTTCAGAACAGCAGCAGCAGTCATCAGACAAGCAAGGCTCAGTGCAACACAAACATAAAGGAAACAGTTATGATTAAGCACGTTTATTAGAAAAAGGCACTAAGATAAAAATGCTTGTGTCTTCCTCTTCAGCACAACTTGAAGGGCAGCACAGGTACCCCTTCCACTCATTTTGTCTTCTCTCCCTCTATATAACCTGTGCAGAACCAGTCTGAAAATGTAGAGAACACCTTGCTTCACGGGCTGTCAGAGTGACCTTCTCTGGCCTCAGGATGAAAGCCTGGCCAGCAAACGCACAGGAGAACACCAGAACAGATAAGCAAAATGCCCAGCAGCAGCAGCCAGGTTTTCAGCCTCGGGAGAAGGAGTCAGCTTTCACTGCTGGTTGACCGCAGCCACATCAGCAATATTATCGAAAGCAGCTGACATTTAAAGCGAGGACAGAGCAAACATTTAGCTCCTGTCCATTCATCAGCACAAGATACCACGGAAGTTTAGTATTACAGTTCTCAATCTGTCTTCATCCATAGTTTTCACCTGGCTGATATTTTGCCAGAGCCATGTAAGTCACAAACTGACAAGGAGACTGGAAATAGTTTGTATTAGTCATCAGTTGCCTTGATACCTTATATCAACCCTACTGATTAAAAATAAAACAGGAAAAAAAAAACACCTTACGCCTTATAATAGTGAAAAAGATAGCTCAAAATAGCCTCAGCAAATAGTGGTCGGCTGTAAGCATGCACCTGCTTAGATCAGTACGTGACAAGACATTACCCAGAAAATATAAGCAGCGTTTTTTGGAATCACCAAAGTTTAAATCCTACAACGTGCAACCCCAGGAAAAAGAAAACAAAAAACAACACAAAACGAAGAAACCCAGCGCTCAGCCCCGGTATCGTCAGCCACAACGGCAGCTGCTGCACTGCTACAGCAGTTCCACAACTTGTCCCTGGTGAGCAGGGCTTCACCAAGGCCACAGCCAAAGGAAAAGTCACCTCCCTGCCACTCGCCTCCATTCCACATCTCTAGATTTGACCTGCCACAGATTTCTTCCTGCAGCAATAGTAATTTTCGTGTCCTGGCCTGACCAAGCACTGAGGGAGCCAGCAGCTGAAGAAGAGCATCTCTCCTTTCGTGCTCCACAGCCCAGGCGCTGCGTGGGCTTCCAGCGCAGGCTGGCAGAGAGCTCCTGGGGAGAAACCACAACGGGGAACCTCCAGCCGGAGAAACCCAGTGGGGCAGGTGGCTGTGGGGGCACCAGCAGTGACAGAAACGAGGCGGTGGGAGCCTGGAACACCTCTGCCTTCCCAGACAATAAAATGGGAGCGTTCACGATGCACCGGCGTGGCACCAAGGGACACAGAAGCGAAGCTCGGGGATCCCTGCAGACACCAGGACTCGCCCCCCTCTCTCCAGCCCCCTCGCCCCGCTCCCAGCAGGGACAGGAACCCGAAGGGGCGCCCGGTCCCCGCAGCCATCCCCAAAGCCCCCCCTGCGCCGCCGGGGGCCGTCACTCCGCTTCAGAGTGAACACGGCCGGGTTAGGGGAGGGGGCGAGGCGACCAGCCCCCCGCGGGCAGCCTACCGAGTACATGGGCGTCCCTCGCCGCGCCCGACCGGGCACCGCCGCCGCCGCCATGGTGCCAGGAGCGCCGCCGCCGCGCCTCGCCGCGCCCCGCTCGCCCGCCCTACCCCGCCGCTGCGGCTGCAGCCCCCATGGCCCCGCGGTGCCCCGCTCCCAGCCCCGGCCCCGGTCCCGGTCCCGGCCCGGCTGCCCGCAGCGCTGGGGCGGGCGCGGGGGAGGGCGGAGGAGCCGCGCCATGGGCGGCGCCATCTTAGGGCTGACGGCAGCCGCTCGGGACCAAGCGGCGCCTCCGCCCGCCCCGCCGCGGGAGGCAGCGGCCATGGGGGCGAGGGAGCCCTGCCGGCGGCTGGAGGCGGTGCTCGGCGCCCTCTACGACCTGGGTGGGTGAGCGGGGGGCGGCCGGGGGCTCCCCGAAATAAGGGGGGGGGGGGGGGGGGGGGCCTTCGGCGGGGGGGGGACGGGGGCCGCGGGCGGGGCCCCCCCGGGGAGGGGGGGGGGGAGGAGGAGGAAGAGCGGCGGGGGGGCAGCGGGGCGCCCGCGGCTTCTTCGAGGGGCTGCGGGACGAGCTCCGCGCCGCCGGGCCCCCGCCGCCCCCTGCCCCGCAGCCCGTGGAGGTGGTGGTGTTCCGCGGGAGGAAGAGGAAGGCGAAGGTGGAGGTGAAGGAGGAGAAGGGGCGGCCGGGCCCCGACAGCGGCCCCCAGGTAGGCCTGGATCTTGAAGCACGGATTTATTTCTTGTTTTTCTATCTCTTTGTACCTGGGCGCTCGGGAGCTGCCCCAGGAGCACCTCGGGGAGGAGGCCCAGCACCTGCTCACAGGGTTCAGGCATCGGATACACGTGGCTTTAGACTTTAAAAAGGAGGAGAACCAGTGGTGGCCTCTCGTTAGATCCTCGGAGCTATCCCTGCGTGCTTTGTGCGAGCCGAAGCATCTCCAAAAGGCTTGGTACCGAAGGGGGCAACTTCTCCCCAAAGGATGGAAAGGCCTGTAGCCCATGGGCCACCGAGTGCCGGTTTCGCTTTTAACAAGTGTGGCTTTAAACAACGTTGAGATGGTTTTAATGGGACCTACCTTTTGTAGATAACGCCTCCTTTAGAGATGTCTTTCTTTGCATTAGTGACTTGAAATTCATGCCTTAGCACTTCTGGTACGGGTTTTGAAGTGAAAGCGTGCATGATGCATAGCTCACATGTGGCAATTTTAAAAATGCAACTTAAACTTGAAGTTATAAAAATGAATTGAAGCTATTAATTTGACTGTTTCTCTAAATTATGAAACTGTTTGAAAGCGTTAGCAGATGGTCTACAAGAGAAAGTTCAGGACAAAGCTATATGCTCTGGGCTATAATGGTATCCTGCAAATTGTGCAAGGCTGTTTCAGTAAGACCCTACAATATCTACATGTTAAAAGTACCATTAAGACTTGTCTTTTAATAAATCAAGGTGGTAAAGCCAGAAAAAGATACCGCTACCACCCCTTTTAGCATTTCACTGCTCTCTAAAGAACTATCATAATCAGCTTTTAAATTGATTTTACTTATAGTCAATGGAAATGTTTTATTTCACTTATAGACCAAAGCAGTGGCTGAAAAGAAAAATGTGAACAAGCAAGAATTTAACTTCGAAAAAGTAAGTCACCAGGATGTATCTAATCTCAGCACTTTATTGTGCATGTGTGTGTGTTTGTATGCTTGGGAACGCTACAGTGGGACCAAGGAGAAACGCTGCCAGAAAAAGTTATCTTTTCACGTTACTTTGGCTGTGTGCTGTGCTGGAGGAGGAGTGTGTGGACAGCCCTGTATGGAGAGAGGCATGTTACAATTCTGTGTCCTTTCTTTCTGATCTGTCACCGATAATTTGAGGAGGTGCACTGTAGGTCAGCAGTGTAAATCTATGTGAGTACCCATAAGGTGTACCATATGCTGTTTTAGGCACATGGTGTTAAATTTGCATTCTGATCCCATATGGAAAGGGGGGAAAAAACAACAAAAAACAAACAAACAAACAAAAAAAAAAACCAACAAAAAAAAAAAAACAGTAACCTATTCTGGAAGCGTAACTAGCACTGGCCTTCTTAGCTACAGATTTGTTTGCGGATTTGTGCAAGTTGTGTTGCATGCCTGATCTCTGCCAAGGATTGTGCTGTGATCCAGCAAGACCTTCCAGTGGAGATTCTGTGTTGCCGAAGTGCTGTACTGCTGGAAACACTGGGGCTTTAACCACTGCCTCTATAAGGGTTATGAATTCACCATTGGTTTTGCCAGGGAGTTCTTGTGTAGTGTCAACTGTGTACGTATATTTATGTAGTTGAACCACTGCACCATGTGCCCATCTGTGTTTCTCACTGGTCCAAACCTCTGCAGCCAAGGAATGGGAGCGCTCTGCGATTGCTGGGCGCTGTGGGTAGCATGTTCTATTGCTCAGGTTTGTACAGCACGACATGAGTCACTTTTATACCAAGTAGGTCCTTCCCATGTGTCCAGTTCTGTGTGAAATGAGAATCAAATACTGACCCTCTGTTAATCCTTACTGTCCAGAGATTAGATGGACAGAAGTTAACTCTTCTGTGGTATAACTCAAAACTCAGTTCGTATTATTTTATAGTATGCTAAATTCAGGTTTTAGCTAAGGTTTGTCTGGGAGTGTGACTTTGTTGTGGTCTGTCAAGTTCTATTTTACAACAGGTCAGACAATTATAAAATGCTTGCAATTTTTAATGATGTTTTAGGCTCGCTTGGAAGTGCACAGGTTTGGAATCACTGGCTATGATAAGCAAGAGCAACGTTTATGGGAACGGGAACGGGCTATCATGCTGGGAGCCAAGGTAATTCTTGCTTGTTTCGTGCTTGGAGGTGACCCAGCTCTTACAGTGCAGGAAGGTGATAAACACTGGCACTATAGACATTTGGAAAATTAGTATGCTTGTGTTATCGGAGATATTTAGGTGAAATAGGACTGACTGGGATGGAAAACAGCATTTACTAATTTTTAATCAGACCATTCAAAACTAAACAGCTGGAGGGGGAACTTGTTCTTCTCAAGCTTTTTAAAGCCTCTCTATCCCAATGAGTAACAGTTCTTCTAGGTCTTTGGGAGTGGGGAAGGGACTATATTTTTTTTTTTTTTTAGACTCAGTGTTATTGTGGAAACTCTGCAGGTCTGCTACATAACATAAACATCCCTCTGCCAAGAAACTACCTTATCTACCTTAAGTCATTTCCCCTTATCCAAAATGAAATAAACCATGTCTTCTGTCTTCCCCACCACCTGAAAAAATATTTTGATGCAAATGTGAATATTTTTTGAATCTATCTGAAAATTTAATCGGTGGTATCATTCCCAATCTTTTCTGCAGCCCCCCAAAAAGGAACACATCAACTACAAGGCATATCAAGAGAAAATGAAACAGAAAAAAGCAGCGAAGGAGGATGATAAGGGAAAGGTTTGTGTGAAGGTTTTGTCTTTAACAATTCAGTGTGTGAGAGCTGCCCAAGAGCCTGACAGATAATGCCTCAGGCACAGGAGGAGTGCCTGGGCCTGACACCTGCTGCTTCCCATGGAGTGGGTTCCTGACTCCAGCAGGACTCACCTCGTCAGTCAAAGCTGGTTGTGGGCAGTATGAAAGGCGCAGAATTTGGTCAGTGCTATGGTGGGCTTCATCTTTGGAGGCTGGTAGACTGATGACATGAAATCAGCAGCTATTTATTTTTTCATGCCTCTCAAGGGAAAAAAATAGTGCCTCCAATTAGTGTTTGTTGCATATTGAATAGCCACAGAAAGCCAGATCTTCAGCTGGTTTTGTATCAGCACAGTTCCATCTAAGATCCTGCTCACTATTTAAAGCAAGGGTGAGGTTTCTGTTGCGTCCATCCCCTAGCATAGCCTGTCTGGCCCCAAGCCTGTTCCCGGCCTCTGCTGTAGGTGGGAGCAGGCTGCAGGGCAGGTTTCTGCTCCACCAGCCTGTCTCCTGCCACCTTCTTTTCCAGGGGACCTACTTCTCCTCCTCTGTCACGTGGCTTAAAGCACAACCCAGTGCATGGCCAAATGCAGACGAGCCCTGTTGTGTGACTGGCACACTCAGACAGGCAGCTAGGAGTCTTTGCCTGCTAGCAAGTAGATCTTTTGACCCAAAGATCTATCACATACCCAAAAGGCAGGTCTCCCCTCATGTAGCTGGATCTGCACGTCCTCACATGGCAGGAGCAGCGTTTGGGCCATGAGAGGGCTGTGCCTTCCACAAGGTGACAGGAAGGGTTCAAGGCATGGTGTGGTGCCTCCGGATGCATTGTATCGCTTGTCCCGTCAGGAGGTCTCCCAGCCTGTTTCAATGCATTGTGCTCTGTGAAGCGAAAAGAGCTGTGTGCTGCTTGTGCAGAGGGTTGTTTAGCTGAGATGCTCAGTTCCTTTGCCATTAAAATATGTATCTTTAAACACAGGAACACAAAGGAGATTCTCTGAAGAAGAAGAAGAAGAAAGACCTGAAGGAGAGGTGAGACATTTTTAAGACTGATAAATATAGCTTCGTATAGCTTTCTCAGTGTATTGCTCCCGTGTAACTGTGCACAGTCTTATACCTCAAGTCACACATGAATTTCTCAAACTGTACAACTCTCTGTTGCAAAACGATGACCTTGTTCCATGTCTAGCAGCTCCAGAGGCTTTAGGTATGCAGCTTAACTGAAAATGTGTCAGTTCTGCCCTGGCACGTTTAAGACTGCAGCTGGAGGTGGGATGGATGGGAATCCCTATGTGGGGACCTCCGTTATGCCACTGACAACATTTGCCCTGAGAAATAATTTTTGCAAAACACAAGCTACAACATAGAGAGGCTTGGAAGGTAAAGTGACATCCTTAATTATAGTGCAGCAGGCTCACTGACGTGAAACTCTTTATCTGCTTTGTCTATCGGAAAGTCTTTGTGGTTTTAAACTCTTGTTTTAATGTAGTTCATTTTGTAATGTGTTACAAGTTCGGATGGCGAATGGTAATCAGTGTTCTGGGGTTGTTACCTGCTCTGATTTGGTATTCCATAATACCAACACTGCATAAATAAGTGATGTTTTTCACCAAGTTGAGCATTTTCATGAGTTTCTGCTGTTTCTCTTGATTAATTTCTTCCCCCCCTCATATTTCAGGAAGGCCAAAAGGAAGAAATCAGTGCCTAGCATTTGGCCTGCAGGACAAGTTGGAAAATTCAGAAATGGGACCTTGATTCTACAAAGTGGTGACATAAAGAAAATTAAATCATCTAAAGTTATCAAATGAACTTACGATACAGAACGAAATGGAGGAAAGTCATGACAGAATTCACACTGCCACCAAAACGTAGCCCCTTGCCCTGTCACCGTGTTGTAATTCTTGTACCTTATTTTTTGTTGCAGGTTTTTCTATCTTCCATTTGTTCTTAGGGGGAATATGAGAATTTACCATTTTGTAAATAAAAATAAAACTTTTTAATAATTAAGAAGGTTGCACAGGCTATTTTTATTAGTCAATATGTGCTAAAGAAAGCGTTTCACTTCATTTCAATATTTAGAATTAAATTATTGGCTCTAGGCAAAATATTAATTTAATCCATTAGTTAATGAATTAAGATATATAGCTCTTTGCTTTCATCTGGAAGGAATACGGCAAAAGCAGTAGCTTATTTGCTCTGAACCTGAAGTAGGTGTTCTTACATGTTTAAATACTTCACAGGCATACATCTGTTTCTGCTTATCTGAATTGTTAGCGGATGGAGGAGCTGCACAACAGGCAGTTCTCCTGCCCAGCAAAGCCTTTAAAGGCTTCAAAATTACCTGGTAGAGAATGAAAATGAGCTTTTTCTGAAGTTTTATCCCAAGTAAGAGTTAGAAACTCAACTTGTACATCTCCAGAAAACTCCAAATAGTCACTGTTTCAGATGGTGGTTTTGGGGGTGGTAGTGGTGTAAGACAGTATACAAAAATAAAAAGACAAGGTTCAAGACCTGAGCCAAATGCCAGATGAGGCATAGACACCCAGTAGCTCCTGACCGTTCACGGCTATCTCATGTTTGTTTTGATCAGTGTTCATGTGCTTCATAAGCTTTTTCCATGAAATCTTTGTCAAAACTGAAGTTTCTGTGCTATTTGGATTTCAGTGATTTAGTCTGTCTGAAAGAACAATTTTGCCCTCTCTAGCTTTGTTTGTTTTGTTGTTGGTTTTTTGTTTTCTGAAGGTTGTGTTTCCATTGGAAATGGAATTAATTGTTATTCATTGAGTTTCAGCTTACCCAGGAGGGTTTGGGAAGCATGCTTCCTAGCTGCCTCCCTGGAGCCTGAGTAAGGTGAGCTCTGACCTTAGTAAGTGATGTCTGAGCCAGCTAATAGCTAGCATGAGAACAGCAGCACCAGAGGCTGCTCCCTTCCCAAGATAAGAAATTGTCCTGAGGTAGGGAGATCTATGGCACGGAAAGGGATGCTTTCCCACACGCTGCTTCCCCTGTACCTTCCACCTTACTTTCAAGTCCTGGTGATAATACTGTGCCAACGCAGAGAGGACTAAAAAGAGGGAAGGAGCAAGCCTAGAGGGAAAATAGAGCAAGATTAAAAAGGGGAAGGGAGTGTTTCTGCACACCCTTCCCCTTCCCACACGGCTCCAGAGCTGGATTGCTAAACACTATTATCACGTTTCATAATTGCTTAATTGGATTTCTTCCTGTGCAGTATTGGCTGCAAATTCAAACCGGAATTAATAATCCCATCTGGTTACTGAATATGCAGACTGGAGAAATACCAAATCACGATTTCATGTGAAGGTGTAATCACCAGGCAGGATTGAACAGAGAGCATCAAGATTTGCTGAGGCAGCAGATGGGCTTTGGATGTTACAGAATAGCCTCTATCTTTTAATTTCTGGTTGATCCTTGAGCTTCGTTTTACAGTGCCCACTTCTAGATAAAGTGCTGTTTATCTGGCTTTGGGTCTAATATATCTTGGGAGCTTGTGTCTTGACTCAGCCTAGATAATTTAAAGGGTTCACTTTCCACCTCCACAGCTCCCAAAAGGTTTTTAGGGGTGAACTTTGGTCAGAATGGAATGTCTAATTAATGCAGTCCTGGTCTGGGGTTTTGTAAGTGCTGTTAAAGAAGGGGTAAAGGAAATTCAGTTCTTAAAATAAAAAGTTGAAAACTAAAACGCCAAGCTGACAGTAGAACATCAAACCTTAGGAAAAAAAGTAAAAGCTTATTCAGAATGTTGTGTTTTCTCACACCTTTAAGCATGTAAACACACAGTGCTGTGTATGCATCACAAAAAGTTGCTGTTACGTGGTGCTACGTTGCTTTTTAATATCACCTTACCAAGGTGACTAAAGTTGGCCATGGATCTACCTTCAGGATCGTGTTCTCAGTAAAATAGGATAGCTTTAGTCCAATTTTGTTACTGGACATGTTAACAAAAATTATAATGACTGACATTTGGCTAACTAAACTGTTGAGAACCTTTTATTTTTATGCACTTATTGTTTCTCTGGACTAGAATGTTTACACTTACATGCTCTGTTATTTAGGATGTTCAACCAGCTAACAGTTGTTTTGGGGGCATGTACTGATGCATGAAAGTCAGTATTGACCGAATAAGAGATTCATTATGGGCAAGGAAGAGCAAGGACCATCTGATTTTTGCCTGTTATCTGCGGTTGGACAGCAGAACGAGGGAGAAAAGGAGAAATCTTTGCATTTTTATCTTCTGCTTCTTATGCCTTTTACTGGGACAGTGTTACTCCTTTTTCCACATACGCTGTACCAAGCCACCCTACCACCATGATGGGTGGTGTCTGTGCTTTCGTCTGTGCTTAGTCCCAATTGTTTGTTGTGGCCAGGCTTTTGTTTCTTTCCCCAGCATTGCTCTTACTGTGTCACTATGCTTTCTTCTTTATTAACAGGTGCTCACTGAGGTTGGGTAGCTTAAACGAGTGCCTTTTTGGAGGGCCTGAGTGTGCTACCTCCATAGCAGTGTTCAGTCCTTCTTGAGGCGCCTGCCCAATAAAGGTGTGCAGCACCAGTGTGATAGGTAATTTTAAACTATTACAAATTTTACCTTTCCTGCCCAGTCTGACCTTTACACTTACATGAGGGCCTTTCCAATCAGGTCCTTCTGGTGCTGTCTTTGTTTTCAAGCCCTGCTTCCTCCAGCATCAGGAATTTCTGGAGACTGGGAAACTATCTCTGGGAAAGTGTCCAAGATGGGGAAGAGAGCTACATAACATCCCCATGTACCCTATAGAGTACATGAGCCAGAGGTAGTGGGGTGGTGCTGAGACAGAGACGTGTCATATGTGTTAAGTTCAGACATAGATGGTTTCTCTAAAGAAGAGATCTTGGCTTTCTCTGGGTTACTGAGTGGTAACAAAGCAGGTATCAACAGCCAGGCGTGCATCCTGCAGGAGTGCCTCGTCCACACCGTGACAGTCTTCTTAATAGCAATAAGAAGGCCACTGATGCTGAATTTGTTGGCAATGTTTTAAGAATTTATTTAGAAACTGTAAAACAGCATAAACTTATATGTCAGGTTTTTCCAAAAGAGTAATAATAATACACAAAGTTTTAGACGAAAAGACAAAAAGCAGTTTGTTTCCAATTCAAAAAATACAAACTTTTGCTACAGATACAAAATTATAAAAGTTTCTATTTTCCTCTTGATCTGGTGACAGACACATACAGAAGAGATGTATATTTCACCAGGTCCAAATTCACATAAGGTATGGGAAATGATGCTAAAGAAAAAAAATGTTGTGGTTAAGAAGAAAACAGAAAAAACTTCTCGTTCTTCACTTAACCAGAAGTGAACACCATTATCTTATTCCTTTGCACTTTTTTTGGTTGCCAACATTTAAATTAGTGTTATTCATGCTTCATATAACAATCAGAAATAACAGCAGTTTTACCTCATGCATTTATTTCAATATTCATCACATAATGTCTTCTCACCATGCTACCTAGAAAGGTCAGTTTTTATTGACAACATTAAAGGAAGGTGGTAGCAGCCATCAGGATGAAAGAATGTGATCTGGATCCATAAAGACTTAGAACTACTGCCTTACAAGAAAATATTAAAAATCCTCCAATTAGCAGAAAAAAAATAATCTAGTACTGTTCTGCTTGGATTTGCTTCTAATAACAAATACAACAGAAACTCACTTAACAGAAGGGGAAAATGCTGCTGAGTACCTAGCTCAGCCAACACACATCTGTCTCCTGTATTGTGTGAAGATGCAGAAACCTCACATATCTAGTTTTTGTGGCTTATATATGGGCTTCTACATGTAAGAAGACTGTGTCTTATTTGTGGCGGATTTGTGCTTCAAGCTGGCACTCCAGCCATTTGTGTGTGCAGCGTTCAGTAGTACTGGATAGGGGAATCACCAGAAATGTTGTCAATAAAAACTAGAAGCAGCTCACTTAAAAACAAAGTTAATAAAAATTAATAATAGTAAGATGACTCTCCATCTTTGATAGTTTTCAGTGACAAGTGCCATTTACGTTTGCAATGTGTTTGCTTTGTTACCATAACCTGTTGATGGACTTGCGATCTCCCTTCCAAAGTTGAGCTAGCCAAGATGTTTGGGTTTTTCGTAGTATTTTACCTGGCTCAAAGGTTAATTTTTTCCTCTGCTGTTTAAGCAGAATGCTGCAAAGCTGATAAAGCCTGAGATTAGGTCTAACAACTCTATTTTCCCATCTTTCTCTTTGTGAACAAAGGATGTAGTAGAAGATACCAGAAAGCTGCTGTTAACAGGTTGTTGTACTTTGCATACCTTCTCACAGAAACAGGTCATCTTAATTGTGGTCCAAAATGCACCACCTCGTTGGCAATCACAAACATAACATTTTTCACGTGGTGGTGGTGGCAGCTTAACCTTGACTCTCTTTCTCTTTCCTCTTTTAATGTTAGTATATAAGAAAGGAAAAAAAATCTGCATATCACATTTCTTCTTGCTCTAGAACAACTAGGAAACTAGGGTAGTGGTGCTCTGTGCCATCTTCACTAATTATACTTTGAAAAGAAAATTAAAAACAGAATTCATACAGCACTACAACAGAACTCTGATCACCAGCCAAGAACAAACTACAGCAATACACTGTAATGGCTTTATTTACAACATGATGGAACGTTATGCACATAATAAATTACATTTGATACTTTTCCTCTTAAATTCTGATATATGTAAGCTTTTTTTTAAATTTAGTCCAATATATTTTTCTTTATGTCTTTAAGGTATGGCAAATACGGGAGGTGACAGTGCTGTTTGCCTGTCGTCTGTTTTATAAGCCAAATTGCTTTCCAAATTCAAGATGCATCACAGAATCCTACTGTCCTTACTGACATGTATTTTAGTGTGCATCTTTCAGCCTCAGAAGTAGTAAGAGATTGTCAACTAGGCCTGTGCTCTCTTAGTAAGAGATCTTCACAAGAACTCTTTCTGGGCTGATGAGGGAAACACAGGCACAAGAAATTGTGTAGCACTGCACGCAGTGGGAGGTCTGACGATGCCCCTGATGGCATGGTTCTTCTGTTTGGTCCCACTAAACGTAATAGGGAAATTTGCAGAGGAAAGAGCCAGGACCATGGTTCACAAAGGACAATGTTTGGTTTGCATGGGTAGATGAAAACTGAGTCCCTTGCTCTGCAGGACAGAAAGTTTGCCTACTGTATTTATTTAGCAGCTGTGCAGATGTTCCAAGTTGACATATTCAGAAATCAAGTTTCGTTGTGCTTATTAGAGGAGGACTTGCTTCTTTGTACACATTTAGTTAATTTACAACTGCCTTATGTGGACTCTGCAGCACAGGGGATGAGATTCATCCCAGTGCAAAAGGCTCTACTCTCATATTTATAGGGAAAAGCCTGTGCTCCAGGAAACAGATGCATCCCACAAAAAGCAGCTCTGTGCTTGTCCAGATGCCTGGGAAGCAGGAGGAGCAGGACCTTGGAGCCCTAGAGAGCTGCACAAATATCCCAAGGAATCAAAAGGAAGCAAGAGGCATCCAAAGTGGTCCCATTTGGTATCTATGCCACCTTTTGGTCCCCTCGGTTCCTCCTGGATAGTCAGCAACACAATTTCTGCAAGGACCGTACTACTAAAGGCTGGTTCCCTCCCAGAGAAGGGATTTGGAGGAAATAAAAGCTGGCAAAAGAGACGCTGTAGATGAAGAACATGCAGACTGCTTGGTTTATAACCAGATGGGAGAGTTACCTGCAGAGAAACAAGCTACCTCCCGCCTGAGCAGAGAGGTGAAAGTGCCCTGCTTCTCCCCACCTGATGCTGTTCTGCAAAAGGCAAATTCTGCTCTGCTCTATGTTCAGATGGCTCCCACTGCCACCTGGATGCTCTGCGTAAATATACGTATTCCCTAATTCGTTTCCTAGCATAATTCTATCTACTTAAGCATTATTTCTGTTAAACTACCAAAATGCATCCAACTAAGTCATGAGACTACACTGTTGGAGTAACTTGGCTTATTGCTATGGACCATGCCATATCCAAGGCCTTGAATTTGTACACAACCAACACATACACCCACTTTGTTTAGGTTTAGACCTAGGCTAAATTAGTCCTACTAATGCAGGATATCTACTTCTAACTGTATTCCTTTTATTTTATTTGTATCTCCACTAGGTTAAAGAGAGACTGTAACGGTAGCTAGTCTGTACCCTACCTGTATGAGTGTAAGAACAACAATGAGCTTCTATGATCTTTTCTACAGAGCTGATGTGGGTCCCTACCATCCATATTTCCATTAAAACTTAGTAACTGGTATCACTCACTGCATTCTCCCCAAGGTACAACACTAGGAACCTATACCAAAGCAACTATGCAAACCAAAACCAAGTACTGCAACACTTCTAAAACCCATTCAGAATTAAATTTAAACATCTGGCAATGGTTGAAGAGTGGAAAGATCTAAATTCATTTGAATTTCCTTCACAGAAGCTGGGAGTAAAGACAAAGGTTCAGTCCCAAAACAAACGTCTGGTTGTTTTTAATAAGAAAATCGAAAGTGGAGTGCCTTCTGCATTAAAATTATCATGGCATGTTCCTCAATATAAAAAAAACTATGTGCAACTTATGTACAGTATTCCCACACACTGCTCTGACTGGCAATACTCAAAGCCAATGCTGTGATTACAGCTTTTAGGTTCACTGAAGACAACTTTACGATGAGCATGCTCAAGAGGAAATTCAGGGTCCAATAGCATTCTAGCTGAGGTAGGTTAAAGCAGACCCACTAACTTAGAAAATCCTGCACGAGTTCATATGGCATTAAACACAACCAAAATTAAAACACAGCTGGTCTCTGCTATTCCTTAAGAAATCACAATGAGCATAGCACAGTTATTCCAATGTTTTAAAAGTTTTCTAATACAATCCATTTCAGACTTTGAAGAAAGTACAGTTGCTTTCCCTGCTTAACAGCTTATTTTTTTCCTGTTGTTGGTTTTGTTTCCTATTTCAGTCTTGACATCCCTGAAGGTGCACTGCTGTTGTGCAGGAGAGGTGGGCTACGAGATGCTTAGCTGGTTACAGGCACTGTGGTGGCAGGCTGCATTTCACCTGTGAAATAGCCCATGACTATTTCATGCCGGGTTGCCTTCCGCTCCCCGCAGTGGCTGCAGGGTGGGATGCCACCAGTGAGGACGCTGGCTGCTCTGTCACACTGCAGCACTGCCAGCACTCAGCACTACCTGAGTGATGTGCTCAGGCCAGGGACTGAAGGTGCACCTGCCCCAGGCTGCCCTAAGGGAAGCCTGGGCTGTTGGTCCTGTGGCTGTGGTTTAAGCAAGGCAGTTAGCTGGATTTGGGTTAGGGGATTTGTTCTCAGGCTTCGCAATTACTTGTCTGACAACAATATGCATGTGCTTATACATGTGCTTAGAGGGGAAAATCTGTATAAGCAGCAGAATTTAAGAAAAGGACATAGTACATCAATAGGATATAAGAGCTGATGCTTGTGGTACCTTGTTTGGTACCACTGCACTTATGTATGATTGGACAAAATGACAAATGACAGAGTCTGAGATGTCGTGGGCTCACAGTCTGCTGCATCTTGGTCTTATGCATTGCCGCTCTGCACACACAGTGCATATGTTGACTTGTTTTAGAGGAAAAGAAACACTCACACAAACCAATATGTTTTCTGACAACAGCATGCAGGTGGTAGTGCCGTGGTTAGGGGAAGTTCCACGTCGGTCAGACTCACGTTGTTATGGACAGCATCTGAAATGGCTTCTTGCTTTCAAGGGAGATTCAAGAGACAGTCAAGTCTGACAAAGTATTTATGTCCCAATCCAGAGAAAAATCTTCAGAATGGATTTAGCATTAATCCTATGAATCTCTCTTGCTCAAATGTTTCATGGAAGTCAAGACATTAGATACATCACCCTAATCTAATAGAAAATTAAGGCTTTTGATCTCAAAGCTACATTGGAACTACAGCTGCCCAGGACTTATCAGCATAAAGGCTGGAAAGCAGCATTTCTCTGTGTGGAATACTTTGCATATACCATATCTAAATAAATCTCTTATCAGTTAAATTCGAAAGGATATACTCTGCGTCATTTTTCAAGAGTTGTGCTGATAACCACAATCAGATCTTCTCTGTGTGATAGTCCCCACAATCACACTTAATTAAGAAATATGAAAATGTATCAAGAATATTTTTCTCTCTACCCTTCATATCTGAATTGCACAGGTATCATGGTGCAAGCTCAAATGAGCACAACTATTATGTGACAGCATTTGGAAAAAGATCTTATTCTCGTTGAAGTGCAAGTTCTGCCACTGAATTCTAGGGGAACATGAGTCACAACTTACTGTAGTCTAGAGCCAGAAGGAATAGTTAAGGTCATTTGAGTCGCTGGAAGTAAGAGACAAAAGAATCTTGCACGTGAATTCTTTAACTGAGCACACAGCTTCCACTTCAGCTGCCAAAACAAACATTGTTTTGAATTAAGGATTTCAGGAGGCAAAGGAACCCAGTTCACCAACTGGTGAATTGTTCCAACAGCCAGTGTTCCCCAGTCCTAGTCTTGCCCATTTTTTCAAGCGCCCTTAATATCTTTTGAGTACAAATCCAGCCATGGGAGAGAAAATACACTCATTTAACTTTTCACCTTATAAATACGTGTATGTGTGTGTGCACATGTATGCAGTGCAGTATAGATATGTGCAGGTACCCATTTGTAATGAAGTGCCAGTTCTGTGGGTATGCTTGCTATGGCTTGTTAAATTAAAGATGGAGTGGGCGAGCTGTAACCGGTGGAGTACTCAGTGAGCAACACGGTGTACAACATTTTACGTAGGGAAGAGAATGCTTTTTTGCTGACTTACTAAAAGGTGCCAAATCACACTGAGAAAGCTTACAGATCCAGCAGGGGCTCAGGCAGGAGCTTCATTAGTTGCTGGGCAGCTTTGGCTGCTTTACACATTGTGGCACCTCCAGTCCTGTGTGCAGCGTCACCTGTGCAAAGACAAAATAACACTGGCCATGAGCGTCCCCCTCACACCTTCTTGGACATACTCTGCCTTAATTTGACCATGGTAAACGTAAGTCAGGTACTACAAGGATGAAAGTAGGCTGCAACTGAAAATCTGTGTTGAAAAAAGCAGTCAGGTGCCCAGGGAAGTGCACGTGTCTTCCACTTTTGTGCATCAAATATAATAAAGCTATGAAACCTTAAAGATTTGGATGCCATCAGTAACTAATACTAAATGTTTGTGTAAGGCCATGTGAGGTTTCTTGCTTCAGTCTGGGTATTTTATGTGATGGATATTCCACCCCTAGCTGCATTGGTCCTGCCTGACTAAAACCAGCCTCCGTCAGTCCTCAGGTTTCTGCTGTTTCCATAGGTAGAGCTGCTGGTTCTCCCTCACATTACCTCCTGTTTCTAGCCATCCACAGTGGTTTTGAAGTAAAAAATGCATTATATTGAAAGAGGGTTCCTCCAAGCGGAGGATTTCTTGGGAACAGAGAGCAATCTCTGAACTTCATGAATGATGTGTTGACTGGGTCTTCTATGTTGCACTAATTCTCTGACCTACGTTGTCTTTGCTCTACTTACCACTGTGCTGTTGGCATTTCTGTCTCTTGCCAATGTTAACTATCTCTAAACACAAGATCTATGTGGAATTCGGATACTCAAACTGGCAGAGGAAGCCTTAGCCCTGCTGTTTACTAATTGGGGTTTTGCAGCAAAATAATGTAGACATCAGAATGTGCAGACACTTTTGCTTGCTTTTACAGCACTGCCCCTTACATCTTTGAGGCAAGACAAGGTCAAATCCAGCTTTCAAGAAAGCATTAGTTAGCCTTCTCAGTGCAGGCTGAGAAGGAAAGAGCCAATATCCGTAGTGACTACCTACAAATGACATTACTGGTCACAGCAGAAATGGCCAGTAGCATAGGCCCTCCATTAGCTGAGCAGGGTAAGTTGTACTGAACTACAGAAGACTTACCTGGACATTTCGATTGAGGCTCAGTGCAGGCATGAAGACACCCTCAATGTTTTCAAAAGCTGGAGGCCCTTGCTGCTGCCCATTTATGTAGAAGGTCAGGTTGTGCTTGTTCAGATCCAGAAGAACACCAACAGTGGCACCTTTAGAGACTCCTCCTTCAGTCCTAAGGCACAAAGGGACCACATGGTTGGTTTAGTGAAGGCAGAATGCTACACTGCTGCTGCTCTCTCTAGGACAAACAGTCTTACTAAGGAAGGGGAGAGTGGAGCAGCACAGTGAAAAGATTAACCCCACAGCACTTCAGCAATGACCACCACACCTTTACCAAAAACGTATGTACCACATTCATCAGAGCTTAAAGGTGATATCCACGAGATATTAAGTCAATTTCTCCTCCAATTGTAAGCTCAGCACTGACAGTTTTGTTCAAAGCTAACAGAAGCCCTGAGCTGACAAGAGCTGGGCAGGTAAGCAGATCAGTTCAGAGCTGAGGGTGCAGGACAGGAGTCCTGGAGACAGCTCCTGAGAGTGCCCTGCTGAGGTGGAGCGATGCGCAGCAGAGAATGAACAAGCAGAAAAGCTTGTGTCCTAGGCACTCATTTTTAATCTCTATGCCTGCTAACAGCTCGAGACTCACCTCTGCAATCCCTAAGGGGACCCAATTTTCCAGAGGCCAAGGAGCCAGCAGAGGTCCAACAGATCCTGGTTTCAGGGAGGAAGGGAAGGTGGGACTGGTTAGGGATACACATAGATCCGTGGCTGACGAGGTGTTCAGCTATAGGGCTGGGAGCTGTTCTAGGCTTTGGGGCATGGTTATTAGTATTGGGGATAATTGGTTGTGTCAGGAGCAGCTGCTGAGAGCTACCATGGTATCAGAGCTTGCCAGGACAGATCCAGCCATTACGTGCATGAATGATTTGACACTAATGCACTTTGATTTGGGGGTTAGTCAAACCCAGTATTACTTTAAAGAGCACTGAGCAAGAAATCTGCTACATATGCAGATTGGCCACAGGCACTGCTACTTCGCTAATGTCATGGGGTGGGGGCTCTGCAATGGATTTACAACCTGACACAATTTGTTCAGGCTAAATCAGATTTCAAGTAATTTGCATTAGGAAAGGAAGCCACTGTCCTTTGTCCTACAAGCTTCCCTCAGGCACACAAAGTTCACAGAATAAATGCAATTTTAACATAAAATTTATCACATACATAACAAAAATACACTAGGAATATGGTGCAGGGTAAGAAATTTTCATCATGTCCACTAGGTGTCATAACCAGTTTTCCTTTAGACTGAATGCGGCACATCCCCTTTCCTCTTAAGGTATAAGTAATTTTATCTGTGATAGTAATGGCAATAGTATTTTGACTTCTGTGTGAAGCTCTTCAAACAATAAGGTACAGCTGAGAATCAGGCGTTGGGCTCTCATATGTGTTAGATTTAAAACCGTGCAGTTCTGAGCTCCCTTTAATTTATTTCTGGTATTGTAAGCATTAATAGGTTTGTGTTGGAGCTATTCTCCAAAACCATAAAGCATAATATTTTCCAACAAAAGTTAAAATGCTTACCTAGCCTCAGTATCATAAGATCTAAGTTATTGTTTTTTAAAAGCACTCAATCATAAAACTCGTAATGAAACTGTGGGAAGTGTCACTACCACGACCTAGAGCTATTTACAAATGGATAATGATGTGTTTCTTTTTTTTTTTTTTTTTTTCTCTGATGGAGAACAGCTTTGTTTGTAGTGCACCAAGTTCTATATCCTGCAATGTTTTAAAATAGATTTTATGACATCTTCTTAAATGACATTGATTCTCTCAGGGAAACAGAAATGGCAACTTTGCCTATTTGAAATTATTATGCTCTTTCTTATATAATAAACTAATTTGCTTCTTGTGTGCTAATTAGCTGTGTGCTACATGGTGACATTGAGTGACTTCTCTGCAGCCCCCGGGGAAAACCCTGGTGAAGAGAAGATGCTGCCTGCAGCAGATGACCCAGCTGAGGGCTGCCTGGGATGGGGGAACAAGGTGCCAGGCTTTCTCTGGCTTTCTCGCCCCAAATCTTGCAGGACTTCAGCAGGTCAACTGTCTAGTTCTGAACTGAGCATTCCCCTCCCCACAGGGAGCAGCAGGCTCTGGCAGGATGAAGCCAAGGCTTCTGAGGCTGAACAGCTGCTCCTCCTGGGCATCCCATGATGTCTTTGGGAACTTATTTTGAGAAATCCAGTGCTTTTGGGACTACTGTCTCGGTTACCTCCTTTAGAAGGAAAGATTGGACAGCTAAAGTTTCACGAGCAGACTTGTACAAAACATTTCTTCACTCTTCCGTACATCATCAAGACAGTATTACTGGTATTTTTTCTAGTAAATGTCTTAGTTGTATTACTTAGTAAAACAAAAGCCAGCTAGCTTTCTTAAATCTTAACTTATGAACACTGTTTAATTAATTAATTAATTAACTCCACATTAACAGTGTTTTTTCATGAACTTTACAGTAACTTAACTTTGCCATGTCCATTGTCAAGGACATTATTTTTCAATCAATCTTACTATTTTTGTGTGATGAGAACTTGTTCTTGAGACCTCAGAGGTTAGTGTAGAGACTCTCTATAAGCAGGGGGCTTAAAGATTAACTGTCCAGATTTGACATCCCACAGTCTTTCAGCATAAAACATTTCAGTGTGATTTCCATCTCTTTCTTCATGTACCAATGCAGCAGCCAGCGTACCGTCTGTAGCACAAGGTGCTCCTGCCTTTGGGAACTTTGCCAAGGTACAGATCTATGGCAATGAGTGGTGATGCCTCTAAGCAATGGGCACACAACACCTCTGGTGTGAACTGATTATTTCCAGGAATAACAAGGCTGAAAGGTACCTCAGAGGTATATCCCTGCCCTGAAGTATCAAATCGGCCTTTGAATACCCTGTTCTCAAAGGTCTCTCTATTTTTTATAGCATTAGGTTCATCTGTTCATGCCCTTTCTTCTAGCATGTCACAGGTCGAGCCCAGCCTAGCAGTTTTTAAGGATGCAGACAGATCCTGGTGTGCTTGCTGTGAGCAAAAAGAACAGGAAAGTGCTCTAAACTTGTCAGGTCCCATGCCTCGGTCTTTCAAGCTCCACCCCAGCTTATCCTTGAAGCTAGTCATCTATTTATAGTCCTAATTTAGTCTCATGAAGATTTGGATGGATGAAATGATTACTAGGATATAGCCTCCAACATAATAACATACGAGAGGCTAAAAGCTGGCAATAAATTTCCTTTGGACTGACATTGTGCTATCATACACTTGTCTCCAGTGGGGAAAAATGACAAGGCAGCAACAATTGTTTCCACAAGACTACCACAGCTAATGAGTTAAAAACCTGACCTACTTGACTGTCACGGTTAAAAATATAATGCCTAGACCTAATTTCATCGAAGCGTATGTGATTTCATGAGACTACATGCCCTTCGTCAGTGTATTTCACTCGAAAGAATATTCTATTGGACTGCCCATTCCTTGGATGTGCCTGCAAAACCTTTGTGTTGTACCTAATAAAAAGAGGGAAGCTCTCATCAACACAAAGTACTTTGTTCTTCCGTTTAAGCAGGATGATTGGAAATCCAAAGAGTTTCTATTGCTTTTGCTTCCCAGAAGGAAAGCTTTTGCTTTGCTCTTGTGTTGCTCGCGGGAAGAAGCATGCCTAGGACCAAATCCATAAAATAGGTTTCTGGGACAGCAGCACACAGAACGTTTGCCAGTTTTTTCCAGAAAACATAAGCTGTTTCACAGAGCATTAAAATTTACACAGCTTAACATTACTTCCACCCTAAATCAAATCAAGATATTAAAGGGACAGAGAACCTTTTGATATATTTATTATTCTGACGTTACTTTATGCTCCATTTACTTAGGACATGACCGAAGTCATGTCCTAAAAAGACCTTTCATTGGCCTTCAGAGCCAATGAAAATATTCATATTTACTTCAGATAGCTTTGGATCCAGCTACAAGGTTCTTCCACCTGTCTGTAATGAACTAAAAAAAAAAAAAATCCAAGTGCTTCAAACAAAAATTACCATCAATTGCTGTATACATACTCAAAATACAAATACGTTTTAGAGTTTGTATGACTACTCAACAGGAGACATTATTATCAGCTTTAGGATGCCATGAATGTTGGCAGAAGCTTCCCTCTAAGGAGATAAAACAAGCATTCTTAGTGTTTTAAAAATGACTGCAAACCTTTCTTTTAATCATTTTATATAACTGAAACAACATCTGAGCTAGTAAGTATGGAAAACCTGCTGAGACAGGCAGTAGAAAACTAAATTAAAATTGATTCCCACTCTGCCACAGACCTGCTATATATTCTCAGCCAGACTTTGTACATCAGTCTCCCATCATGGTAGAGTAGGTATACAAATACAGTGTTTTCCAAATATACAATGTATTTAGACTGTGTGGCACTCCTGTCCACTGATGTTTTGGGTGGGACATGCAATCATGGGTTTAATTGCAGCAGGGGAGGTTTAGGCTAGATCTCAGGAAAAACCTGCTAACAGAAAGGATAACATACACCAACGCAGGGGGACAAACTGCTAGGGGACAAGATGCCATCTCTGTCACTGATGACTTTTAAGAACAGGTGAGGCAAACTTCTGTGAGGAATAAATAACTCAAATAATTTGAAGAAATAATTTGGCAGAAAGATGGACTATGGCTTGTTGAGATCTCTTCCTCTGATGACAAGGAGAAAAAACAACTGATAAGGAGAAGTGTACAGATGGTGCTTACCGGTTGGTGTGAGAATTGCAGTGCATGAACCAGCTGCGGTTGTTGTCAACATACATGGCCCAAGCCTTGTCGTCCTTGCCTAACATCATGTCCTTGACAACGTTAATCCTGGCGATGCCAAAGGCTGGATCGGGATGGTTGTCATACCGGTCCACGTGCAGTTCCCAGTAATGCACACCCTTGGAGAAGGCAGCTGTGCCAAGAACAACCCGGTCATCGTAACTGCTGCAGGTGGCAGTCTGGTTGTCATTTGACAGCACTATGTCTCTGTGAGCTGAGGAGGGGTCGAAGGTGAACCACGCCACTGTGCAGGGGAAAAGGAGATGCAGGTTTATGACAGAATTGGCTGTACACACCCATCAGATGCCCTACTTCCACTAGGAGAATGAGGTTCAGCCTTCCTAAAGACCCCACCGCGCTCTCAAGTAACAAGGACGACCTTTCCTCATTAGCCTGGGAAGTTACACAGGATTGCCTTGTACTGAGACCCAGCTCAGAGTGACTACAGGTGACTGAGTGAGAAAGAAAAGAGTGCTTCATGTAATCTGCATAACCCAGGAATACCTGAAAGGCATTTTTCAGTTCAGGTGGCTTAAAGGTGCTAAGGAAGCATAAATTACTTGTGTGCTTTATGTCATCTGTGTCTCTGAATGGAGGCTTCTAAGGCAATGACCTGCTGTTCTCATACAGTAACAAGAAAGTCATTGAGGAGACAAAGGCTTCTTCATAATGCAGAAAATGCTCACAAATGTGAATTGGTTCAGGACTGCCTCTAATAGAAATGGAGTTCTTCTGTGTACATGCTGGTAAGGACTGATTTCACCAGTTTATCAAAGAAGGGGGGAAAAAAAAGAAAAAAAAAACACACAGAAAAAGCTCTTAAAGTATCAATAATTTATACTGGCCTATTTTGGTAACACAGCATAAAAGTTGAAGTGAGGACAGCACATACTTCTCAATTCATTACAATATCATTACTGAAGATGAACTTCTTGTAATGCCTCTATGGATGTCAAGTGTAATTACAGAGGAACAAGTACAAATTCCCATCTCTGTCTTATCAAACCTTGCTCTGAAATTGAAGCAGTAGTGAGGAAAAACACAAATTCCAAAATAAATGGAGACGTAGAGACAACATGGCATACAAATATCCAGTGTGTTGCATAACTGCTTCTGTATGCTAAAACAAATAAAGACCCTAATTAGACATCAAACTTCTATAACCAAACAGAACTGCAGATTTGAAACCTGAAGTTTTACTGACAATGGAAAATACCCCAGAAGTGTAAAGAAATAGGCTACTTGAATTTTTTCATTAGTGAAGTTAGGGCTGAGTTGTTCCCCCCAGAATAGCAGGCTGTTTTCAGCCCAAGTGCACCGCAGCACCAGTCAGAATACACCTACAGCTGTGTGTGGTTTTTGGCACTGCCTTCTGCACGTACACTCAGCAGTATCAGTCACCTGCACGTGGATTAGCTTCAATCTGCACTGGAAAAGCATGCACACAGAAAGGTGCGTGCAGCTTGATGCAAATGCTGTGCACATGCAGAGGGGACGGCAGGGACAGCAGTGGCACAGCCCTGCATTACTGACTTGCCTTCTTCAGCCCTGACCTGGATGTGTATGCCTGGAAGGCAGCTCTGTCCCTGGCTTCCCCACCGAGATGATCCAAAATCTCCATGCCAGCAAGTGCCACATGTATCAGTGGATATAATGGGATGCAAGTGTCCTGACACTGAGGGCTGCAGCTTTTACTTTAGAAACTGGCAAAAAAACAAACTCACCATCTGATGTCTGTAAAATAACAGTCTTGCTGTAAGGACCAACTCCTGATGAGTTAAAAGCTTTAACTCTTGCATTATAGGTGCTGTTGAAATGAAGGCCATCGATGGTGCAGAGAGTCTCCTTGCCAACATATACTTCCTAAACACCCCGAAAAAAAAAAAAAAAAAAAAAGAGAGAAAGAGGGACATAGTTTAACTGTTTCTCTGTGCCTCATGATCACATTAAGACATTAACAGAAATCACAAATAAAACACTTCTCATAGCTTTAGTGAATGCAGAGTTTTGGCTGTTATAACATGGATAGCTACAGAAGTGGAGACATCATGTAAGGTCAGCACTGGAGACACTAAGGTGAAAGTAAAGCTGGGAAGGTACAGCAGGAAAGGGAACATAGAAAGATTTTACTTTTTATCCTCTTTTCCCAAACACCTATTCCAAAACACTATTTTGGGCAGTTGTCCTAGAATCTCAACCACCATGGCCATTCTTATATTTATATAGGACCATAAAAAGGGGGAAAGGAGGAATAAAAAACAAGTAAGCACAGTTTAATTCTGTTGGAAAGGCTGTCTCATGCCTACATCAATACATAAATTTGAAACTCGCTAAGACAGAGACAGAAGAATCCAGTCTCCTGAAAATTAGGATCACATGCATCACCTGATGAAAACAGCAACTAGACAGCAGAGACATAATAAAAGTCTGCAGAGATTCATTAAAGAGCAAGCACTTTGAAAGGTAAAATATTTCAGGAGGAAGAAAATCTAGGCAAAATAATTAACAGGATCAGTCAGATGATAGTTTGTGATGAACTGAAAGAAGCCTAGAAACCTCATGTTTATTGGAAAATTGAAGATAGCAATAGGAAATGATAGAAAAGGAAATAATCATGTTTCGGCAGCAGGCTGAAAGCCACAGTTCCCAAGATTTCTCACCTCTGATTTCTTTTATTCTGTGAAATCCACAGATCTGTGGTAGCAAAGGCTGTAAACAGCTTAAGGCTGTGAGTAAGCAAAGCACTCAGCCCCCAGTTCAGTTAAGGCACTTAAGTATACGCCTAGAAGCAGTCCTGATGATTAAAGCTCTTTGACAGGAACCTGAAGTGAATGGAGTATGTGATGAATAAGAAAGGGATTACTTAAGTACGCAGCAGGGCATGTGTTTGTCCACCTTGCTTATTATGGTGGCTGCCACAATAACAAAGTCTCTTGAGTCCTGAGCTAGCCTCTGAACTTTCATGGAGAGAAAGAGTTTTAACAGAACAGTTTTCACCCCTGTATTATAAAATATGCTGCCTGTGTAAAACGTTGTATTTGTAGGACAACTCTCACATTTTCTAATTCATATATTTTTACAGTTGTTTTACCATAGTCTTACCACTGCTTGTGTTTATTCAGACTGATGCTCTCCACTACAAAGGGAAACAAAAAACATTCTTAAAATCTACTCATCAAGAATTGATGAAGTGCAGTCAGTATCACTGCTCTCAGATATATAATCCTTCAGGAAAATGGTCAAACTCTTATTGAAATGGGATTTCTGAAAAGCCTGCATTTTATCTTTTTGTGGGTAGAACTGAGGATGTTCCTACCCCAGCAAACAAAGTGTTTCACTTAGAAACTGTGACCCTTGAGCTTGAAAGATTGAGATTGTATTGTATCCTTTCAATACAAAATCCTGACATGGCAGCACTGGCAGTCCTTAAGCCTTTTCGTGTTATAAAACCCCATATGCAAATGGACCAAGGCTCATTCGCACCTTGGATATGCACACCCTGAAATCTTGTCTATTCACAACTATTTATTTAGATATAAATAACACTTGAAATGGTTTATCCAAGACACTGGAATGTGTCACACCTCATTCCCCACACTTCATTCATCACACACTAATACCACTCCACTCTCAGCTACTAACATTAACTCTGTCAGCAGCTTCCAGCCAGTCATTCTCAAAGGCACCTTTTCACAAATGATACTTGGACCAAGGAATTGAGGAGAAGTTCCAGAAACACAGTGCCCTCTCCAAAACACCCTGCCAATACTGCTGTTTTTTCTAATGAGGGGCATCCAAACCAGGTGCCTTTGCTGGCTGTGGATGTAGCAGCTTGGTACGGGGAGGCAGTTCCTTAGGTGGGCCAGCTCCAGGCTATTGTCAGCTTTACTAGCCTTCAGGTTTCTGGTGGGAAGCCAGTTTACAGCTCCCAAAGAAATCTCATTGCATGTTTTAGGCACAATTTCCTACTTGTGAAGAGAGCAGATGTCTTCTGTGTATCTGTGGTAATGATTTCAAGGCACTAGGCCCTAGGGGATGCATTGGCCTAGCCTGGTCCTGAAGTAACAGAAGTATTAACAGTAGCAGCAATCCTGTCTCTGGTAGGCAGACCACTGCTTCCAGCATGACGTGGCTGGCAGAAAAATGGTTGAATTATTTCCGTGGTTCATTTATTCGGATGTGGAGGGAGGGGACAAGAGTATCCTGTAACCACAGACATGAGCAAGCAGTTGTGGAATCACCCTGGAGGTCTGGGAGGATGGCACTTGGGATGTCCTCCCATACTTACCAAGGCCACCGCAGTGTGTCTGAGGAACACTTCCCTCAGCCTCATACCACCCACTCTCAGAAAAAAAATATTAGAAATCCTGTATTTTTATGCAGGATCCTATTTTAAATCTGAGATGTACGAAAAAAATGCATTTCTGGACCAAGAATTGAGCTGCATTTCTGGACCAAGAATCTCATCTAATGGAAAGGGATGATATGGACAGATGAGTGTAGGGGCTTCAAAGAAATCCCTGCTCCATGGCACGAAGCACTTCCAGCCCCTGTAGGCTGGTATGGGATTTTCTGTGGGGGGTGTTCACCAGGGTGGACACACAGTAGATACACTACTGACTTAAAATTCCACCTTTCACCTCAGCAAGGCCTCTTTGCCAGCTGCCCAGGAAGAGCTTCAACCAAGTTCCTACCCAAGCTGGGGCTCCTTCTAAGGAGTAGGAACTGCAATGAAAGCAGGGATGCTTTGACAAACCATACCTTCCCTACTCCCTCTCCCCACCCTCAGACAGACACAAATTCAAATCCTGAGGAAACTTATATACAAAGAAACACAAATAAATGCTGAATGAAATTCTCACTCGGAATTGGCCACCATCTCCATCATCAAGTTCCAAGATATAACCCTCCACCGGGTTGTGGCTCAAAGGTGGCATCCTCCAGGCCAATGTCACACTGTTGTTTCTGGTGCAACACTTCTCCAGCTGCAGTAATGGGACGGGTGGCACTGTAACAGGAACTGAGTACAGATTAGTGTAGCTCTGCCCTACCCCCTCAGTCTGTGCTGGGAGCAGGACCACAACCACCTGCAACGTTTATCTAAATCCCTCAGCTCAGGTCGCAAAAGGAGCTTCTGCATCACAGGAGACTGCATGTGGCTCTGTCCTTTTGGAAATTAGAGCCGTGAAGTTATCTACAGACATGCTTTTTACTGACTTGCCCATGAAAAACACCAAGACACTGTTGACCAGAGCACCATCTTAAAAATAAAAGTAAACACAGTACAACATTCAGCCATGCCTCTGTGGGAAGAGGCCTCCACCACACCTTCTCTACCATGCACACCTAAACTCTCACTGTTCACCCTTTGCTGGAAATTATTAAGTGAAATTTCAGTCTCCTGGAGAGATCTGGCACGTGTCTTGCACACGACTGAAATTACACAGGATAAGTGGGATATACGTGACGCACGGGCCCTGCCTCATTTCCTGCCCAAGGCTTAATTTCAGTGTTAGGATCATTTCTGCAGAGCTCCACGGAGTCTTGCAGGGAGCTGAGTGCTCTGAGCATTCATTGACTGAGCTCTTAACAATGTCAATTTGCTCTTCTTTTATGTACTCCACTTTGAGCTTCTAGTTTATTTTCCTTCTTCTGCCTGTGAGAGAGCTAAGCCCTTGAGCTGTTCCTTTCGTCCTATTTAACCTCTCAGCATAAAAAGGACTGCTCATGTTTCCTGCAACAAGCAGTCTGTGGGAAAATAGGGGGAAAATGCCCCCTATTGTGTCAGGAGACTAAGGCTTCATCCCCACGTTGGAAGTGACACAAAAGTCAACATCCCACTTGTGATGAACAATGCAAGCACTAACCTGGCTTCCCACTGGCATTACCATCACTGCAGCAAACCCAGGTGGTTAGTAGCCCTGCAGAATGGCTTGTAACAAAGGAGCTTAATAAACAAGCTCTTGAAGGATTTTCTGAAAACAAAACTAAATAGAAACCCTTGTTGCTTTTCCTTGATATTTAAGGCTGATTCAGAGGGTATCATAAATAAAGACCCACTTTTTTTTTTTCCCCCACACAAAAAGTTCGGACTTTTCTCTAGAAGGTACCGTGTCTGGAAAAGTAACAAAAATGTGGTATTACAGGAGCCAAAATACTGACAGCAAGGAATTCAGAGGTAAAGAGAATTTTAAACAAACCATTTTTAGTTTAGGGTTTTGTTTGTTTGTTAGCGTGTGTATTTTCAGTGATTGATGAACCAGGGAGAAGATAGGGCTGTATCAGCCACTCCCACTCCTGTCACTTTGGCCAGCCTGCTAACTCTCTCAGGATGCAATTGCTCTGTCCCCCCTACTTCTGAGACTCCCTCTGGCAAAACTACATGAAAACCTCATTCACAAAGCTTATGAAGTGCAAAATAGGCAACACTCCCACACTCCTCAACAAACTGCCCAAATCCCTGTGCTGCACAGCCGCACAGTGGTCCAGGACAGGGTAAGAAGCCCCCCCCGGCAGGTGTCCAGCTTTGCTGGATTACACTTGCTGCACTCGCCCTCCTGTCTCCCTCCTGGAGCAGCTGGACACAGATGGTCGGAGATTTATATTGACCTCAGACTCCCTTTGGGAGGAAAGAGGGTGAACTCTTGCTGTAAAAGTCACAGGAAAGTAGGGAGGGAGGTGAATAACTGGGACACTGGGATGCACTTCATAGTGAAGAGCCATGGGACAGCACTAAGAAAAGACAAATATAGGCTGTCAGGAGAAAAAAAAAAAAAAAAAAAAAAAAAAAAAAACAACTTTCAGATGTTAAATAACAGTGCTGTCCCAGTTCTTGTTCAACTTAAAAGTCCTCTAGAGAGTTTTTGAAAGAAAAGAATGAAAATATAAAGGGAGAAATGATATTGCACTGGTAAAGCAAGACCTATTAATGAGTTTGAATAATGTCCTGCTATTGTAGAAGTGCTACACACAGGTCATGCTTAGCTAAGAAATGCGATACTGATGTCTAACGTCAACTCATCAGTTTCAAAAACACATTACTCAATGCATTTCAAAGTTGATCTTCTCTTAGGGTAGAGTAAGGCTATTCTAAGATTTTGCTTGTTATTTGTCATCTTGACAAAGCAAGTTGTACATGGATGCCCTCTACCTTCTCAGATTAATTTTTAAATGAGTGAATGCAGTGGGAGAATGGGACCCTCAGAAGCATGAAACCTTTAACATCCTCCCAAACTGCATCTTGGCCACGTAAATCCTTGAGTCACTGCTGTAGCAAGAGCACTACAAACGGTGTTATCAAGAGAGAAGGAAAGATCACAGGCAAAGAGCTCCATTCATGGTGCAGCACTGACTGACCCAGGGATAAAGCCTACTATGAAACAGTTCCTTTTTCATTATCAGGGCTGTGTATCTCTTGGCTGAAGAAGAGACTTTGCTGCAGGAGATGTGTGGATATAAGTGACTGTTCAGAGGTAGTACAGAAAATTGGCAGGTAGCTACGTTCTTTCCTGTTTTGTACCTGGTCCACATTTTACAACAAACCGAGATTGCATGGCAATTCCAGCTGTTTGAACTAAAAAAAAAAATACTCAAACACGTATTATTTGCCTGTGTCCATAGCTTGAACTGAGAAAATGCATTGTACATAGTGAGCTAGCCATTGAAGAAGACAGGAATTTCATGCCAAGGCACTCAGAAAAAGCAATAAGGAGAAGAACACATAGACAGAGGAAGGAGATTTGGGAAAGCTCAGCATACCAGCAAATTCTAGAGCTGTGCATATATCTCAGCAAGTCAGCTAGACAGGGGACTGTGGGACTCTTACCAAAGAACAATCAGTGAGACACTTTGGTCAATATGACTGCTTAAGCATCACTTCTGCATCTATCACATTTCTGCTCCCTGAACATTTAACTGAATTGCTTTTTCTTTCTGTAAAAAGAAAAGAAAACAACACTCCCTGATCTTTATTCACTGAGATTGGCCTTAGATATAGGCTTACACAGAATCCACCAGTAAGGTACATGAACAAGTCATCAGAGCAAATCTAATGTGATTTGTACTCATTTCCATTCTTCTTTGTCTAACACAGTGAATCAATGTTTACTTACAAGCAAGCTTTCACTCTAAATGACCCATGCAAGCTCACTGAGGTTGAATGAGGCCAGAGTTTGAAAAAAAAAAAATATTAGAAATTCAGTCATGCATTAAGCATCGATAACAATGTTACAGACCTTACATTGCAATGTATTTGCAAAGAAACAGCATGCAGCTGGAAAAGCTACAATGGCCCTGTTCTCTGAGGCTCCCCAAAAGATCCCTTTACAGATGGTCTCTGATGTCTTCAGTGCATCTACTGTTGTCAGATCGATCCATACAGTGAGTTAGTAACACTCCCCTCAACATCAAACATTTGGCAAAGATGGATGACTCGGTGTGCAGGGGCAGGTAAGATTCGAGAAAGGGGAGCAGATGTGAAGAGACACAGATTTTTTGTGTGTGGAATTGGTGCCTCAGAAGTACACAAGTCCTGAGGGTGATTTTGCTACAAATAGCAAAACAGAACCAACAACAGCTCCCTCTCACAGTCAGCAAAGTGATAATCCTCATGGGTCTGAGGACCCACTACTCACTACTGAAACACTGGGTTGTTTACTCTGTAGTACCTGTATTTTGAGATGCAAGACCACTATGCATGAGAAGATAATGCAAAGCTGGCTGATGTCCACAGAGGTAAATATGTCCACAATGATATCCATAGACGCAAATTTCAGAAACAAAAATGCCAACGCGTCAGACAGTGAGCAGTTCAAATATAAATAGATTTGCAGTTATAAATTGAAAAATATACTGCATATACTAAACTATGCTCAGTTCTATGCTCAGAATGTTGGCTCAGGACCAGCTGGTGGCATGCGTTGCCTGGGCACACATTGGTGCCAGGGGGAATAATGCAGTCCCTTATGCATCTGCAGTAACAATGACTAGGATAAATGGCATTTCCACCTGTTGGTACCATTTCTACAGTCAGGCCAGGTCTCAACATGCACCAGCCATCTGTACTGACCAACCTGATAAGATTTGCAGCAGGTACTCCCTGGTCAAAGCCAAGACAGCGCAAGGAAAAGCTCTTCCCAAGGACTAACTATCAGGGTGCTGCTGGGGAGCAGTGCCCAAGCTGGTCTGTAAGCTCCCCGCAGGCTTAAGCAGAAACAGTCCTGCCCTGTCCTCTGCATCTCAGGCTGTGTCTAGGTCAGTGCTAGAGCTTAACAGTGATAGTACTTTAAATGGGTTTGTCAACTGACAGCACTACCTCTCATCAAGCTTCAGTGAATCTGGCTCAATTAGTCTTTAAGTCCTCACACTTAAAGCCAGATGAACATCCAAAAGACAAATACCTAAGCTGCTCTCACCTCATGTGACCTGTGCTTAATGAGCAATCTAAGTGGATAGTCTAGCTAAATTCTTTAAATGTTAGGGATGGAGAGTCGTGGAAGATTAGTACTAAATATATTTAATAATAAATATGGCCAGCATTAAATATAAACTGATTTAAACAGATAAATGTGAGAATATTTTGAGAAGCTTTATCAGCAATACTCTTTCTCTCTTGACTGCTTTGCAGGCTATAAGCATTTCAGGAGCAGTTTTCAGATGTTTTTTCAGTAACTTCTTTAACACAGGCTGTTAAGCTCTTCCTGTCAAGATCTAAGTCATTCCTGGTGAGCAGACTTTGGCCTTTAACCATTTACCCATTCTTTCTCCACATATTTATCTGCCAAATGATCCACTCCACCTTGGGCCTCTTAGGTTCAGAATCAGGTCCAGAGAGAACAGATAAACTGAACTGAAATCTTTATGCTTATTTGGAGTTTTAAAAAAATAAAAATAATATCCAACATCACTACAGGATTATCCTTAACTTATTCATGAACTTCTGACAGCCTCTAACCTGTTGCCCACTTGTATAATTAAGGCTCAATTCAGCACTGAGTGGAGAAAATGGCCTGATTCCCAGAGACCACCATGAGTTTAACATCTAGCCAGCCAATGCACCTCTCTACTTAATCCTGATGTAGTTGTGTGCTCTGCATACACCAAGTGCATTACAAGCTCATGTTTGTTAGTACATTTTTGCCAATGCTTTCTACTGTTTATCAGCTTCTGCTTTTAAATAATTTCCTCAACCTCATCTTCCATTTATTTGTGCCCCTCAGGATCATTCTGACAACTGGAATCACGGAACAGTACAGTCATTGAACTACTTTCTGCCTGTAATTCTCCACCTCCCAATTTTATTTTATTTTAAAACCTGAGCACTGTTAGCAGTACATTCCAGATATAAGCCAAAGGGGTTCTCTGCCTATAAAGCATACTGGGGGAGGTGGGGGGGTAGCATTTATTTACTACTTCAGCTGTTCCTGACAAGATGGAGGTAACTGGTATTTTGATTAACTGTTAAATCTATGAATGCTATAAAATGGCATAAAGTTTCATCTAATGTCTTCAGAATGACCAAAGCTGCTAGACAGTCCTACTTTAAAGAATTCATCTTTTCAAATATTCAATGGCACATGGTATCACTGTCTGAGCCTGTCCAGGTCACTGCAGATGAGGTGAGCACACCCTTCTCGGAAACACCCTGTAAATCTTAATTTGCAGTTTCAAGTCATTCCTCTTTCCTCCCTCTGTGTCCCCCCCCCTCTTCCCAGTGCAATTTCAACACATGCATGATAAACAGAAAAACAAAATCACAAAAGCTCACCCCTACATTTCATCTGAATAAAATCCAGATGGTGAATCGCCTCCAGTAAAGGTTCACTATCCAGTGTCAGGTCAAACTCAGCAGACACTTTTGGCTCCAAGGCTCCTTTGACCCACTGTTCCTGGGATACCTGAACACGTTTGATTAAAGCATCTGAAATCTGAAAGACAGCATCAGGCTTATGATGAAACTGCAGATGAAGCAGCACATTGGAAGACATCAGAAGTGACAGAATGGCTGAGAGATACAGCACAAGAAAACCAGGAATATGACAGCATGAGAGTTGAGATGGGATCCAGTAATTCTGGGGTGAGATCCATCTATGTGGTATCCTTTGGTCTCCTCCTTTCAAATACAATCTCATCTTAGAGTAGGGAAATAAAAACTGCATTTGTTAAGACCATTAAGATAGTTATATATCATGTCCCTGAATGCCTCATGCACTTGCGAACTCCATTCTCTGATGTGCACAGTATCATTTTGCTCTCCTGTTTATACAGCAGTTGCACAGAGGCTTACATGTCAGAGAGTCTCTCCATTTAGCACAAGTGATTCAGCTGAAAGGAATAAAAAAATCAAAAGGAAAAGAAGGTGTGTATTTCTCACAGTGAGGGAAGTAAGTTGTCAGACAGATTTCCTTAGAATATGATGGACTTGCTATCAATACATCAAAACAGAATTTCATTTTTAATTCTTTGCTCTAGCTCATCCCACAGACAATTAGGCTAAAAGTCACACTAAAATGATCCCAATGGCCTCCTCTGTAAGCAAAATCTTGGCTCTGAGGAAAGTAATGAACTCAACTGTCCTTGAGTTCAGCAACACCACTTGGATACCTGGAATCCTTCCCAGTGAGATTCCTGCAAATCACAGAGCAGAATTTTCTTCTGGATAGGTCAGAAATTCTTTCTGTGTTGCAGGAGTTCAGATATTCTTCCTCACTACTGCTACTGTAAGATACTTCTGTCTGGACTCCTGCACCAACAGCTCCTAACCAGTCTGTGCCTTAAGTGGAGAAGCATCTTACAGCCTTCCTATAACCTTGGAGTCACTTACAGGGGTGCTGGATCCCTTGGCTGCGTTTCAATATCCTGGCTGCAGGAGTAGTTGCTCTAAGTAACGCAGTGCTTCAGTGTTTGCTGGTTACCTAGAAATCATTGTTAAATAAACCAGGAAAATGTAAAAACAAAAGTACTTTTTCTTACGTAAAAGGCGAGCACAAAGAATGAAGTCACAAAGGTTATAGGAAAAATAAGCTGAAACGAAAAGAAAGTATGTGGTCTTACACACATATCTAAGTATGTGTGTAAGACCTAAAGGTTGCATTCATTCTGTAGTATCCAACTGACAGCCTGCTAAAATGCTGTGTAGTCTTTGAGATTAACATACACCACACATTCCTAGCTCTTGTTTGAGACCAGATGTGACAGTAACAATCAATCTGGAGTGCTAATAGGTTTATGTTGGCTAATTTTCATCCCGTTTTTAGGGATACTTGTGACAGCCCTCTGACATTCATGCATTCATGTGTGCAGCATGCCCTGTTCAGATGACAGCCACATACAAATCATTTTGTTTGATGAGCCTTTCTTCTTAGGCAATTAATAAGGCAATAAAGCTAATACGTTAAAATAGGAATTAAGGAAAACAGTTAATAATGTGATTAATTAGGCCAAGTAATTAATTGGATAGTAAAACTTATGTTTTTTCTCATCAATTGACCCTTTCATGATTTGCCCAATCTCCTCCCTCATCTTGGCAATGGTAACCATTCCTGCTTCCTCCCTAGGACCTGGGCTGCACAGCTCCTGGAACTGAGCCAGAGGAAGTCAAATGTTAAAGAAGACACCTGCCAGCCCTTCATGTTGTAGGCTTACATGAGATCTAGCCATAAAATCTCACTCAATAGTTACTGAGGCAGACTCTAAGGGGCCTTCTATAGATTTAAAACCTCTTCAAACCTTCGCATGCACTTCCAGTGAGTTGTCTGTTGTAGAGAAGATGGAATAAAACTATCAGGTTTAGAGATATTAAAATTGTACAGGAAAAAAAAGCTTGCACCTAAGAAACAATATTGGCAACTGGCCTTTTAGACATTATCAACAGGAGTTAAAATGAACCTGCCTTGAAGGTGGAAGGTGCTAATTAGCAAAGCAGTCCATTTTTAGACTTACATATCAATTTAATTTTTTTTTTTTTTTTTTTTCCCCAGAACACTGGAAAGAAAAATACCTGTAAAAACCCAGAGGGATCATTTTCTTTGATAACTTCTAGGCAGTACTCCATAAGCCCTGTTGACTGACGTAGCTTCAGCGTACAGTGATTTATCTGGTCCCAAACAACCTGGAAAACAAGCATCAGTACAGTTCTGATAATTGCCTCAGCTTACAGTGAAACGTATAAAATTATTTCAGAAGAGGCAACAAACGGATGAGTGTGTTAGAGCTATGCTTAATTTAGCTGCCATATGGCCATTGCCACATCTCCATCAGCTACACTCACTTGCTCTGTATTGTAAATACTGATAATTAGTTTGGCAAAATGTCGTGCACAGGGAATCTCAATTTTCAGAGCAGATTAATTGCTCAAAACTCCGGTTTGCTTGGGGCAGAAAGAGCACAGAACGTGTTTTTGCATTTCCAGTATTCACGTTTACAATTGTGCTTTCACTAAAAAATTGAGCTTTCAAAAAACCTTTGACTTAAAAGGCAAATATTACAGAGAATAACTGCAGGGGTAGCTTCTTGCAGATTATACTCTACCATTATCTTCACAATTCCCCATTGATCCTGTTCTGCTTAAAGATGCATTGCTAGGATTAAGGATGCCTCTCATTTTTTCCAGATTTTGGAGTAGATTCTGTTGTAAATTAGGACTAATAGCATTGTGTTCAGTCACAGAACTCAACAGTTACCTCAGGCAAAGGGGAATAAAAAGCAGGATAAACTGTGCTGTTAAAAGCATGTCCTAAATGTTGGTTCTTGTTAAGCATGGGGTTTTTGAATGCTTACTTCAGGTAGATTTTATCTACTTTATATTTTTCACTTTGGTTTTTCCTTCTGTCTTAGATGCTATTAATGTTACCAGTACTGTAATACCTCAAACTCATTTATGCAGTTCCCCTTTTCAAGAAATTTGTCTATTTTCTTACTGCCACTTTGTTTAACCAGCCATAGCTTTCTTTTCTTCCCTTCGCAGCATTTCTTTAATATCGTTCAAGTAGCACATGAATATCTGGACTGACTGAATTTCAGATACTTGAAGAGAAAACAAAATCCTCAAAAATTTACTTGGGTTACAAGGGGTTTCTTGCATTTGGAAGGACCCACAATCCCAATCACACAGAGCTCTCCAATCCCAAGCAGCTCTCAAAAGTGAGCCCCAAAACATCACATAGAAGGATGGCCTCACTCAAGAAACTACAGAAGTACATGCCTAATTTTAAGTGTATAAGCACATTTCCATTAAACTGCTAAACTGGAACCTGCTGAAGGACTTCAGGATTGGGTTGTTAGGCATTTTCACTGTGTAAAGGGCTTGGAACTCAACAAAATGCTCGGTAACACAAAGTATCAACGGCCAGGCTCAGCTGAATATTCACAGCTGATGGGAGTTACACTCACTTTTAGTTTGTGCTCACGTTCTTTGGTAACTTTTGTGAGCAGTTTGGCCTTTTGTCGTGTTAACGCATCGACCAATGCATCACACTGAGCAACAAGACAGGCTTCGTAATCCAACCCGTTCTCCTAGAAGAAGTTGAGAAACATATTAATCAAAGAACACATTTTATAGCTTACACTATTGTTCATTCTTACCTGTTTTTCCATTCAGAGATTTCCTTTCAAGGTTTTAGCATTCATATTGCCTTTCTGATTTCATTATTGCTGTACCATTAATATCCACATGCTATAAAACGAAACAGGGAGATGCTATGCCAGTGAGCTTATATGAAAACCTTGATTTACAGGCACTTTCCAGACAGCAGATGTAGTACAACATAATGTAAAATCTAAACCTACCATGCACAATGCATATATATATACACGTAAGAGGGTTCTGTCCCACTGTATAGTTATTGCAGTGTAGCTCCCTTGAAACCACTAGCTCTACACTATGACAACTAGAAGAGAATTATGGACCAGGATCCAGTCCATAGGCTGATTACCAAGAAATTAATCAAGTACAAATATTATTCTTGAGATTTTGTGTATTGCCTCCAGTACTTTTTCAAAAACAGCTAGCACTTAGCAGTCTTTTATTGATGCTGTGGTAAAACTCCCTGCTGGGCAGGGGCCAGCACATGAGGTGCACAATGTGTACCCCTGCTGAGCCTTGAACAAGGCCTGGGTATTGCTCGGCTTTGCATAAACTCCTATGGAATAAACAGGGCTCAGACCCTGCTACCAACAATGCCCACTGCAGCTGTAGAAATCTGGGTGAATGGTACAAATGTGTCTTGTGCTGACCCTCCTCCAGAGGATGGCTTCCCCTGGCTGTGGAGTTGGTGCTGTAACACCTGTCAAAGGAAGGCTCTCCCTCACTTTGTCTGCTGGTAAGGCTAGAAGAAGGAGAAAGCTTTCAAGCTCCTCTTTCCAGGAGATGCTCTGCTTTTTTTCCCAGTTCCCCAAATCATTAAAAAGAAAAGAAAAGGAAAAAAAAAAAAAAAGAGTGAGATTATTTTAAACATGCTCAAGGAGAAGCATCTCTATGGAAAGCCATCACACACCCCTAACTCCTTACTTTCTCCAGTTCTTTTGCTTATAGTGTTCTCTTCTGTTAATTTGTTTTGTCTTTGTTCTTTTGAGACCAAATCTTTCAACCCTGTATTCCTTTCCCTGCAGTACAACACCTGCACCCTCTCCTCTGGCTGAGGGAAGCAGGCTCACTCTTCATTGTCCTAGCCACTGCCAGTGAGAGAGGAGCAGGGAGAGACACCACACAGCTCGGGTACTGTTCACAGGTTTGTTCTAGACTCCTCCTGTTTGTATCTCTCCCTCCTCGGCTTATATCACACCTGACTCACTCTTAAGCTTCTTTCTGTCAAGCTTCTCTTGACACACAGTTGGTTATGTGTACAGAGCCTGACTCTGTAAATGGTTGTGGTGCATCATTTTTTCTCTTCATTTTCTGTTCACACATCAAACAGGGTGTTTGGCGACATGCCTCTTCCGAGTGAGAAAGGATAAAATTGTTACAGCAGATGGGAAAATGTGAAAATCGGATAATGACCACAACAAGCAGGAGCAAGGAAGCAACAGGGGCAATGAGGAAGGAACAGACAGTTTCTAAAGAGAAAAGACTACAAGATTTAAAAGTGAGCTCAGAAAGGGGAAGGGAATGAAGAAGAGGAAAAACCAACAGATCTGCAAAACAGAAAAAATAATAGATTATGAATTTGCAAACTGTCCCAGGCAAGACAAAAGCACAGCTCCTGGTAGCTCTGACACACTCAAAGAAGAGATAAAGAGTAGATGGCTAACCAGTCCAGTATGCATTGAAACAGGATCATAAAATGAACATATGGCTCACTCCTTTGTGTAAAAATACATTTTAGCTGAGTGGTAAGTGTCTGTATGCATGTGTGGTAACCATAAGACAGCTATTAGAAATGGTTCTGGGTACCTACATGCAAATTACATCTATCTATCCCCTCAAAAAAACAGTCCAAGAACTGTTCTTCGGTCCAAAGGCCAAAAGGTGCAGATCAGCTCACGACACATTTAAACCCCTTCCCCTAAAACAGCATGGCTGTACCAAACCTGCCTACTGGGACTAATCCCCATCAGTGAATGCTGCTCAGGCATCACCTGGGAAGAGTGCAATTTGTCATGGGACAAAACTGTGCCATGCCAGATGGCATGAGCTATCATCATCTAGCACTCAGTTATACCCTAGCCTTGTTTCACTTACTAATACATATGCAGCTAATCAGTCCTTATGTTCTGGTTTGATGAAATTTGATGTCCTCATTCAGACTCATGCTGGAGATTGGCTCAACATGTGCAGTTCACATCCAGCTTTGTGCCCAGACACACCTAAGTTTTAGAGGGTGGTTGGTAGAGACTATTTCCTCTTTCAAGCCCTCCTCTAGCATTTAAGCAATGAGCAGCATCAAAGAAATTACTTAGTCTTTTGATCTAATTCTAGCAGTTCCCTTAAGCAGAGCAATTTGCCAGTGATTTTATTGAAACACATTAAAGGATTTTACAGCATAGTCATAAATAGTCGTAATAAGCCACCTTTGGGTTTCAGGAGGGAAATAATACATTTTTAATGGGGCTAGGTGACTCAAGAGAAGACTGGTGACAGACTATTGTTTTGGATGAGTTATCCCAGCCTAAAATAGCTGCCAGTACATATACAAAGAACAGCTCTCTACAGGTACCTATCCTTTTCCTTGGAAAATGACAGAAGCCCAAGTGACTAGGCTAGATGAGCTATTTAACTTTTAGATAGCTGAGGTCAGCTGAGAGAAACCTCACACCACATCCAAAACATGACACGTGACAGGTACCAGTCAGTGGCTGCATGCTGGTTTCTTTCAGCTAGATGTTCTTTTCTTTAACCAATTTCCTAGTCTTTACTTGTTCTCTTTCCCACCTTGTCACAGAAGGCTGTGAGGGTGGGTAATTATGCTGCTCTGTGGCAATCCGCGAGCTCTGGCAGCACTTGTAGTATGAATCCATAATTTGCAGCATAAAGTGTCATTTTTAATGATTACATTCTAAACCGAATACAGATTTTTGAACTTTGGCTTTGGCTTTCTGTTAGGAACAGGACTTGCTTGTTGATGAAAAGATGAGCAGGCATATCGTAGAGCAGATGATGTGTATCGCACAGAAAACACACGGCAGCAGAACACCGCTGCTGCAGATAGCAAGTGTCCCCTCCTGGAAGCAGTGAAGCTTGAAGTACAGCAGCACATCCCCAGCCCCATACTGCAGGGTGAGAAGGAAGCCGAGGATCATCTAACCTCCAACACTGATCAGAGCCTGAATATCGTTGAAAACAGAACTTGTTCTGTTTGGGGTTTGTGTTCTCAATTATTACACTCCCTGTGAGCCCTATTCTCACTGTTGAAGCTGGGCAATTATGTGCATGGAAATATCTTCTCCTTCAATAGACAACCAAATTGATTTCGCAGCACTCGTTTCTTTTTTCATTTTTTGACTTCCTACAAATTCTCCAATAAACAGGTTGGCTGGATTTTATCCAGAAATTAGTACGTTTTTAGAAAATGCCAGATGAAAAACAAGTAGTAAGTTCTGAGTTGATAAAAATGAGAACTTATCCTAAATTCAAGGAATTATCATCAGGCAGGAGGCTGGATTCAATCAAATACAAATAAACACAGCTCCAGTGTCCAGTACTGAGTATCAGTTTCATGCAATAAACAGCAAACAATCCGGAAGCTAAAAGAGGCTTACAGGCATTATTTGATGAGTAATTTTGCCTAGCAAATACATTCAAGAAAGGTTAGACGATTCCAGGAAATATGAGAACAGCAAAGGAGACAAAGTCATCAGATAAATTATTCACTCAGTTCTATTGATTACGTATTATCACAACAGCTAATATTCTACATACCTGTATCTGCTGCAATAAATTTTTCAGCTGAACCAAAAATTCTTTAGCTTCCTTTGCTTTATCTGAAACACCATTTAAAGCCTGAGACAGCTGTGCCTGCAAGATAAAAAAAAAAGGAAAAATTAGAGATAAAATCCAAAATATCTCTTACTAATCCTTGCTTTTAACAATTAACAATGAGCTAAAAGGCTTACGTGCTGTCACATGTATTCTCACATGCACAGACTGTTTGTATTTGAAGAGAAGAGTTAAGATTTTAATTGTAATAAGTTTTAATAAAGGAGAAATATGCATGTGGGGGCAGTCAAGTATTGTGTCTGCACATTACATTTTATTACAGTGACTCTGTAACTCAAAATACTTTTCACAAGACAACTACACACATATATAATGAAATAATAGTCTTACACTGTAGCATCTGTCATACCAAAAAATCCCCAAGTGCTTTCAAAAACAGTAGTTTTTTTCATCAAAGCCTGAAATCTTTTTAAATGTAGTAGATTCTACCAAACCTACGACTTCAAAGACAAATCTGTGTTTTCAGACTTCATAGTAATGTCCTTTGGGGACTCCAGTTTCCCATGCTTCAACCCAAGAAACAGGTGAACATTTCTGGAAAAGTTGAAGAACTCTTCTGCTAGCTTTTGACAGGTGAAAGATGAGGACTTGATCAGTGTTTAAGTACACACCAAAGACCCAATTTCCCCTTTGCTCAGCTGACTCCTGAGATCTCTAAACTGAACAAGTGATTTCTTGATAGACTTTCTAGGTGGGAAGGAAATTCTGTCTGGAGGAACCTGTGTTCTGAGTGTGCAGTCCTCACACAGCTTCCTTGGAGCCTGGCTGGGACTATGGAAACCATGCTCTTCCATCTGGCAGCCCAAATCCAGCATTAGATCTCTGCCAGTCTAACATGGAGAGATGGGATGGGTCCCCTTGTGGGTGTCACTGGGGACACTCACTTTTTGCTGTCATACTCGGCCTTCTTCACCTAGCAGTGGGCTCTAGGCTCCTATGCCAAGTCCTACCAGTTGAACCTTCTCTTACAGGTTTGCCTCTTAGTCGCACTTGGTAACCACCAGATTGCCAATGCCCAAATAATATCCTCACCAAACAAATACAATAACTGACAAATGGAAAAATAAAGTATTCCTGCTAATGTCAGGCTCCCAAAAGGTTGCAGTCTCTTGACTCCTTAAGACTAGAGGGTGTCTTGAGACAGAGCCTCATATGAAGGAAGGCACAAAAGCTATGAGCCCCTAAGAGGAGACCTAGTTGCAGTCCTGGAAGTCCCCACTCATTCTCTGCTTCCCTCTTGTTCCTGAGGGGAAGCGAATTACTCCATCTCTGAAAAGGGCACAGCTCACTTCCTCACACCGGCCTGAACATCCCCTACACATTCTCTACAACTGGGGCTGAATTATAGAGAAAGCACCCATCCTCACACCTTTTCCTCACAGTCACACAAAGTTTCCGCTTTAAGCCCAGCTGTAGGCATCACATCAGTGCTAAATCTGGAAAACAAACAAACAAAAAAAACATATGCTTTACTACAACTCATTTGTAACAAATGTAATGGGAGGATCAACAGTTACAGTGTTAGTTGCTCAGCAGTTAAATATTTAACATTCTCTTACACAGACTCCTGCCACCACACAAAAATATAAAGCAAGCATGTCTGATAGGAAAGCCACCTGAGGCCACAAAAAAACTAACTCCTTGAAAGGATCCCTGTTTTCGGCCAGACCAGCTGATCGGGACTGCAGATCAGCCCTCCATGTGCTGGCTGTGGTTGCCATAATTTAAAGCCCACCCTTTTTGATGGCACTTTCCACCCCACCCACAAGGTGTTTGGGGCTTTGGTTGTCCAGCTGACATATGACAAGGTGGAACTGGTGTATGATAAAACGGTGGGGAGGAAGCAAGAAAGAAACAGGGGGCACAAGCATCGTAAGTTCTGCCAATGACTGGCCCAACACAACTGTCCCAGTGTTTCTGTCAAACCAAAAACCAAGGACTGGTCCTGACAAAAGTAAAACTTTTCCAACATCAACCCTCACCTACAAATCAAAGTGTGTTTTGCCAGATAAGATGAACCAAAAATTATTTGTGGCCATCAGGTAGAAATCCAAACCAGCGCAGATGAACTGTGGCCACCACAGGCACTGCTGGCAATTTGCACAGTCATGCCTGGCTCCAGTCACGCTACCACTGCCAGGGACTGGAGCAGACACTTGACAAAGTCATTGATCAAATGGCTCTTAAGGGAATTCTCATGCTCACTAAAACTGCGGTTGCATTAATGCGGCTGCAGCACGGAACCACAGAGAAGACCAGATCTCCATTTATGAAATCCACTTAGAGATAATAGCCTTGTTTTTCAAAGTGATTGTAAAGGATACCTTACAAAGCAGTGGCATCTGGTCCTGCACTTGCCATTAAAATCAAACAGAGCTACATGACTAAGCCCTCAGTAAACCAACCAAACCATAAAATGCCCTCTACGCTCAGAGCAGTCTTGCGTGCTGCAGAATATTTACTTGAAGCCAAGCTGAAACGTTACAAGCTCCATTGACTACCACAATTAATAACTCCTGACAAACGGTACTCTACCAATGGCTGTCTTTACTGTAATACCTGCTCTTGCAACAAAAAAGTGAGGATTCTGGATGCCAAGTTTCTACATCTATCAAACACAGGAACAGGGAGATAATGAGGGTAATTAAATCCAGATAGGCATGGAAGACTGATGCTTCCTTTGATTGTAGAAAATGAAACAGATAATGCCAATGTCCTTTTTCAAGCACAGAGTTCGTGTTCGTTTAGCTTGTTTTCCCTCTCTCTCTTTAGCAGCAGATTGGCTATTGATTAGATAAGCTTACCCTGGTGCTGAATGCTGAAAGAGCCCTCATGTTTTGGGGACTACAAGTCTTCACACCAGCAAACAAAAGCAGGAGTGCAAATTCCAAGTCTATGTGTATATAACCCTTTGGGATATGCAGAGGTGAAACATGTCCACCATCGTTCCTCATATTCATAGGCCCTCTGTTCTTGTTATGGGCCTCAACCAACTTCTCTGGCAAGTACTTTTACTTCATCACCTCAAGCCGTTGGTCCAGATGCACAAGTCGTGTAAGTGAACATAACAGAGCCCACCTAACTCAGTGGATTTATTTACACTGCTTCATGCCATTGGGTCCTTCTTTTTGTTTTCCACCATTTCTCATTCCTCTGAAGGAGAAGTTGCATGCAGCAGGGAAACCTGCACCATTAACAGGGGCCAACCAGTCTTGAACAGCCATCAGGCCAGTAGCATGGCTGAGGGTAAACGCACTTCTCACTGCATGGTCTGAAACACCACATGGATGAGTTTACACGCTCTGTAATTTTCCACCAAATCACTATATAGGGCTCAGACAATGGAGAAGTCAAAGAGCCTGAGCAGAAGGCTAATGCAGAAGTGGGTGGAAACAGTCCTGAAGGTGAAGATGGGCATGGCCTCTGGACAAACAGTTCTAGGGTCAGTAGAAAAATCGTTAGTCTGAAGTTTGCTGTTGTGGGATGAAACCGTGCCCTGTAAGAGGAAGGGACATGGCACTAACTGCTCTTTTTGGGGGGGAAGAATACAAGTCCCTTGCCTTAGAATGGGATAAGCAGATCCTTTTCAGCTGATGGATCACAACTGCCAAGCCACCCAAGCTTGGCATGCTCACCAAGAAGCCCTTCCACCAGCTCCTCTGCCAGCTACACCGCGTTATCCAGGAGAACACAAAACTGAACCTCATTCAGCGTACCATTCAGTGCACTGTTCTTCAGTGTAAGTTTATGGTTTGACCAAACTACAGGTAATAAGCTATATTAAGTATTTCTAAGTACAAGTGTCTAGCTCCTGAGCAATTTATCCAAGTGAATGTGAGCTGCTGATTTAGGCTGTCTGATTGTATGGTTCCACTATATTTACTTTCAGCCAAGTGCATTGTTCTGGGAAAAGTAATAGTCACAAGAGACCAACTTCAAAGTCCCCAGATTAGTTAATTTTGAGTCTCTCTCTCTCTTTTTTTTTTTTTTTTTTTTTTTTAGCTTTCACTAGCATTTTCCCATTAAGATTGAAACTATAAATCAAGAGAAATCACATCCGGTGATACCATACTCACAGAAAAAATGAGGTAAAAATAGAAACCAACTTGCTCTTGTTCATTCTGTTGACAAGAGAAAAGAAAGAAAATGACCGGCAGCGCACTCTGATCGCAGCAGAGTTCATCACACTGTTCAAAAAGGCACCAACCAGTTTTAACTCGAAGTAGGTTGTAACACAACAAGCCAGTCCCTCACAACACACAAAACATTAACCACATATGAACAGTGAGCTCAGTCACTGCTCATGGAAGTAATTCTGCCCAGAATGGGACTCTGCCATTAGAAAATTAGTGATAGGGACTCTGAATACTGCGAATCTGTGATCTGCTCCTTCTGAGTTGAGAGAACTTCTCCCCTGCACAAGTAAGTCGCATTAGTGAGGAGGTGGCTGAGTCCTTGGCTGAAAGTATGCAACGGACATGCATTTTGAAGGATGGACAAGCTATGCAGCTCAACCCCAAGTGGCATCTTTTGGAGGTCTTAAAACCAAAAGCCAATGTTTGCCATTATGCTAGCTCGTGCTCAGCCACTCCACAGCTGGAGGATGAGAAGACCAGACTTGACTTTGTCCTTTCTGGCAGTGTCTGAAAGCATCTCTCTGTGCTCCCTTCAGCACTAACTGCAGCAGAGAAAGAGATCCTGTGGCCATCAGAGCTAGCCAAGTACTCTTTGCGTGGCCCATAGGACTCCTTTGCCCCCAACATAGCTGGACACTCCAAAGGACTGCTCTCAGTTCAGAGGTTTTACATTCCCTTCTGTATGTTCATTCGTATTAACTAATCATTTTTCCAGGTATCATCGTTCTTAATAAGAATGAATTAACTTCATACACTTTATAAACTTTTATGGTCACTACATGCTCTTTATTCAAATGGTTGCAAAGACTTATTTTGCAGTGCCTGTGCTGCAAAGCCACTGACTCTGTGATCTCCTGGGGGGCTCCAGGCAGGGCTAAGGAGCATAGTTTGCAGGGAAGGATGAATCAGAGCGCAACATCATGGGAATGGGAAAAGACTGTACTTGCCCCTGGAGCCCGTCCTACTATTCCTCACTCTCTTTTGTGCCATGAAGGTCCCCCAGCCATTCCTTCTGGCCTCTGGGAACTGAGGGGTGGGGAAGATCTCCTTGAGGCCCTGGAGACAAGATGTTGTCCCGTGAGCCTCCCTGCCACACCTTCTCATCTAAAACCTTTGGGTGGCTGTGGGCCATTTGCCCTCACTGAGGCATTGACAGGAAAGAAGAGGTGGTGAGCTGAGAGTGGGGCAGCTCCCACTGAGTCCCAGGTGGTGAAATGGAGGAATGGAGGCCATCCCCTCTCCTCCCACTGCTCCCAGGCATGGACAGGATGATGGCATAGACAAACAAGTTGGTGGGGCTGAAAACCCCAGGTGTCTGCTGGGGTTCAGCCTGAGATTTGATACCCGGGATCATGCAAGGTGATTGTGGGAGGGAGCCTGCTGGTGCCAGAACAACTCAAGCAGGGCGTCGGGGCGATGTCGCGACGACACCCCGCCGACACCCCATCTCGGGGGCTTACCTTGTGCTGCTTCCACATGGCACCCAGGGCCTTGACGTCGTGCTTGCCGTGCCGGCCGTCCTCCAGGCACTGGTAGCAGACGGGGCTGCGGCAGCTCACGCAGTACATGCTGTAGTGCTCCAGGTCGTGCTCGGCGCACGTCGCCGGCTTGCGCCCGCCGCCCGCCCCCTTCCCGTCGCCGCCGGGGGCTGCGGGGTGTCCGGGCGGCGGCGCCAGGCGGTGCTTGGCGAAGGGCCCGCGGGCCGGGTGGCAGCGGAGCTGGCAGGCGGCGCAGTACAGCACCTCGCACTGCTCGCACAGCACCGCCGCCGGCTCGGCCGGGCTGCGGTCGCACAGCTGGCACTTGGCGGCGGCGGCGCGGCCCTGCTGGTAGCGCTGCACGATGGCCTCCAGCAGCCGGTTGCGCTGGAAGCCGCGGAGGCCGCGCTGCTCCAGGGACGCGCTCCGGTGGCACTGCGGGCAGGTGAGGGACGAGCCGGCGGGGCCGGGGCCGGCGCCCCGCGGAGCCGCCGCCCCGGCCGCCCCTCCCGGGGGCGCGGGCACCAGCGGCAGCACCCGCACGCCGTTGGGGGACTTGAGGCTGGGCGTGTAGGAGCCGTAGCCGCTGTCGGTCTCGCTGTGCAGGCTCAGCTTGTCCGCGTGGTCCCCGCCGCCGCCCGCCGCGCACTCCGGGTCCATGGGGGCGGCGGAGCCCCCGGGCGGCCCCGGGGCCGGCGAGGGAGCGGCGGCGCCCCGCGGGTGGAGCAGGGCCGGCAGGTGCTGCTCGCTCTCCGGGGTCTGCACGGCGATGGTGCGGGCGCAGGGCAGGCAGACATTGTGCGAGCAGGGCAGGATGATGGGCTCCCTGAAGAGCGAGCCGCACACCGGGCACTTGAGCTCCTCTTCCATGGCCGCCGCTTCGCGACGATCGGGCTCCCCCCGGCGCCCCCCTCTCCCGCGGGCGTTCAGCACCCGCCGGGCGCGGACAGCTCGGCGGGGCCGGGCCGAGGGGCCGGGAGCCGGGGGACGCCGCCCGCCCTGGCCCGGCGGCGCGGCGCGGGGCGGCTTTATGGGGGCGGCTTTATGGGGGCGGGAGGAGGCAGCGAGGGGCGGGAGGAGCCCCTCGCAGCGAATAAGTGAGCGCGCTCGCCGCGGCTGGGGACGGCGAAAACAGGTTTTAAAGGGTCTCCGGGCCGCCCTGCCTTCCCTCCGGTTCAGCAAACGCTTTGTGCGGGCGGGCGGGGGTGCCGCTCCTCGGCGCCCCGGGGGCTTTCTGCTCACCCGCACCCGGCCCGGCACTGCTCTGGGGGGTGGCTGGCAAACGGGAGCAGCCCCCTCGGAATTAAAACCAGCACTGGGAACCCCCCTCCGTCTGGTTTACTCTGTTTATTTTCATAGTGGAGAGGTTACGCACTGCTTTTATTTTTTTCACTCGTGTCTTGTCCAAAAGCCACGTCTCCATTAACTTCAGCTCCCTAAGCAGATTCCTTTTATTAAAATGCAAGCTGGTTGTGTGAGAGCAGCTTTTAAAAAATGCACGACTAACTCGTGTCGAATGTAAAAAAAATAAAATAAAAAAGTCCATAATAAACACATCGCCTCTCTCACCGTGTTTCTTAGTACACGATGATCATTTTGTGGCACTGGGTAGGAAAGGATTTTCTAGTTTTGTTTTTGCCAGGTTATTAAAACTGTTGATGCGTAGAAAAGGAGGGAAGGGGACAGAGAGCACGAATACATTACAGGTTCCCGTTTTTCCCTTCCTTTCTCTCTGCAGCTCTCCTTCTTGCCTAGATATTCTCATGACAAGCTGAGGGGAAAGAAAGTCCCGGGTGGCTTCAAGCTTTGTAGTTGCTCAGTTCAAGGTTGAAAGGGGCAAGTTTGTCCTCTGGCACACAAAAGAAAAAAGCCCTGACCCACATAAACCCGTCTGTCTTCTGTCTAGGTATCTTTTTCTTTCATGTGACCCCTGTGCCAAGACTTGGAGTTGATAGAAGGGCTGTGTTTGGGCTACCTCCACCCAGAAACCTCAGCCGTGAAAGAAGTATTCTCAAATACCATTGATTTCACAGCTGCCTTATGCTACTACACCGTAAGAAAAAGCTGTGGGTGAAATGCTGTTACCTTTGTAGTCTCCATTCTCTGCTTTACCATCTGTCAGCACTGGGAAGGGACGTAATAAAGACTTCCTGCATCTGTATAGGTGAATCCAAATCACAATTTTCACATATATGTTGGAATCCACAATCCTAAGGTAATTAGGAAGGCACCGTAGCTTTTTATTTATTTATTTTTCTCCAGGACTTTTGCTTTCTTTCTTTACCTGTCTTGTGTGTTAGATGCCAATGATCATAATGCGTATATTGGTAATGGCAGCTCTGAGACATATAAACAAAACTGGGCTTATCAGACAGGAACGGATGAAAACGAATGGCTACAGACACCAAACCCTACCAGTACACCTTTACTTATATGGCTTTTTAGACATGGCTGACAAGTTCCAGACTTCTAATACAGTGAATTTTAAATTTCCACTTTGACCATCACTCCATAGTTTATATAAAAGTGTAATATTGTTTGCCCTTGGCTACTGAGGGAAGAAAGCATCTCGGAAGTGCCACTGTGATCAGTCAAACTGAATTCCTTCTCTCCACAAGCCTGATGTGGCCTCAGAGTATATATCCGTAATAGATGACATTTGGAATGCAAGCCAAAAAATTGAGCAGGTCTTCTCTGCCCTGTGATGTGAGCTTTATATTTTCCCACCTGCTTTATAAGCTTGTCTCGAACGTCTGTGTCCATGACATCTCTGTCTCTGAGAGAAGGGAGAGCTGTGTGGGCTGGTGTCCCAGCTCATCTGTCAAAGCACTGCTGGCTTCTAGGCGATTGCAGAGGGTGAGCACAGAAACGTGCAGCCACGTGGCACCATCGGCTGCTGACCAAATTAGCGCCTGCGATTGCTCTACTAACTGCTCTGAGTGGGTTAGGTTGCAGAGCACAAGTTTTCCTCCTCATGACAAACATTCATCTATCCAACGGCAAGTGACGATGGGGGTGAGCAATCAAGACACCGCTACCATCTCTGCTGCCTCAGAGGCCAGAACAGAAACTGATCGAAGCATTGAAAACTGGCACCGAGCATGAGTGGTCCCTGCAAACCCTGCCGACTAACTTTGGACACCCTTAGTTTTGCCAAGAAACAGAACCTACTGATGTTAACTGATGTCAGTGGAGTTATTCCTAAAGCTCTGCGCAGCCCAATCAGCCTGATAGAATCGGGCCTTTACTATGTTTTGTAATCAAGCCATTCTCATAACAGAGATGATCCCAATGATTTTTCCTCTTTTCATGTTCAAATGAGTCTTTAATCTGTTAGAACTGTAACTGCATAGAATAACCTAGAAACCCTATTCTGGCAGTCACGGCTTTGATCTTTATTTTAATACTTCAGTATCACTAATATCATCCCCTTAAACTATTTACCCTTTGTAAGAACTCATTAGCATCTTTTATATCCTCCTGGCAGAAAAAAAAAAAAAAAAAAAAAAAAGCTAATGAAGTTTATTTATAAATGTATTAAAAAGACAACGAGGCAGGTTGCAGTACAAGCCCTCAGTAAAGAGGTTTGATTCATCTTTTTGCCTCTCTTGTTTTATTGCTTACATCTTTTTTTTTTTTTTTCTGTTTCCCCACTTCTTTTCTTGTACTTCTTTATATTTTAGAATGCCCTCACACATTAACCCCTTTCCAATTAGTTTTCCCTTTTTTTATTTTTCTCAGCTTTTCTTTCTTCTAAGGCTGTCCACGAAGGTCACTTCACTTTCTTCAGTTTTCTTCTTTTACCACGGCTGTTTCCCCACCCCTGGGGAACTTTTTGATCCCAGTATTCCAGCACTGCTCCCGCTAACGGGCATCACTCAAAGCACACGTCCTGCAGTTTGAAGGGTAATGGAGAAAAAAAAAAAAATCTTTTCTCTACAGGCACTTTTTCCATTGCAAAAAGAACTACAGAGAGAGAGAGTTCACAAAAACAGAAGACGACAAAACACATCTGGGCTAATGCCAGCGTGTGTCGGGCAGTGTAAGGTGAAGAGTCTCACTGCACCGTTATAAATGCATGTTGCTCAATTAGCAGGGGAGGATGCCCTCAGCAAGCACCAAGGACAATGCAATTGCAGCTGCTGCTATCTCTGAATTTTAGGCTAGAGTACTAACCAGTGGATGTGTGTTTTGGTACACACACACACATCACACCTTGCCATTGCTCATTAACAAACAATACGCCACGCTGTAACCTCTCCTCTTTCCAGCATTACTAGCTGCAGCTGAGGCTGGTGTATGTTCTGTGTGAGGGGTGATGTGGCAGAGGCATGGGAGATTGCTTCCGCTGGGGATTAGAGGAAAAGCTGATGCATACAGTCTCTGGGGCAGGGCAGCTTTGGAAATGGTAGCTATGTGCTACCACTCTTCCTAATTTCCTTGTTTTTGTAGATTTGCACTAGCTACATTATGTAGGTGCAACAGTTTTTATTTATTTATTTATTTTTTCAGCCTGCATTCAAGTATCTATTATGTTATTTAGGGTTTTTAAATGTTTGCACATTGATCTGTTCATGAAAGGAAAGAAGGCAGAGCTTGGCAGCAGCCCAGAAGAGTGCCACAGAAGCGTGGCTGCTGATAAAAAGCTTATCTGTTGGCTAGCAGAAGACTGTATCTGTAATATAAATGCAGCTACATATTGAATTTTCTCTGTCAGAGGATTAAATCTGCCATAAAAAATATAATTCACAACAGAGAACAATTCTATACAATGCAATTTTATTCAGACTGTCTGCTGAGTGTATATTTGTTATGATGGTTAAATAGCAAAAAATAATGCTTGATCCTAAATATTTCTTGACAAATACACTCCTAAGCGTACTCTGGCAATCTACGAATTAAATTTGATATAGAGGAAAATGCTGCTTTAAACACGTATGCCAAAAACAACAACAAAAAAAAGGTAAGTTGGCACAAATTACAGTAAGAGGTCCATTTCAACACTTCATAACAAATTTCTGTTGAAAAGAAATCATGAGGAAAAACAAAAGGCACTAATCTATAATCAGGACTCTTGAAAAGTAAGATCTCATGTTTCAGTGATGCTGTAAAAATCCTTCAGACTGAAAGCCTCTGGAATCACTCCAGGGACATTCTGGCTTTTCTGCTATGTGAGGAGCCCTCTCTTTGTTGCTGTTTATGGGGTGAGATCCTTTCCTTCTCTGCTAGAATTCAAACTGCAGGCAGTGACCTCTGAACGGTGTTCTTAAGAGGTGACAGAAGGGAGCACTGGACCCTGCACCTCCACATATAATGGAAACCACTATTGACATTGGGATCATCGTCAGCACCTTCACAACATGATTATTATAGAGAGCTCTTGTAGCATTTTCTGACCTTTTTTTTTTTTTTTTTTTTTTTTTTTTTTTTTTTTTTAAGTTACTGTGCAAATTTCTTACAGAGATGACTGAATTTCACAAACTCGCGCTGACTGTGCCCATTTGAGCAGAGGGCTGCAGAAAGCTGTCCTGAGCATGGACTTGCAGTCGCTCATAACTCTCTGCCCTGGGCCTGCCTCAGTTCCCTGCTCTGCCCAGCTGCCCCCATGGTCATCCCACTCATGGCTAAAAGGAAAAGAAGCTTATCTGGCTTTTTTGAAAACCTAGCTAAGGAGTATGTAAAATCCAAACCTGTTCCTGTATTTACTTCTCGCAGGAAGACTGGGAGGAAGTAGAAAACAATCATGAACTCATAGAACATCCCAAGTTGGAAGGGACCCTCAAGAATCACTGTGCCCAACTCTGGGCTCCACACAGGACCACCCAAAAATCAACCCGTGTTTCTGAGAGCATTGTCCAAACTCCTTGAACTCCGACAGGCTCGGTGTTGTGACCACTGCCCTGGGGAGCCTGTCCCAGTGCCCGACCACCCTCTGGGTGCAGAACCTTTCCCTAACACCCAGCCTGACCCTCCCCTGTCCCAGCTCCATGCCGTGCCCTCGGGTCCTGTCGCTGTCCCCAGAGAGCATGAGGCCTCCCCTCAGCCTGCTCTGCCCTGGGCTGAACAAACCAAATGACTTCAGCCACTTTGCATGCATCTTGCCCTCTAGGCCCTTCACCATCTTTGTAGCCCTCCTCTGGACACTCTCTAACAGTTTTATATCTTTCTTACTCTGTTGTGCCCCAGACTGCACACAGTACTCATGGTGAGGCTGCACCACTGCAGAGCAGAGCGGGAAATGACGGTATTCAAAGCATAGTAGGGGGACAAGGGTGAGAGGGAGGGATGAACACCCTCAACAAAAACAGGGGAAGAAAAAGAACAAATGATCTTAACGCCGAAGTGCAACATTTCCTAAGAGCACAGATGGACTGAAAAAAAAAAAAAAAAAAAAACTCTTGAAAATGAAACTAGGCTAGTAGGTATTTGTGTATACAATTGTAAAGTGGATGTAAATTGCCACCATGTGGCAATCTCTCCACATACAAAGAAAAAAGGGGATAGTGAATTTTTGTCCCTGAAAGAGCAGGCAATATACTGTGAACTGAGCTAGGGAGCTGATTGCTTTGTGACTCACTGAGAAAGGTCTTTTATCAAGAACAGAGGCTTCCCTTCCTAAGTAGCTTTACTCCAGCTCTACTTTACATAAGAAAAGATAGAAAATGTTATCATTGTTTAGCAAAAGATAACAGATAGTGAAGAAATTTCCCTGAGCCATAAAGAATCTATAAATACCCTAGCAGATGGGCTTTGTTTTTCTATTATGGAAGTAACTAGGGATCAAAACCTAAGGGATCACAAGGCCTTCAGAAACTGGAGAAATGCCTGGAGACCTGTGCAACCTGCCTTGGCTGTAGCTACTGGGATAAAATTCCCATGAAGTTCTAGTGGGTTGGATCAAGCCTTCCTCTATCCTTTGCAATATCACCCAGGAGCATCGAAAATCAAGAGGAGGCTTGGAAGCTGCATGGAGAAACAAGGAATAAAAGCCAAGGAAGCAGGATCACTAGGAAGAAATGTAGGAGATAATCATGACTGAGGCAAAGATGGAGAGCCTTTGGAGCAGGCTGCAGGTGTTGGGACTGCCTTGGGCTTGCCCTTTTTTTTTTAGCTTGGATTCTGTTGAGCAAGCAAGAAGTCATACCTCTGTATGCAGTCGAGACAGAAGAGACATCTTGTGAGCACAGGCCTGGGCCCAGATGGGACTCATGCCTCATCAGTTGGTGACTATACAAGCACTGTAATCTGGTGTAAATACATGTCACTGCTGTAAAGGGAGGCCCTTTGTGCCACCGCCCCTACCCACCCCTTCTCACAGCCACAAGATAATTCTGAAGCGCTCAGAAGGGCTGGTTTCCAGCATCAGTGCTCTGATTCCCAAATGCTGATGACTCCACAACGACAGGAGGGGAAGGGAGTGGCCCCTAGCAGCAGCTCTGAGGGTGATTCAAGGAGCAGCGTGACTTGGCCTGAGACACCAGCATTAATCAGGTGTGGAGGCAGGTCCACAAGATGCCAAGCTTAATGTACTCATTTTTGTCAACACAACACTTCACCTACCTGAGTTTTATGTCCCCTCTTTCTCAGAGGCTAGCGGAGGTGCCCAGCGGGAGGGAGGAAGTGGAAGCCAGCCAAATCACCCACACTCACGTCAGCAGTGGGTTTTATGGCTTCATTACATTTTCTAATTTGAAAAACAATTTATTCCTGCCTTTGTACTTTCTTTCCCTTTGTGACAGTTTATTTTCATCTATTTTATATGATATATAAATTATATATATAATATATAAAATAATATAATAATACAATATATAAATTAAACAATATGTAATATTTCATCTATTTCATGTTATTAAATAAGTAGAGATGCTGCTTCCCTTTTCCTTCTTGTATGAGTTGATCCCTCTGCATCCACTGCAATGTAGGCCATCGAGGGACATATAAAGCTGTCATCATTTACAGCACTGGGAAGCACTAGGCTAGAAGAAACACAAAGCCCTCTCTGATCCAGAGTCAGAGGGTGCAAAGACAGCTGTGAATCCTATAAAGCACACTAGACAGTCTGGTCTAGATTTAATATTTTAAATTTCTAAATTTAAGATTTAAATTCTTATTTATGTTGATTTTGCACCATTGTAACCACTGATTTCAATAGCATGAGCTCCTTTTTCACCATAGTGTGGACATAATTTGAAGTATGCATGGAACTGAGTATATATGGCAACCGGTTCCTCCTTCTGTTTCTGCTATAGCCCTGTAGGAATGGCCAAGCCATTTTCAGGCTCCCTATTCGTTCCTCTAGCTTAATCATTTCTCGGTACACAGCATGTGGTAAACCAGAATTCCATAAATCCCACTTCTTTAAAAAAAAAAAGCATTATCAATCTGATTTCAATTTTCTCCTCATACTTGCTCTGATACCCACAAAGATAAATGAAATGGTAATATATGTGAAATACAAAATCTTCTGCACGCATATTTAAAAACAAAGATGTCAGCACATTATTCCAGCTGCAGAGAGATCTCCCCCCTTAACTTCCTAAGTCTCTTGCTGGGCTCTTGCCTCTGAGTTGATTCCACTTTTAATTTTACGTTTCCGTGAATAGCAGAGAAATAAGACAGCTGAAGGGGACAGATAAGGGACTTAGTCCACAACAGCCACTATCCAACTCCAAATTGGATTGACTGGCTGAGTGCCCCAAAATCCTCTATGGATATGCAATTTAACAGAACGAAAAAACTCCTCACACAAAGGAAAATGTGCAGGAAATACTGTGGCCACTTTACAAAACATCACAGCCCCAGCAATGCGTATACAATTATAGCCTTAATTCAAACAAAATGTAACATACATACTTTTTTTGTTACCCTAAGAAAAAAAGAACGCAGCTGATTATTTCACTTGTCCTTTTACCAAATGTTTTAATTTTTAGTGAGGCATTACTCAAGGAAGAACATAAAAAAAGACTGCATCACAGTAGCCCAAAGATGAACCCAGTCCCTCTTGTCTTTAACAATAGCCAGTAATGGATACTGAGAGAATACAAAAAAGTGTAACAAAACAGATGTGAAAAAAAAAAAAAAATGAGAATGAGAATTTGAGGAAGAGAAAAAAAAAATAAAATAAGGCAGGTGGAGGAGCTAAAATAATTCCCCGAGTTTTGTAGGTAGTTGCATATATGTATCATACAGATGCACGCAAGGCTTTCCTCACACGGGTGAGCATGTTTGTACGGAGGCAGTTCTGTGCAGAAGCAACACTTGCCAAGATCAGCTCTGCTGCTCAGGGGCACTCAGTATCTGGCTGTAGAAAGGGTAGACCGTCTGGCCAGGCTGCCAGGGCAAGTAGTGGGTGTCTGCCTGACCAGTCGTTTGTATTCATTTATTTTTTTTCTTTTCACTTAAGCTCTCTCCCCTAGGACACAACCAGTTTTAAATGCAAGCAGAAATCGTGCATTTTCAAAGTATGTGCTGGCACCTTTCTATAACCATCCAGTTGGTCAGAAGATTGAGGTTATACCAGTCCTACCATACCATACTACTTTGTCACAAACTCAGCAGATCTCTGCCCTGGTAGTATGCTGTGCTGTCCAGATCTCTCCCTCTCACTATTCTTCTTTTAAATTATTCCACTTTGCTTCACAACTTTGCCTCCCCTTGATCTCCTAATAGGATGGTGACCCCCCTGATCCCTTTTCCAGGAGTGCTGCCTGCAACTTAACCTTTTCAGACAGCCAAACTTCATTTTCTCCTCATTTCCGTCCTGCTGTGCCACCAGTTTCATTGTTTCCTTTCTACATCTCTACCTCTGCATTTTCTTTCACTATTTTTCTGCTAGGAAAATGCGGTTTAGCCTACTCACTGCTGAACCACCAGAGTAGTTGCTGAGTGACAAAAATCTGTGGAATATTAAAGATTTTGCAGTGGCTCATTTAGCAGCACAGCACATGTTTTGTACGAGGACAGTGTGGTGATTTACATTTGCTTGTAATAATTGGAATGTTTCCTGTCTGAATGCTGCTTTTTTATTTCATTTTTGATTTGGATGTGTGGGTTTTTTGTTTGGTTATTTGTTTTTTTCTTGGTAAAATCTCCGTCTGTGATGTGCACAGGGCACAGGGCAGCAAGTTGGAGTTCAGTGGTCGAGGGTGGGACATATTTCACTGCACTGCGACTGTCACGGTAAGGGTTTTGATGCTCAGGTAGGTACCTCAGTTGTTCTGCAGGCATTTCTACATTTTTATATATATATATATATAATACATATATACGTGTGTGTAAGTCCCCGGCCTGTGCCTCTCCAAGGACAGCAGAGGGAGCCCAGAGGACGAGGTCAGGACCACACCAGCCCTCAGGTGGCTTCACGGTGGATGGTCCCAATGCTGCCTCGGGGGACTTTGCCTGCTGAAACAACAGCAAAGGTTCTGGCTAGGAGCTGGAGTGGTGCTGTGGAGGACAGGGAGGAGAGGGGTGCATCATTCTTTTGGTGAGAAAACAGTTTGTGTGACAGATTCTCTCTAAGGTGCAACCACCACTGACAAAAATCCCCCATGCAGACAAAATATGGAACTTTCTAAGCTGAAACTTTTTAAAAATGCACGTAAACCTGTTCTACCTGAGCATCTTCACATAAGAAATACCTGTTGGTCAGTTCTGAGCTTTCTTCAGCTTGCTTTTCTGTAGCTCTACCACGACCTAGAGAGGTGGATGAGAACTAGGGGTGAACAAGAGCTGCAGGAATTCTGGAAGAGGCCTCTAAGGTGACCCAACAGGGACCAGGATGACATTTTTTGGATATTAGGAAAAAAATTATTCTCAGAAGGAGTGGTTAGGCATTGGAACAGGTTACCTAGGGAGGTGGTGGAGTCACTGTCCCTGGGGTTGTTTAAGGAAAGGGTAGATGTGGTACGTAGGGACATGGTTTAGTGGGCAATATTGGTGGTAGGGGGACGGCTGGACCAGATGATCTCAGAGGTCTTTCCCAACCTTAATAATTCTGTGATTTTATGATTTTTCTTCTACTTATTTCCTCCACTTTGATATTTAAAATGTCTAGTATTTTTACTGTACCGTTTGTCAGTCAGTCCACTACTACTAATTGCATTAATAGTCACAAGATCTCTGGAAGCATTCGGGTATGCTTTGGTGATGTTTTAAGACATTCAGTTGAATGGTATTATATAATAAGAAATTCAGGCTATTTTTCCTATGCATTAAAAGTTTCTATTTTACATCTCTATTTAAAAAGATAGCATGCCTTGCATCTGATTATAGAAAAGAAGCTGTCTTCATATTCCAGCAATACAAATACAACATTACAAACTGTATACGTACAAACACATTATATACACACACAGCTCACCCTGCACAGCTGTTAATAAATATGTATTTTACATTTAGCCACTAACTGCTGTTCAGTGTTTCTTTCCAGATGCCCAGGGATGAGTTAACATCAGAGTAATGCATTCCCCATATCAAAAGCGAGCAAAAGGAACTCCTTTGATAGCAAAAGAGACAGCCAGTGGTGATTAAAACAAGCAAATGTCCTGGGGAGATGTTTGAAGCAAACTGCAGACCCTGATCAAAGCACAGGTACTGTCAGCAACATAAGGTTAGTGGGGAGAAGCAGTGTCTTTTATTAGACCAGCTTGCAGTACTGGAGAAAATGGACAAGTCTTGATGCAATGGCCTTTCTTCAGGTCTATCATTTGGGCTAATAAAAAACATTCTGTCTCCCTCTGTATGTTGCTTCCTTTGCATTTGCAGACCCCTCCTGAGACAATATTCCTCCTGCGAAGGTAGACATAATTTTTATGACAGACATGATTGATGCCGCACTGTCTAACAGTTTATGGGAATAATTTAAGATCCCAATTATTTCAATACAGAGATGCAGCTCCCAAAGAGAATTTATTTGATTTGTTGAAAGAGAGCTCTGTTAGAGAAAGAAGACACAAAAAGTTGAAAGATGTGTTTGTCAAAGCCCGAGTTCTAACATAACAATGGCAAAAACCTATTTTCTAACATTAACTGTAGCACAAAGCTCTCTGACGTCTCTCTCACAGACAGTCTCTGGCTTTGTGCAACTTGATTGCAGTGACTTCAGATTTTTATTTGCTTCTTAGTCTGTAGCCACCCACCCCTCTGCCCTACCTGACTGTCTGCTTGCCTCACCAAATGAGACGGAAAAAGCCCTTCCTTCACTTTCACCCAAGAGGGGCAGGATGGACAAGAAACACATCTGAAAGCAAACAGAGCTGAGAAGAGCCCTGTCTACCTCACATGTGTGGGGGATTCGCTACTTCTCAGCTCTCCCTCATCTCTCAGCAGCAGTTTCCTCCACCCTGAGGACTTGTGACCTCCATGGGGAAGGAGGCTGAGCTAAGATCCTGAGCCACATGTGACATTGGAAAGAGAAAACAGTGGGACAGGGATGGAAAAAGGAAAGATTAACTGGTATGAGAATTTTTGGAAAGGCAACATTTGACATAGAGATGGGCAACAATTTTGAGAAGGGTGAGCCTTGGGTTCATGTTCAGGCTATATGAGGATATGAAATGGATTCTTGGGTGGAAATTGGTTTATCCTGAAAATAATTGAGTGCCTCAGAGAATTCTGGGGTAGAACTGAACTGGTGGGAGATGAGTAAAAGCCCTGGGAGGCTGGTGTGTCTGTTTTGTGAGATGTTTTTTGAATCTGCCACCCCTTTACCAAGGTGTGCTTGAGGTTCCTTCAGGGGAAGGAGCAAGACAAGAAAGAGTGGGGCAAAATGATAAACCATGTCTTTATTTTTTGTGATACTAAAATGAGTATTTCCATGAGGCATTTTGATCGAAGGTAATGCTGACATATGCTCCAGTTACAGATCTGCCAGTTTGCTTCCAAATTGTCTGTGAACAGGAGAACATTTTCACCAGTCTACTCTGCTGCCAAAAAGGCAGGCAAGCAGGAGTGATACAGAGTGGCTGACTAATTTCCAAATGTCAAGGTTTGCCTTTAACTCTCTCTCCCCCCCATTTTCACAGAGGCAGGCTGCCCATTTGTGACTGCAGTGCCTTGGGCAAGAGAACTGTTATTGCTTCCTGGATTCTGGCTACAGATGCTGTGCGCTGCTCCTTGACGTGTTCTGAAGTCTTGTCACAGAGTAATCCCCGAGGAACGTGTCTTCATCTGTTTCTTCAGGGACTGCTTTTTCCAATATGTGTAATATTGGGTGAGGAACTGCCGCAAAGTCCTGTGCAAATGTCAGCTGCACTTTGCTTGTCAATGAAGAGCTGAGCTCTTGTTGCAGACACTGGGTTTGTGCAGTACCAGCATGTACCTGCTCATTCCTTTTACAGGCAGATAAGGCATGTTGTCTACAAGACTCTTCAGAGAACACATCTCCAGTTTAACACTAACACATCTCCAAATGTATTCCTTCTCACAGACAGAAAACACAGCATTTCCCAAAATAAACACAACCCCAGCTATGCAATCTTTCTGTGCTCCTCCAGACAAACACCTGGTGAAACAGATGAAATCCTGACCTTGCCTTCAAAGGCAGTCCACAGAAGTTGGCACAGAGGAGGCCTTCACCAGGGCCGTTGTGCAGCCATGGCACATTAGCTCTAGGCATGTGGTTTGGAAGCCCCCATCAGCTCTCAGTGACAGAACTGATTCCGTAGCTGTCAAAAGTCAGATCCTGAGGTATGTGCAGAAATAAGCAAGAAGCTCCTGCAGCTGTTGGGTAAGAGGGTGTCAGAAATGTCCATCAGTTACTGTCCACCGAAGACTGCTCACACTGTGAGCTGTCGGAGGGTTTTGACAGCTGTATCCTGTCGCAGCTGCAACTTCTATGAAAACGCTGCAGGGTAATGCCAAGTAAGTCACGTATAAGTGGGTAAGCATGGAAAAGCCATGTGCAAAGATGCAAACAAAGAGATGTGAATGGGAAGATAAGAACTCTTCACAGAATCACACAATCATTAAGGTTGGGAAAGACCTCCAAGATCATCTGGTCCTGCTGTTCCCCAACCACCAATATTACCCACCAAACTATGTCCCTAAAAAAATTATTACCTATGCACATTAACTGAATTTTTGGGAAAAACAGCGGAATCAGAGAGCACCCTCTTCCCTGCATGCATTTTAGTATAACTGCTCTTGTCACCCCCCCCCCTTTTGGTTTCTCCTTTCTTCCTTGCTGACCCTTTTAATAACTGTTTTGTGGGTCCTGTTTTCTCAGCACTGTTTCCAGCAAACTTTTCATTTCCCATTGGCACATCTTTCTTCCTTACTTCTCCTTCATTATCCCTTGCTACACAGCTCACCCAGCTGCTGGGGTGATATCCCCTGAACAAGCACTTGGTGTTTGCTTATTCTACCCCATTTTCTTTGCTCCAGCCAAATCCCTGATGTTCTTTGAGCTCAGCTCCTTCTTCTCTGCAGAAGTCTTAACCTTAGAAGAGGCTCTCCTTATCTCTTCACCTTGTTCTTACTTCACTACTTGTTTTTCAATATCATTATCTCTCTTTTCCAGCACCAACGCAACCACCACAAAGCTGCCCTTATGTTTCTCGTCATCCAACCCCTCCTTAGACTCTCCTCATTGAATTTCCCAGAAGGATCCCTGCAAAGATCACAAGACCTGCTGAAACCCCTGCCAAAGTGATGAAATATGTATAGGCACAGATAGCGATAGCCCCTTCAAGCCTCTCGTGTCAGTTATGAACTCTGTTGCTCACACGGCATCTTGCAAAGATGATAAACGGAGCATGGACTCCCACAGAGAAAATAAAAGCCAGAAGGGCTCCCCTGGTGTTTCATATTACACTGAGGCTTCAAAAAGATACCGATAAATGTATTCAACCTTTGCAAGACGAGGAAGTACAGCAAAATGCTACAGAATGACTCATTTAAAGGAGCTTCGGGAATGCGATGGAAATGCACAGCACTGGGTTAAGATGCAAGGGCAACATAGAACAGGGTGGCATAAAACTTAGGAAACCTCAGAGCAAAAACAGGAGATAGGGAGAAAACAGAGCTTGGAAATTCAAGGTTCAGTTAACCCAACAGTTGCATATACAGGCAATCAGGACCAAGACAACTTGGAAAAGCTCAAGTCTGTTTCAGAACCTTGCCACCCCAGGCTGTCTCAGTGTTTGTCCCTAGACTATAAAGTATCCGACACTCTAAGCCCTCTGCAGCTTTATTAGTTCTTTGGCCCATATTCCAGTCATCCTAAAGTAGGTCTAGCATGGTTCAAGTTGCAGAGGGCATACATAAGGGAATATCCTTGCAGATGGGGCTGTAGTCTTTTTGAAAATCCTAAAAGCTTAAAGTAGATAGCAATTTCCCAGCCACCAACATAAATAAATTATACAAGGAAAGCAGGCTGGAAACGAGTTCAGTCTTTGGGTGAAGTGCGAGAAGAAAAAGAGGTCAGGTACTGCTGCTGTCTTAACAAAGAAGGGACAGGAGAATGGTCTGTGATCTTCTCACATCCTTCCGACAGGTTCCTACGTAGGAACTGTGGCTCTGTCTGGGGCAAGGGTGCTAAACGGTCTCAAGCTCCCCTGCCTTTTAGCATGGGGTAGCATGAATGTACAGCACACCCAGCCAGCCACATCATGGAGGTGTCCCTCCTTCACTGCCTAGCTCACCCAGTGCTTTAAAATGATGTGCATGACACCACCACTGACATTCATGTATGCAATTATTTTGCATTAGCAAATTTTGCAGGTCAAACTTCTGCTCATAGCTAATGGATTCAGTTTCAACTGTCTTAAATATAGCGTGTTTTCTATGCAGGTCCATTACAACAGTCAGCTTTAGCTTGATCTTTCAACTGTTTTTATATAACCATCTGCTTCTACACCAAAGAACAGATGATGAGAGCTAAACAGAAATTTATTCCTGTAAGACTTCAATAGAGTGCAGTGATGTGTTCAGGCCAGCTTCGTAGTGTTTCCTTCCTCTGATATTTATATTTCTGGTTTTGATCAATTAATCAGTTGTGATTGTGGGTGTTTAATAAACTGACAACGCAAGAAAAAACAAGGTCTAATTTTCTCTTACAGCTGTGGGCTACCTACCTCATGAGCGTAAAACATTAAAAGACTTACTAATACCACTATTTTTAGTCATCTTTTAACCTACGATGTTCTTGTTTATATTTTACTTGTGTGTTTAATTAAGTGGCCTATTGTTTATTTATCCTTTATTTTTCACCTAAGTACCAGTCAGAATGAAACAGCGCATGGTGGTTGAGAAAAATTACCACACAAGCAATGTTTAAAAGAAGAATGTAGTTGTGCAGCTCTGTAGATGGGAAGGAGAAGAGCCAGAAGGGGACAATGCTTTCTTCAGGCAAGGCTGGCTCTGTCACCTGAGAGGACAACACCGAGACAGCAGGGCATTGCCACTTCCACCGCCATCTGAGAAGTGCCCAAGGGGAGCTGCGCTTTGCTGGCTCAAGCTATTTGCCTTCCCATCTGCTCAAGTTGATTTAGAGAAGCGCGTTACGCAACCTGCTGTATTCCTGCTATGCCGATGGTCAAATGGATGTGGCAGCACACTTAATGCTCGGAGGAGAAGTTTTGAGGAAAAGAGTGGTTATTTCAAACCAGGTTTTTCAGTCTGCAGCGGTAAAGATATTCCTGTGTGGCCAAAAAAAAAGACTTGAGGAAAGCTGAAGAAGATTAAAACTGAGAAAGGCTGAGTTGCACTCGATTGTATGGGCAAGGATTAATGCTTGAAAACCAGTCAGGACAATGCTAAAGACAGATTATCTGCACAGTTGGGGGTTTGGCAGTGAAACAGTGCTATTGTTCAGCAGCCTAGGGCTTGGTTGCCTGCAGTCCTTCAGATCGTCTGGTACCACTGGGTAGGAACATTTGCAGAGCACATGTTAAGTGCCCTCAGCTAAGAAAACCCAACACATTTTAGTGGGTGCTTGTGCAATGTGATAAAACATTCCTATCAATATTTAGTTTAATGAAGTCCCTCGTAAAATTCCCTACATTTTCTGTGATAAAACTATTTGTCAGTGTGCTCTACACAGGCTGGTACTGCAAATGACAAAGTCGTTCCTTCCTGATCCCTGTTTATGGGGCTGTCACTCACCTCTCAACTTCCACCAATACTTCATTAGAGAACGAGAATCCACTTTGAGCAGTCAGCATCTCTGCTTGGCTTCCTCAGCCAGCTCCTGAGTTTCTTGGCCACCTCTCTTCTGCAAAACCCTAACACTTTGGGGTTGGAGACCACTTGCACAATGAGCAGGATGTGTGCAGGCCTTCTATATGGAGCTTATCCCAGCCCAAGGACCTCACCAAGCTCCCTCTATAACTGAGTTCATTATCAGAAACAAGTCCAGAGCACAGACAGAAAAGTATTTAAGTTCTGAAATGATTAAAAATTATGGTATTTTTAAGTTAGCACTTGTTTATCTTCTGATCCGTGACAATTCACCAAAGTGATATAAAATTATCATCTTATGTCTCTCTCTAGCTGTCTCACAGCAGTATCAGAGCAACGAATGACTCGGCAAGAAGAGAGCTGGTAAATATAAACAACTTCATCAAAGAAGCAGGTGCCTCCGGGTGCACGTAACAACTGCACCTTGCAACACTGACAGAATAATGCTGATTCTATTCTGAACGCTTACATAATTTTTGGAACATAAAAGAGCTAGTTCTTGCTATTTTTTGCTTGAAGTTGAAAACTGGCAAGAATTGATAAGTACATTAAAGTTATTTCAGGTCACTGGTATTCCAAAAAGTTCTGAAAACTCCTAATTAATGAAAAAGCAATTGTACTCCAGTAATTGACCATGTAAAAATGATAAGTTAAATTCACAGCATGTTGCACTCTAAATCCTATTTTTCATATTGTAGTGGCTTTATGGCCTTGCAAAAAGTATGTTTTTTAACCTGTCACAGTTCTTAAAAAAATGCTGAAGGAGAAAGGTGGGTGAGAAGACACATGCTCCCTTTGCCTTTCAGATCTGCAAACTCAAGGTCTGTTAAAGATCTCCACCGCTTTTGCCTCATTAGCGTTCTTTTTCAATGGAAGCAGAAATCAAGTTATTGATGGGCCTTAAAACTGACTTTTAGGATGAATTACACTAAAAAAAAAATATTGAGCAATGTATTTTTTCCTAAGTACATCGATACATCGGTACAAAGTTGCTAGTTATTGATGCACAAAGTACACACAAAGAAACAGGAGTCTATGAAACAATGAACTCGAACGTCCTGTTACCAAAAGCTCATTTTCATGGCAAGTGCAGGCATTGTTGTTATTTGTATTTCTGGTGTTTCCTCCTCAAGCCATCTCTGATGGTTTACATCTTCCTCGGCTGACTTATGAAAGAAAGACAAAGGATTCTTTAGTTCATATTTGCCTTGGCAGAACAATTCTCATTTTGCCAAACTTGCCAAAAAAAAAACTTCAAAAATCCATGTTCTTGCCTTTTAACTCATTTGCACACCTGTTTGTTCCTGTCGCTGGTTGATTAGTGCTGCAGTGATTGGCTTGATCTGATCTCATTTCCAGCACAGATGTCGGGTTTTCACAGCTTCCCTTCTTTGCGGATATTTGTTATCACATTTCCCTCTGGAAGGGCTTTGGTCTTGTTTTGTTTTGCTTTGCTTTATTTTTTGTTTCCTTTTGCAACTACAATATATACTGTAGATTGCTTTTTTTCTTTTTTTTTTTAAGGCTCTGTGTGATGTTCCAGATGGCACCTAGTTGTAACATGGCAAAGTGACTTGAATTATCATATGGTTTGATCCTACTACATTGTCTCCAACAATACAACGGGCAGGAACCACTGCACTCCACAACAGTTTTCATTCAGCAACTATGGCTGTTGCCAATACTGTTCCCCCCAGCATTTCTACTAAGAACAGCGCTGAGGAGCAAAGGAAATCAGACTTCACAGAGGTGAGCCTTTGATCTCCCAGTGCTTTGGTTGTCTTTCTCTCCATTCAGGCATTCATCTGGGATGGTGATGTCTGCCTGCATGCAATAACCTGAGAAGGGTGACTGTGTTGTGAAGCACAAAGCACTCAGCAGGTGAAGAGGCAGCATCCTCCTTCTTCGCAGGCTCAGCTAAAGCTGTTGGGTAGAAGTCCCCTGACTTCTACAACCACTCAGTTTGGAGGGCTTGAGAGAGGGCATTATTTGATGGGGTTTGTGTGTGTGAATTGTTTTTCTGCTGTTTGAAATGTGAACTGCTTTGATGGCATTTCTCTGACAGGTTCACTTCGGGTAAAAATCTGGTATCACAGGTACTTAAGCCAATAAGTTATTTTCAAGCTTTATGTTTGCTGTACGGAATATATTTCAGTTTTAAATGCTGGTTTTATTTCAAAGTTATTCCTTCGTCTCCACCATTACAAAAGTTGATTTTCCACACTAAATAAGGCTCGGTCTTGTTGCTGTTTGGGTGCCACATACTCAAATGCTGCAAGAGGCAATGAACATAATTCAGCTAGCAGAACATCTGCCTCTGAGTCAGTAATTGCTGAGTGTCCCTGCACTGAATTCAGGGGTCACTGGGCTGCTGAATGTGCTGTTCTCATAGGAAATATGAAACAAAAATTCTAATCACTTGTTGGCCATTAAATAACTGATGACAGTTTTCATCAGAGACTCACAATAGCTTTGCTCCTCTAAGTGTGCCAGGTAATTACATTCTATCTACCTAAATGAACTTTCAATTACAAAGACTACTTTTCTCCTCTAAACTATTTAGAAATAATGTTATGCACTGTTAAATTACTGTCCTTGACCTATCTCAGTAATAGACAAAGAGGTCTGGGTATATGGAAGGATACCTGACCGCGGGCTTTGACGCAGCCACGATTCAGCATCCAGATTTTGTTCTCAGACGTGCACTTTAGCCTCATGAACTCTGTGCAACTTGAGCTGCTGGGAGGTAGAGCAACCACTGACATCTGCTAATCACGCTCCCCTTCCAAGAGCTTGCACAGACGTGCGGGCTGTTTTCACCACCAGGCAGTACTCCAGCACAGGCGGGAGGTGCTAGGTGCTAATGGAATTTGGCCTGGCTCAACTGAAGGATGTGATTTTTTTTGTTATGGCCTCAGTTTTGCCTTTGATTATTCAGCACTAGTCGGTCTACTTGCACATGTGGAAGAGGAAGGTCATTTTTCAGGAACACAGGTATGTCTGAATATAAAATTACCCCTCTTTAAGAACAAACATTATAGCCATTCGCAGCTGAAGAGTCTTTATCTTCTGAGCAGTGTAACCTGCATCTATCTTATGGAAATACGTTATCTCACAGACTTTTGCATTCAACCTGGAAAAAAAAAATTCACCTGTAGATTTATTAATCATATGATTTGCAGAGAATGAAGAAGAAAGAAGCAACATATTATGTTTATTAACATTAGCTGAACATGGTAGTATACAGAAACTTCCGTGTTTGGTGACACCTGAACACTTTGCAGAGACATAATTCTTTCTGAAAATGATTGACTACTACTCCCCACTCAAAAATACTGCAAGGCAGATATCAGACTGCTAGAGAATCTGCAATATTCTGCAATCCGTAAGCACAAATCATTCTTACTACTTGTGCACATCAGCAGGCATCCCTTTTCAGCAGCACTTCATTTCTGCCCTGCAATTTTGCCTGCAGATTTAGACCTTCCGTCATTTTTACCTCAAATGACCTCAGCACGGCTTAGGCGGCATCCTCAAGGTTTGACCCCGATGCAGGTCTCACTGAAGGAAAGAGTCTGCTCAGTGTCACTAGGATAATAAGACAAATACCCTTAAAGCCTGTAGCTCTGATCCCCTGGCTATCTACTTTCAGTAATCAGATTCTGGAAAGCTGTTACTGTAAGTTAGGAGCAAGCAACCTGTTGTTGGGAGGATAACAAACTGAACCGAACGGTGGAGCAGCAGTAATAAAGGCCACTCGAGCCATCATTTTGAAGAGGCAAATGATTCAGCCCAAAGCTTATCAGAACTATACTGAGCTCACAGGAAGCATGGGGGAAAAAATCAAAAGACACTTTGAAGTCCTTAGTTCCTTTTGTATTTTTGATGCAGAAGGAGACTAAGGGAAGATGTTCAATGCCGTTGAGAGCTGCGGGCATGAGGCTCGTTTATTACATAATTATCTCACAAAACTCTGTAGTGTTCTTTTATGCCTACGAATTTTCACATAATACTGGAATGATTAATTCCTACAACATACTATTGTTTCTCATTTCATTTTGGTGGATTTGCTTTTACCAGCTGATAAGAAATATTAAAATGACTTTCTTTGTTAATTACAACAGAAAGAAACCTCGTTCTGAAGAGGAGGATGTTGCAGCATTGTGAATTTGGTGGGGTCTAAATGACAACTGTCTTTTCTGCTAGTTAACATAATGGAGAAGAATCCATGAGACTGGAGAGGTAGGAAGAATAGACTGATACTGTTACATCTGATTTAATGAAGTAAGAGGACACAGGAGATTTTAAAACCAGTGTTGCAGAGCACAGTGATGTACTCTGGAGAGGATTTATAGTTTGATCTAAGGTTAAAGAGAGACATGAACAAGCCAGATTTTGGCATCATCAGGAAAATAAATGGTTGGTTATCTTAACTCCCATCAATTTTACTATCAGACCAAGTCAATATTTATCTAGAGTATGATCCTTCTGTATTCTTAAGCCAGAATTTCTTATATGGAAGTACGGACTTTGATTGTGTCTATTCTCTCCACAACACAAACCAGTAGCATTTGGTAACAGATTAAAATGTGAACAAACAAAGAAAAACAAAACAGTGTGAGAGAGGAATCAGACTCATAGTGATGGCAGAGATGTAACTGGCTACTTGCCATATGCACGCAGCCTTTGGATTTTCATACTGCTTCTCATTGCTTTCTGCTGGGCGTAAATTATTTCAAAGATCTGTGTCATCCTCACTGTGAAAAGGAGAGAGAGAGAACAGAGCTCTGGTTGGAGTAGCTGCTACTTGTGAACAAAAAGGAGAAACATACCTACGTGCACATTATTGCTGGCTGGCAGATGCCTTCAGTGGAGAAATTGTTACTCATCCACACTCACAGACCTCTACATACCAGTCCCTATATTTAACCTCTCTGGTTCTTCCTTCCTTTTGAACCCGTTGCCCTTGCTCTCCCAATCCTAATCAGCATTTTGTTGTATCTACCCTTCCCAACCCCTATGTATATAATATGTATTCATCCTCCTGCTGTCAAAAGTTTGCTTTTCTAGTTCTCTATAAAAAAGGAAGAGTTAGCAGTCTGACTTCTCTACAGAAGAATAAAGGGCAGGGTTACATATTAAAGAACAGCTGAGGAAAGCAGCAGCAAGAGTGCATGTGTGGCAGCTGTTGAAAGAGGGACAAAAGCAAAAGGCGGGTGTAGGAACTAAGGGGTCAGAGGTCATAGCTAGCAGTCACTGGTTTGGACAGAGTCCGTGCAAGGACAGGAACTGGTGAAAAAACAGCATCATGGGACAAAAAACAGCAACAAGTATCAAAATTGGGACTCCTTACTATTTTATTTAAAAACACTTTTTGATGTGGTTTTATGACACCTAAGAATTCAACCATCTTTGGCTGAAAATCTAATTTCTGCTTGGATATGCCACTATGTGGAGTTGTGTATCGTGTGTGAATTATGCCCAGCAACTTGTAAATTCTCTTTAGTCAAAGGACCAAAATTTGCAGCATTCCCAGAGCATCATAGAACAGCATCATCTGATCTCTATTCCTCCACATCAATGATGAAAACCAGAGACCTCATGAGAAATAAAGTATGTTCAAGGCATTCTGACTACAGGAGGAAACAGAAGTGTAAACCACGCGTCACTAATATTAATTTGTCTTCCATACGCCTAGTTTGTGATATCTGGATCCTGACCTGTCATTTGCAAGCAGCATGACTGCAAGTTGACCCAATGAGAGACATCTTGCAAACAAACAGGACTTAAAAATGCCAATGGCAGTGACAGATGAGCTCTGGTGCATCTTGTTTGGCAAGTTTAAGATACCCCTGCAGCACAGTGGACAAAATGTGACCTTAGCCACATCACTGCAAAGGCTTTCAGCAAAGGTGCTGCCCTGTGCAGGGTAGCTTAAAGTTGAGGCTCACGTCCTTCTGTCAGAAGGGTGGGGTAACATTCACTTAAAGGTGCCATACAGACATTTCGGGGTTGCTACAATACACGTTAAACTGCTGCAAAAAGCTTTATGTTCTAAGGAAAATTATCCCTAACAATCACAAAGTAGGCACTTGAAATCAGTAGACATGTTTTACCATGACCTACCTTTAGCTCTCTGTGTCCTGGTTCCCTATCCACAGCACGAATAATAATACCATCTGCTATCACAGGGGTGTCATAAAGAAGAATTCATCAGCATTTGTAGATAAGTCAGTTATTACAGGGAAGAGCATTATAGGAAAGGCTGTAGGAAACTGTCATAATTTATCAACCCAATATACTCTATAGTGAATATATATCACCACATCCAGAAAGAAGAGTATTAGAAATGAGGTATAAATGATACACAAAGATTGTCTATTGTTATAATGAATGAGGAAAGGAAAAAAAAAATCATATAAGAATATGAAATTAAAAATATACCATAATGCATTTGCATAAGGAAATGGCCTGGGATACCTCTATTCTGACACTTCCTAGTTCTTTATGACACAAACTACATGATGTACTTTTAATGTGTTTTCTTTTTTAAGGTTGTATCCTTAACAAAGGACAATTGTGAGTAACATGTCTGCGTGTTGGTCCTAGGAAACAGCACAGACTGAGAGATTTATACAGCTAAAGAAAGCATGTTCCACAAAAGCGCAACAGACAACTGCAAAAGACTCCAGCTTCCATTGTCACTGTGTTATAACTAGGTCAGACTAAATAAAGAAGTTGGTTTAGATTTCAAAGGCTAACTAAGAACTTAGAAGAACACAGAATATCCCGAGCTGGAAGGGACTGAGAAGAATCATCGAGTCCAACTCCTGCCTCCACACAGGACAACCCAAAAACCAAACCAGGTTTCTGAGAGCGTTGTCCAAACTCCTTGAACTCCGACAGGCTCGGTGCCGTGACCACTGCCCTGGGGAGCCTGTCCCAGTGCCCGACCACCCTCTGGGTGCAGAACCTTTCCCTAACCCCCGGCCTGACCCTCCCCTGTCCCAGCTCCATGCCGTGCCCTCGGGTCCTGTCGCTGTCCCCAGGGAGCAGAGCTCAGCACCTGCCCCTCCGCTCCCCTCGTCAGGGAGCTGCAGGCCGCCATGAGGCCTCCCGTCAGCCTGCTCTGCTTGGGGCTGGACAAACCAAGGGACCTCAGGGGCTTCTCAGGCATCTTGCCCTCTAGGCCATTCACCATATTTGCAGCCCTCCTTTGGGCACTCTCTGATAACTTTATGTCCTTATTCAATATGAACAAAGGCTAGCTAACGTTGCCAGCTGAGATGAGTCACTGAGAACCCAGAAAGTACATTTTTTGATTTTTCGCTTGACAAAGTTGAACAGCAAGCCAGCATAAAGATCGTTGCAATAGTAATGATATGGCAATAAGGTGCCTAAAGGCCCTGAGTGTGAAAAAAAATGCACTTATAATCTAATGGGATCAGGCAAGCTGAAAAAAATAATTATGATAAGCCGGTCTAGATAAAATAAGAATATTCATGAGCTTTTCCAAATAGCTGTCATCTGGAAAAGGAAAAAAAGAAAAAGAAATAAAGGAGGAAGGGATTGGAAGGAAAGCAAATAAAAAAGCTGTATTTGCTTATAGAAAGCAGGAAGATAATAATGTGCCTACATTGTCAGCAAACTGAATCAATATTTTTGCTGTCAGACACATTTAGCCTGGAAGGACAAGGGTTTTCTTAATGCTTTTAATCTACACCAGGAATGGTCTGAAATGCGTTTAGTGTTATAAATGCTAACAGCACTATTTTATTTTTCACAATCAGCTGGGGCAGAAGTCACGACATGACAAATGGAAAATAAAAATCCTCTTGACTCTAATGTACAAAGCATTAAAACGAAGAACAGATCATCTTAAAAATCAATCCCCGAAGTGGCACATTAAATACAAATAAGGATCGGAGAAAGATTCCTCCACTGTAAGCTGGTTTAAAACAATTGTCGGGGGGGGGGTTGATGAGATTGAAATCACGAAAAAAACCAACATGAATCTGCGAACAAAACAGAAAATGGTGTAGAAGTTTAACTCTAATATCAAAAATCACTGTACGTGGTTATTTCTTGAACAGAAAACTCCACAAACAAAGCAAGGTCGTGGCAACAGGACTACACCTTTAACCATCTGTTCCTGCCAGCCTGGCCGCGCAATGGCAGCGTGCTCCCACTGCATGTGCTGCTCTGGGTTTGGTTTCTCAGTCTCCAGCTGTTGCACAAAGGAAAAGGTCTTTGTGGCAGGCATGGGGAGCGCCAGAGGCTGTCAGAGTGGGGAAGAGGTAACGGGGGGGTATATGCAATAAGGAAGCATCTGCTCTATATAAAGTCAAGAAGCTTTTAACTATTCAATATGAAGTCAAGGAGCCTTTTACTATTCAATATTTAACTTTCCAGGGTTTTCAAAAAACCACTTGCCTTGGCATTGTGTGAGGGTTAGGCTGGGACCCCGAACTGGCACGAGCCTTCAGCGGAGTGCGGAGGGGCGCCCGCCAGGGGTTTGTCTCAACGGGGAGGGACAGAGGGGGGAAGAAAACCACCAAGGTCTGGCCAAGAGCTGCCCGACCCCAGCGCGGCGCTAACGCCCGGGGCCCGCGCTAACGAGGCGGCGGCGTTAATTGCCCCTGCAGCGCTACGGCCGGCACCTGCTGCGCGCTGCAGGCGGCGCCGCCGGCTCGGGCGGGTCGGCGGCAGGCGGGCCCGGCTCGGCACGGCCCGGTACGGCCCAGCCCGGCCCTCGGCCCCGCTCCCTCCCCGCGGCCCGTAGGCGGGGCGGGCAGCGGGCGGCGCCTCCCGGCGCGGAGCCGGGGCGGCCCTTCCCGTCGTCGCTCGCCGCCGCAGCATGAGCGGTCCTGGGCTGCCGGGTCCCGGCGGCGGCTCGGGGCTGCCGCCGCTGCCCAAGAGCCTGAGCGGGCTGCTCAACTCCTCCTCCTCCGGCGGCGGCGGCCAGGGCGGGCGCTGGCGGGACCTGGAGCGGCTGTACGCGCAGAAGTCCCGCATCCAGGACGAGCTGAGCGGCGGCGGCCGGGGCTCGCCGCGGCCCCCCAAGCCTCCCAACCTGGACGCGGCGCTGGCCCTGCTCCGCAAGGAGATGGTGAGGGCAGCGGGGGCGGGCGGGGGGCGCCGCCTCACGGCCTGCGGGCGGCCGAGGCCTGCCCGGGCCGGGGCTCGGCCTCCGGGGCTTTGTCCCCCTCGAGGGGGCCGGGGAGAGGGGTGTTACCCCTCCTGAAGGTGCCCAGCTGTGGGGCGGGCAGCGGCGGCCGTCGGAGCGGGGCGCGCCCCACAAAGCGCTGTGGGCGCCTGGGGAAGGCTGAGCGCCGATTTCGGCCCGTCCAGGTGGAGCAAGCCCCGGCGGGGCTTTTCTTCCAGGCTTTGTTTTGGTTCTGTAACGCCGTGTCAGTGGCAGAGCTCCTCCGGGCGGTTGGCACGCCTCTTGATTAAACGCTAATTTGGGTGGTGGCGCGCTGCTGATGCCAGATGCGGTTGTAATGACTAATAAGCGACAGGCGTTACGCGCCTTGCGTTCTGAAATAAGGCACGAGATTGCTAAAATCTGCCCATTTCAAGGCCTTTTTTTGTTAACTGTGCTAAAAACATGGTTTGAACGTGAGATGCTGTTGAAAGACCTTTCTGTAGCTTCAGAAGGAATATGCAGCGTGCTGCCTTATTCTGCCATGAATGCTTCAACGAGGAATTCAGATGAAGTTTGAGACAGCCCTAAAATTGCGTGTTTTGAAGCTGCGCTGAAGTAAAGGCAGCACAAGTGGCTGCCCACCCCCAGGGGCTTTTTTTTCCTATAGTGTTGCAAAGGAACACAAGGATATGATCCCAGTCATCATAATCCTTTCCGAAATAAAGCAAAGGTAGTTCTTATAAAAGTCTAATTTATTTTTTCCTAATGAAAAATCAAATGGGATGCTTGTTAAAGTCATTTGACACTCGCATTCCCCTTTGATACTCAGTTATCCTTGATGATAATTTGATGAAACGCTTCTGAAGAAAAAAACACTTTGCCTCCAAACACATCAAAGGCTTTCAGGCAACAGTCTCCTCAGTTCCAGGTGTACTTTTTTGTGGCCCATACAAATTAGAGAGAGACTCACATCCTAATAGCCCGTCTTTCATCAAGCGGGTAATAGCACGCTATTATTTATATTGAACGTTCTTCCTTGCACCAGTCAAAGATAGCATTGCAATTGGGCAATGAGCTTACCCTAAAAATTCAGCACCGAATGGGGAAGCTATGCATAGCAGCATCTTCCCCTGCAAGATATTCTGTGTGGGTTAAAGATGAGTAAGTGTTAGATTTAGATGCTTTGCGGGGGGACAGAAAAATCACCTCAGAACCATGATCATGAGGAAAAGTCGACAGCAGGGGATGTGCAGTGGGTTGCCTGGTAGGTGCTGTGAGGAAACTTGAGTCAGACTCAGACTGGCTGGGATTAAAAACTTCATGCTTGTGCTAGTAAGCCTGGATGTTTCGTCAGGCTTTTGCTACCTTCAGGATCACACTTGAAAGTTGGGAAGAGCTAGATGCTGTGTTTCTTTTTCAGCAGATCTATTGTTCTTGTTTGAGTGTTTGACACTGGTGACAGCTAGGGGTGTTAAGGCCTGCTAAATTAATTCTGCTGAGCAATGTCTAGCTTTGAGATTAGAGTTAAGTGTAGAATTAATTGTTGAAGTGCTTCACGGAGAAGGAAATTCTCGTGCATTCCTTCAGAGACAAAGATCTTGCATCTGGAATCTCTCTTCTGTCTCCAGGTTGAATTTCCTTGCTCAACTCATTCCTTTTACTCCTAATCACATTTGAAAAATTCCTCACCACAGCCTTGGCCCTCAGCGCTGATGCAAGTTTGCTTAATCTTTTGGATGTTTACGCGTAGTAGTTTTAAGTCCAGCTTCACAGAATTCTCTCTTACCTGAGGTGAGCAGTTTGTTTAGCTGGAGCAAGCCAAACTCCATTAACTGCTAGCCATAAAGGCTGATGTTCAGACTTTATTCTTGGGCAGGTAAACATTCATTAGCTTAACACCTCTGAAGAAATTACCTCAGTAGGACTTGAGTAGATAGAGGGGCCTGGATATGGTACAAATACCTCCTTTTAATTTTCCCTTGTGTAGTCTTTCTTGTTTTGTTTTTTTTACAAATTTCTGCCGAAGGGGATTTGCCCAGGTGCTGTTCTTCTTTTACATAATACAGGAAGACTTAGAAGACACTACTAAGTGAATTTTGTTTATTTGCTTACTGCAGACTGTTTGCTTAAACAAGGAGAGAGAAAGCAGGCAGTAGCGTTCTATAAATAAATAAATAAAAGAGATGGGGAAGAAGAGCAGTGTTCATCTGAGGGTATTGAAAGGCACATCTGTAATCTGCTGGCCACTGGCATTGCATTCCAGAACTTGTTCCAAGTCTTGGCCTAAAAGGCATGAAAGCATTAGTGTTCTGGTCTATAGGAGATGTGATGTCTGGGCTTCTGGGCCTGACCAGGTAATGCACGTTGGCTCTGAAAGATGCTGTATCCTATCTAAGTTGGAGTGGCGTTGTGTGTGATGCAGCCTCCTACCACCTTTAGAGAAAGGAGCTCATAGGATAATTCAGGCTGGTAGGGACCTGGGGGATGCCAGAGAAAGGTCTTCATATTAACCCCCATGGTTTTCTCGTGTGTTGGATGTATTTCTTGGAATTTAAACATGTAAGGAAAGGTTTTTGAGAAGAATTATCATTCTGTGAGGCTGCAGTAAAGGCTACGTTTTTTTCCTCATCTTGAAATATGAATTATAGCAAAAAAATTATTTTATGAAAATGAGGCTCGCTTGGTATAGCCTGTTAGCTTAATGCCTACTATCCTAAAATTTAGGCATAACAGCTGCTTCTTGAAAAATGTTATTTTGGGTAGTGGCTTGAATTTACTGCAAGAGGGAACCTACACTTAATTTGATCTCGCCTACATAGGTGAAAATGTCAAAGGAACTCTTTGTTCTGTTGCCACAGAGGGAAACCACTTCAAGTGAAATGACTAGCTTTATTTTACTTTTCAGTGTGATGTACACATTTGTGCCTGAAATACAGATGCAGGCCACAAGGTAACTTTATTTAATGTTGCTCCAAGTCTTTAATTAGACCTGGAGGTGATATTTTAGTAGTTTGGGGGACACAAAATATTAGGGTCTCCATTACAAATCAAGCCCATGCACGTCGAACTCTTGGGAGTTTGACTTGAGGAGCACACAAAGACACACGTCACGGCTTGCAAACCTTCTGAATGTTTTTATCTGATCCAGCTTTAGTTCTGCTGCCTTCAAGTGGCGTGCGGCATTGTGTTAGGCACAGGGAGCCTTGTCAAGGCAAACACGTCAGCTGCCTAGGTACGTCCATATAGAAGGGAAAACTGAGTAGAGAGAGACCTCACCAAGAAGTGGGACGCCAGTCAGAGCTGCACTTGGAAGTCTTTATCCAGGCAGTTTTAAACAGAAGCAGGTAGATGTATGAAAGATGTGCGGTGATATTGGAGAAGCGTGTCTTTTGCATTGTTGCAGTAAAAGCACTATGCTGCCAATGAAATCGAACTTGTAATAATTTTTTTTTGTTTGGTTGTTTTTTGTTTTTCTTTCTCTCCCACTCTTCTCCCATCAGGTTGGCCTTCGGCAGCTAGATATGTCGTTACTGTGTCAGCTCTACTCCCTGTATGAGTCAATTCAAGAATATAAAGGTGCCTGCCAAGCTGACTCTAACGCAGACTGCACGTATGCTATGGAAAATGGCTTTTTTGATGAAGAGGAGGAATACTTCTAGAGAGAAGAAGATTAATCTCCAGGCTGGCCTAGGTTCCTTTGTCCTTCTCTCCCTGTACTACACATCACGAAGAATGACTGGAATCTCTACGGATCTCTCTTCCTGAGGAGGAACACCCAGCTACCCCAACTGGTGTTAAATTCACTTATTTTAACAGGCTGTCAGTACACGTTACTCATGCAAATACCACTTGAGCAAAGTGCTGTACTATAACTTTTGAAGAGTTCTCAAACATGTTTGACAAGAGTTCTCAGTTTAATTTGCAAGGTGGGTGTTTTCAGCTTACAGAAATCGGTAGCTTATAACTGGAATTTTGACCATAGAAGACAGCAGTGACTTCCTGAGTTGTAATAACTTCTTAAGGGGGGGAGGGAAGCCTCCGCTGTGGTGTAAATAGCTGTGATTTTTTTTTTTGTCGACAGTATTGATAAATGCATTTTGAACAGGTATCTGGATGCACGCACATCCTCAGCTCTGTTAAGCTAGTTCTGCTCTTATCAGCTGCATCCAGTTTTGTACTGGGTGGATTGTTTACACGGTTTAATTTTTTTTTTCTTAAGCTAATTTTGACTTTTCCTTCTACCGAGCTTACAAGCTGTACATGTGACGATGAATGCTATCAGCAGTTTTTTTTTCCTGTTGATCTAATTCACTTTCTTGGTACTGCCACTTGGCATTAACTTTTATACTATTGTCTGGATTTCTCGCATAAACATAGCTCTTTGACCTGCTAACCTCCGTTCTCAAATGGTTTGCTTAGCTTTTGCTATACTGGATAGTAAAAGCACCGATTCAAACATAGTTTGTCTGCCACTGTGTGGCTTGGAAATAACGTGAACTCTTGTGCAAGTGTTCTCGATCATATGAAGAATAAGGAAACCTCTCATATGACAAAATGGGACAAATTGCAATATTTTATACTGGGTGAACTTTGTTTCTGTAAGGTAGACTACAGCTCTTTTTAAAAATGCAAAATAAGTATTTTGAGCACATACTTTGCATACGTTAAAACTTTTTATACTAACTTGTTCTTTGAAGTATAACTTATTTTTGTTTTCAGAACTTACTAAAGCACTCATTTTTTTTTAATTTCGTAGTGTGTACCTGTAATGCTTAGTTAGCTTGGAATATATCAGTTGCCACTATCTTACTCTTCCCCCAACTCTGTTTTAAATAAAATCAGCTCCCAAAGCGATTTTTTCATTTCTTCTTTCACTTTAAAGATTGCTGTAAATCACAGTGCCTGAATCATGACACAAGCTAATAATTAAGGGCTTAAATCTCAAAGGGTTTTTGCATGGTTTATGTCTGGCATGCATACAGTTTACAGGAAGAATTGGAGGCAAATTCTGGGGTAGTTCCTCTCTTAGTTTTTAGCAAACGCTAGGATGTTGCAGTGATATAAGCAGAGACTTCCAGGGTGGAGTTTTTGTGCATTCTCTCTAAAACTGGCTTCTTTTAGTAGAATTTAATGGCCACAAGAGTAAAGACTGTGTTGTAATTGTGTATGTGCTTAAGCTCTTAAACTAGTCTGTGAAAACGGTTGGATTTTTCTGTTGTTAATTCTGGTCTAATTACTTCACTCACAGAACTAAAATGAAAAGGCAAACACAAATACTCCAAATGGCTACGTTTATTTAAAATGTGTGTGCGTACACATACACACGTGCATACAACTTCGTGCTTTGACCTAGGAATGTATCAGTTTTGAATATAATTTGCTGTGCTTTCGGTATTTATATGAGGCTTTTTCTAGTCTGTTGAAATACTGCTATTTTCTTGCTCTTTCCAAAAAAAATAAAAAATAAAAGCATGATGCTTAGCATAACATTTTAATGTTGTGTGCATTTTAATTTATTATTTAAATCTGAACTGTTGTCGTCTGCTCCCTGCCTCCCCCAGAACCAAAACAACAACCTATCACTAGTCATGACCTCTGCAGTGAAGCAAGCCATTTTAAAATTAGAATGGAAAAGGTTCTGTCTGTCTATATTTGGAGTGGGAATTTCCTACTTCTGTTTTAATTGTATTTTACTTACATTAAGCATAGAAAATCTGTTTGTACAAGCATTAAAGATGTTTTACAAATCCATACGCAGTACAGTTCATGAGCAGTCCCACTGGTGAGAACGGACTTGAGAAAAATTCACAATATTTTTTTCGTGTAAAAATGAAGCTTAATATTATCAAGGTAAATATATATATATATATATTTCTTTTTATGCAGCGTGCCTGTGAGTTAGGGAATGTGGAATGTTTGGCTGGTATTCACTGTATGAATAGAAGCATAAAAGTCTCAAGGCTTTATTCCACAACGTTATTTGTACTGGAAAAAGGATGGATCATTACTACTTGCTAAGTTTTCAGCACCTTCTTCCTTTTAAGACTACCTTGCATGGGAGAGAAGTTATGGTCTATGTTCCTAAGCCAAATTCAAACACAGCGGAGGCTGGCTAGCTAGGGAAAAGTTTTGAAAACAATAAATTTCAGTCAGTAAATAATTGTTGCAGAGGCATGTTTCTCTGCCTGGTGTTTTGGCTGCTGAGCTGCGTCTCTTCACCACATTATAACAACATGAGGTAGGGAAATTGATTTGAGAGAGAGCTGCTTGGTGGGAAAATGCAGCTTAAATACTGAGTAATGGTTACATGCAGCTCCGAGTCAGAGTTTAGTTATGTGCATGATAGAATAAGCTGCTTTACTACAAAAGCTTGCTGCTCTCAGTACAAAACACGTACCAGTAACAACACTTCCCCTTTTCCCTCTGTAATCCCACTTTAAATTACATATAACCTTTTAAGGATGTAACACAAGAAACTCTTGAAACTTCTTGTCTGTATAGCTGGACTCTAATACTTTTAGACTTCTATCAGAAAGTCTTCTTTATTTCTGTATCAGGAAGTATTAATGAAGCTGGAACCAACAGAGCTAACTTTCATTTCTTTTCTGTAAAGACTCTATGGCCTTTCTAGCAGTTGGTTGGTTCTAGAAAAGGGCTGAGTCCATAGCTAGTATACTACTGCAGCAGTAAAATGGGGACAGCTTCTGTTCACACAAGGAAAATGAATTACATGTTGCTGAGTACTTACTGAAGGAGTCCAGGACTGACTCACAGTGGTATCTCCCTTCCAGTAAAGTGAACGAGTGTTAATGTTTAGTCAACTACAAAACCATGGAGGCTGCAGTGTACAACATACCTCTTGCTTCTTCCGTCTCCTTCCTTCAGCACAGCTGTGCGTGTGTCTCCCCATGCCTGTGACATGGTACAAGCATGCTCTCCCAGCAGCCCAAGCTGTGTTGCATGCAGGAATCCTGGTGAGAGGAAGGAAGCTGGGTCTGTGGGGCAGATGGGAGACCTCCGCCAAAGGAAGGCTTCACAGATGCTTCTGAACACAGAAGTAGCTAATGCAGCAAAGATTCTTCTGCTCCAGACTGTTCCGATACATTGATCTGTACGGAGTGAAACCATGTAACGGGCAGTCCCACACAGCATAGTCAGTTTAGCCCACACTGTGTTAGAGATGGAACAGACAGGCTTTCAAGAAAATAGGGACAATTTCCTGCTGCTCAGAGATGGAAAACTTAGTGAAGTGGTTAAGAAGGTAATTGTAACCATCCCTTAACCACCACCGGTAATCTACCATCATTAATGCTTCACTAGTCTTTTTCCAGCATGCCTATAAATGGGGTAGAGTGGTTAGAAATTGGGAGTTACTAGGTCTGTGATGGTTGAGGGCTTTTTAACAACATACATTCATTTTATTGCTATGACAACTGCAGAGTCATACCAGTTGCAATTAAATCACAGTCTAGTTGTTTTGAAATGCTCTGAGTCTGCAAATAGAGAAAAATCTTTTCAGAAGATGTGCTCCACTCAGCAACGCAAGTGTTATACAAAAATAGATGGCTGATGCTCTGACCGCGTTAAGGGATGGGCATTTAGGTCCAGCTTCAAGTTCTGGTGAATTCACCATCAGTCCCGTTGATTTTGATGGGATGGAATTGGAAGTGGCGATCTCTTCCCAAAATCAGAACTGCAGCTCAGCATCATTTATTTCCATGACTGAAAGAGCTGCATGGTATCTCCGACAACCTGTGCTAACATACAGGAGGTATTCAAATAAACAGCGCGAGTATTTTCAAAGTCACTACTTTGTAACGCATCAAAACCTGCCATAGATGATCATTTGATTAACTTGTAAAAAAGAAAAACAAAAGTGTTCACAGAAGTTTTCCAACAAAGGCAGAACAAAGTTGCACTCTGTCTACAGATAGCTTGGACTTACCTTTCAGATGTTTTCTAAACGTGAGTTTTTAATACAAAAGTAATCCAAAATTTAATGTAGTCATGTGAAATCAAAAGACGGGGAGAATGATTATCCAAAATTATTATTATTATATTTGCAAATATTAATTCAGTTCCTAACTATAGCTAACCAAATTATTTTGGATAGCCTTCTAAAATAAGTTGATTTCTTAAAATTGTTTATATTTCATTGTAAAGAATTAGGTTTGCAAAATTTGAAATGCAACAAAGAGAATGGCAAAACTCCCAGAATCTCTATAAAAAGTTAACGATTAATCCACTCAGTGTCTATTTACTAACCAAAGGCTTTGCTGTGCATTTAGTCTGCTTCCTCAGGGAACAAAGCTTATGTAATGAACCTGCCCATGCATTTTCCATCAGTTTTTTTGCTAATAAAGTAAATCTGACTGGATAAAATTTGCGAAGTTGCTCTATTTTTACAAATTCTAAAAATTAGCAGCTGGTAGAGGAGAGAGGCTTGCTGGTGCTTCGGCTGCCAGAATCACAAGTAAAATTCACCTCTTCCTTTCTTTATGGTCACCAGTAGCCAAAAAGCAAAAGCTCTACAGTGGCCTCCGTGCCTGCTGCGTTTTCCTTAGTTTTGTCTGCCAGACAAAATAAATGTAGGTGGTGTGGGAAGGAGGCGAGAGACTTCAGCACGTCTGTTAGCATTGATGAGAACTGGGTATATTGCATGGGGGAAGAGGTTTAGGGGAGAATTCTGATACTGCCTTTTGGACTAAATGGGATGTTGGGAGGTGCGAGTGTTGTGGTGAAGAATACCAGAGCTTTCGGAGGACAGATGTAAGTGCAGTTTGGAAGGAGATGCCGAGTACCCAGGACAGAAGTTGTTGAAGGTCCCGTGTTCCATTAACTAACTATGCTGCTCACAGCTTGAGGGATTTTTCATGTTGTTTTCCAACAGATTTTAAAATCTGGGTATGCACTACTTGTCATGGATTTCTAATGTCAAAGTCATTTGTTGCAGATGCATAGATTTGCGTAACTGGAAGGAATGCATTTTACTTGCCTTGCTGTCTAATTAAAACCATTAATTTTGTTCAAGGAATTAGACGGTTCTGAGGGCAAGGGGAACTAATTTCCCCACTCTGACATTCAGCTGACTGCTGGTGAGAAGTATGAAATGGGTGGATTCATAGGTGTACCTGCCAAAGGGATTCCTACCAACAGGTATGCTTTCTTGTCCAATGTGCAGCTTTGTGTCTTTGAGCCATTCCGAAAGAATTTACTCCTGTTTTCTTGATGTCTGCCTGTAGAGAATACATCACCACAGTAGTTTCAGGTTCCTATTTCTTTTCATAAAGTACATAACACTTTCTGAGAAAACAACTTCTCGTGTGTATTTTCTATCCATTGTATTTGTTGGTTTATTTGAATGTTGTAAATTTAACTCTAGACAACACTGCGTGACCTAAGAAAATAACTATTTTCATTAAATATATATGCATATATATGAACTACAGCTCTGCTTTATTGCTTTATTTACAAAGCCATCTTTACATTAATTTTGACATTTTCTGGGAGTTTCAATGCTCCATGTGCTATACTAAGTGGTAAAGCTTCCTAACAAACTGTTCCAACTGGCTTCCTGGCTACTCTAACCCTGTAATCAGCTCTGCAAACGCGTAGGGTCTGTTGCAAAGGGCTGACTTCTTTGGTATTCTGAGGTTAAAAGAATCTGTGAAATCTGTACACATGGTTTGCACACAGTGATAAGCTATCCCAAGATCAGATTGTCTGGAAGAGCAGACATGGCCCACAATGTACATTTGCTTAAGGGCAGATGTAATAGATTAAAATCGTAGGTGAGTCTTGATTTGTGCTGGACTGGCGCCTGCAGCTTGCAGGGCAATTAAGCTTCATAAGAAAGTGATGGTATTAGAAAGGAGTTCTCACTTCAGACGGCCAGCAGTAAATTTGGATGTTTGTTTTTAAATGACAGGGTAATTTTGGAGGGGATGAATATTCACTGCAGAAGTCTGTTGCTCTTACTTTTTTGGCTTCCTTTCATCCTTCCTATTCAGGAAAATTCATTAGATGAATGTGGAAACAACCAGCATTGAGTAATCGAGCCCACATCTGATTTCAGAGGAATGTGCTGTTAGCAATAGAATTTACATTTTTCAGATAAGGCTGGTATGTAATTTAAAGAGACAAAGCCATTTGCTTTTGAAATACACGGGCGTGTGACTACTTCAATTCTTCACTGAACTTTTGCCATGGTTTTTAATGCATTAATGCTACAGCAGTATTAAGATAATGTCTTAAGATAATGTAATTTTTGAGATTTCCTCAATTTAAAGTGAGAGGAGAAATCACCTGCAAGTTGTGGATTATTACAGTTTTAAAGATGTGACCAGAGCAGACTACGTAGGTTGCTGTTTGGAACTGTAAGGGTATAGAGTGTGGTTGTGTGCCAAACTGCTGCCTTAAATTGGTGTTAGCAGAAGTATTTCAGTCATTCTCGTAGCACCAAACACTCTCTCCTTCAGAAATCACAGACACTTCTTCCATGGGTCAGAAACTTCCCTGTGATTATCTGGCTAGACACATGAGTAATAGTTAGAGAGCTCATTTTGGTTCAGGATACCAAGCACTGTCACAAACAATAAAGATGCCTGTCTGCGTCCTGGTAGCTATTACTTAAACTGTTCTGACTTGTCAAACAGCAGAACCTCCTAAATCATTTACAAAAGGGCAACATAGTAAGGTCACTTACAAAAGCACCTGTACGACGCACACAGTACATTTTGTTATATTTTTCCTCTAAACTCAACCCTTTATGGTGTCTTCAGTTTAACTCAATCTGAAATTTAACAAAAATCTGTAGCACCAATTATTTGTTTTGAAAGCCCCCAGAGCCTACAATTTCATTCTGGTTGCTTAAGATATTGGAAAGTTCAAGCATTGCATACAGACGTGAATTACTAAGAAATGAGGCAACGTTCTGTGTAGCAGAAGTATAAGCTTAAACAGGACCACATGTATCACCTGTATTACTATTAAATACCGTCATAGGCTGTTCATATCATGGAATGAAATGATTTTTTATGTGTTGCATTGCACAAAAAGTAAACTCCGTAAATATTTAAACACTTGTTTGGTATAGGGGAAGGACGTTTTATCAGAATGAGCTGAAAGAGAAATAATACATTGTTACAATGAAAATTCATTTCTTATAGTACAAACATATCCAAATCCTGTTATCACTTGTTACCTTTTTGTGTTCTGAACACACACAGCACATCCATATTCTAAGGATCTTGATATTCCTTTGTTCTTCCGTTTATTATTGTACAAATCATGCAGATTCTTTGCTGATATCTTTCAATTACCCTTGCTCTTTCTGACTGACTTAGCCACATTGCTCAAATTGGAGACAGATTTCCATAAATACATTCTATCACACCATATATTATTCCTGCAGAGAGAAATGGAATATGTAGCACCTATTCAGTATATCATTTATACCTTTCTTTCCGGGCATTTTTAGCGGAGGAAAGACATCTATGAACAAAGCTCTAGTGTATTTTGGGGACAGTCGTTGCACTTGCATAAAGGATTAAAATTTAATGAGAAATGAGTGAGGTAGAAATTTGTGGTAATCTTGGGGGGAGGGGGGGGGAGAAGGAATTCTCCTATCTGTTTTATGCATTTCTTTTATCTTGCCTCATGTTCTTTTCTGTAGGATTTGCTCGAGGTCTGAGTTTTCATATGTAAATAGATTTGTCTTGTCTTTGGTGCTTTATATGATTACACAATGGGACTTTTTTTCCCTGTGCCACTTATCACTAGCCAGTCATTCAGAAAGTCCTTTCTGCTTCTGTTGCAAATGGAGAATTGTTCTAGTGTTTCAATATAACTTCTCATAGAGAATAAAACTCTTTTCTATGCCTTTAAATGCAGGTGTGGAGGGACAAAATATGTCAATCAGCATTAGAGAAGCCAAGCATATCTCACTATTACTGCATACGCAGATTTGTAAAAGTCTGTTTAAAACTGTGCTGACTGTAGAAATTTAGACGACAATTTATTTTACAAATTAAATGGGTGTTTGTACAGATGCATTTATTATCCAAGAGCAGAGATCTCAATTCACCCATTCTTTCATTGCCTTCTGAATTAAATAGTTGAGCTTGCAGGCAGCGATCATATTTTTGTTTAAACTTAACTGTGTGTAATCCAATGTGTAAGTCTTGATGAGAAGTCTGTAGTGGATTTGAAAAGGTACAAACTGCCTTATTTAAAGTCCTATACACTTTGCAGTTCTATAGCTAAGGAATCTGATGGATTTTAATGTATCTGGCTCAGCAAGGCTGTTGCAGGGGGTAGCAGAGTTTCTGAAGCTGGCAACCAGGAGAATAAAAATAGAGGATGCTACGCAGCTAAGAGATCAAGCCACCATCTTCACAGTAAGTAAGTCCAGGTTTAAAAGCTGAAGAACAACAGGACATCAAACTGTTGCTGCACATAGCAAAATCCAGCAGGTCTCCTAATTTAGGGAAGACAGCTTAACTTTGGTTCCTCTGAGGCAGGACCTCTGGCTGCCAGCCAAAACATCTGTCCAGAGTGCCAGTCCAACCTCATGGCTGGAGGAAGGACCAGATGATCTCCGAGTTCACTTTTAGCCCTGTCTGATTCTGTGAAAACGGATCTCTTCCCTCCCTGACAGTGGCAGAGCCAGCTGCCAGCTCAGGACAAAGAGCTAAGTGCTCAGGAACAGCTGTTGCGAGGAGTTTAGAGGAGCCAGCACTTTTCTGTATAATGGCATGAAATTACAGATGGCTATCTTCCACTCAGCCTTTAGAAAGAGGAAGGATCTGTGCATGAGAACTTCCTGTTTTGCTGTCCTCTATCAGGACATAATGTAGAGGATTAAAAAACCTCTCTGAACTTCCTATCAAAGAGCTCCTGCAGCTGAATTAGATTAGCATCACCATGATGGCATTTTTTTAAATGAAAACAGATGAGTAACAATGAGAGAAGGCAGAAGTGATCTATATACATTTTTCATGCAGTTTTATCAGAGACTTTTTTTTTTTTAATGATACAATCTGTTACTGTTGCACAGTCAAACTATTGTGAGGACAAGGTGCCTTCCTCCCAGGTGGCATTTTCTTTCCATGTAGAACCTTTACGTGGTGCAGCTGAGTTCACATCTGCAAGGTGGCATAGGTAGAAGTTACACACTTTAATACATAACTAGGGCAGAAAATGCATAGGCTGTAAGAAGAGGATTGATTGACCTTCCCTTTCTCTCCTTGTGTATATATGCACACATACGATTTAGATAAATTCCACAGTTCAATTGAGTAGGAAAGTTTTTGGGGAAAAAACAAAATGAAAGGAGTGTAAAATAAAATTTGAACAGAATTGAGTTTTAATGAAAACTAAGTTTCTTCATGTGATTATGTAAGGACATGTATATGTAAGGAACCATTGCATTCATCCCTAGCAAAGTTAATCTGTTTTTCCCTAGCAAAGGCTTTGACTTATCTGTCTACCCTTGCTGAACAAACACTTCAAAGATCAGCACTGTCTTACTCTCCTTATTGCTCTCTCCCAGGACAGAATGAGTAAGAGATGGGTTATGGTTTCCTAGCTGTGCAACTCACCTCTCATCATGCTGAAAAGTAGGAGAATTGTCCTCAGAGAGAAACAGAGATACTTGATATTGAAAAAGATGATAAGGAGTGTGCTCAAATTGATATATTTACTTTTGCTCTCAGTCCTGCAAAGTCCAAACCATTTTTCCTGATTCTGGTATGTGGCGCTTTATTATGCAGTAGATGCTCTCTTCTTCCTAGTTATTATTGCATTATTGTTGGCTTTTGATTTCTGTTGATCAAAAGAATGCTGTACTTGTACTGAGAGAAAGAGATGCTATCTCTGCTGTAGCCAAGACATGATACACCGGTGGCTTTGAAGGTAAGAACCAAACCCTTATACTGGAAATAAAGTGAGAGACCAAAGAAGGGATCAAAGTTTAGGAGCCATGCAGCTATGACAGTATCAGATGGGCTACAGGCATGTGTGTCAGGAAATCACTATAAAGGTAATAACCATGGCTGCTTACAAACAGTGAATTAACAGTTCTAAGAAAATGCAAGGTGTGTACCAGTGCTTCTGTGTTCCCATTTTGCTTTCTTGTTTAAATTTGTGCAATGTTAATGGATTCATTTACTGAAAACATATCAATAGTTAGGAATATTATTATTTAAAAATAAAAAACAAACAATTTTATGAAAGACATACCTGTGCTTTCAACCTCAAAGCCCCATACTGTCAAACAAAACAGGGTACCTAAATTTTCTTTTCAGATAGCTGAAAATAAGGTCAGTTAATGTACCAGCTCCCCCCCCCTCCAATTTTCTTAATTAAATTCAGTTTTATTTTGGCACATGTAGCAGCTGTAATAACTTAAAATTAATGATTCATGATAAGAGACTCATGATTTGCTGTATATACCCCTAGAAGTGTACAGATATTTATGCTATAAAACTGTAGGCCAGCAATTAAAACTTCCCTTGACATAACAAAGAAGAATTCTTTAAACATATCAACTTTGATATTCACATTCTCTGCCCCCTGGCATCTCTGTTTCCATGTCTGACATACACGGTGTTGACTGATTCCCAGCAACCTGCAGCTGAGAGGACTTAATGCTTTTCATCTTTTTAAGCAGACATCAACAAATGAATCCTCTCCCAAATCCCGTGGTGGTGGAGGTACAGTCATTTTATGGTGATACGTACATGACTTGCTCAAGGTCACAGCAGCAGTCTCATATCCAGAGTGAGGATTCAGGCCCCTACTGTTCTGCTCAGATAGCTGTGGCATGCACTTCTGTGCATAGTATGGACAATTCTTTTGCCTAAAAATGTATTCAGAATTACAGTTACAGATTATAAGAAATTATGGGAAGCATCTGGATTTATTTCTCCAGCAGCCAGCATATCTACAAACTATACAAGTTCACACTCATGTTATGTGAAGGAATTTAAACCACATTTTTTCCAAGGAAAAAAATCTGTAATCCTACTGAGGCGCAAATAAAACATAATTGGCACTATTTCCTAGCCACTTTGCAGGTCTGCCATTTATTTATACAGTGCTCAAAAAGAGTTTTACAAATTTAGGACCACAGATCATATTTAGGAAAAAGATTTTACAAAGTTCCTCAACTTCAGGTCTTCTTTCTAGCCACCTCAGTAATATAGTAAGCATTACTGGAAAGACTAAGAAGGTCAGAAAAGCATTTTAAAAGAGCCAGGAGAGAATTCAGGAATCTTATGTGTAAGATTATATATCAGTATATAAAAGATATATATATATAAGATATATACTCCTTCCCAAAACTTCTAACTGCAGCAACCTGGGTTTCAAACGAATTCACTGTCAAAATTCCTACTGATTTTTAGCAGTGAAGGCAGGTGTTCACTACGCCTTCTGCCATGTGGATTCTCTAAACTGAGTGAGGCTACTCAAAATAATCTCTGCGTGACTGTTTATGTCTTAAACAAGAGGATGCCATACTAAAATAATTTGCATTTCATAGCTTTCCTGGTGGAATAGTGATTGGACTTTGATACAATTTATGACACAATTATTTTGTGGGTTGATTTTGATCACTAAGCTCATTATAACACGTCTCCAAACTGAAAACGAGCAATACTTTGAAAAGCCTAATTAGTGATTAAAAAAAAAAAAAAAAAAAAAGTGCATTTCTGCTCCTTCCAGTTCCTAGAATCAATAGTGCTTTACTCTTAAACTCCAGATGGCACTGTGGTGCTTAGCATTACCCACTTGCATGAGAGCTGATGGACTGCAAAAGCACACAAGTTCCTGAAAAACAAAAGCTTTCTTGTTTCAAGAGAAATCAGCTGCTAATAGTTTTCCAGTGCAGATGTGATATTATACTTTCAACTATGTGAAGACTGGGCTAACAAATGGCAGCTTGTATGCCAGAGAGAGGACATGTTGTATAAGACTTACTTGTCTATACTTGAATGAGGTCACGAGGGTAGTAGCTTTTTCCTCACCAGCAAAACCTAGAACAACATGCACTATTGCAGAATCAATGGAGGACCTCTGCTGAGGCATACCCCTTCCTGTTCACAGCATTTAATTCTATTTATCTCTATATCATTGGTAATTCTGTTTGTAGAAGTGCATTTTCAAGGATGGGGTGCAAACCACTTGGATAATAAGGTTATCAGCAACTTTTCTAAAGAAAAACGATAGACTTCACTGTTTTGAAAACATCATTTGCCACTTCATGTTATCACTCAGACTATGATGAAAATATCTACAACAAAAAACATTTTTCCTTCCTGTTCACCCTTAGAAAATTTGAGTATGATGTCTAAACTTTTGGGTAGACCTGTGCGGTTGGACTGTTTGGTGATCCTTATGGGTCCCTTCCAACTTGGGATATTCTATGATTCATATATTAGTTCAGTCCTACACTCGTGCTGTTTTGTAACACATTCATAGTAGCTTAATCTTTACCTACATGTTAACTTTTATTGACACTATCCCCCTATCCCCTTAGTTTTTACAGTCTTCTCAACTCTTAATTTGGTAGGAGCCTGCCCAACAGCTACATTAAGTCTTCCTTCTTAGCTTATATTCAATGTTGTACAAATTTCTAGTTACTTGACCTTTGGACCCAGGTAAAGTTCACATTGCATAGTCACTAAGCCTTTGCTCAACTCAAGTCTGAGTAACATCACGGATTATTCTGTGCATTTAATCTGACAGAATTCTGACCTTTCATCCACTTCCTTCCTCTATAGGCTCCGATATCCTATTAGATTCTAAGCAAAACTCACAACTATTTACAGGGCTTCATTTGCTGGATTTTTTTTTTTTTTTTTTAACCCAAATAAACCTTTGCACATAAGTTAATGAAACAATATGAGGATATGTAGAAAGGGCAGGCTATTTTTACTACATCTTCTAGCACAGAATACTATTTTATTACAAAAAAAGCTTATGAAAGATGATTCCAATAAAAAAATAAATAAATATGAGAGATATGACCATTTTAAAACAGGCAGGCCTTTGAAATAGTCTAGATTCTCTCTCAAGCACCATATAGAATCCTTTCCCAAAGGAATCAAATGTGCACTGCACACGCATAGGCAGAGGAAATTCTCAAGTCCCCCCTGGACTGACAGAATATTAGTGCATTTGTCATTCTAGTTCTGGTAAATTAGTAGTCATAAAACCACGTAATGCAGAATGCCCAGATCATGATGATGCCTCTTGAAGAATGAAAATATGTACAACACCTACATTTGTTCCACAGCTGCCTGCATAGTTTAATTTTCTTCTCCTTCCTCCTAGTTGCATAAGAATAGTGGTGGCTCCTGATAACATTACAGAGCACAAAACTGAGATGTTATCACTGTATGTGACACAACATTACGCACTTCCTTTGGAATGTATTCATGTCCATTATAGATCTTCTAAATAAAAACTCAGTGTCTCAAAAATCTTTTTTTTTATTCTAAGTATACTTTAAGAAAACCTTCCCCTTGAGTTTATATACATTGTATTTACATTTTCACTGCTGAATAGGTAATATGTACATGTTATACAAAATCTTTCCTTTTTATTACCTGCAATTAAATGTGCTCCACTCAGCCTTTTGACTGAAATCTGTGCCAGAGCAGGTAAGACATTTCTTAAAAACAAAATCTTGCATGTATACCCATGATGCATAAGATTAATAATAATAAAAAAACTAACGTAACAGGAACAAACAAAAACATTGTTTTTACATCATTAGAAAAAAATAAATAAATTGTAGGTGGGTGGGGAGGAGGAAGCAATTCCTGAAGAGGGACATATCAAATGGTAAGAAACTTCATCAGTTGCAGGTACTTTTAAGACGAACAGAGACCTGCGTAAATGCCAAATAACAGCTACAATAACAATGGGAATTAGCTCTGCACACACCAGCATCTTCCTAGTGCCTATTCTTCTGTCACCCCCTCTGCTGCAGCAGAACTGAATTCCCTCTTATACTATGGGCAGAAGGAGAAAGAAGAAAACGAAAGCAGGCCAAAACAGCACCCCTTGAGGTTTTCTAAAAGAGCTAAAGCTCTTTCCCTTTGCACCATCTCAACCTGCAGCATCTGTTGCAATGATTTGTGCTGGTATTGTAGGAGGAAGACAAACACTAATGTATGCACTTTGGGCAACATACTCTTCTTAAACTTTCGGAGGAGGAGTTTCTCCCCAAACGTAATTATGTAAAGCAAAGCATGTTCTAGATACCATGTTGACAATGCTGCTGCTCAATCAGTGAACAACTGCAGACCTAGTCAGTTGTCTGGTCACTAACTGACACCAGCAGCAAGGTGGAGCCCTCATACTCCTTCACAACTTGTGCTTGCTGAAGTACTTGAAGTGTTGACTTGTCTTGTGTTCTTAAAAGAGGCTGTGTTGTTTTGGTTTTTTGTTTGTTTCTTTACTTTCTCTGGCCTCACTGTCACATGCTCAGAAAGATGACAAATTTAACAAATCATATGTGAGTGGTGTCAACCTCTGACCTATTAGAAAAGAATTAGCAGTCACTTGCTTTTCTAACAGTAGCTTAACATGGCTTGTATTGTTGCAAGGATTCTAAGAAGTCTGATGTCTTGTGCGGTCATAATCAAGATTTACTCTAAGCCTGTTCATAATTAACTTGAAGATGTTGCAAAATGTTAATTTTGTTAATGCATTTTCCAAAACAGAGATAGGAGACTGCATGTGGGAAAAATGAAATAGGGAAGTAGTACCTGAGACAGTACAGCCTTCTAGAACTGACGAAGAAAAATTAAACACTGGATGAAACATCATGGAACCTGGTCTGCAGAATAGCAAGTTTAGTGTCCTAAGTACTGCCTCGAGAAAACTAGTTCTTGTGGATCATCTAGCACTCTCCTTGCCTGTTGGGGAAAAAAGAAGATGCAGAACTTCTATAAGTGTTTCTTTAATAATACAGTCCAAACCTTGTTTCTTTTTCAACAAATAACACTGCATAAAAGAACATTGCTGAGTAGCCTCATATTTCACTTTTTATGAGATCACATTAAATTCAAAGCCATTTAAAACTATACGTCCTAGAGATTATTCTAGAACTAAATATTTTATTATTTTGGATTGTTATATAAGCACTCAAGAGAATGCAACTTAGTTTATCCACTGCAGTTTCAATCTGCAATACTTGCCTTTTCTCTAAAGATCTGTTTGTATGTGTTCACTTTTCTCTGAAAATCTGGTTTTGTGGAAATATCAATTTTGACTATTACATTTTTCCACTGACTTTTTTCTTTCCTTTTAAGGGAAGGATTCATCCCCATCTTTCTGCCAAAATGCAGTGATGGTTAGCAGTGCTGAATTTTTTCAGTGTATATATATATATATATATATATATATATATATATTTAAGTTACAGCCATAGCAATACAGCCAGAAAAATAAATAAATAAATAAATAAAGCCATTAGGATAGTGACACATTCATATTTTTAATGCGAAAAACTAAGGCTAAAGTTGTATGGCTCATCAAATTAAACAGCACACCTTCTGAAGTTTCTCTTTCGAACTTATCCTAAAACCATCCACTCAAACCACTAATGAAAATTTTTGTTATTGATCATCTTCTTTATCACTATAAAAATAGTGTCTTCGGAGCCTGCTGGCAAAGATCATTCTCAGAAAATGATCACCACGTTGTATTTCCTTAGGTCTGTGCTGACATTTCAAAAATCCCATCCCATTTTCTGGACCAAGCAAACCACACCATTTTCTAGAATTAATCCAAAGATGATGGCCAACCAAGAGAGCATTCGGTTCAAGTTCAATGTAACTGCAAAGGAAACAAAACAAGTTTATTGATTTCCAGCTAAGAAGTCCACAGAAACCATGTGAGAATTCATATTAATTTGTACGTCTAAGAAATCACACCAGTGTGTTAAAATCTGAATTCCAAAGCCATGCATAAAATTAACAAGAAATTTTCCTCTTCCAGACACACAAAGAATTCTATTTTATGTTTCAATGATCCATGCTAAGGTGTATCAAAGTGTGACTGATGTATGCAATATGGCATATACATAGAGATGATGGATAAAAAAAGAAAAAGCACCTCTTATCGAAGTGCAGTTTTTAATTCTCTTTATATGAAAGTCTAAATACTACTGTTTTAGGCTAGAGCTATGTCAATGACTTCTGATACTGATATAACAACTATAAAAGTGACTTATCTAACAGCTGCATCCTTACACACCTTCTACACAAATCATATAGTAACAAAGCAAAAACGTACCTCTGATTGCCTGAGAGTTTGATGTCAAGACAAATACTTTTATAAACACAAGACACAAAGGTGTGTAGTCATGTTCCCAAATAACAGCTGGAATTAGCAAAAGTTTTCCATAGCTAGACAACAGCAGTGCTTTGAGAAGTAAAATGAAGTCAGATTTGGTTTTTAGCATTTCAGGTCTCATCCACCACAAGGCAATAAAGATGCCAACCAAAAATGAAGTTTGTTCTAAGAGGAAATAAGAGAAGATGAAAAGAGAAAACGAAGCACCAAAATAAAGTCATTTTTTTTGAAACATTTTAATGAAATGCTTTGTGTCAAATGAAACACACTGCTATTTAAAAGACATACATAAACATGAATATACCCTCCAGCTCCTGTATTAATTTTAATAGTCATATTACTTACCTAAACTAATTCCGTATCATTACATTCAAAATAATTCTATCACAGATTTCTGTATGTAGCATTGTCATACTTGTAATTTTTGACACCACACAGCACAGGCAGTTTAATACAAGAAAACTCTACTTTTCAACAAAAGGAGATTTTTTTTCCCAGCTGTCTGTTAGTCTGTAAAACAAGATCATCGATACTTTTCATTTTTGAAAAGGTCACCAGCAACGAACCCTTTCCATGCAGCACAAGGAGAAACATTAAAGTGAAAATATCATTGAGCTATTAGACTTTTCTTGACACCTTGTCTCTGCGTAACACTGGAACTCATGCAGATGTCAAAGCAACTCTCACAACAACTGGCTGAGCTCTATACTAGTTTTCAAACTATGTAAATGTTTCAGAGCACGATTCTGTATATTGCTAGATATCAAATCACTGAAAAGTAATGCTGATCATATTGGTCTGAATTGTAATCAATGTTAAGATATGGATTTCATAGAATCATAAACATAGAATGGCTTGGGTTGGAAGGGACCTTAAAGATCAACTAGTTCCAACCCCCCTGCCAGTAAATTAGAGTGTATGTGCATAATTGTTTAACCATGCTGGGTTGGACATGAAATCTATTCTAATGTTTTGTTTTATTTTGCAATACAGGCTTGCTGAAAGACTCAAAATTATTGAACGCTTAGAATGTACACTTGATAGTGAAATGAAATAATTATTGTTCTTACCTAAAGAAGCAATACCAAACATTCTATAAAAATCCCATTCCTTGGCATATCTGATTAAGTCATCAGGATCTGTATTTTGGCTTGAATCCTGTAGTTGGAGCCACCTGAGATAAGCTTCACAGAGCAAACAAAATATGCAGAGCTTACCATGAATCTGGTAAATGAAAGAACAATAAAAGCATTACTGTTAAATCAGCATAAATTAAATTAGTGTTAAATTAGTATTTGATATACATTTCTATATCTCTAAACAAACGAGCTCTGTAGGTTTTTTTTGTTTGCTTAAAAATATAAGCAAATTACTTCTGTTGAGCCATTAGTTTAGCACATCATCTTTTTAACATCAATTAACCTGACAGGCAAATTAGAGGTTGTAGAAAACTGTATTAACAATTCTGCACAGAAGAAAGTACATAACTAGTTTTTAAAGCCTGCTCTTTATTTATTTTTTTTTTAATTGTGAAAACTGTTTCAGTTAAGAATATAAAAACGAAAATTGTGCTGTAGCTAATAGAGCTATACCGTCAAAAACTTCAGTGTAACTGCATCTACTCCATTCAATGAACTGGTTTAAGTACCCCTGTTTTTGTTTTTCCCTGCGGCAATCTGTAGCTCCATTCAAAGAAACTGGTAGTGCAGTTAGACCAAAAACATTTTTCATTTCAGACAAGGGTGAGGAACCAATAGTAAATGGAGCAACAGAACCAAACTAAACTTAAAGTATCCTCCAAAGTGATGCAAAAATGATATCATAAAGGTCCATACTTTGCATATTTCAACATTAAACAGTCCATAAGCCAATGGGGGGGGAGGGTGAATTCTGATTTTATACAGATTTTTTAATAAATTTAATAAAACAATGCAATTTTTATGAATGCCTTTTTTTTTAAAGTAGAGACTAGTTATGCTGATTGCATGTACATTACAGGCGAAGCAAATTTAAAAATTCAATTCAATTGATAGATGAAATTTCCACAAATGGAACATTCTTCCAGAAGCCTCATGGAAAGCATCATCACCAGTCTCCAAAAGCAATGAATTAATTATAAACCTTTAGTCAGATTTCTGTTTGAAAGTTCAGGCCAGTATACCTATCTAAATTGCTTAACACTGGACTGGTCAAGAGGTATAAACATGAACACAACATATGCTTATGCTTGCATCATTTGTTGTAAATTAGTTTCCCTTTCCTGGGAAATCAATCCTTAAAGAAAAAAAAAAAAAAAGGAAATCTGTCAGAACAACTATCTCTGCACTCCAATAGTATGGCCAGCACAACTAAGGTGACTCCGTAACTGCATCAAGATCAAGAATGCTTCATGTGAAAGCTATTATCTTTTGCTAGTTTTGAGGATGTGTTTAATTACTCAGGGGGAAACTCATGAGAAAGTAGTAGCATAGGTTTAATTGGTATTAATTGGCTTAGTATTGCTAATATGCCATGTTGTACTACTATAGCTCATTTCAAAAATAATTTTCCATCAGCAATTTAAGTTGGAAATGAATTTGAAATTAGATCTTTCCCTTCCAATGAGTCCAACTAGGACTCTCTTTAATATGTAGGATGATATCTGTTTTTACTGGTACCGTAGAAAAAGTGACTTTCTCAGTAACAGCTAGAGTTTGAGACTTCCTATGTTCTATTCACAATATTAGACCCTTTATTTGTTTGAGAACAAAACTGGTTCAGCTTGTTGATAGTTATGAAAGGGAACAGTTCCTGAATTTTACATCTATTCCAACCAATCAACGCACCTAAATATTATCTTTAACATAAAAAAGTCACAAAGTGGGGGCATAGCAACTTACATTTATCTTTGTGTTGAAAAGAATGTGTCTGTATGCTTGTGCTTTACATAAAATAGCATTAATCAAGATGATAACAGGATCATACTCAATGTATTTGTCCACAGGTTTCTGGCAGGATTTCTGAAAAAAATCACAAAATAACAAGAATTAGAAAAAAAAAGACACAAGTTTATGAAATGTTCCTCTGAGCTTAGCACAACTGCATAAATACAAAACAGCTAGTTGATTCTTTTTAGTCTTTACTTAATGTAATCTTTATTTTCTAAAGGTTTATAATCCATCCACAAAAACTGTACTTTCCCCCTTTGACACTACAGTTAATACAAAGGTTTCCTTTATAAGCCAGAAAGATACAATACCTACTTTTGTAGGCTTCAGATTAACACAGATCATTAAATTACGAAGGATGTACTTAGTTAGTTACCATTTCCTTCTTTTTAAAGAGATGCTTGATCCTCCTGACAAGAGGAACTTGGATCAGGGCTGACAAGAGGCTCTTGTTTCAACAGTTAACAGAACGGCTACGAACAGTCCTACAAGATCCTCAACCAGGTGACCTGAGGGGGAAATAACTTGTAGGAGCGAGCAGAGGAGCAGCACCAAGGCCGCACTTTGAGTACTGTGTTCAGCTTTGGGCCCCTCACTAAAAGAAGGACACGGAGGCCCTGCAGTGTGTCCAGAGAAGGGCTACGAAGCTGGTGAGGTTCTGGAACACAAGTCCTGTGAGGAGTGGCTGAGGGAGCTGGGGTTGTTTAGTGTGGAGAAGAGGAGGCTCAGGGGAGACCTTATTGCTCTCAGCAAGTGCCTGAAAGGAAGGTGTGGGGAGCTGGGGGTCGGCCTCTTCTCACAGGTGACTAGTGATAGGACTAGAGGGAATGGCCTCAGGTTGCGTCAGGGGAGGTTCAGGCTGGAAATGAAGAGACATTTCTGCTCAGAAAGAGCAGTCAGGCATTGGGATGGGTTGCCCAGGGAGGTGGTGGAGTCACCATGACTGGGGGTGTTCAAGCTGGATGTGGAGCTTAGGGACATGGCTTAGTGGGTGACATTGGTGGTAGGGGGGTGGTTGGACCGGATGACCTTGAAGGTCTTTTCCAACTGTTACGATTCTATGGTCACAGCCACCACCTCAGCTCAAACAAGGGCACTTGCAGAGGGCAGCGTGCCTGTGGGCCCACTTTCTCCTGCCACTGATCCTCCAGCCTCTCCTGAGCGAACACCACTCCCTGGGCCTACACATCAGCTGCCATGCTCAGAGTACCAAAGTCACAGAAATGATCCCTATTTCCATTTTAATCAGCGCACAGCCAATCTGTGCACAGAAGCTTTCTGAAATGTTGCCACAATTAGAATAATCAACATGATTAGACAACATGAACCTACAGATACACTCTCAGGAAAGAGAGACACGTTTCTGCCATTTTAGAGTATTCCTTGTGTCCAAAGTTAATTCTGATAAATATCAATGCAAAGATATTATTGGATAATTTGACCAGGTAAAAATTCACTAGCAAATTGACTCAAAAGACCGATTTCCATACCAAGAAAAACATCTGATTACACGTTTGATAAATCAAATAGACTATCCAGGGAATATTGCTACCACTAATCAGTGCTTTTTGGTCTAGCTCCAGAAAAAAAAAAACACACAACAACAACAAACTTACTTGGATCAGAAAATACTATGTATAACAACAGTGCAGAAGGTAGAAGGAATGAACTAAAAAATTGACTCAATTAACCAACCGTTGGATGGGTTTAACATTAAAAGTCAGAGAGATGGAAGAAAGGATGTAATTACCGGAAGACCACAGTTATAGCATTTAATAAAGAGAAAAATCTACCACAGAAGAAATCGCAATTATAATTAAAGGCAACGTCTTGCTTCATTTCCTTCTACAGGAAAATCATGGATACATATTCATATAGGCAGCAATTTACTTATGTCAAATCTCTGGGCTGACATAACACAGGAAAACTCAATTTTTTGGGTAAGTTTATTCACACAAGCACTGTCCAAGCACAAATAAAAGATTTTTCTTCAACACAGCGTGTGTTGTAAAGGTTAAAGATGAAGGATATCCTCCATGCCCACAAATTCATTATATTCTCCAATTTTCCTAGAACTGAACATTTTTACACCACGGCCCAAAACCTTTCTGGGAGGAGTAAAGAAACATCTTTTCATATGAATGGGGTCCTAGCCAAATATCCATCAAAACCCCTGCAGCTAAGAGCTACTGAAAAGTTTTCACTGATGGCTGAGAAGCATTTTAGATAATTAAAACACCAGACCATCCCTCCAGGCAAAACAAACCATCTAGAAATTCTACCACAGACATACAGGGAAACTGCCATGAATACGCAAGTGGCAGCATTAGCCATGAGATTTCTGCTCTTGAGCTTCTGGCTGCCACAACCAAGTAAGGCTTCTGCAGCTGTAAGAATGAATTCAGTATTTCAGCATGCCAACACCAAACATTTAAGAGTCCTATTTCCCTCGTGTTACTTTAACAGCAAAAAGATCTGCCATATCACAAAAACCAGCCACTTTCAAGGACATTTCACGCAAAGACAGGAACATACATTAATGTCTGCCTGTCTTCTCGAGTTAGGCCAGCATCCTATTCTTAATATGCTCTATTTCTATTTGAATATTAATCATATAAAAGAAGAATCCTTTGTGCTTATCCAGCCATTGACCTAGCCAGAGTGAGTGTTCGGGAGATTCAGGGACTTGTGAGATCTTAGAAGCATCGCACTGAAGAAGACTTGCATGTGTGCTGACACAGGCTTATCAGACAAAATGAAGACAACATTTCTTATATCACAAGGACATTACAGAATAAGTAAAACCTCCAGAATGAAATTTTCTCCATGCCTGGCTTTGCTTTTTTTCTCTCTACTTTTCCCGCTGTAATACTAAAACATCTGCCAGTAACCTTAAACACCTAGCAAGAGAACTTGTGACTACTGACTGACTTCAGCAAAATCGATGCAAGCAAAGGTTAATGCAGTTCAAGTGCATGTATGTTTATCTTGACAGCTTTAGCTAGTTAAAATGATGTAACTTTATGAACATCGATAATCCCTAGCTCTTCCGCAGATCAGCAGGAGCAGCTCAGCTATGCAGAACTGCCTGCATGCCTCCTTCTAAGATTTCAGCCAGGCTGTTCAGAGTGAACTGAAATACCGGTGCTCACGTCTAATTCGCGTTGGATAGCTGTAGACAACAGCCCATTCAGCATAACCAGTAAAGTACATCTTTAACAAAATTGAGCTTTTTCAGTTTTCTCAAGTAAATGAATCATTTATCACAACCGGATCTAAACTGACTGAAAGGAGTATCTGGATTTCTGCATGTTTTTAAACAGTTTCTATTTTTTTCCTTAAATATACAACTGACATCAGAAACAGGACATAACTGGTATCTTTCCTTGAAAAAATAGATATGACTTTGATTATAAGGTACTTTCAGGTTATGCTGCAGAAGAGACGGGTCAAATGTGACACTATTAATTTAATTGACAGATTTTCTTCTAAATTGCTACATTTCAGTTTATAGGAATGCATGATACTAACACACACAAGCCCCATAAATACCTCAGTCCCCTAAAAAGTGGTATTTTGAATGTACTTCAGTACTTCAACGAATGAAAATGAACATTAATTTCTGAATTATTGATAGTATTTGAGTATGCTTGTATGTCGTTTCAAAAAACAAATTTCCAATTTGATATTTTGGTATTTGATATTCCAATGTGCCTAGTTATCGTAAAATATTTTATTTAAAACAATAAATCTTTAAAATGCAAGCCTCTTCAAATGCTAGTAAAACCACGTTCTTCATAGTTTAGCATACAAGATGCTTTCTGATCAAAACAATCAGAAAAAAGATCCGAAAAGTAATATATATTTTAACAGCACAGTTTTATTACATAAGAACAAAGTACTAAAATGTTAATTATTACTGCATTTTTACCAGCCTTTTATAAAATTCTGTTCAAAATGCATACCTATTCTTTATTCATCAGAGATACTCAGCTGTGAGCACAGTACACAGATTTATGCAAAATAAACGATGGCGTATAAATATTTGGTGAAGTACCTACTGTCACTGAAGGGCTGAGTTCCTAAAGTATATGAACATACGCTTTTGAGTGCTCTCTCCAACATTAAAATATACTGGATTTTTAAGTAGAAGTATTTTAGAATGGGGCTGGGAGAAGGGAAAAGCATTCTTCTTGAAAACAAGTCTAGAGCATACTATAGAAAATAAAGACATATTGAATAACCAGGCTCCATCCGGAATTAAAAATAACATGAACACTACACCACAGCAGGAATATATTTGTAAATCTGTGGATATTAGAAACACCAGTGCAACTGTTTCATTTTAGCATTCCTTTTTCCAGCGTTTGGAGTTTGGCAAAATTAAGCTACAATTTTTTGCTGGTCTACCCACACAGCGAATCTTAACATTTATATGGGTTCAACATGCACACAGGTTCAGTTACATAGGTTCACAGGGCAAAATACCATGTGCCCATTATTTTGAGAGATTACCCTTAACCCCAGTGGTACCCTTACACAATAAAGCGTAATCAGCCGTGCTGCTTTCAGGAATGGGTTCTTTATGAGGGATGCAGCTGTATTAATATGCTGAAAAACAAAACAGTCCAGTTTGAAATGCACTCATTTCAGAAAATTAAAACTAAATGTATCTTTTAAATATTTTTTCCTAAATGAAACATTTTTCAGCAGTGAGTTACTCTGCAGATTGAGTTATGTAAATACAATACTTTATTTTCCAGGATGATCTTTTTACTCTTGGGAGATTCTTCACCTTACCGCATAAATGCTTTGCATTCAGAGCACTTATAGTCTCTCTGCCTTGCTGCAATAAAGGAGCTTTTCAATTATTTTTTAATTGCAGAAAAGCTAAATGAAGTGTGCCCTGCTCAGGCAATTTGGCTTTCTTATTACAAAACACAAGGGGGATCCTGGCTGAACGCTATGCATTGCAATGGATAATTTATTTTCCTTTGTTAGGGTCTCAAACTATTAACAATTTTGAAGCTCTTTTTAAACAAAAAAGTGATTTAAAATCAAATACAAAAAAAAGAGCTTTTCCTTCTGTTTTTGAATTAATTGAGTTTACTAATTCCCTTTTATATTCTTTCCACTGCGGAATTTATCTGAGGTTAGCCTAATCTGCTTTTTTTTTCCCCTCCTATAGCATTAATTCTACAATGGCAATATGATCAGAACGGTATTTTTTGTTACTGCTGTTACCAGTTGGTTCAGAATATATTAAGCGAAGATTCTGCCGAATTACTTACACATCGTTTCAGTGTTAAGGATTTGAGTGTTAAAAATCTTTTCTATAATGAACCACCTACACTTACTTTGACCGTCACTTCTGTGTGGGGAAAATGTCAGCATGCTTATAGTGCAGGACTTGCACCAGACTGATGAGTGACAGACACAGCAGCCCCCAGACCTTACCTTCATTGGAGGCAATTCTCATCCACCCCATCTGCCTCCCTAATTATCACACTGAATCAAAAAAAAAAACACTGAACGGGTTCTCACTGAAGAGGTAAATTTCCTCAAAAAAATTCTATCCATTTATAAGTACCTGTAAGTTCTTTTTAAGGAGCAACAGACCGCCTATTCTTTGCGATGACATTTCCACAGCAAAATACAAGCAAGATGAGAAAAAGGTTCATTCACTAAATGCTAATCTCAAGTAAAGAAGAATGCACAGTCTCAGAGGTCTGGGGTTGGCTTCTGCTGCAACTGGTCCTGATTAAAAAAATTAGATTAAAAAAAAAAAAAAAATTTAAAAATTTGTAGCAGTTAGCCACCGTGCAGCCCTTCTAACAAAAGACATGACTTTTCTATCCTAAATTTCATGGTACTGAGTGGAATTTTCTGTTTGATAAAGGAAGAATGTTTCCTTAAGTTTTTCAGTAGCCTTTGCAGACTTACTTACAGAGTACATATTAACACCTGCAAGGTCTGCCTGTCTGCATTAGAATTATAATATGGAACTCAAAGAAACTTATTTTTTTTGTAAGAGCAATAGAAAATATTACTATTTTATTTAATTATCATTATATTTAATATTATAATATATTTAATTATAATATTAATTAAATATTAACATTAAACAAAGAATTCTTAAATACAATTATAGTATTAATCATAATTAAGATGATATATTTAATATTATATTTAATTTTATTATATTATTTAAAGTGCAGAAAACTCTACTATTACTATTTCCAGGTTAACCACAAACTCACTTAACACTGCTATTGAATGTCATGAGGGGTATCAAGTGACATTCTGTGCTTGGTTAGTTTTTGTTGTCAACAGCAGGATGCTGAGCGTTACTGTGGTGACAAGTACATTCTTCCAGATTAAAAGGAAAAAAATGAAACAAGAATTGCCCTGTTAGAAACCATGATTTCTTGATAGCTGAAGATGACAACAGTGCTTTCCTGCAATACATACATAAAGCTGAATTTAGATCAGCTCACTTGAAGGAGCCTTTTGATCTTTACAATTTTCTAACATTCTGATCTCCCCTTGATAAATTGTGAGCTGACGTGCTTCTTATCGCCTGTTCCTCATACGGCCTGCTCTTACTCTCAGCCTGTCCTGGGTGGCCAGAAATGGAGAGAAAGGGTTAGAGATTATGTGACAACAGCATGTAGAGGCCACTAGGACTAAGACAAATCAAACCATGACTACCCACAACATCGGTGCAGGAAACAGACTGACAGCAATAAGAGAATGGTACACATCTGGACCTGTATGGAGAAAGGTAGAATCAATTCCAGTTCATCAGAAAAATGTGGTTCATTTACTCTTTCTTTTACTCTGTTCTTTACTCTTTCAAGATCAGTTTTGCATTTGTGATGAACACAGCAATTGAGACTTTCGACTGATCTTAATGGGACGTCAGATCTCCAAGAGAACAGGGTTTTCTGTCATCAAATGGTTAAATGCTAAGAGGAGCGAGTGCCATCTACTGGATCCCAGTTTCCCTTAGAGATTATCACAGCCAAATAATAGCTGTAACTGATAACATGGGTTCACAAGATGTACTAAGTCTTGTGGGATATGGCTGCAGGCATAAACATTACACTTGTCTCTTTGCATCCAGCTTGTCCTTGATTTCAAAGACGAGTTTGAAGCTCCACAGTAAACCAAAAGATTGATATATAATATTAATGCTAAAAAGCGACTAAAAATCTATCTTTCCCTGCAGTGTGCAAGCCTACAGCCAGCACAAGCCAATTTCTATTACCTATTTTGCCTTCCACCTGATAAAAACCGTTGATCTCTCCAGTTTTTGAAAAATCTGTAGGGATTTTTGTGTATGTTTTTTTCCTATTTTATGCTCTACAGTAACAACCCAATTTAACTGACACCTGGGATGGGAAAAGACGGGGATGTAAATCACTTCTTCCTACTGTCATCAATAATCTGTGTCTACTTTGTTTTCACGGCCTCTCGTTGATAACAGAGGCTGACACCTGGCACATACGTCTCTCAGACTGAGCTAACCATTATCTTCCCAAACATAAAGCAGCCACAGATCTCTACAGACTGACTGCTTCCACTCTTTATTTCTGATTTAAGAAATGCTTGAATGACCCCAAGTTATACAGTTGTGCAGGAATTCATCATAGGTTTCACACAAATCCAGTCACCGCCTCAGTGAGCCAACTAACCCAACTTCTTGCAGCACTCTCCAAGTGCCAAGGGCTGTGTAACCCGATGAGGCAAGCACAAACGAAGCTTGAACGACACACAACTAACTCCTTTACTAGAGGATAATAAGAGAGACTCACGCAGATGGCGATGCGGAGCACCCCGCGCTGGTAGTCCCGGTACAGCTCCTCCGCGCCGCCGCTGCACTCCACGCAGCGGTACCCGCCCGGCTCCGCCATGGCGCCCGCCCGCCTCCCTTCCGCGCTATAGGTGCGGCGGCACGGGCCGCCCCGCGGGGCATGCTGGGAGTTGTAGTTTGTGGCGGCCGCTCTCCGGCGAGGCCAGCGTGGGGCTGGACTACGTATCCCAGGAGGCACCGCGGCGGCGCCCGCCTCCCTGCCCGTCCCTCGGCGTCCCCCCTGCGAACATGGCACCTGCCGGCGGCGGCCGCGGGGCCGCCCGGGGGTTGCGGGCGGCGCTGGCGGTGGCGGCGGCGCTGGTGCGGGCCGCGCTGTGCCTGAGCGAGCGTTACCCGGCCGTGTCCCTGCTCAAGCAGGAGCTGCACCGGCAGCGCCAGGGCCCGGCGGCCGAGTGGGCAGAGCAGTACGCGGCCGAGTGCGGTGAGACGGGGTCGGGGATGGGGCTGGGACCGGCTCCGTGGTGGGGATGGGATGCGATGGGGGGGGGGTGTCAGGGTCCTGTCAGCCCTCCCCAGAGCCACACGCGGCCAGGGGGATCGGGGATTTCTGAAAATGCCTCGCTGCGAGGTCCCGGGTTTGTGTTTTCCCCCTCTGCGTGGTGCTTTCCTGCTCAGAGCTTAAGGCTCTGGGGGTTTTGAGGAGGGGTTTCACTCCAGCTTCTCGTTGGGGTGGGCGCAGGGCCGAGCCCTCCGCCAGTGCCACAGCTGGTTGTGAAAGCTGTCCCTGCCGACCTCTGCTCCGAGGCGCTGGGGCTCAGCGCAGACCCGACAAGACTTTCACCCGGCGCCGAGATAAACAAAGCCTGCGTAACGGCGGGTTAATAAATGGCAAAGCGGTGGCTGCAGGTCTCCCCGGAATGAGACGTGAACCATAGGCTCAGGACGCTGCTTCGGCGGCGAGTTTGGAAGATTAGATGGAGAGGTGATGGTGGGTGTGCTTGTCAAGAGATTCCGAGTAACTGGGGTCGATAGAAAGTACTCTGCCTCATGTACCTCTGCTTTCTGCGTTCACTGGCAATAAGATAGCCTTCAATTTAATATATATATATACGCTTACCCTACTTGTCCTAAAACAGCTGTACGTCAGTCCACTCTTTGCTATTTAAATCTTGTGGCTAAATAAATTGCCAGCTGAAAAATTCCCTGAAGCTCTCAGTTCCTAGGTCAGCTTTCCCAGGAGGCGTGAATCTTGTTGTCTCAAGGCATTTCTCTTGCTGCCTACTCTGAGGTCCAGGAGTAGGTTGTTACTATGCCCTGACACCTTATTCAAAAACTCTTTCATTCAATTTTCACTGCTATACAGAAAATGATTCTGGAGTTAACGGGTCACACCCACATCTCTTTATTTTGACATGTGAAGCCAGATTTGCTCAGTGAGCCTACGCTGAATTCCCTATCACTGGCTTAAGAGCACCAGCACAGAACTGGTAACATATTGATGATGCTGCCCATGGCACGGGAGAGAAACGTTTTGGCCAACACAAAGAACAGGGCGGTGCTGAAACCTCTCACCAGCAATGATTTTTCTGGGAGCTGTGGGTGGCGAGCCACTGTTCTTAAGGGCTTCGTGACTTCAGACTTTTACCTTCTGCTTTTCACTTGTCCTGCTTCTGTTGTAAAACTTCTCCCACCCAGTTATCATTTATGGCTCAACTTAGGTACAAGTTTCTGTTTACAGTCAATGATTTTAGATACTCTCTGACTTCCTTATAAGAAGGCTGTTTCATTTTGGTTTTCCCCTGCACTTGTGAGAAATGGGGAGTTAGCTAACTGCAGACCTTATGTAATCGAACTACAAGAATAGCACTGCCTGTAAAACTTAGTGAGAATGCACACACACCCTCCTCCCCCCATTCAAATTTAGCATCAAACTTATTTCCACTCTTGTTTGTAAATATCTGGCATTTGTGATATGGAATCAAGGAGGTAATACTGTGTTTGCTTTTTGTTGTTGCTTCTGAAGTGTTTCAAATTGATAGAAGCTCTAGGATCTGGAGATTGAAAAGCTAACAGTTCTGTTGGGCTACTAGTCAAATTACCACGTAGATTAGATAGGGACTCCTATGGTCAATGTAGGGGCTTTTTTTTCCTGTTTATTTATGTTGTTAACCTTTTTCTTTGTTGTTGTATCAAGCTGTGTATCATTCCTATATTTGAATGTAATGTTATCTGTAGTAATATATATGTAATATGTATGAGGGTCTTGTATATGTTCAGTCAGTTACAGTTTATTATGTTCTCTCTACTTTCTGCAGTCTTTGTTACCTCTGTGTCCTGGACTTCCAGCAGCAGGTCTTTCCCTACCTCCATATGATCCCTTCCATTAGTTTTCTTCTGTAGGTTTGGAATGATGATTTGATCTTCAATTTGTTGGGCAAGAGAACAGGATCACAGTGCCAACTGGGCACAGACCTACCCCATTTTTTTCCCTACTTGATTCCAGTTTCCCTCCCCTTTTTATTACTCCCCTGCTCTTTTTTGGGGGGGAAGCTAAGATGAACATGAGGAAGTGTGGGATGTGGTAGCAGAGCATGTGTGTGACTTCTTGAGTTCTTAAAGGTATTAATTTTCTCTTTTTTCCCTTAGACTCATCATTTTTGCACTTCCGTGAATCAGATTGTGACATAAGAGGGACTTCATCTTGCGAGTCCGTGCTTTCTCTCAACACAGAAAAAATTCTGGTGAGCTGTTAAGAATATAATATACAAAACAGTTTTTAATAGATTGTTGAAGTGACATCATTTTAATTCCAACTGGTTATGCAGTTAATTTAAAACAAATAACTATAAATAGAATCTATTAATCAGTAGGCATAGGTCCCCAAAAGGCTTAAGTACAAAGGAACTAAAGTTGGTCGTGAAAGAATGGCTTCATAGTACTCCAGCATGAGATTTTAGGGCTGTCAGCAGTTTAAACCAGTTGAGCTTTAACAGATCAGAAAGTGTATAATGGGCTTGCGAAGGTTACTGTCGCACTTCAAATATCTGTGTCACGGGTGCAAGTGATGGAACTTCTTTTGACTGAACAGGACAAAAATAAAAACCAAAACCAGAAGGCAGGAGGAGAAAGCATAGTCCTCTCAGGAGAGGAAATGAAGTTAAAATTGTCATCTGAAGCTTAAGGTATTAAACTGTTTTCGGTAAAGTTAAAGGTATACAGATGTTCAGTTCATAAGAAGAGAACTGAGCTGTGAGAAAAGTTAGTTTTTCCTTTCTTACTTCCTAGAACAGTTTGGAAGGTTAACTGAATGAGAGTTCTGCATTTTTTCTAACATGTATTGCTCTGCTAGGCTTACAGCTATCTTTGGAAAAAACTTACGAAAATGAACAGTTTCTGCGAATGAACTATTTGGGGAACACAAATTTTAGGCTTTGTTCAGCCTATTGTAGTCTCATTTGTAACCAAATGAAAGTTCTTAGGACAGCCTTTTTTCTTTAGCATGGCACTACTAAGTTAAACTTGTCTTTATTGCTGGAGCTATTTTCTTTTTGGTATTTCATTTTGTGTTTTAGTCTTCTGTAGTACCCTTCCCTTTGTAGGAAACAAAGGAATGGTTAATGGGGTAAAAACAGAAACTTTCCTATGAGGTAACGTGTTAAACTTCTAAAACTTCACGTTAGACAGGTGTAACACATAAACAGCTACCGCTCCTGAAATACTGTCAATGTTCTTTCATTTGAAATGTTCAGTTAGCCTTTAGTTAGAGAGGATAGCTGCAGTATCTGACTGAAGAACAATTTTTTCTCCCTATGGAAGACTAGGATTGAATTTGTTTTCAGTTAGAGCAATCGCAATAGTCTTAACACTTTGATTTAAAGCATTCTCTATTAAAGTCTTGGTAAATTCTTTATCACTGTTTGCTAAACACTACAAACTGATGTTTTACAGAGTCAAGCAAAGTCACTTGCAGAGCAAAAGAGATTCCCATTTGCTACTGTTAATGACAACACAAATGAAGAATTGGGTAAGGTGACTTATATGAGTTTTATGCAGGTGAAGTACATGCTGAGCAGTAGTATTGAATGTTTGGAAGCTAAACTATTGATTCCCAAGTGATTCATTAATTTTAAAACGATCCTAAAAAGCCTAGTAAATTTTCTCTGGTTACACAAAGAGAAGATAGATATGTCGTCCTAAAAATCCTTTCTGCTATGCTCACTGGAATTCTTCACTGAGTCTGCTTAAGCAGGTGTTCAGAAATCATTTTGATTAAATCCTGTTAAACAGCCTCAACTACTTTCTGCATTCCTTTTTCTGTCACTATTGATGGCTAAAACTATTCAAGCATCCAAAAAAATCTCAATGGGATGTGCTTTCTGACGAGGTCTTGGACCTGTTTTGCCTTCTCCACACTTCTCATCAGTGCTTAAAGGTAGCAAGAAGGCTTTCTGAATTTCTGTCCTTCTGCAGTCCGCTACTTGTTGATGTTTTTTCAAAGCACGCTTGGGGCAGAAGATGGAGGCATTTTGAATAAAGCAACAAGAAATCCTTTTCTCAAAAGCTTTGAGAAAGAAGTTACTTGCACTGCTTCTCCAAAATGGTATCCCCTGAAGGAAGCAGGGGCACTGCAAGGCAGCAAAGAGATTGTTGAGAATGTGTTTCAAGGAAGACAGCAGAGGGTCTTTTGCATAACAGCAAAGATAGTCTTTCCTCATGATTTGTCTAACAAAATTAAAACGATTGGATAGTTATTTGTTGATGTAACTTCCGCCTTTAAGGATTTGTCCAGCAAAAGTTAAGGGTTTAATCTTTCATATTCCTAGCATACGTGACTATGTTACCAGAATCTTTGAGGGAACTTCCAACCAGCAGAAAATATTTGATGCTTAAATATCTGCACTGTAGACTCTGAAGACTATGGCAGAAGGTCCCTATCCTCATGTTTTGCCTGTAGGCTGACATCTGCCTACCCACTTTATTTCAAGTATGTCATGGTGTGAGGAGCCTGGGTCCCTCTTGTTTCTGTGCTACTCCTTGTAACTGTTCTGAGGAAAAGTAGTGTGGAATGTATCTTGCATTCTGAAGAAATGTTAGTTTCCAAATACTTGGACAAATGGATCATTGTTAACCTTTAGATTTTTCGTAATGAAGTACACTTGTGATGTTTCTAGTACTTGAAGATTAATTGAAAAGCTGGAATTTAAAAAGCTGATATTCTGTCAGCTACTGTCAATCACTTGCCATAGCTTTACAGATGTAGTCTACAGCCTCGTGTGTTTTGCCAAGAGTATTGAGTAAAGATAAAACTGAAACTCATTATCAGCAAGACAAGTAGTTTCCATTTTCTTGCTTCCTCAGCTTTTTTCTTTGATGCTAGTATGTTTGAATTCACTTTTTTTTTATTTGCTGATTGTTCTATGTGCGGGGATTGGAACCATAAAGGTGATGTCAAGAACCATGTAGGCTTTGAGGATAATGAAATGACAAAAACTCAAGAGCTCTTCAAACTGTCCTTCATTCTTCCAGTTTTCTTTCAATTGGTGGCTATGCTACGTCTGCACAGAGTGAAGCTTTTTATGTATTGAGGAAAAAGCTTATATTGCACACATACTTCCTTCAGTGCAAAAGATATGCTCCAAGAATTAAGGAGTCTCTGGGTTAAATACATTTCTCACTTCTTCCATTTATCTTTTTTTCTTCCTTTAATGAACAGGGTTTAGTGACTCTGCCTAAAGATTGTGACCTGCCTGAAAAATGTCTGTGTCCTATAAAATATTTCTGTTCTAGTTGGCTTTATTTGTCTGTTCATGTTTGAGTAAATAATTAAGCTGATAGACCTCATCCATTCTGCTTGGATGACTGCTAAAACTCAGTACAAGTGTGGGGAAAAGTAAAATTCCAGTGCCCATTCTGCTCTCAGCTGTTCATGTGAACTGCTGGGAGAAATGCTTTTCTTTAACTTTCACAGATCTAGTTTGCAAAATGCTTGCTTTTTGTGGGCAGTGTGGGCAGATCTTAGTCCAAAGCTAAGACCTGTGAAAGATTGTTTCAGTAAGCGTGTTGTAGGTATTCAGCTGTCAAAACTGAACTTCAGTCACATAAGCACAACCACAGCTTTTCAGTCTTGTGACCTGACTATTTTTGTATCTTGTGAAGATTACAGGAACATGTTACTAAAACAGTGGTCTGTTTCTTTTTCAAATACTTAGCTTCTGCTCCAAAGGCAGGGTACAAGAGCTTTAAAACTTTTCATACTTTAAAATGGGTAAGGATTCTGCGTTTTTCCATCTCAGTTTTATAAACAACAGAATCACTTCATTTTTTCTAGGTATTTCAGGTGAAGGAAAAAATTGTGAGCTAGTAAAGTTTAGCAAAAATTATGCAAACAAAATCAGATGCTTTCTAATGGAAGGATCAAAAAACTATTACAGTTAGCCAAGCTCCCTTACAATTGAGAGTTCATCTAGGGCTACCAGATGGGGTCCTGGTACCTTTCCTGGTCCTAAGTACTTTAGAAGCTAACATGAACTCTTTCTTAAACTGCTTGCAAAAAAAAGAGGGAGGCGAGGGACAAAACCCATATTCTGATGAGCATAATCCAAACTGAAATAATTAACAAAGGGTAAGTAGTGGTTGAAGAAGGCAATTTCAGTGGCAGTTTAGAAAACATTTGACTAACTAATATAAATTCCTAGTGTATACATATATTCATGTAAATGCAACCAAATTGTAAAATGTATATGCAAAGAAAACCAGCCGTTTTTTGATGTTTTACTTCTTTACTTATGCTTGTAACTTTTTGTTAGCAATTGCTTACGTGTTGATTGGCAATGGCCTGTATGATGAAGCCATACGACAATTTTCAACAATGCTTCAGGTAAGCTTTCTTTTTGGACTCCTCAAGCTAAATATAGTATTTAAGGAAAAAACAAAAACAACAACAAAACCAACCAACCAAACAGAACAAAACATTCATGCTTAGTCATTATATTAAAAGTAGGGAAGTTACCTGAACTTGACATTGGCACGTGTACAGTTGGGATCAGCTGAAGCCTGGCAAACTGTCAGCACTGGTTACACCACTTATCTGTTGTTTAGTCAGTGCAGTAATTTGTTTCCTGGCAGTTGTCCCAGGTAAGTGAGACCAGGCCTACACTACAAACTTCCATGGCACAGCTACATACCTGGTTGCAGGTATTTAAATAGGCAATTCCTGACCGGATTTCAGGGAACCCCTACCGCATAGGCTTAGTTGTGCCAAGAAAAACAGTTCTGTAGTTGTAGTTCTTCGTATTTGGGTGGGAAGCTATGTCTGGATTACATTTTATTGCAGAATATGTTGTTTAACAAATAAAAGCCCTCAGAGTCCAGGCTCCTTTCCTTTTGCGTTATAAAACTGAATAATAAATGCAACCTGAAGAAAGGAATATAAAAGTATACATGAAACTTTTCTGTATCTCACTGTTGGATGCTTTTGCTATAAAATAGTGTTAAAATGCTGTGGATAGCATTTCTCATATGAAGTCTCTTCTCTCCCATCAGATCTGTTGGAGATGTTTATCTCTTTTTCCAGACAAATACTGCCCAGTAATTCCAGTATGTTAACCCGGAAGTTGTGAACATATGAAAGTATAGGGTGTAGTACAATCAATGTAATATCTGGCAGCTGCGGTTGTTCATTGCTTGCTAGTTGATAGCAACAAGAATTAAACATTCATTGAAGAAAGATGCTTATTTTTTAACTGATTATTATATTTGCTTTTAATCTAACAGGAAGAACCAGAGCTGGTTAGTGCAATCTATGGGCGAGGGATAGCATATGGAAAAAAAGGGCTCCATGTAAGTAGATGATCATTTAAAGTTACAGCTGAATGAGTTATTTGAATCTAAACTATAAGAAGGCCTGTTACAGGAGGAGCTTAGATTGATTGGTATGTCAAGTTCTAAACTTGTGCTCTCCTGCTATAGGCGATGCAGAAGTGTCCCATTTCATTCCTTTGGTAGGTGCTCTGTAACCTAGTGATCTAGTGGGCCATGCTACTCAGCCATGGGTACGTTCTTAATGGGACTGTGAAAATAAAGCAACATGAAGCAAGGATGCTAAAGGAGAATATAGGAACAGTTGTGAGTGGTGAATAGTAAGGCTCAGAGCTGGGACCTACAGCTACTTGAAAGAGTTATCAGATAAGATAATGAGCAGTGTTTTCTAAGAGACAGGTTTCTGAAGCCCCACAGAGTTTATCTCTGTATCTGGTCTCTATTTGCAAATTAAAAAGTCTTTCATTGCAACACGGAAAATCATCAGCTCTTGCAGTCCAGTAGGCTTTATATTGCTTCTCGATGGACATGCTTCTTCAAATCTTACTAAACAAATTAATGCATTTCAAGTTAAACTACTTACAGCTGACTGCTCAAAATTTTCCTGAGCAAAAATAAGTTTTAAGGTAGGTGGAGTTTATGTAGCTTGTTAACTCATGATTGAGTGGTCTCTGGATATTCTGTAGGGAAGAAGAGTTGAAAAACTGCTTGAAATTTTCTTTTGTGCAGGATCTTTAATTCTTCAGTGGCACTGGCAGGAGTTTGAAGCCCTTCTTGTTTGCATGTTTTAACACCAGCCTGATTTTTTTTTTTTTGAGTTTGTTAAATGTTGCTACAGTTTTGCTTCATAAAATGAGGTTTCTGTCAACAACACTTTTGAGACACAAAGATTGTGTTTAGCATGTTAAAACTGGTTATATAGAAACTTGCTATGTAACTGACCTTTTGTAGGTGTAGTAAGTCCTATCCTACAGCATACTGAGGAAAATATAAAAACTTAGACAAGACACTAATGCCATCAACTGATTGCCAGAACTCCTCAGATCGGGTTATAAATGGTATTGATGAAAACACTGGTGTGAGTGTGCATGTGTGTTGGAGTTCATGTGAGAGCTTGAGCCAGCTTTGCTGCCAAAAATAAGTTATTAGAACTGCAACACAAAATTGATGTTTACAAGAAGAGTTCATTTTTCTTCTAGCATATAGGTGTTTTTCAGCTATTTGTAGCATGCTGCATCTTAATCTTGTTAATGAAGGTGTGAAGAGCATTTAATGTAAATCGATGCACTTTCAGAGTCTTAGCCAAATGAATTGTTCTTCAGTGTTCAGAGTGTATTACTGTAAGTAGGCACAGTTATTTACCTTGTTTATTTCTCTCCTCTTCAGGATATGAAAAATGCTGAACTTGCTCTTTTTGAGCTCAGTAGGGTAATTAGTCTAGAACCAGATCATCCTGAAGTATTTGAACAACGAGCAGAAGTGAGTATTTTTTTCTGTCTTTTCAGATCTTTGGAACTTGTTGCAATTTTTGTGACCAAAAAAGTATAATTTTCCATGTCATTTCTGGAATGTTTACTTTTAAAATTAAACATACATGGTATGGAGTTACTATAGACAATAGTATAGCATATATTATGTCTAAGTGTATAGTTATTTATACAATATAAAATATTTATAAATATCTTTTTTTCGTAATCTTGATCTAAAAATATGAAAGGCATTCATGTAATTGGGAAATGGGCGAATTTTGGTCGTGGGGAATAATTTACCTAAACTGAAAAGGTTTGAGAACGTTTCAATTATGTTTTCTGTTGAGTGTGTTGGAATTAACTTTGAAATACAGTATTTTGCTTTGGTTGTCTTGTTTCTATTCAAAATATTAAGTTCCTAAAAATGGTGATGGTTGAAAATACACTGGCATTTCAAGGGAAAATACCAGTTGTCAGATTTTCTATTTCATAAGAGTAAAGAAAAAGCAGCATTTTCTGGCTTGTTCTAGCAAATTCTCTTACAGCTGAATGTGAAAAAGAATAGTCTTCGTATTTCTAAACCTAATCTGTTCAGCTTGCCTGCTCTAAACTGGTGTTTTCGTTGGGTCTCATAGATACTGTCCCCATTAGGACGAATCAGTGAAGCATTATCTGACCTCACCAAAGCTATTCAGCTGCAGCCATCAGCACGGCTTTACAGGCACAGAGGCACCCTGTACTTCATATCTGAGGTTAGTGGATGTGGCTATTTGGTTCTGGTCATGCGGGTGTTGCTGTTGTTGTTTTTTTGTTTGTTTGTTTTGCATTTTCTTGTGTTTTTTATACCTGTTGCTACTTTTGTTCAAGACCATCTTTCCTACTTAAATGGAGGGGGAGAAGCCTTGTTTTTCCTGTATTTAAATTACCAATATTTCAAAGATATTATTCAAGGATTTCATCTGCATTTCTATTTGATGCAGAGAAGCAGAGGGCAACTACATGGTTTACCTTGAGTGCATGTCTCCAATTATTGTGTGTGTTTGAGGAATAGGATATGGATAAAGAATTAGATTTGTAACCTCCAGTTGCATTTTAGTATTATTAAATACCAATCTAAAAAGGAAAAGTTATGGTCACCACAGTAACTACTATATATGCTTAAAAAAATCTAATATCGTGTTTTGTTTTGTAATCAGTTTGTGTTGATTTTCTTACACTTTGAAGATCAGTTACTCATTTTGCATTAAAGATTGTCTGAATTCTAAATAGCTGACAGCTCACTTTACTCTGATCTGTCTCTGTGTCTAGTCTTTTTTTCCATTTACTTTGTTTTATACAGCACTCACTGAAAAGAAAGTTGAAAGTACATTATTCATTCCTTATTTGTTGATATTCTGAGTGGCAGTTTACAATCATTGCTGCTTGGCCCTGAGAGTAACTTCATATATCAAAGAAAATTCTGTAGTTTAACTTTATGAAAATACAAATATATATTACTCGTAATTTGTATAGTGTTTCTTCTGTCATCTAAAATCCACTTTATCACAGGATTATGCAACAGCCCACGAAGATTTTCAGCACTCACTGGAACTGAACAAAAATCAGCCTATAGCTATGCTTTATAAAGGCTTAACCTTTTTTCACAGAGGACTCTTGAAGGTAAAGTTATGTTAAATAACAATTCTCTATTTGAGGTTATTTCCAAAAAATAGGTGTAGAAATCTCACTTGGTTTTGATATACATATTTCTCTCACATAAAAACTTTTTTAAGGCAAAGGAGTACAAGCAAAATGAAAATGTTTTTAGTCCAATTCTAACAATGTAATGCTTCATAATATGATATCTAAGTACTGCTGGTCTTGATGGATATTGGTAAATCAGTCATAACTGATGATGTGTTTATGTAGTGCTTTCAAAGATGTTTGTATTTTGCATCTCTGCTAAGATCTGCATGGTTATATTAAACACTTTTTTTCATGCAATGGAGACTCCGTAGAGGAGTCTGTAAATGGGAAAGGGATGAAGAGATAAATAATGTTAAATTCTTCCCTGAAAGAGCTAGAAACAAGCCATTATTCAAAGAAACCAGGAATAGAGAACCCTACATCAGTGCCTGTGATAAAAGTTGATTCTGAAATGCTCATAAGTAAATAGAGGGAACATAACTGTTCCCTCAGATTCTAAAATGAGCAGAGAAGTTGTTTCCTTTTTCAGTCAACTGAAGTTAATTTGAGAAGCAAAGATGTAACTGTGATTCCTATATTCCAACAGAGTGGATTTTTTTTTGCCTTTACCAACAGCTTGGAATTCAGTGAAGGTTGTATGAAGAAAGCCTGACAGAACCAGAAGACAACCCAGAACTCCTGGGTTTCAGCCCAGTATCTTTCATAGTTTATCACTACCCTTTTTGTATCCAACAGGTTACATCTCCATTTTCTTAGTATCCAAGCTGGTATTTTCCCCTCACACACACACACTCACTGTACAAGGTGAGAACTCCAGGTTGTCATTGAACTTACTGTCAGTATATTATCTCAGTCAACTGAGGTACTTACAAGTAATAGTGGGATTGAATTTCTGAGTCTTGGTGTAGACAGCCAAAAGCCCAAAAAGTGAATATGGAAATATAACTGACGAATAAATAACGCCTCAATTTTCAAGACAGGAACAATGCTTTCTTCTTTCAGACGTGCAAATCAACACAATTCTATGCACGTCTTCACCCCATATTTTTTTCTTGGAGGAAGTATCTTACCAATTACTGCTCTTTCATCCCTCTCTAATTCTGTTTCTGAGAGATTGTTACTGAGTGGCTCTGCATTTCCAGGCATACCTCTACTCCTGTTCTAATAACTTACTGTAAGGATCAGAGTGGTTCATAAAGCAAGGCTGTACAGGTCACCTCTTAGGTTTTATTAGGCTTGCTGGAAACTGAGCTTTGGCTCAGTTTGAGAGGGTATTAATTTTGGGGGAGTGTTAATTTTTGAGTGAAAAGACATTGCTTTTGGGGATAATCTTCTGGCATCTAATACTTATCTAGAGTATACAAGACGGTCAGTAATGGTAGATGACTATCTTATATTTTTGTTCAATAAGTATTTTGATGCTTCTAGTAGATAGTACTCAGAATATATTTGATGCCTATTCTAAATAAGAATCTTGACAGAGTTTATACTAACTCTGTACAAGTAACTTAAGTTTCTTACAAAGTTTTGGTGAATAACTAAATCCATGGCAAGTAACTATTGACGATGCTAAAATGGTATGGAGGTAATAAGTGACAAAACTTTTTTGTTATCTCTCTATAGGAAGCCATTGAATCTTTCAAAGAAGCTCTGAAGCAAAAAGCAGACTTCATAGATGCATATAAAAGTCTGGGACAAGCCTACAGGTAAGGACATGCAGAAGTAGTTTTAAGCTTCTTCTACATGATTGTCTTCTTTAAAATGCACTCCTAAGTTTCACACATTTGTTACAAAACCATGCAGAATCATATGTGTCCTTGATAGCTCCTATGGCCAGTATGGCTATGTCAGCATGTGTTCAATACAAATAATTTTCAGGTTTGCTCTGTAGTTTTAATTCAGTCCCCAGCAGCTATGGATCAAAGGTTAGGTGAATGGCAGGTATCAGTAAGATGGGAACATAAAATAGTCATCAACTGAGTGTCTCTGCACATTGTAGTTCTTTTCCCAACTTGCTGTGTCTTGTCAACTTTTTATTTCATATTTTAAATTACTATTTTTGGAAAGTACTGATCTGCGGCAGAAATGCTGTTGCAGCATAAGCATCTTCTGTGTATCAAGGGTTAAATGGGGTAGGGATGGTACACGAGCATTTCATATACAGATTTTAGTAATGTGGTCATGTTCTCTTCAGGCTGTATGCTTCCTTCAGCATACAGAACGTGCAATATTTACTGAAAGCAGTGAATTACATTTATTGAATTATTTTTTTATTATTAGCTTTGTGGACTTGTGCCTTATTTATCACAGTCTCTGCATTCGGAACTCAATATAATGGTTAGTTTCCTCATGAGTTTTTCTGTGGTATTTGTTACTGTGGTGTGTGAATACTTTTCAGGTGCTAATGAATTGTCAGTAATTTAGACTGGAACATGGGTAGGTGCCTTTTTACATTTCCAATAAATCCTTTAACTCAATTGTTTTGTGTTTGGATGTGAAACTCTCTCTCTCTCATCTATTCTATCCTGTGTCCAAGAAACTTCAGTCTGAAGAAGTTTTACTTTGAGGGATGGGGACGGGGGTAAAACAAGCTTTTTGAAGTTTCATTTTGCAGTGGATTGTTGTCTTACAGAGCAAAAGTCACTAAATCAGAGCATTCCAGTCAGCTGACGTATGTTGCTTGTCTCCCCTCTCACTGTCCACTACACTCAGAAGTTCTCTGGTCCTCAGGAAATAATAGCAGAAGGAATATAAAGGAAAATGTTCGTTTCTTGTTTTGCTTGTTTTTTATTACACTTAATATGCAAAGCACAATTACTGTTGACTCTTCTAAAACGCTCAGCAGTTAGATAAGGAATCTCAGCCAACAACCAGAAGATGAATGGAATATTGTTTAATAACAGAGGGGACTATAATTAGAGGCCAACTATGAATGTCTGAAATACTTTCGTATAAACACACAGGTGTTATGATAGGCAGAAATAATATCTGAGTTCTCCAGGACAGCCATTAGTTAACTTTAGCTGACAGATTCTTTTTTCTTTCTAAAATTGTGTATTTTAAGTTCACACCTTCTTTCTTCTACATTTCAAATGTGATGTTTAAAAAAATCTTTTAAAGATTTTTTTCTGTAGTGGAAGTAGGCTATTCTGAGTCTCTCATTTGTCCTTCTGCACAACATCAGTTATGGCATATTACTTAATTTCTGCTTTGAGTCTAGTGACTTCTGTGTTCGTGCATGTGTTTTAAACAGAAGAGCTGTGGTTAATCACTGATCTATCTAAAAGTTCTTTTTGGCAGATGTATTTAAAACTAGTTAATGTTGTTAGTCTTTTCTAGCATTGCTAGTTTGGATTAATTTCAGGTAATGTAATTTGACCTAGAAAGAACTTCAAGATCTTAAATTTCAAAAATCAGTCTCCTGGATAAATATTTGAGGAAGAAATTACTTGTGTACTATTTCTATTTTTGTTTATTCTGGATAGTAAAAACAGCCAGAGGGAAACTAAAAGCTGTCCTGACCAATGAGTAAGTCGCTACGTTTGTTAGTATGTTTTTAGTTTCATCTTTCAAACACCACACGCTTTCTTCTTATTCAACACTTTAAATATTTTGTATATTAAATAAAGTGCTTATATAAAAAAGTTTAAAGACCTGTCACAGATTTGCAAAAAAATGCATTCTTAGAAAATGCAGTTTTGGTTCTGTTAGGTTCTGAAAGCCATACTTAAGAGTATTTTTTTAACGGTTTATGTACATCCAGAATTGTGGAAAATTTTTGTGGTCTTGTGGCATTGCATATTAGAGTACGCTTTTCAGCTAGTAAAAAAACTGTGTGCAGCTGTTACTACCATTGAAGAACAGTTAGAGAATTACTGCTTTTCCTAAAGAAATTTTCTATTAGTATTGCATTCCATTTTAATGATATCCCCCATGGACACATGAAAACAACTTTTAACAGGTAATTTTGTTGTCGCCGTTACTTTCTGTATTTTTCATTTTATACTTTATGGAACTCCCTAGGGAACTTGGCAACTTTGATGCTGCTACAGAGAGCTTCCAGAAGGCTTTGCTGCTAAATCAAAATCATGTTCAGACATTACAGCTCAAAGGAATGATGCTTTATCATCATGGTAGCTTAGATGAAGCACTGAAGAATTTTAAGGTATGTAGTGTAAGACCCACTTTAAATAAGAAATCAAAATATTTAAACAAAAATGAATGAGTATACAATAAATGTTTAAAAAAAGACAAATTTGAAGTTTTACATTCTGAATGCAAATAGGAATGTACATTTGAATTAAAATGCAGTTTAAGTCTGTCATAAAATATTTATTAAAATCTTACAGTTTAAAAGTAAAAATTAAAGTTGGCAAAAACTAAGATACTTCCTCTAACTGCTTTATGAATTTCTAAAACCCTGCTCTTGTTGAAATGTTTTATCTGTTTTTTGAAACTGGTAATTGTGTTCTAGCGAATATTTTACTTCTGGTTGAAACCTACATTTTTTTTTGTTGTTCCTGGGGAAGAAAGGATTTAGTCTTCGTAATTTTAAGCTTAAACTATGCATATGAAGAAAGTTCCAGTGTTTTGGAACAATAATTTCTGAGGCATTTTCTGTGTTTTGAAACAACTCACACTATGTAGTTATCCATTGACCTTGGAAAAAAAAGTGACTAATTCCATAGGTAAATAAAATCTCACCCCTTTCCACGAAGTAACAGCCTCGTTTTGCAGGCAGAACAATAATGATATAGACACGTGGTTAACATTTGCTTTTAAAACAGTAATTGAAATGAGATGTGGACATGACTATATCCCTTTCTGAATGTGACCATGCTTATTCGATGGAGAACACTTCCTTAGTCATTACATATTCCTCTTGTGTAACACAATTTGTAGATGGTATAATTGAGAAGGTGTTTTAACTTTTAAGACAGAGATGTACCTCTAAAGGAATGTAATTGTTAGGAAAAGAATCAGAGCATTGTTTGAATGAATAAATATCAGTTTGCTCTGTGTTTAACCTACCGTAAATATTTGACTGACATAATGAAGTGTACTAATGCATGAACTTGTTAAGATATCACACCGTTTCTTCAATTCATATGTTGAACTAGTCAGAAAAAGCCATTATTAATATGAGTGTTTTTTTCTAGTTTCATTCAACTAATGAAACTAGTGCTATTATTATTAGTGCAAATACAATCTACTTGCATAACAATTAGTGTGATCAAAAGCATATTTGCACTGGCAATTCCTTTTTTTTTTTAGTAAAGCTGAAATGTTTTTCTTCGCCAGCAATTTAAGTGCCCAGAAGAATTTGAAAGAAAACTTTGATGGAAAGTGCTTCTTAATAACTAGTAAATCTTTTCATTTGTGAAGGTCTCCTGACAAAACAGGTTAGCTTATTTGAAAATTCTTATTCCCTGTTTCTTGATTTGTGGGTGCTTTATTCCTTTAACTTCCTAGAGGTGTCTACAGCTAGAACCATACAATGAAGTATGCCAGTATATGAAAGGACTCAGCCATGTTGCAATGGGACAGTTTTACGAAGGCATAAAAGCTCAGACTAAAGTTATGTTAAATGATCCGCTACCAGGCCAGAAAGCCAGCCCGGAATATCTGAAAGTGAAATATCTCCGAGGTGAGTTGATTTTTTTTTTTTTTTCCTTAAATCCTGTAAGAACAATGAAAGTGCAAGTGGGGTTATAATTATGGCCATTGTACATCCTGAGGAGCGCTGTAGAGTATATCATCCAAAAAATGTACACAGTTGCTTGTTCATGCAGTTAAAAGCCGGCACCGTAAACCAAATGCATGTTTCTGTGAAATGGTAAAGTGGTACTTAGCTGAAGTAGGCTTATTTCTGTCTTAGAAATTAGCTAATAACAAAACTTGATTATTGAAGAGTAATACCTTATTTAAGTTATGTTGGATAACCGACAAATATATAATCTGTTTTCTGGTCTTACATAATTACAGAAGTAGAATGATCATGCAAACAGTATTTAATTTTATTTCTTTCCTCCAGAGTATTCTAGATACTTGCATGCACATTTGGATACCCCTCTTACAGAGTATAATATTGATATAGATCTTCCTGGAAATTTCAAGGACCACTGGGCCAAAAATCTTCCTTTTCTTATAGAAAATTATGAAGAACAGCCAGGGTTACAGCCACATATAAAGTGAGCAATTTTAATTTTTTTTAAGCCTACTCAAAATGTTTTTTTTCTCTGTTTGACTTTAAAAAATGTTATTCTGAGGTGCTTATACTGTGGAATTCCAGTGAGTGTAGGTTCTTTCCAAAATTGTAGCAAATGGAGTTGATTCAGTTTGTAAGACTTTTTTTCAATTTGATCTTCACATAAGCAATATTGTTTCACATCATACAGCTTTAATGATTTACCATTCTGTTTTGTTTTCCTTGCCATTAATGTTAAGGCATTGAAAAGTTTGAGATGCTTGGTGCAATGCTATGTAGCACCCTTACTATAGTTTCTTGCTGTCTTTAAGTTTTATTTTGTTAGAGGTGTAATTTCTCAACTATTAAATAGATTTGTTAATAACAGATGGGTTTCACTGGGAAAAATATTCTCCAGAATAATTTAGATAACCAATATTTTAGGGGCAGCATAACATCAGCTAACAGAGCAGAGGATTTATTAGACTAGTCTTCAGAAATTTGCACTTAAAGGAAGGATAGAAGTTTCTCCTGATGCAAATGAATTTCTAGACGTATTCTCACTTGTTCCCTCTGTAAAAATAAAGCTGAGTTAAAAATATATGGTTTTTGTGTTTAAAAAGGTGGATTCTATTCCATATATGTAAGAAGCTTTTACAGAATTAAGAGATAATTTGCAGAATAGGACTTGCAGTTTCTACATGTATTCTTTCCTTACTAAGTGTTGGTGTTCCACAGGTAAGTGTGGCACTTAAGGATGGTGTGTTATTGGTTAACTTTTAGTGCCACTTATTATGAGAAAGTCTGAAGGTGAAATAGTTTTTGACGAGAGAAAGTTCAATAGGATGAGGATTTGATTTGAGATACTGAGTGTAACTGCCATATACTGTGTATTTTTAGTGAGGTGGGAGGAGAAATGAGTGTCAAAAAGTCAGTTTTTGAGTATTTCCCACGTGAACAGTATGGATTACCAGACAAACAAATTGTGTTTTATAACTTCCAAGACCTATGTTGCCAAGTTATGTCTGATGTATGTTTTTCTCCTCTGTAAGAGATGTGTTATTTCAGAATTTTGAAAGCTATAAGACTGATGTGCAAGAACTCATATGTGTAGCTGATCATCTGGGTTCCATGATGCAGTATGAGACACCAGGATTTCTTCCAAATAAAAGAATACATAGAGGTATACTGAAAAAGCTCTGTGAACTTGAGAATTAAAAAATTAATGTGGTTACAATTTAATGCCATCCCTTTGCTATCTCCAAATTGATCTTAAGCTCTACTCATTTCAAATACTTATCTAAAAAGTTTTAAATGAAAATAATTATATCAGCAAATTTCCTGGAAAACATGATCTCCCAGTTTTTATTGATATGGACAGGTTTTTCTGTAAATACATCACTTCCCTACTTCAGTTTTCCTGTCTGTAATGAAGTGTGTGGTTCTAATTGCTTTTCTGTTTTTGTTGTTGTTTGTCCTTCTCTTCTCCTCCTCTCAGCAATGGGATTGGCTACTTTAGAAGTAATGCAAGCTGTGCAGCGGACGTGGGCAAACTCAAAAGTTCGGATGAATGGGAAAACCAGACTGATGCAGTGGAGGGATATGTTTGATATTGCTGTGAAGTGGCGAAGGTAACGATAAGAGAGAAAACAAGCCTTAAGTTGTAACAATGGTGCATGCTTCAATTAAGCAAAGGGCTGGAGTCTGAACAGGTAGAACAATCGTTCTTTCTTTGCTAGAAACAGGTGAATAAAGTAAAGGGAGTCAATTTTAGCCTATATACTTGAATGTATCTTTGTGCATATCTTGATCCAGTCTGAAGAATCCAATGCATTCCATAAAGGGCTTTGTAACAATAACTAATCTAAATGCTCAGACTGAGGCATTCTGGGGCTAGAAGGATTCTTTACTTGGTGTGCTGTTTCATTTATTTATTTATTCATTTAATTCATAATGGAAAAAGAGTAGATTGAAACAAAAGTGTGTCACTAATATGGAGAGGATGGATGAGTGTTTAGATCATTCAAAGGTAGTTAAGACCAAACCAAATAATGTGTGTTTTTTTAAAAAATACCTCATTATATCTTCTATAAATTCTCAATTACTTTCACATTAAACTGTTATCAGAAGTAGCAATACTTTTTTTTTTTTTAAAAAAAAAAAGTTCTACAGAATATATTATAAAAACTTTTAAAAATATATTTTAAAGACTTTTTTTTAAAGACAAAATATATTTTGAAGACTTTTTTTTTTTAATGTTTACTTGGTTTTTCTACCCCATCTCTATGGAAAAATTGCACAAACTGATTGCTAGAGACCTGAATCTGATTATCTCTTGCCATTGCAAATATCAATGATGTTTTTTTTTCATTAGTGTACAACTAGCAAGAACATTTTTTGCATAAATAATTATTTGTTTGAATAAATTCATTTTTTGTTACATTTTTAATCTATGAAGTTTTAGCAAAATACTCCATAGTGCTGCCTTTCTGAACAGCCTTTTGAAACATCTTGCTTTCCCATTTGGAGATTGATAGGTTTGGTGAAAGGATTGCTCTAGTTTTGTTTCAAGTGCTGTCCAGTTGATTGAACGTAAGTTGTCATAGTATTGTTTCTAAAATTGCTGGCCTTGAAGACAACAGACGTTTAACAGCAGTCTGTGACAATCTTGTCAGCTGAAATACTAAACGTTTGAACTTTTTATTTTTTGTGTGATTAATTTACATGAAATAATTCACAAAAATTGCAGTAATATAACCATGTAATGATGATCAGATTGGACTCATCACATCAGGTTCCTCAGTAAGAAAAGTTACTAGCTTGGACTTTATAGATAAGACCAGTGGTCAATATAACTTTGCATCCTGTCAACAGCAAGAGCTAGTTGCCGGTTCATAAGAAACAGTATAAAACAAGCACAAACCAATCATCCAGAATAATTTCCCAGTCTGTCATAGTTTTCTGTGGCTTGTTCATTTTCTTGAGTCAGAGATGACAAATAACGTACTCAGAGTTGTAGAATCATAGAATGAGGCAGAGCTTAACATTTTTCTCCTGTTATTCTGGCAGTAACAGCTGCAAAGAGCAAGAAGGACTTGAGTCATTTTTTTTTTTTTTTTTTTTTTTTTTTTAAAGTCCAGAAAGACAAAATACAGCAGTCACCTCACTTGTATTGGTTTAATTCTTTATAGTTTTTTGGTTCTTAAAAATCTCTTCTTAGTTAATACCAGTGCATTAGAAATTAACATACTGCAACGTCAAGCTCCCTACTGCAGACACAGTATTCAATTTGGACATGAAGATTCCCACAACTTTCCAAGCAGTTAAGGCAGAGGTGATTCAGTGGCCTGGTACTAGACTTGCCCACATTTTTAGTTCTTATGCTGTGGGCATTTATTTTTCTTAATGCATCGCTGGTACTGAACTCGTTAATACTTAAGGTGAGCAATTCTGTTGCAAAAAAATCTCCCTTAGAGCAAGTGAAGGCTGTCGTAGGAGGAATCATGTGTATACCTTTATCAGTAGGAAGACATTGTTGTTTGTGGATTTAATGGCCTCTGTTGGCAATGAGAATCAGTTTTTTCTTTTGTTTTATGTACCCTAAAAATTGAATAATTGTAGGTATATTTGACTGAAGAATCCCAATTACTGTAGGGTAACTAATTTTCTTTGTTTATATGATGATAGCAGCTAGAGGCCGCAGTGGAGTCTCTATTATACTTACTTCTTTTGTAAAGTAAAAGACAGTTGTGTTGCAAAGAGTCTATGTTCTAATAAAAGGCTAAAACAGCTAGGTGAAACAAACAAGAGGGTGAGGAAGAAATATAGTAACACTAGTGTTAATAGTTCTTGTGCAGATCAGTGAGATATAATGAGCCAGTCATTAATAGCAATCAGACTGATAGCCACTCCTTAAAAATAGAGCTGCCCAAAAGGTGTTTGAAGTATATCAACAGAACAGCACTAGGAAAACCTCTGTTTTCACTGCCTGTGCTGCTGTTCTTAATTTATTAAATGAAAGACATGAGAAGCAAGCAGCCTCGTTTTTTGCACTATGGAATTTAAAAAGAGGTGAAAATTAATACTAGCTACCATTCTGTAAGTAAGTATTCTGATAAAATAGAAGGATGCTTTAGGTAGAAGGAGTGCACTTCAGAAAATACCTGCTTTCCACCTTTACAAAGAAGGGAAGGGTTGGGAATTATATTTTCTCGTTGAAGCAAAGCTTTGAAAGACCATAGGATATATTGCAACTTTGTTTGAAACCCTTGCTTTTTGTGAGCCAACCTCTAGCTACATAACATGCTTATGAATTCTTTCCTTATGAAAACCCTATGTACATTTCTTTAAAAAACAAAAAAACACTTTTTTGTGACCTCTGAATTCTAGCTTTTGCCAAAAATTGTGTGAGAGAACAAAGTTCAATTGGAAATGTTACATAGAGTGAAACGTGTGCCAATGTTAATGTCCTTTGTTTTTGTAGGATAGCAGACCCTGACCAGCCTGTGCTTTGGTTGGACCAAATGCCTGCCCGAAGCCTTAGCAGAGGTTTCAATAATCACATTAATTTGATCAGGTATGAGAGTTTTGCCAGACAGCTTTTTCACACACACTAAGGCACTGTACCAAAATTTACTGGTTGTTTTTGAAACAGCACACACATTAAAGACATATGTATTCAATACTGTATTATTTGGTTTAATATTTATTTTTTTTATTTTCTAATGGAATATTTATTTATTGTGCACTCTTATTTTTCACTCATGACATTTTCTTTTCCTCCTGGATTTCAGTTGTACAACTGAGTCACAGCAAGATAAGTAGTACCTGGAAGGTGCATATTTTTACATGCTATTTTTAATTCCCAAATGATCTATTTTTTACATTTAAGGTTAATCACAGCTGTAGTTATTGCAGATGATATTTCTTGAAGACAGTGGCTATTATAATGAAACAGAGTTGTTTTATTGCCTTTATTCCCAATTTATAATAGGGAGGAAACAGTTTCTTTAGTTGTTCTCAAAGTAGGCCAAATTAAAGTAAAGATGACAAAATAAGTAACTTGTCAAAGGTAATAGGTGCATTTTCAAACAAAGCTCAAATTAAAGATTGAACCACTGTTGTACGTTCCATCTTCTCCCATTCTGCAAGACTCAGTATTGCACTCAAGGTAGTGCTACCTCCCACAAAGTGGTAGAAGTGTGAGAGACGCAATGTGGCAACATCACTGTCAATCACAGGAGCAGAGTGTTTGTAACTAAATATGTAGCCAGATTACATCTTTTTTTTTTTCTCTCCCACTATGGGAAGTATTGAATCTTTGATCTGTCATTCTGCTTTTATATCTACTTCTTCCTTTTTTGACAATGTGCTTGGAAAAAGCAGGAGAAGGGAAGCAAAGCCTTCTCAAGAATTTTCAAGTAAAAAAAAAGTGATATTCTGATGTTCACAAAGAGAAGCTAATGATAATTCCTCCACACTTGTCCTACCATTCTACAAGGCTCCCCTTTACTTTAAGGAGAGATTACAATGTAGTTTTAAACTCCAAATTGCAATTGGTGGTTGCCCTTCAGGGATATACTCATTAGTGGACAGTTTTAGGCTTATGCTTGTGTCTTCCCTCAAGTCAGGTGTTACACTTGGGCTTCAAACTCTGTCTGTCTTTGCTGCATTCCTCTCTACATACTTAGGCTTCAGCTGAAATCACAATAATTTATTCTTTGAGACAAGGATGTGTTCCATACTTCATCTGTTTCTGTCTGTTTTTATTTTAAAATGGGAGAGGGGAAAGCTTAATTCTTAGGTAGTCTGAGCAGGCCGTATACAAGGGCATTAATGTAACAACACTTGATTACTATGCTGAAGTAACTTTAATGTTTATTCTGAAGAAGTGCACCCTTGTTCAAGATCTCTGTCAGCAACTGTTTTTCACTGAGCAAAGCACATTAATTGCTAGTGTTCTCTGCTGATAGGAAAACAAAATTGACAATTTAGTGTTCCAGTTATTGTGAACAGTTACTTGTTCAATGATTCTGCATCCCAAGTAATAGCAGTTTTCATGGGTTAGCTTCCCATAGTGGTTTGTTTCTGCTTTTGGATTTCCTCCTGATGACTTCACATGAGGCTCAACCCCATCTGGAATACTGCTTTCAGGTCTAGGGCCCCCAGCACAAGAAGGACATGGAAGTATTAGAACAAGTCTAATAAAAAAGACTTTCTCTAATAAAACAATTTTATCTAACAACAGAACACCAGTCTTTTGTTCTTTTGTTCCAAGGGAACAGGATAGTTAATGGTTCCTGACTTTCTAATTTGTTATGGGCCCTACTGACAGAAGCTCAAACAATACTTAGTAGCATATTAACTTAGTAATATTTTGACATTCTGGCTACGAGCGTCCATTGTCTTGGCAGTATGTAAGAAATATAACTGCCAATAGTGGGTGTAGTTCCGTGTAGTTCATACCGGTAACTGCCATTTCTTCAGTCGTGCTGATTCAGTGTCTTATTGCACATAACATTTAGTATTCCTATTTTGCCATACATCTGTGCAGTTTATTTGGCAAAAATTAGGGCTGGGTTGCTCTAGGAGGGATAGTGGAGAGTGTAGAGGAGCTATCTTTTAAACTAGCTAGCCACTGAATGATTTGAAAAGTGGAACTTCCTTTCATTGTTTTAGTATTCATGACAGATGTCGTCAGGCTGAGCTCGTGCTGTCTCTAGCTTGTTTGATATAAACTGTACACCAGTAATTTCTGTGTGCAAAAATACTTGGATTAGATACCTGTTAACATATGCATTTTCTTTACTTCAGAATTCTTTGCATTTACAGTCCACTATTGTTGAATGATTGCTGATTAAAAAAAAAAAAAAAAAAAAAAAAAAAGTTTTGGTACGGAGGCACCAAATTCAGTGAGTTCTGAATTCAGAATTATTTTCCAGAATGGTATAGTGATTGAAGAGTGTCACAAAACAGTTTTTATTTCATTTGGAGAGCTTTTAATAGAGGGTATAAGAGAAGTCTTGTACTTCACTATGTTTGATAGGCTTCCAGATCTTAACAGTCTCAAGATACAAGTATATTGGCTCGTGCTGCTTCTCTGTGGGTCTGTACACAAGCACGACTCTGGCTGATCTCTTTTCTGGCAAATGATCAAAGTTGCCAAGTTTTATTTAAATTAGAAAGAATGTTCTTGAAAGTTTTAGTTATTTCTGTACGCAAAACAAGGATTTGGGATCAGTTAAACATTAATGACATACTCAGTGTTTTTACAAAAAAAAAAAAAAAAAAAGACTCTCTAGAAGAGTGCTGCTTTTGAAGTTTTGGTAGTAGTGCTTGTTAAACAAGGAGAAAGTGGTAATATACAGAAATTACGTCTGACCACCCACTAAAAGTCTTGTCTCAGTACTGCTGTTTCTAGGTAGCCTTACAGAATGATAGGTCTGGTTTGCGTGTATTTTCCAAGATGCCACTTAATTAAAATCCAGATCCTTATTCTGACATGCTTCTGCCTGTTGTACAGATTTTTTTTATACAGATGGAAAATGATGGGACGTACAACAAGGGCAAATTATGCACAGAAATTTATCTTCATCCTTTCTCTTTCTTTCCCTCCCTCCCTTTCCTATGTGCAGATTATGTATGTGTTCTAATTCTGTTCAGGTTTTTAAAGCCCAATTCTGCAATTACTCTGAGACCAGGCCTACTAAGGTGTGAGGTGGTGGAGTGAGACATCAGGGAGTTAAGCTAGCAAAATCACTTACTCAGAGTGAATAAAAGCTAGGTGTGTACACCTTCCTGTGATTGACAGTGGTTTTGCTTCCTCAGAGAGCGATAACGTTTGCTTTATAAAATCTTGTTTTGTAGACTGGGAGAAGAGGAAGGACTCCTACAAATGCAATAATGGTATGTAATTTTTCCTCTGAGTGGTTATAATACTAGCAGGTTTTTATCAGATTTTTATTTTTTCTTTTTCTTAGTGTTCTGTGGGGGAAAAATAGATTTCTTGTTTCCGTATTCAACAGTTACTACTCTTAACTGTTAGGAGTCAAAGCAAAATTACTTCAATATGTAGGTGCTTAGGTGAGTAAAGGAAAACTGTACCTGGAAATGTGAAAATTGTACATGGAAAACTGTTAGAGCCTATTAGCATGTATGTTGGCAAATATGTAAAATGGGCAATGTTGGTTTTCAAAGTAAATCAGTGTGCACACTGATAATTCTCTCTTAGCTCTGCAATTTCTACTGGTCTAAATAACTGTCTCAGAAAATTCTATCCTATTACAAATAGATAATTATCATATAGATAATGGATATACTGAAAATGGGGGAATACCTGTGAAATGCATTTTATCTGAGAACAACTATACCAATGATACATGAATTTTTGCAGGTTTATTGGGAATCTTCATCCAAAGTTGGGGATGGGCAATTTGCCATTTGATCTAAGAGCATCTGTGGATAAAATATTGTCAAATTTTAGTGAACAATGTTTGACTTAGTCCTGGAATGTTGGGTTGAAAAGCAGGACTTTAAAGAGCAACTTTTCTTTTATTTTGTAGGGGGCAGGTCATTAACATGCGGTACCTGGAGTACTTTGAGAAAATTCTGCATTTTATCAAAGATAGGATCCTTGTTTATCATGGGTAAACTTTTGATTTTTTTTTCACTTCTCCCTGCCTGCTGCTTCACTCTTCTGGTAATATTGATTTGAAATTTACACAATAATTAATTTCAGAAAGTCCAAGTGACATTTCCTTAATTGTATGTTCTAGTTTTCTTAGTGTCTATAGCTGTTATATTTCCTAATAGAAATGCAAAATCCTATTATTTGCCACTTAACCTAATCGGAAAAATATTGTCAATTATAGTATACCTCTAATTAAATAATGGTATTAAGTTTCTACCCGCAGTCTTTGCATGAGTGGGTCTTAATTCTTTCTATAAAATATGACTCATTAAAGATGTCTTCCCCCCTGGTACAATGGAGTACAATTAATGGTAAAATAGACTACGATTTCTCTGAATATTAAGATTAATTTATTAATTAGAGTGATAAATCCCACCTTTTGGAGTGAGGAAAAGGAATAATAGAAGATATAGAAAACAATTTTATATAAAACTGGTGTTTGGCAAGTAGTTTTATCAGAACAGGAAATCTTTACTACATGTTACATAGATGGTTTGTAGACTTTGTGCACAAACAGAAGATGGTGGTAGAATCTTAAACAGAAGAATATGGATAATCTTAAAATTGCTGTTTATATCAATTTCAAACTTTGATCACTCTCTTATGAGTAAAACCTCTTCCCAACCTGTGGCTTATTTGTGACAACAGTGTTCTGACAAAGTTTAAAAAATTGAGAAACTCTGAAGTCTTCTGATTTTTCTTTGGCCTGGCAACTTCCGTTGAATATTACGTTGTATTATTCTTAATGCTATGTGAATATCAAAAATAAAAGTACAGAAAAGCTTTATAACAGTTGAAAACATTTAAGTTTTAGAACATTTCTGATAGCTACTGATTTATAAGCTTTGTAGTAACTGGAAAGTCTATCTTCCATTGAGAGAGAGCTTTTTCAGGCTGAGCCAGTAGCCTTTGACCTTGAACCAGAGCAATTTGTGCAGTGGTTTTAAAATATACTTCTATTCTTAAAATCTGTGTAAATTCATAAATTTTAGAGAGCTGGTTCAATCGGTTTCTTCACTGTCCAACTGTGCCTGCACCTATAATATATATGTTACATTTGAGATTACACAAATGCATACATTTTGGGAAGAGCATTTCTAACATTGGGAAGAGCATTTCTAACAATGCAACTTTTCTTCTATCTTCTCTCATCAACAACCCCTGCCCACAGACACATGCACGCACTGTTAAATGTTTCAGAGTGGCCAACCACAAATAAAATAAACTTGAAGTTTGAAGTTGAGGTTTGAAACTGAAAAAATAAGCTGAAGTGATCTAAGGTGGAAAGTTCTATTTGAAGAAAGTGAATCTTGTGCTAGAATAGGTGACCATATGGTCAGGTATGAAGAAACTCCTTTTCAGAAAAGAAGTAAATACCTTTCAATAACTCATTGTGATAACTATTGGTATGGCTAATTAAGTAAAAGCTAAATGGATTTCCAGAATTGTTACCAGTGTTCAACCATTGTAATTCCATATTTGATTATTTCTTTTTCCAGTGCTAATAATCCAAAAGGGCTACTGGAGGTTCGAGAAGCTTTGGAAAAGGTACATAAAGTAGAAGATCTTCTTCCTATAATGAAGGTAAATCAAAGAAAACATTTCAAAATATGCTGAAAATAATACAGCTTATTGTGGGATATATCCGGTTCCCCAGAACGTAACCACTGCCTATAAACTTAGAAATGACAAACTGGAAACACTAATTCAAGTTATTTCTGCCTTACCAGCCAGAAAGGTTTGTGGTCAGATCTTCTGTAATGGGCCCACAGTATGAAGGAAAAAAATTGAAGATATGTCTGAAAGATAAGGAACATTGAAGAAACAAGTTCATTTGGTGAACCTAATGTAAAAAAGTTGCAACTAAAGCTCCTATAGTCCCTGATAGCCAATCTGAAATTGTGTTTTACATTCTTGTGCTCTGGATAAAGGAGTGAGGGAGACCTGCAGTTTTACTACTTGCTGGTGATAGTATCTGCAGAAAGGCTGTGGATCATGAGACATGCCAAATGAGTTGTATTATGATCTCAGCTTAAGCAGTGAGGCTTAAGTTGGATTTAATTAACGGGTTTTCCCCTCTCCCTTCACTCAATTCAAATTACTCTAGGATGACCCTCACGTAAGTATTTGGGTTTGGGGAAACACTGTTACAAAGTATTTCTTTTAAAAAGATTGAACAGAACTTCATTTAGGATATAATAAAATTTAGGAAGGGATATGCATTCTAAACAGAGACCAACTCATAACTTCCTGTTGGTATGTCTGCATTGTGGTTTCATGGACAGATACCAATCAGTTATTCTGACTGATTGCCACAAAACAGTTCCTCAGAAGATTCATTTATCTTGCTGCTACTGCTGATACAATGGTTTTGTATTTGCTCACTTGTGCAGTATAGGTATCTTCACAGAAGCCGTGTGGCTCAAGCACTGATTTTTTCTATGGAGCGTTTTTAATAGGTATTACAAATATAAGGGTCTGGAAAAGTCATGGTTTTGGAAGTCCATCTTTTTTATATTCCTGTCATGTTCTTGGCCTTTGAAGAGGAATCCACGTGAATACCAGCTGAACCTAAATAAACTTGTGATGAAGAGAGTGTAGCTGTTGGAGTGGATAGGCGATTAAGTGTTGCCTACTGCCACATGAATGTGCAAATACAGCACTGCAGAGCACTTCTTATGGCTACCATAGAATCATAAGCCAGAAAAAAAGAGAAAAAAAATCCTATTAGTGGAGTTAAAAATACAGGTTGCACCAAGACAATGATGAAAATGTATAAACATAGTGGACTATGTATAACTTAGTTTGTTATAAATGTTTCTAAGAACCGGCAGCAGATATTTTTCCTGGTTTTCATAACCTGTACTTTTTGCTCTGGTTTGAATCAACCGTATCCCATTCTGAATTGCATCTAAGTGGAATGCTGTTTCTCATTAGAGGCTTTTAGATTTGTTTCTTTAAAAATAAATGCGGATTCTCTTTAAACATAACATTCTGGATCATAAGTTCTATCCTAAAATAAATAATTGTCCTAGTAATTCATTCAACACTATTGCACAATAGTCATTAATAGTGCCTGTATAAAATAACTGCCTACTAATATTGACGCAGTTTGGTTATTCAGATAGCTGAGGAATGTTGTATGTCAAAAGCTGGGCCTTTGGCTTTACTTAAATACAGTTTTGCCTGGTTTATACAATTCTTTGGCTACAGTGCTACATGTAGATAATGTAGCTTTATAAAATTCTTAAACTCTGTGATATTTTTCCTTCTGATGAGGATAAACATTAATTGAAATTGGATCACAGTTAACAAAGCGTTGCTATGAGATTGTATTCTGGAATCCACAGTTAAACTAAAGCAGCTACTTCTTGGTGTAAACATAAAAAGCAGACTTTCAGATTCCTGCTTTTGCATTTACATTGTTACACCAAATGGTTACTGTCAACATGCAACTTGGGGAGAAATCTGTACAGTTCAAATTGCTTTATACAGTTGCTTTTCACACATGAGGCAGTTTTATATTCACTATATAGTTAAAGTTGAATGGCAAAATGCCTCACTCGGTATTTAAGATTTCCATCCAGTAGCAAATGAAGAATGAATGAAATAATGTAGTTGACAGTAACTCTTTGTACTGCTCACCCAGCTTGTCCACTTTCATTTCTTCTCCAGTTTTAAGTGTTTCAAAACAATAGAGGCAGGCTGTCTCTTTGCATTTACTCTAATATTACCTTTTTTTTTTTTTCTTTTGAAAGCAGTTTAACAGTAAAACAAGAGATGGGTTTACTGTGAACACAAAAGTCCCCAGCCTTAAAGATCAAGGAAAAGAGTATGATGGATTCACGATTACCATAACAGGAGATAAGTATGTTTTCCAGGGCTCAAATACCTTAAGTAATGAGGAAGTATTGGCAATTTACCTTCTCAAATGCCATTTCTACTTGTATAAAGTGGCTTTTGTTTTTCACTGGTGACATTCTTGCCACCATATTTTTTTAATTTATTTATTCAGCACTTCTGATTCCTGTTGTGTTCCCTGACAGAGAGGAAATATGGCTAGTAATTATGGAGTTCAGTTGAGATGATTCTCTAACATAAGTGAAGAGACACCTTGTTATTCATTTTAGACTATTAAAAGCTTAAAGGAGGAAAGATGTCATTCTTTATCCATATTAAAATACATTTATTGTTGTGAGACCTTGTCTTTTATTGAGGCTGAAAAGTCCTGAATGGAATGGAAATTTCTTTGATCAAAGCATGGAAAAGACTCTCTTCTATTTGGAGTTTGGCCTTTTCATGTGCCAGGGAAGCTCATGGAGCAGATTATCCTGGGCGTCATCATGCGGCAGTTGCAGGGCAAGCAGGCGATCAGGCCTAGTCAGCATGGGTTTATGAAGGGCAGGTCCTGCTTGACGAACCTGATCTCCTTCTATGACAAGGTGACACGTTTAGTGGATGAGGGAAAGACTGTGGATGTGGTCTACCTTGACTTCAGTAAGGCATTTGACACCGTTCCCCACAGCATTCTCCTCAGGAAACTGGCTGCCCATGGCTTGGACTGGCGCACGCTTCGTTGGGTTAAGTGCTGGCTGGATGGCCAGGCCCAGAGAGTCTTAGTGAATGGAGTCAAATCCAGTTGGAGGCCGGTCACTGGTGGAGTCCCCCAGGGCTCGGTACTGGGGCCAGTCCTCTTTAACATCTTCATCGATGATCTTGATGAGGGGATCGAGTGCACCCTCAGTAAGTTTGCAGACGACACCAAGTTAGGTGTGTGTGTCGACCTGCTCGAGGGTAGGAAGGCTCTGCAAGATGATCTGGACAGGCTGGACCGAGGGGCCGAGGCCAAGGGTATGAAGTTCAACAAGGCCAAGTGCCGGGTTCTGCACCTGGGGCACAACAACCCCAAGCAGAGCTACAGGCTGGGAGATGTGTCGATAGAAAGCTGCCTGTCAGAGAAGGACCTGGGAGTATTGGTTGACAGTCGGCTGAATATGAGCCAGCAGTGTGCTCAGGCAGCCAAGAAGGCCAACAGCATCCTGGCTTGCATAAGAAACAGCGTGGCCAGCAGGTCCAGGGATGTGATTGTCCCCTTGTACTCGGCTCTGGTGAGGCCGCACCTCGAGTACTGTGTTCAGTTCTGGGCCCCTCACTACAAGAAGGACATGGAGGTGCTTGAGTGAGTCCAGAGAAGGGCTACGAAGCTGGTGAAGGGTCTGGAGAACAAGTCTTACGAGGAGCGGCTGAGGGAGCTGGGACTATTTAGCCTGGAGAAGAGGAGGCTCAGGGGCGACCTTATTGCACTCTACAGGTACCTGAAAGGAGGCTGTAGCGAGGTGGGGGTTGGTCTGTTCTCCCATGTGCCTGGTGAAAGGATGAGGGGGAATGGGCTAAAGTTGCCCCAGGGGAGGTTTAGGTTGGATATTAGGAAAAACTTCTTTACAGAAAGGGTTGTTAGTCACTGGAATAGTCTGCCCAGGGAAGTGGTTGAGTCACCATCCCTGGAGGTCTTTAAAAGACGTTTAGATGTAGAGCTTAGGGATATGGTTTCGGGGATGATTTGTTAGTGTTAGGTCAGAGGTTGGACTCGGCGATCTTGTAGGTCTCTTCCAACCTAGACATTCTGTGATTCTGTGATTCATTTTCTGTATTTTTTGAGATGTTTGCAGACCTATTTTTGCCAGTTTAGACTACATTATTCTTCTATGAGGATATGCTCAGGTGGGACTTTGGGCTTATCTCATTGAGTGAGATAGCAGATTTCTCACGGTATGGATACTGGACTCCTTGTCTTCTCAAAGAGTATTAGTCTGAATCTAATCAGAACTAATCAGAAACCCCTTCCAGCTACCAGCTGAAAGATTGACTAGACTGTTTGTGTCTTTGGTTTATTATGGGATTTTAAATTCTGTGCATTGGACTTTTTCCCAGAACTTGTGTGCTTCTAACAATGGGGCATGGAAGTTGAACTTCTATTCTGAAGTGTTAACATATCTCATGACTTCTCATTTTACATTCTGAATCATATGCCTGTATACACTGAAATGAAACAAAAAATGCCTTCACTGTTTCAGAAAAGTATTTTGATATTAGTAAAATGGTATACCACTTACTCTGTACAAATATTCTTCTTTATTAATCCATAGTTTATAATCATGCTTTTATACCAAAACAATTCCATTTTGGTAGATTTAAGTTTGTAAAACTGTATTTTGCATTCTTTACAGGAGTCTCAAAGCCAAGAATATGTTTTAAAATTGGATAGCATCTTGATGTATTCTTTCAGATAAACTTGGCAAAATGTTTCTGATTTCAATGTTTGTGTTTTGAAACTAAAGTGGGGGCAATGCACATAATAGCATGCTTAAAGAAAAACACAGGAAAAAGTTATGATGCAGTATTTAACTGTTACACATTTGTTACTTAGCCTGTATATGTGCAAAAAAAATTATCTCTGTTTTTGTTTAATCTGCTTGATAGAGTTGGAAACATATTATTTTCAGTAGAAACTCAGACAACAGAAGAAAGAACACAGCTGTATCATGCAGAAATAGATGCTCTATATAAGGATCTAACAGCTAAAGGAAAAATTTTAATTCTGTCTGCAGAGATGGGGGTAAGACTGTTTTAATGGAAATGATGAGTTCCTTCATAAAATTCTATTATGTTTTTATACCTTGTGTTTAACAGTCAGTGTCTTAATACTTTTCAACAGAGATCTTAAGTAATAAAATGGACTGCTTGTTTAAACCCAGTTATGTCAAATATCGTAAGAAATTGCCATAATTCTGTCTGCTACTTAAATTTGCTCTGCTTTGCTGCAGTAATTGGAGAGAGTCCAGACAAGGTCTTGATATCACAATGTGTTCTGCTGTAGAAGTAGTGGATATTTTTTTCTCCTTTGTTTGCACGGGTCTGTGATCACTCTTTCATTGTTCTGATAAGCACTACTTGAGATCATATGCAGATTTGGCTTATAGTGGCTGGATGTAAGACGAGAAATAACATGAAGTCATGAAAAAAACAACACTAAAATTGTGTTCATGTTAATTTTGTTGTAATGAGAATTTGACCAGATTTAAGCCTGCACTTTCCACTTTTCACCCTTTAACACTGTATAGGTGAACAGTTTCACCTAAATTTAAAATGTATAATAAAATAAGTTGCTTATATATGTTTTTCACATCTGAAATGGTAATTCTAAAAGTAAGTGCTACAAGATTTTTCCAAATATATGTTCATACATATAGTAACATCTGGATATTAGACCATCCTTAATTCTCTTTTTGTCTTTGCTTAGGAAGCAGATGCTGTGTGCAACTTGATCCTGTCATTAGTTTATTACTTCTATAATTTAATGCCACTTTCAAGAGGATCTAGGTTAGTGATTGTTTTTTATCACATCCGTTATCTTGGATTCACACTGTAATATGTCCATGTGTTACAGTATCCTCATCTATTTTTAACATGAAAAAAAAAAAAAATGTGGACTGTATGTCCTGTACAGTTTCTTATTTTAGCTGTCATGATTTTGTAGTGTTTTAAAAGCTAGTTTGTAGTTGCTGATAGTAACTATTCATAGCTGCATGACTAGTAGTCTGTATTTATGGACTTCAGCTCAGGGATTGAAAAGTGTAATTTTTAAATTGTAATATTTGGGTTCTTAGTCCACATTGGTAGGCCACTGTAATTTAATTCAAAGCTTTATGGAACCATGTATTTTATATGAAATATACTTTGGTATAACTTAGAATAATATTTACTTTGCATTTTATTAAAATTTTTTTTTCAGCTTTTAGGATCACAAAATGAAAAATCAGAATAAAGTGTCCCATATTTCATCGATCTCTTCAACTGAAATTCTAGTTTAATTCAAACCTGGCTACGTGTATGACTGTTACTAATCTCTTTTCCTCAGAGCACTTATGAGCTTTAAGCTTAATAAACACAGTTTAGTAGAATATAAATAAGTAATCAAAAGACTTACATTTCTTTAATCAGCTTTTATCTTGATGAATGAAAAAATTAACAGAAATTGTTTGAGTTTCACAATTCAAAAAAAAAAGAAAAAGTTTAATGTTGAGCGGATGAGGCAGGAGAATCCCTTTCTGTTCTATGGTGCCTCTAGCTCTGTTGCAGTAAAGTTTATAAACTTTTCTGGGCTACAGTTAAGCTTCTTGGAAACAGGAGTTTGCTTTGTATTCAGCTATGTGGAGTTTTAAGAACTCACAAGTCTGAAATTATAATTCTGACTACTGTAGAAACAGAGTTCTTCAGTTGTTAAACTTCATAGGATCCTTATTCCAATGGGGCTAGAAAGGAAGTGATTTCACTTTTTAAGTGTATTGCACTTTATTTTACTTCTAAAATAACCAGCACAGTAACTTCTGCTAACCTTCCGTGAAACAGTAATATATACAATTAGTGTTTTTTGTAGTCTAAAAGAATGCTATTTTAAAGCTATTATTTAGTATAACACTGTGGAAAGACTTTGACTCTTTCTCTCTCTCTCTCTCTTTTTTTTTTTTTTTTAAGTGTGATAGCTTATTCAGTGATCATGGGAGCACTAATGGCAAGTGGAAAAGAAGTATCAGGAAAAATTCCTAAAGGAAAGGCAAGTATCAAAATGTACTGCTTCAGCCTTGGTGAAGGAAGTAATGCACGTAAACTTGAGGAAGGAGCTGTAAAATGAACACAAGTTATGCATTTGTTTACTGGAGATGAGGTAGCCTGAGTAAGTTTTAAAGATTCCACTGCTAATCTGAGAGCATGTGAGACTTAGTATATACAGTAACTCTGCTTAGTCAAATTGTAGCAGCTTGTGTCCCACAGTAATTACACCTTTGGAAGTGAAGCAGTTCGTGTGTGCCGAGCTGCATTTTCCAGCTTTCTTTGAGAAGGATTCTGAGAATACTCAGGCAGAATTAGCAGCTCTTCTGGACACACAGCAGAAATTCTTTCTTTACTCTCAATGTGTTCTTGAGTACTTAGGGCTTAGCAATCAAAAATGTGTTTGCAGCTTCTCGTAGTATCTCCTCTGAAGTCAGTTTAAAATCTAGTCAGTTGAAAGGTTGGACTTCATTTAAATATTATAACACCTTGCTCCATTTCCCTTTCTTTATTCAACTAATGGTCTGTTAGCTGTATCACCTCCTCAGCATGAAAGGAGTGAGAGCACCTCTGTTTCTTAAATGCATTGTCAAAAGAATCAGCAAAATTTCAGTGAGACTCAGTGTTGAAGGAAATACCCTGTGTGGATAACTGAAGAAAGAGCAACTTTCCTTTCTGTTCTAGAAAGTCCTGAAAACAAAGTCTGTCCTTTTAGTACAATGAATTTAGAAGACTGATAACATTAAAAATAACAGCAAAAACATAATCATGAGAAGAATATATACTGTACTCCTAGCTGCTTTTAAGAGCAGACAGCAAAAAAACTTCAATTTCAGTGGGCTGCTAAGCTGATATCTTCAGTGTTTTGTAGGAGCTCAGACTAAGGTTGAATATTTACTTATGTGGAGTTTTCTTGTTTTGTTCTGTTATTTTATTTTAAAGCATCTTCTTAGGACTTAATAAGGTAGTGCATTTTGCTGCCTGATTTTCTGCAGTTAAGCAGCGTGTCAGGATTACTCAAAAACAGGATTTCTGACTTATGGGAAACTTCAAGGCAATTCTTATGGTTGAGGCTTTTTTTTTTTTTTAAATTATTATTTTTTTCCTGAAATAGCACCTGAATTGAAACAAAACCATTTTTAGAAAGGTTTTCACTAGCTGGAAGAAATGTTTTTTTTTTTTCTAGTTGAATGAAACCAGGATTTTTTGACAGATTTCTTAGAGGGGGGATTTCTGGTCCCAAGCTTATTACAGCATGCAATATCAGACTGCTCTGAAGCCAAAAATAACTAGTTGTCAAGAGTCCTGTTACTGCCTTGGAAGGTCTGTCAGTAGCCATAGACTGCATATTATTTATTGTGGACAGGAATGCAAACCCACAGTCAGATTCAGTGCTTGGCATGCATGCTGCTTTTCCAAATTGTTTGGTGACGAGGGAGAAAATAGCCTGGGCACGGATTAGTTAGCCAGTTTACTCCTGTCCCACCAAGAATAGAGGTAACATTTGACTGGAACCCTTCCTTAAATTCAGCCAGAGTTCACTAAACTGTTTTAAGGAAGCGGTGTGTTTGAACATTGCTTTGCTGAAAACTTGCTATTAGCTGTAGATACGAAGTTTCCAGATTTCTTTGCTGTATGTAATTAAACTCTAAAAACTTGTGGAAAGAAATAATACAGAGTGGCTGGAAAATCCAGTATAGGTCTGCCATTCCTATGGTATGATATTTTGCAGAATACAGTGTGTGGAAATGTGAAAAATCCCAGTTTTATTTGTTAATTGGACGTTATAATTCTGAAGATGGTCCACATTTTCTGTCACCAACTCAGTAGTATAGGCATCTTGTTTAGAGGGGGAAACTGTATTATGTCACAAAAGGAAGGATACATTTTTAAAGTTGAAGTTACCTATTAAGAATATTCAAGGATTAACTTCCTGGAATTAGAGAACTTGACACTCCTCTCATTTCTTAAGATCTCTTCAATTTTGTTGCATTTTCAGCTTGTTGATTTCGAAGCAATGACAGCACCAGGATCTGAGGCTTTTAGCAAAATAGCAAGGAGCTGGATGAACCTAAAAAGGTAAATCTTTTTTGTTCTGATGGTGGAGGAGGGTAGGGGTGGGGAAGTAGAATATGAAAGATTTTAAGTCAGATTTAAGCCTATGCTGAAGAAGTAACTTAGACATGATGAATTTAACAAATGATCCAGTCTATTTTTAACTTTCAAAACTTGTCTTAACAAATCCTAGTTTATAAACACTTTTCTAGGCTAACAGAACATTTGTCTACACATCCAGTCATCATATGTTATCCGCTGAGAAATCTCCATGAGTTATTTTCTTCATTTTGTCCAATTGTCTAATTTGCCTTTTTCCTGTAGTAGTTATTACTGAATCGTGTGACTGAAGAAAAGGGGGGGGGGGGAGGATTCAGCTTGGTGGTTCTTTCCATTCTTATGGATCTTTGACCTATACGCTGAAAGTGATATACTTACCGTTGGTGCTATTTTAGTTTGGAGAATAATTATTTTCAAAATAAATGGAAGTTTTGAAAATGCAGTATTACATTATTATAACTATGACTTCCATATTATGCCCAAAAAATTGATTTTTCTTAGAGTAGTTCTTAAGTACTGAACATGTTAATTCCTTGTCAGTGTTATAGAACTGTTGTATTTGATTTGTCTCTTAGTGGATATTCCCCATACAAAATCTAAAAATGGGGCTAGAGACAAAACAGTTTTAGTATCTTCAAGGTCAGGGTCAAGTCACTTAAATGGTACTGAGAGAACTGGCCAACGTCCTTCCAAGTCCAGCTGTAATCTCTGAGAGGTGATCTGGATCTGGGGATGTTCCTGGTGACTTCAGGAAAGGAACGGAAATCTTGCATCTGTCTTCAAAAGGCCTGAAGGACAACCCAAGGAAACTAGAGGCTGGTCAGCCACGCTTTGGTCCCTAGGAAAGTTATGGAGTCCTCTAAAGCACTTCAGTCCCTAGGAAAAGTTACGGAGTCTCAGCTTTGTGGAAAGGGACCTGTAAGTCTTGATAAATTGCAAACCAAATGTGAGCTGGCAGCAGGGAGGGCCAGCAGCATCCTGGGCTGCCCTAAATAGATTAGGAGAGATAATTTTGCTCTGTTCAGCACTTCAGACCACACCTGCATCCAGTTTTGGGGCTGCTGGTACAGTAAAGAATTATAAACTGGAGCAAATTCATGAGAGGACCACCAGGATGGTAAGGGGGCTGGAGCACATGCCTCAACAGGAGGGAATTGGTCTTACTTAGCCTGGAGAAGAGAAGGCTTTGACCTAACAGGAACTCTAGACACTACAGGAATTCCAGACACTGTCTTTACCAGGCAAAAGTTAACTTTTCTCTTTGAAGCAAAGTCAGCTTAAGCTACTCCAACCCTACCTATGTGTTTCTGTCCCTCTCAGTTGTACTGCTGAAATTACTTGTGGGATCCCATAGCAAACCAGATCAGGAAACTGATCTGTGCTAAATTTTGGTTTTGGCAAGGTTATTTTTAACCAGGACTGTTTCATAGCGTAGGATTTGCTGGCTCAACTGAGAGATGGGTGAGGAATGAGCAAGAGCGGAGAAAATGCTAAAGCTGGTTTTGCTTGATACTGAGAAAAGTATCTGTGGAACCACAGCCCAAAGAACTGGAAGTAATTACATGATGATAATTAACCTGGGGAGCTAATTTGTCTGCGGTATAGAAATTGCAGTGTGTAAGGTAAGCAAGGTTTGAAGACTTAGAGCAATAAAACTCGGCTTTAGGTTCTGCCATTTCGGAAGGCTCTTATTTAGTGATTGTTTTCATTCTGTATAGTGAGGGCAGTTCCTAAAGTGAGGAGTCATAAGAAACAAGAACTGGTGGGGATCAACAGGTTCTTGACTTAAAGTCCCAAATGTGTTGAAATGCTTGAACAGAAATATAAGCTAATATGTTAACTTCCAGGTAAATTATTTTTAACGCAGCAAAAGATTGTTTTTTTTTTTTTCAGTATTTCACCTTCTTACAAGACCCTACCATCAGTATCAGAGACTTTTCCTACGCTGAGAACGATGATTGAAGTACTAAATACAGACTCGTCTTATTGTCTAAAAAAAACTATAGCTGTTGTGTAATTTATACAAATAAAAGACCAAGATATGCTGCTCCTTAAATTATTTTGAAGGGGAAAATATGGTCAAACTGGGTTTATTATTTATTTATTTATTGATAAATAGAGTACACAAACTTATTTGAGTAAAAGGAAATCTTTGTGACCAGTAATATTAAAAAAAGGAAAAAAAATAAAAAAAATAAATTAACTTATTTTATCCTGACAAGCTCTAACAAGAAATACAGCTGTCTGGGGGGGGGCAAAATGAAGAGCAATGAGAAATTTCCATCTCACTTAGGTTCTGAATGTTCTGCAGGTAAAGATTTACTTTAAGAAAAAAAGTGCATTGGGAATACCACTGTGCAACTTCCCTTTTCAATTTTTTTTCTAAAGCCTCTGTCTTCCGCATGGAAAACCTCGAGAAAATGTGTGAGTAATTGGTAAATACACAGACATTTCGTGTAATGTAATCCAGTGAAGGAACAGATGTCAGCTTAAAGGAATGGGTTTTAGGAGAACACAATTTGGAAACAAAAACAAACAAATTACATTCGGGCTTAGCTTCTTGGTGAGTAAATGTCAAAAACACAGCAACAGTGCATTAGTTTCTCTTTCCATGTACCCATTGGTGGCGGTATCTGGCAAAAGATATCAACAAACTTGAGAGCATATTGGGAGAACTGTCTAGGGCTGCCTGGGTTGTTTTTGTTGGAAGGGGACTGATGGAAAGACAGGCTTCCTGTAGGGTAGAGCAAATTCAGTTCAGACAATGTGGACAATACCATGAACCAATTTCTCATTGTCATAGTCATATTACTTCCAGTGAGTCTTAACTGAATTGTACTTGTTTTAGGTTGGGCTCTGTGACTTCAGATCTGTTTCTCAGGTTAAATGAACTCAGAAAAGGCAAGCAATGTTGGGACAAATGTCTAGTTTCCTCAGTGACTTTTTTTTTTCTGCCTTAATAATCAACACTTCTGAAAATGCACAGAACTTTTCTGTTTTAGATATAGATTTCAGCTTGTTTAATATTGATGATCTATCCTGTGATACTGTTACTGTCATCTTTTACACACTCTGTATACTTTCTTCCAATTTTCCGGAGTTTAGGGCTTTGTGCAATAGCAACTCTCTGTCCTAATCATGCAGCACAGGATATTGTAAAGAACAAGTTATTTTCCACGGGAGAGGTGAAAATATCCTGCATACCACTTTTTTTTTTTTTTTTTTTTTTTTTTTTTTTTTTTTTTTCTGGCTACAGCACAATGCAATCAGAATACCCTCTTTAATTAAAAAAAAAAATAGAAAAGAAAGAAATGCAGCAAAGCCTCAAGGATGTTGATATAGTTGAACTGCTTTATAGTGGGGCTGAAAATAGTGTAGATTATTGAAGGGAAAGTGTTGATTATTCTGCACAATGTGATTCTGTTTTGGATTCAAAGTGAGCTCTGTGTGGGTATGTATGTTCAGATTTGTGTACGTCCTGGAGCAAGGCAAAAAAAAAAGGAAAAGCCACAAAATAAGTTAGAAGCAGCTCTGAGTACTGACAGCCAATTGGGGGGGGCTTGATTTAAATTCGATATTTGTTAACTTGATCCCTGGTAGCATAGGAGCTAGCTGGTAGCTAGTCTTGAATGTTCATGTGGGTTTTCCTAGAGCTATTTCTAAATGAAACCTGAAAAGTGGATGTGTACTATGTCTACATTAGGAAGCAGCACATCCCACCCAGTATGAGTAGAACACTTCCCACACTATTAATTTCAGAGGTCTTTTTCTATACTTGTGAACTGACTGCTCACTGCATTTGGAATGCATGTTAGCAATGCATCTTCTGGTTTGGACTTCTTGGATGAAACAGCATGTATTGTGAGACCCTGCTGCGGTGGGGAAAAAAATGTGGTAAGTGGAGATGACCAACTTCAAGAGTGTGTTCCTGATCAAACTAAAATAGTGATGCATATGTATCCACAGGAACTTTTTTTCATGAAATCTTATATTCTAAGTTTACATGTTGAAAATATTATTGTAGGGAAAAAATGTGCTTTTCTACTTAGCGCCTTCTACCATCTGTTGCCAAAACATTTTGCTGCCCATGTAGTAAGTATGTCTCTAAGAACAAGTGCTATTACAGCATTAACTTCCAGCTAATAAACTAGAACTACAAGTTCAGTTGGAAGGGACCTACAAAGATTAAGTCCAACCACCTGACCACTTCAGGGCTAAGATTATAAAGCATATTGATGAGGGCTTTATCCAAATGCCTCTTGAACACTTACAGGCACGGGATATCAACTGCCTTGTTAGGGAAGCCTATTCCAGTGTTTGACTACCCCCTTTTTACAGGGCTGCTCTCCAACCGCTCATCTCCAAATCTGTACCTGTGTCCAGCGTTACTCTGAGCTAACTTACGGTATTGTTACTATACTTGTAAGCAGAAGTTATGTGTGAAGGCAGGAGGAACGAAGAAGTAGCATTAAAGATGTTTTTTAATCCTAACTTGGGTACGTCTGAGTCGGTAGGTCTAGGATCTCTTTCAGGCTTAGCATGGAGCTTTGTACGGGAGCTAAAGAGATGGCAAGGTTCGATTTGATGGAAAAACCGACCCACCTCCCAGCCAAGGGAAGGATCCAGTGTGTGGTGTCTTGAAGTCAACGTCTGTTTCTCAGGTATCAGAAGGCAACTACAATGCCCATATCTGAGCACAGTTTTCTAAAAGCCTATTACTCTCTGCTCCTGCTTGTTTGTAGGAGAAGTATTAAATAAGTTCCAGTACATATATTTTATCAAGGGGTACAAAACGTGTATACCCAAAAAGCAAATCTAGGGGAAAAAAGGAAACGTTTACAATCCACGTTAGTAGCCATTAGTGCACTTCATTGTATTGATAAACATCTGGAAGACTTTGGTATAACTTTGAGAAAGGAAGTGAAACACATCAAAAAAAAAAAAAAAAAAAAAAAAAAAGAAGCAGAATTTCATATGCTGACCTAAAATTCATTAGCAAAGCTATAATAAAGGCAAATTTGACCATCTGTCTGGTGGGTACTAATGGAAACGCATTTTAAACTTTCTTGGTCAGAATTTACATTAAGGCCTAACTTGAGCATTTCTTTCTAAGTAAGGGTAAAGTAGCCTTGTGAGTTTTCATTGAAAGAATTGAGTTATTTCACCACACTTTTACTTGAGTACCTTTCCCTGCCCCGTTATAAATAAGCACTGTTTTCCTCTATGATGCTTTCTATTTAAAGGTCTAAAAGGGTCTAAAGGTCAGAAATATCTATTAGATACCATTATGGAGGAAAGGAATCATTTTATTTCTACATCATGGTGAAAGGTTCAATAAACAGCGAAAGATTCCTAAATTGGTGCCTTGATTGTATTCAAATACTGGGATCTTTCCTTTAGACCTGTACATTTTAGTATTATTCACTGATAAGGGGGAAATCTATTTTGGTATTGACCAGGAAGTTCTTGGAACTGTAAAATAGGAGCTGTTTTGTTTTATGGCTTTGATAAGAGGGAGTAGAGAATTGACAGTGAGGAAGAGGAAGATTACCCAGACAAACAAGCCGTGTGGAGCTGTCCAGGTTTTCTCCTCCTTATTCATTTTTACCCATGTGGCTGACTTCATACCCATCCCCTTGCTGACAGACAAAAAGATTGCTAGTGGCAGATGAAGGGAGGGTAGGCAAAGCGTGTGTTGCATCCGCGTGTGTGTGCATAGGTGCTTCAAAGGCTTGTTTCTCTGGGCGATACATATGACTAAGAAAGTGAGCTGCAGTCAAATAATGCTCTCAAACAAGTTTAACAAACAGAACAAGATTATATAACTGGACTGGTATGTGAGGATGTGGAGAACTGTAATTATCTCCTTAGAAGTAGATATGTGGAGAAATCTAATTATCATTTTTCATTCTCTCCTGTGTCATCTTAGACAACTGGTCTAGCTATCTTTTGAGCTTTTAAATGGGAACGCAGATGCATTGCAGGCCCAACCCAACCACTTATCTATTAATATTATAGAAAGTATGAGGAGAAAAATAGGTTAAGCAATGGAAACCCATTAATCTGAACCTCAGTATTTGTGAGACTTCATAATATATTTTTAAGATCATAAAAATTCTTGTGCAACTACCCAGCACAAAAGGCAAAACAGATTTAGTCTTAATATATTTACTTGTCTTTGTAAGCCACCTTTTTCTCTGTGTTTCCACATGCAATTAGGACTTGATCCAGAGTACACTTGTACAGAGCATGAAGAGACCTCTGAAAGGGTGAAACAAGGTGGTGCTAGGCAACTAAGGTTAGTAGTTTAATCTTGCAGGTTATATGGATGGGTTAACAAAATGTAACCCAGAATAGCAGATAAGGAGAACTCAATGTCTGAAAGTACCTGAAACGTGCTGGAAATTATAATCGACAAAAATCAAGTCTCTTATAATTTCTCAATGCTGAATTCCAAGTTTTAGTAGCTGCAATCTACCTAAAATTTGCTGCTATCACCTGGCTGTGGGAAAGGCATACGAAATTCTTGATTATGTCAAGAATATTTTGAAAATGTTACATTGCACTGATGGGCTCCACTCTGGGATAGCAGTACACTGGGGAATTCTGGTATACAGCTCCAGCCATCTGGGGTCAACATCAGACTTCATCCGGCAGCACACAGAGAGAGGCTAACACTAAACAGGCTGCTGGAGTGAAGGCTGGTTTGACGCAGGCTCTCCCTGTAAATACAGTAGTAGGAAAAATAGATTTGGAGAAAATAATTTAGGTTAGAAAGGACCATGCTCTTGGCACAAGCTGGTCATAATGCTGGCAAGATTTCAGAAAACGGGCAGTTTGGTAATGAAACTTTTTTTTAAGCTGATGTGATGGTTTTGTACTGCACTCTTGCTCTAGATAGTAAACTCGTGAGCAGACTCGTGCTGTGGCTGTCAAAAATCCCTTATAATTTATGGAAGAGGCCAGCGCCACGTGGAAACTCTGCAGTCCGCAATTGTCTTCCTTAATCTCAGCAACAGAAGCAGTAGCAACAGGAGTGCTGTGACACAGTGAGCATTCACCGCTGCCACTGTTCTTCCCCAAGTTTCCACCCCACACTTATCCTAATTCATCAAACATTTGAGAGCGTTCTTCTTCCTCTTGCAGCACACCGAAGACAAAATAAAAAGCCACCGGTCATTTCAGTCCGTCGGAAATGGCTTTATTCTGGCGATCGGGATACGTCCTCAGAGCTCAGCCCCACTATGCTGTTACTAGCGGGTGGAGCCGTTACACTTGGGCTGCGCCTTTTGGGGTTTATTTTACCACCTAACACAGTTGTTTTTGACCGGCCACCTGTCGGGCTGGACGTAAGGGGCAGGACGGCTCCTCCAGAGGGGCCGGTGCGTGTGAAGGAGCCGAAGACAAGAGGGGGCTCTCCGGGGGCAGGGGGGCCGCCCCCCGCTGCTGCCGGCGCCGGGTGGGCTCCGCAGGGGCTGTCCCGGGGGCCGGCAGCGCTTCTCCTGCCCGCGTCCTGCCCCCGTCCCGCAGCGCCGGGAGCCGGGCGGCAGCGCTGGGCGTGCGGGGGGCGGGCTGGGGGCGGCGGCCGGCGTTTATAGGGAGCGAGGGGAGGCGGCGTCTGCGGGAGCGGAGCCGGGAAGGGAAGGGAGGAGGAGAAGAGAAGGGAGGAGGCGGTTCCCGCTCCCGCCGTGCGAGCTCGGCCGGCTCGGGGCGTGCGGGGCTGGCGGCGGGGTGGCCATGGCCTCCATGGCGGCGGCGATCGCCGCCTCCCGCACGGCGGTGATGAACGGCAACCGGCCGCTGGACGAGCGGGAGCGCAAGCGCTTCAGCTACTTCTCCTCGCTGAGCCCCATGGCGCGCAAGATCATGGCGGAGAAGGAGCGGATCCGCGAGCGCTACGGGCCCGAGTGGGAGCGGCTGCCGCCCCGCCAGCAGGACGAGATCATCGACAAGTGCCTGGTGGAGCCGCACGTCCAGGCCCGCTACGCCGCGCACCGCGGCGCCGCCCGCCCGCCGCCGCCGCCCGCCTCCTACCCCAGCCTCCGCCTCAACACGGGCCAGAAGCTGGTGCGCTTCGGCGACGAGGTACCCGAGGCGCCCGGGGGGCCGTGCCCGCCCCCGCCCCCGCTGGGCGCGGCCGCCGGAGGGGGCTCCGCCATGGCGGGGCCGGGAGCGGCCCGAGGGGGCGGGCAGGGCGGGCGCCCCGGGGCGCCGAGGGACGGGGTTCGGGGGGCTCCCGGTGAGGAGCGGGTGCCGTGTTGTCCCCCCGCCGCGTGTGCCCGAGGGCGGGGGGTGGTGGTCGCTGTAAGGGGAGGTTAAAGGCGGCCCCTCGAAGTTTGTCCGGGATAAGCAGGAGCGATCCCGAAGTGGATTTTATTAACAAAAAAGAGGCGTAGAGAGGAGGCCGGTGGCAGCGCCTTCCCGAAGCCGTCCGGCCGCCGAAGGCTGGGCTGGCGCTGGACGCGATCCCCTGCTGGAAAGGGACTGCAGGGAATGTTTACCCCGAGTTAAACCTCTTCCTTTTTGCTCCTAATTTTAGATACGGTTAAAAATATAACACAGAAAACATTCCACCTCTTGGTGTTTTTGACACCTTAGAAAATGCAGTCTTTTCCACGTTATGTGCCAGGAAATACAAGGGTGTGGAAAGATAGATGACAAAAAGTATGGACTTTGAAGCTCCTGAGAGCCACCTATTTAATGGCAAAGTGTGGCGGATGCTCCCGGAGAGCACAGGTACGAGGGTGCCCTGTCTGGAACAGCTGGTGTCTGCACGGAGTGTACAGAGTGTGAGGAAGATGGACTGGTAATTATCTGAGAAGACCTAACAGTGCTCTTCACACCCTGTATCCCTCCTGCTCCTTGTGTGAGATTTCCTTTGGTTTGCTTGGCTTTGTTTTCAAATCTTGGTATGATTACAGAGCCAATATCTCCCCAAAAAAGTTCATTTACTTTCTTAAAGTGACCTGTTGTTAATTAACTTACGTGACTGCTACCAGAACAAGGCAATCTGCTCCTGCACTTGTAATCAGCAATCCAATTTAAATTGAGCAGCGCTTCTTTTAGCTACCTCACCGGTATCTTGTGCACTAAGGTCTGGAAGAAGTGTTTGAGGCATCGTGGCTCCTAACTGGCTTTGTGGTAGAAGGCTGCTGCCTGTGCCTCGTGTGCTGGGAAGGTAGGACGATGCGCAGCACGCACATCGCATCTAGAGCCAGGCAGTGCACGCTCATGTTTAGTTTTATACAGTCTGTGATACCAGAAATTCTGGGTAGATATTTTCTGGTAATAAACCATCCCTTTTAGTGAGAAAGAGTGTACAGAAGGACGTGGACAAATTTGCTTGCACAAGCAGTGTTTGCAAGGAAACCTAAACTTGAAGTTACTTTTTAAAGGACTTAGGTTAATGACTGTGGAAACCGAATGCGTTCAGCTTTCCTGGTCTCAGACAGCTCTGCTGTGCGTTCTGCTTTGAATTATGTGGATCCAGAAGGAAAGAAGCATGTAGTAGGTTGTTGTGCTGCACCATATGGAAATAATCATTTCCTGCTCAACAAAAGTACAACTAGAGAGTCCATCTCCAATGTGGCAAGTCATTTTCTTTCTCCTCTTCCCCCAAAATACAGCTGTGATGCAAATAATACTGTTCTTAGCCTTTTTGTAGCCATTAAATGAAGAAAGCGTGGCTCATCAAAATACGTGATGCATAGTATTTAATTTTGGAAGCATCTGCCTCAAATGACTTCCTCCTTGACTTCCAAGCTGAAGTTAATATAAATTGCTTTTCTGAAGAAAGGTTCCACTTGTTTTGGCACCCTCCATTTCCATTTTAGTTCTTCCAATAGCACTATTGAGCCTTGGAGCTTTTCCTGGCTCCTCATCTGATAGCTTCCTCTCCCCCCGCTCCCCTTCTGGCATCCAACCTGATTTTTGGACATTTGCCCTGGCTCAGTAATTGCTCCTCCGCGTCCTACTGTTACAGAGCCACCGCAGCCAGTCTCTTGCCATTCCAGGTCAACTTTCCAGGCTTGCAAATGCTTTGCCTACGGAGCTCTGTTACCGTGCTGCCTTCTGAGCTGGCAGCTTTCCGAGCCGTGCTGCTGCTGTCTGTAAGATGTAGCTGCTGCACGTACCACGCTCACCTAGCACTTGCTCGGAGGGCAGCTGGATTGCTCCTGGCTCCTGCCCCTGTCTCTTGGTGTTCGGTATCCTGAGGTAAGGAAGCAGAGAGTAGCCTGCATACCCCCCAGATTGTTAATTGATATTGTAGCCCTTACAGCGTGAGTGTGCTGGTCCAACAATGTCCTTGGTGACGCCCGTTCCACAAGTGTCACATTTGGCCACAGGAGCATTGCTCATCTTCCCTGCTAAGTACTGTTGAAATCTGGAGTGATCTACGCTTCTTGCTTAAGCATGAAATATTGATCTTCTTCTTGTGTTCTTCGGAGCACTTGGGAGAAAGCAAAGCAAGGATGAATGCTGAAAATGCTGATGTACCCATCCAGAACTCTCAGCATTTCCTTCCCACTTTAATGCACGTGGCCACTTTGATAAGCTGGTACAGAGGATATATTTAGTGGTATATATTATATTTCTGGACGGTTTGTTCCCTCTTTCTCCTCCCACCTCTTCCCATAGATGGTTTCTAACACCAAACTGATTTCCTGAACTTCTAGTGCAGGACTGCAGGCTCTCAAAGTGTAAACATTCTTACATTTTCAAAACATCTTTCAGTACATTGCCCGTGTGGGAAGGCTGTGACAGAAAATAGATGCGCGGTGGCAGGACCACAGCATCCTGTAGGCATGATCCAGTAGTGTCGTAGTGCCAGAGTGCTGTGGCACCACGTATGACTGCTGACAAATGCCTGGAACCATCTGAGTCCGACGGCTCCTGCTCTTTCGTTACTTCACCCTCCCTGCAGCATTGCCAGACCCCGACTTACTACCTGAAGTTGTGTGTGCACTGTGAATCTCACGTGCTGCTTTTTAATCTGCCATCCTGCTGTCAAAGAACTGACCGCACTTCAAAAATATACAAAAAGCTTGATGAGAGAAATGGAAGGGCAGGACCGGACTGCCTGACTCCACTGTTTCACTGCCAGAGTTTGGCACTCAGCATGGTTGATGTCTGCCTACGTGCTCCACACTGTCACGGTGAGGATGCACCTAACTACAAACAGCAGCCGCTGACGTGTCCACCTTTAGTTTCATGATGTCAAGTAAGACTTGCAAGTTGAAACAGGCCCCAGAGTACACCAGCTTCATATCCGTGATGGGGTCACAGACCCTGCTGTTTTCCAGCAGCTGCTCTTAGCAAAAACCGTCTCTTGCCTCTCGGGTTCTGTTTTCTAGCACCATGTGCTCCAGGCCAAGCATATATTTTCGTCTCTTCCAGGCTAACGGGGTCATTTACACCCCCGTGAAAGATTTTTTGACCTGTTTGCTGAAGATTTACTGACTTGTTATGTGCACGTGGGCACAAGAGAGAACTGTTTGTCGCTTCACCATCCCTGCCTGTGTCCAGACAGTCTAGGTCTTCTGGACAAGGGATTTCGGATGCTGCAACCTTCAAGCAGAGCTTCATCTTTCCTAGCAAGGCTCCAATTGCTGATGTTTCTCCAACTGGTAGAAAATAGGGTTAACTGAGCAGAGAAAAATCTGGAAGTAAAATTTGGGATTTAATGCAAATGTAACATAAAGGGGTTATTTTTGAAATACATCAAAATTGTGTTAAGCATCTGACTTGATAGTTGATGCCACTGGATCCTCCCCCTTTAGTTTAGTGGAGGACAGTTTAGATATTTAGCTTGCAGCAAATTCTGCCATCTCTCCATACTGTCCCTGTTTATCCACAAGTGTGACGTGCACATAGATTCAAGGCCTGATTATTTTTATCTTTAATTCTTTTTTTAAGGCATATTGAATACTCAGAGGTACTGAGCAATTCAAAGAATTGGACTAACAATAAATAAATAAACTTTCTGTTGAAGAAAATGCCATGTGATTTAGAAAATGTTAAATAGTTTATGTGGATGAAAGACAGGTAAGAGTTTTGTTAGTTTCATTCCATCTTTTAATAGGGAAGCTTGACTTACCTGCCTGAAGGTGGGTGCTGTATTCGTGTTGCTTAGCCTTAAGAAGTTTGTCACCAAGCCAAAGAATCAACCCTTTTATCTCCTACTTAGAAATGCCTTAAAGCAGCAAGTATTCAATACAGCAATAGCTTTAATATAATGTCTGTTATAGATTTGTGCTTTTTTTTAATAAAAAAACAGAGTGCAATTTTTGAGTGCAATTAAACCACAACAACCAGCAAGTCCTGTTCCGATAATGCTTCTGAGAGGCATTTGCCAGCACAGGAACGCATTTCATGGTAGTTTTGGGATGGCATGGTCATTGTCAGCTGCTCTGAGCAATGCTTGTGTCAGACAGCCTGGCATCTCTCTCCCAGTGTCTTCCATTTCGAAATTCTCGTGCTGTTTGGCAATGCGGTGCCTACATCTAGCCAGCATAGTATAAGAATCTTTTTAATATATTCTGCAGCTGGTTGTTGAAGTCAAGTGTATGACCAGATTTTAGTCTCTCTTTCTCTCTAATCCCCCCCCCCCCCTTTTTTTTTTTTTTGCAAGCTATGAAATATGTTGCATGAGGCCCGCTTTCTTACAAATGGGTTCTTTAACACTGGTGAACAAAAGTTTATTTATTTGGCTTCTTTCTGGAAGAGAGCTTTGTGTGCTGAAAACAAAAGCTGATCAGATATGGATCACGTCTAATCCGTGCTGATGTTAAATAAATAGCCTCAAAGCTATTTTTTTTAAATCCCACTCCATTTACTTTTGTGAATATTAAAATTGTTTATGTTTTTGCTCCCATTTTCTTCAAGCATGAGATAACTTGTTTGTTGCACAGAAAACAAAATTCTTTCTCGGATTTAGTTGGTGACAGACGTGCATCAGGCACATCAGACAGGAAGCGGCAGAGCTGCGCTGTTCTCCTGCTGCTCTCTTGGTCTTCTGCATGTCCTCTGAGGCACAAGAGATGGAGGCCACAGACTTCCTTCCCCTCTATGACAGTGGACAGAACTGGTAACTGTCGATTTAATTCTAGCTTCAAGGACACTTCAGGTAACCACAGACATCAACTCCTTGAAGCTTTGAACCATGTGTTACGAAATAGATTGCTAGATCCAGTGGAAGACTTCTTCAATAAGGGCAAAGCTCTTCAGATTTACTGGCTGGGAAGTGGAAGTGTGCTGGGAAGTGGAGCCTGAAATACAATGAACCATTTGTGGAAGCAAAAAAAACTGTGCTTTTCTTTCCGGGAGCCCCTCCAGCCTAATACGTGTCTACTACTTACATCTTTAGAAATTATGTAACAAAGTCTTAGGTCTTGTCTCTGATATGAACCTTTTAACAACCAGTACCAAAATACCGTTAGTTCATTTCAGGAGCGTTTTGTCTATCTAAACTGGAGATTGAGGTTATATGCCCAGAAGTTCAGTGGTTGTTGAAGACAACAATTTCTAGTAGGTGGAAAGCTGACCAGCTCCGTTCTGTAGGGAATGATCTGTCCTGCTGTATGACACCGTCCTACCTTCACTCAGTCTTCCTCATGCTGCTTTCCTATCCCTCTTCAGGCAGAGTTTTCTGAGCAGCAGCACCAGCTCTTCTCTGAGCTGAGGATGCCCAGAGAACAGTGGGGGAAGAGGTGACTCCTCCCAGCTCTGTCTATGCTTGTCCCAAATAAAGGACAAGAAAGAACTGGCCCTTTTGGATCCAGGACAGCATGGCCATGGGATCCAAGACAACATGGCCATGCCTTGCTGCCAGCTTTAGGATTGGTTTGTGGCTGCTCTGCAGCCACATGCGTAAATGGATCTGTATCACAGTCCTTTACAAGGGCTGTTTGGGCTTAATGTGCCCTCCTTGTTACCAACACAAGTTTTCCTTTTATTTTCTGCTGGAAATGCCTGACAGTTAATAGTTCATTTAAACCACCCATACGTGTACAGCTGGCTGACCTACAATCTGTCCCAGTTTATTATTGGGATCAGTCTCATAATGAGTTTTTTATCCCCTGCTCTCCAGTTCCTCATGAACCGTGAGCCTTCTGACAAGAAGACGAAGCTTCCTTTAAACTCCTGAGGTAAAATACACTGACAACTCTGTTAACATCCGGAGTTTTGAGGCTCTGTGACAGGAGTTTGCTGGACTTCATTTCTATTCTCTAGTGCTGTGGTTGAAGGCCAGAACTAATTTGTCCAGACCCCACATGGACACGGATAACAGTCCTACCTCCAGTGCGTGAGCCCTCATCCAGCAGCTGGGCTCACCAAATGCTCTTTCCAACACGTGTTCCCCCCGGGCCGTGATTCCTGTCGTGCATCCTTCAGAAGTGGGCTTACAGCTCTGCCAGTTTCAGATGCAGAAGATCCATTTCTAAAATGGTTTTGAAATAATTTGCCAGCTCACCTGCTGCAAGGCATCTCCCCAAAGTGCTATGGCATTCCCGTGTGGTCGGCAGCACTGCACAGGGCAAATTCTGGTAAAAGTTAGAATTGACAATAAAACAGACTTTTACTCACTTTTTTTCCCTTAAACAGCAATAAATAAGAGTATCGTCTTCTAGAATGAGAGAACCTACTGTTACACCAGTGTTCGTGGCAATTAATTTCCTGTGTCAAACTTTGTTTTTGGTCAGAATACCTGGTCCAGCAGAGCCCAGGCTTTCCCTTTCAGGTGGTGTCTGATCAGCCTGGTTCTTTAGATTTCAAAAGTATTTCCTTCCATCCTCCCCTTAGAGTCTAAGATCTTGGCCAGTATAGAATTAGGCAGGTAAATCTTGCTTTTTTATCCTCACAAAAGAGTGAGGGATTACTGTTGTATAACACAAACACTTTGCTGCTAGAAACCCTGTGTTTCACAAGCGAGAAAGAATTGGAGATTGCCATGATTTCATGTTTAGATAGGGGATTCCTAAGCAGGAGTTAGCTTTAAACGCAGTCTAGTTCTATTTAGAAGTGTGAAACAAGCTTTCCAGGTCTTGTCCTGTCCTCTCCTTCCCAATGCATGGTTACTCCAGGCCTTTTTCCATCCGTCCGTCCGTCCATCCTTCTGATTCCTGTTCCTCCCCTGTGGTGGCTAAGCAGCGTTACACTTGGCGTGGAGGCTGCAACTCATTACCTCTGCCCGTGTGAGCATCCAATGTACAAATAAGTCTCATCCATAACTAGAACTAAAAGTACAATGCTTTTATTGCAAGTTCTGAAAAAACGTGCACAATATGTTTGTTTTTCACCCCTTCTTTCTCAGTGTGGGTTGCGTGTCTTTCTGGAGGGCATGCTATGTGTGAAGAGATTACCTGAATTTCTCAAATTGGGATTATTCTCCTAATAATAATTTATTAAATTTTATTCCATTACTCATTCTGACCTTAGTTATGAAGCTGAAATACAGTAATTGCACACACACTCTTCCATCTGTGGAGCAGGGGAATTGGGGGAATTGGGACTTTATTTCCCTAAGGCCCCCAATCCTTGACTTAATTCTATCCCTGTGTGTTGCTAGTAGCTACCAAGGAGAATGTAAAGTAGAAAATTGGAGCTATAATACATTTTAAAGTGATTTATAGAGAAATCATTTCCAGAAGTTTAGACCACGTTAAATCTTCATATGCTTGGGTTAAATTGTCAGGTTAAAATGGAATACTAATTGGTAGTCCTTCCCTCAGAGAACTCAGTGTTAAAATGTAATCAGTGACATCTAGAAACAGTGCTCTCACTTTTTAGCTAGTTCTGTGGTGGTGATTATGCTTCCAGCCGTGCAACATAATATTATCTGCATGATTTTCTGAGCAGGTAAAGCTGTTCTGAGTTTTACATTCTTGAATTTTATTTCAGGACATAACTTGGCAAGATGAACACTCGGCTCCATTCTCCTGGGAAACGAAGGTGAATATGCAGCACTTTTATTTTTAATGTTGGTTTGTCATTTGATGCTGTTCTTTCTGCTTTTGTAATATCTTCATTTTGATACTTGATAGGCCAATGTCGCCTTTATTCTATGGGAGCTGTGTAAAGTGACCGTACTCAAATGGAACAGGGCTGGTGTGCTTCGATTTACGGCAACAAAAGCACAAAATGTACTTTCTATACTAATGTTCTGACTTCAAGTGCAGGTGTAAAACTGATTCATTCAAATTATTTGATTTTTTTTTTCACGGCAAACTTTCAAAACAATTTTCCATGTTTAGTGAGGACAGGAAATTTAATCTTGTTATTGTGTAAACATAACTAAACATAACTGCATTTCAGTTTAGAAGGCAGGAATAAAGTCGTTAGGGAATGGGGCGAGAAAGGTACATGTATCTAGTAACTTCATCAGAAGCTTTTTTTTTTTTTATAGCCTATCTTATGCTCCATCTTTTTGTTATGTATCAGAATGTAGTAAAACTTGTTAACCTGGGGCTGTGCTGAAAGCATTGTGTTCTTTCCAAAAGGCAGCTCCTTCAAAAATAATGTTGTTGTTGTTGTTTTCTGTGGTGGTGATGTGTGTATATATATATATAAATATATATATTATTTTTTTTTTTTACTTTGCCCCTGATATTTTTTTAAAGTATTATTTACAATGGGATTCTCATAAGGCTAAAATAGAGCCAGATTTCCCCATGTTTGTGAACCTGAAGTGTGAGGAAACAAACGCGGTTGTACCATGTTTCTAGTGGGAAAACACAGCTCATTGCCTTTCTCAGCTGGGTATGGTGGCCTTGTTAGTTTAATCACACCCTTAAGATTTTTTGTTTTCTGGATTTATCTGCCAGAGAAAGCTGCTTTTCCCCCACCTTCCTTTTTTTTTGCCCTTGAAATATGTAGATATCATGTATGAGCTTATGTATATAATCTTAGGCTAATGCAGGGTAATTACCTGGAAATACCAGTGAACACTAAATTAATCCAGTTGACCCAGCCCTGAAGTTGTTGTCAGCCTTCCTGCTCAAGGTCACTGCCTCTGGCTAGCACCCCATCTGCTCTCTGCAGATGTGGATTACCCTATAACTTGCTGTGGCTTCTGGATCCCTGCACCCTACACTGCTACAGTTCAAGATAAACCATCGCCCGTCTTCAGTGGCCTTAAAATTGTGTTATAAGCTGCGGGGGGTCAGGCGGGTTTCTGGCGGTGGGAGCCAGCTGGCTCAGTCAGGCCCTGTTGCTTTTTAGGACTCTTAGAAGAAGCAGCCACTGGCTTTTAGGAGAATGCTCATGAGACTTGTAATGTGTGTGAGCTTGGGTGAATCAGTCAAGAATACTAGTGAGAAGAGTGTGCCAATAAGGAGAAATAAATGGCGTGCTGGAGACAGTTATGTTGTCTCTCCTGTACTTTTTCATGCAAACTCCAAAACTCCGTCTTGGGAACATGGCAGGAGTAATATTTCCAGGCTCTGTCTCGATATGATTCGGTAACATCTGAATATGTGAACTGGAGATGGCACTGCCTGTGACACCCTGCTCCATAGTGAGTTGTACCTGTAGCCAGATGGGTTTTCTCTTTAGCTGGCAGTTGTCTTTTCAATGCTTGTATGTTTAGTGAAGCTTTTTTGAACCTGACCTGTGGCTTTTCCCTTGCTGCTTAAGACTATTTCTGCTGTCCTCCTGGTGTCTCAGAGTAAAGGATGATGCTCCAGTTTCTTGCCTTTCAGTAACGAATGGAGGATCGCAAAATGACATGCAAACCCTTGCGTGACTCCGAAGAAAAGTGAGGTGGGGGCAGGCTGCTTTAGGAATAATTTTTGTCTCAGCTAATCAAGATGTGCTTCTGGCTTTCCCCTTCTCTCCTTGCTGACCAGAGATAAAAGCAGTGCTTCAGCTGCAGGGTGAGAAGCTGAACGACCTTTTCATTGAGCAAAGCTCCAGAGAATCCATTTTGTCCTGCCTCGTGGTGTGTGGGTTGGTTGCTTTGTGTGGGTTCCTCCTTTTGTTTTCTTCCCAGTGCCTCATCATGCTGTGGCAGTCTTTCAGCCCAACCCTTCAGCTGCTGCCTCTCTTGCTTCTAAAGGCTGATGTCTTGCTTCATGCTTACTCTTTGATCTCGTCCCTAACCAGTACTTTAGCAGGAGAATACTGGAATGCAATTTCTCCATGAGGTAGTGCCTGAGTAGAAAATAGTCTTGCCCAGTCAGTCCAGCATGGGCCAACAGCAAAAAAGCCTGAGTGAGCCTGAATAAGGTTGCTATGTTGTGATGCATGGTCAGAGTCTTCTGAGCCAGATCTCCCACTGTTATTTTAGGGTGTCAGGCTCTTCCCATTTCGTTAGCTCTACCTCAGGATGGGCTATTCTTTCCATAATATTCTTTTCCCTGATCTGCTCATGAAGAGTTGTTCTGTTTTGTTTTTTCCATGTTATTGCCATGCTGATGAAATACCTTCATTCTCTTGCAGCTTTGTACGAATGTGCTTTGCGTTACCTGAGGGAGGGAATGTGACATTTAATGTCTACTTTTGCAGAGAAAGAGAAAATAGAGTTTTAAATCAGTAAGGCCGTTAGGCTTCATTTTTATTTTTAACTCTGAGACTGAACAAAAAATATAAAGTAGGGAAATCAGTAGTTGCCTGTAGGACAACTATTTTAGGACAGCTGAGAGGGTAGTGAGAACAGTAGGGAAGAGGGGAGGGTACGTTGTCTGCATGTTGGAGCTGCTCTCAGCTGTTGCAGTGATGACAATGCTGCTTCCAGCTGATTAGGCATGGACACATTTTTCTTACAGTAGCTAGTGCAGCGAATTCCCTGATTTCGTGGCTGTTCCACTTGCCATGAGAACAGTGTACTAAACTGCTTTCGTTTCGGACAGAATGCAGTTGGAGGGCTCGATAACCTCTCTTCTGTCAAAAGTAAATTTTCAGTGCTCTCATTTTAGACACCGACGTGAGATAAGGGTTAAGTTGTTCGTAACATGTCAAATACGCATATGAGTGTCTCTAGCATTTTAAGTTGTTTGAAGTCATTTGAAGTTCTCGTCTTACCTCTTTGCTTTGTTTCCAGGTTAAAAAATAGAAACAATAAATTTTTGAGCGAGCTGTTAGGCAGCATTTGAAAGATGTAATATTTTTATTAGAACACTGTAGCACTTCTCAAAAGGAAAATCACTTAGGAAGCAACATGTTCTCATGGCACTGCAAATAAACTGACATTTTAAAGCTCGGGTCGGAGTTGGACAGTGATTTGGTTCATGGGTGGAGCCCTCATGAATATAACACATCATGAAATGTGGGTTACGTTTTTTTAACTGAAGCTAAAGCCAGGTTTGTGAATTTAGGTCATTCTATTTACGGCTTCAGGTTTAAGTGAGATGAAAGCTGACATTCTGGCTGAGTTTAGGCTTTGAGGTTTCTTGGTCTGTTTGATGTAAAAATTCAGTGAAACTCGGCACGGACCTCAAGATACAAATGGAAAACAAGAATCATGCTTGCTTTTGGAAATAAAATCTGTGAAACTTTTCCTGAACTCAGAACTTTCTGTGTTGCTTGCTGTTGTTGTTTTTTGATGAATTTAGTATGGGCAGAAAATATAATTTCAGTCTGCTGCCTCAGCTAACATGTTGAATGCATGGAGCAGCATGGGAATAAGGTGGAATCTATTTCTAACTCATGCTGTTAACTAAAATAGGTTTCATTTCAGATATTTAAAACAGACACACGCTCATCAAAAAAATTGTTAGTCTTGCTACAGCTAGAATAGTTGTGGAGGTAGCTTTGGAGAGTCCTTTCTGTAGGTGTGGGGTTTTTGTTTGTTTAATTTTCATTATTTTTTTGCTGCTTTTTTTATGTGTTTGTTTATTTGTTTAAAAAACCCCTGACTTTTCCTCCTTCAGCTCTCTTCTACTTATGACAGCCACTCAGATGTTAGTTGAAACGAAAAGCCTCCAAGGTGTGATATTTAAAAAAGGACAGAAAGAAAAAGCATCAAGCTTCAATCCCCTCCAGTAACCTGTTTGCTGTCTCAGTGTCTGAATTCACCTCTTTATGTCTCTATGGAAGTGATCTAATTCCAGCAATGATTTAGAAAGAAAATAAAAAAGTACTGCCTATTATTATGAAATACATAGTGTTATACAAATTGTGTTTCCTATTATACAAATTGTGTTTCCTACATCAAAGGGCTAAAACTAAAAGGCAGTCTTCAATATCCTGACTTGTACAAATCCTAGCTGTTTATTTATGTATTCATTTAAATAGGAAGAAAGTAGCAGAAAATATTTTTCCCTCCTTGCTTAGTAGCCTGATAGTAGATTCATTGTTCAACCTATAATTTGATGCAGTTATTTTTATCAAGTTAGCATAAATGGCAGTTCTTCCTTGGAAGGTAAGAAGTGTGATGCCTGAGATTTGGGATTTTTGCTTTCCTTTTTTTATCTAGACTACAGATATTTAAAAAAAGAACAGTGCTGCAAGACTACCGTTGAGTTTCAATTCTTGAGCAAAAGAAAAAAATAAACTGTGATAATAGTAGCTGTGTTCAAAGTTTATTTTAATCTGCATGGCCAGTTGTTCTTGGCTAAGGATTCACTCACCTGCATCAATCTTTGGACAGCTGTTTTTGAGTGTAAAACTGTGCGCATACCAGGTGCTGGTACTCTGAGTGTGCTCAGGCTCACCAGTAAGAGTGACAAACTTGAGTCCAGATCGCGAAATTTCCCCTGAAGCTACATGCTGTGCCTCTTCCACGTTATCTCTTGGTATGGACTAAAATTACTTAGATTGTTTTTGCTCTATTTTTGCCCTTGCCATTAGTCTCTGCTGACCTAAGGATTTCTTTCTGAAAAGCTCCTGCAAACACCCATTGTGTGCACAGGAAACACAGCAAAAACTGCAACTACTTTGTGTCCATGTTTATTCTGGTTTTGTCCATTCAGCAAACCAAAGTCATCTTGTAAATCATTTTTATCTTGGCTTTCTTACCTCTGCATATATCAGCCTGTCTTTAAAACAAGTTGCTTTTGACAGCATTTCTGCAGTCTTTGTCTCAACGATTGAGATTTTTCAGGCTGCCAAGCAAAACTATTTGTTTTGGCTGTGTTTGCGTGTCTGTTTAGTAAAATACTACACATTCCTGATGAGTGAATAAGTTGCTTAAAAACAACAACAACAAAAAATTCCTGGGTTCTTTGTGGTCATCTTGTTTATAATACAGACTTAGGAATGAGACGTGATTCTATACAGTGTTATTAAATCATTAGGTTCCTAAAGTGTGTGGTTCCTCCCTTTCAGACTGCATTGTTTCCCAGGAGCACGTACAGATGGTTTTGTGGTTTGGTGGATCGTCCCTCCCTCCTGAGGGATGCAGAAGTTAGGTCTCAATGTTTTAAATCCAATAAATAAAATTGATAGATAGCTTTCCATGGTCTTTTGAAGGAAAGGTGGGTACACAGATTCCTAAAAACTACAGTTTTGAATATTTCTTCTTCTTAATCTATTGGACAGAGAGATGATCCAAGACCTAAGCATCCTTTACTTTAACCCTTTCCATGCAGGTGTTTGGGACCAGAGGGGTAAGATTTAAAAAATCAATACAGTAACAACAGACTTCTAAGTTTACTCTGCCTCAAAATACTACTTTGTATATTTGTGTCTGCTCTCTCTCTCTCTGTCTCATGCATTGAGAATTGCTTGCTCTTGCAGGCAGTATTGTAAATACTACTGCTGTTAATAGCTTTTATTTGAATTTGATAACACATAGAAATTGCAGTTGGGACCATGCTAGACTCTCTGTAAACTATTGAGATACTTTCGGAGCTGAACAGTTTCTAGAAATATAATTTGGGCAAATGGTAGGAAAGTGTTTTGATTTTGTTCCTTAGATGGGAAATTAAAGTCCAAAAATTGCAACTTGTTCAAAATCATACCAAGCCTAGGAAAGAGACTGAAAACCAATCTCTAGAATTCCAAATTGTGCCTAAATGACAATTCTCTTCTGATTATCTAACCTTATCAAAATGTTCTGGGTTTGTTCCCCAAAAAGACTGTCGGTAGAACACCACAAGTGCAGTTTTGCTGCTAAACATTCAACTGCCCAGCTTCAGCTGACAGCAACGCCATCAGCCTCCTGAGAGCAAACGCACAGCACAGCTCTCTGGAATAGCTGTTGCCTTGAGTTTGGCTGAGGCAAGAAGAAAAATGCACCAAGATGTTCCTCTGACTGACCAACTTAAAGAAAAAGGAAATTATTTTGAGGGAGTAACAGTCGTCTCCTTCCCTCTCCTGCTTGAGCCATCACTTGCCAATTTACAATCTGATTTAAGAAACTGAGAGCAAAACACCAGTTAAATTCACTTTTCTAGTGTCTAGCTACCTGTTCAAACAGCAGCTACTACTACACAGTAGCACTCATGGTTTGGGTTTCTGCATTGAGTGTTTCTCAGATGAGTCTTCTCAATCTCTGTGTGAAATTATCTGCTGCTTTTTTTTTTTTTATGCTTTTTTTTTTTTTTAAGTGTTTTATTACCAATTTTGTGACTTGAAAGATATTACATATTAGTCATTTTCTTTCATCACCAGCACTTCCCAGGGGTTCAGACATCTTAAATAACCTTTAAAGTCAAATAGAAATGTCATATGTTTCAAGGAAAATAATAAACTTGTGACCGACCCACAGAGGCTCCTGGGAAGCAGACGGATACGTCTGACCTCACGGGGCTGCTTGCGCAGACTGCTGAGGCGCTGTGCTTTTAGAGCGCACCTTCTTTGGGGGGTTAAAGAAGACTCTTGGAGAAGTATTTTCAATCAGATTATTCCATGTGAAGTGTCATGCTATGAACTGTTTGATCTCCAAAGCGTGCCGTGACACAAATATGCGATCTTAAATGTCGTGTGGGCCTTTCTTGTGAAGCTGGCAGGTATGGTCACCCGTAGCTGTGCACTGAGTAGAGCATTAGAGACTGACCAAGAAGGGGGAGGTTAGCTCTTCTTTATTTCAAAGGTAGATAAAATAGGTTTAGCTTAAATTAGACAGAACATCTACACAGAAGAATGATTTAATGAATATTCAAAAACTTCCTTCACCACTTGAAAGATGAACATTTCCAAGGATTGAGAGCAAAATTACAAAAGCTGTGTCCAAACCGAGAAGCAGATATTTTTCTTTCTCAAACCAAGATTCTATTTTTTTGTTAGATTTAATCTCACACTTCAGCTACTCAAACTGTGGTCTTATTTTGGTACATTATTCCGCAGAATCAGTTTTGGGTTGGGATGACTGCTTCAGCCACAATCCTGTGAAAACACAAAGATAATGTAACTCAATTCTTCTTCAAGGTCCCCCTTCTAAAAGACAAAAGCATATCTTCTCCCAAACACGCATCGATGAGCAGGTTGGAAAGGGTAAAACTACCCGAAGCTCTGCTGTGGTGCCACGCTCTCCTCTTCACCAGAAGCAGCCTGCTGCTTCCAAACCAGAGCTCTCAGCTGATGTTTGGGCCCTTGTGAAAGAAAACACAACATGACCACAGGAAGTGGCTTTTGCTCCGCAACATAGAAATTTTCCTGGAGACCTGACGTTATTTGTGTATCCTGCTACTGTTGAAGGGCATCTTAGTGGTTTTCCTTTTTGATCTAACAGGCCCCCGCTTCCCTTCCATCAGTGTTTTGCACAGATTTTTCAACGCCAATCTGGTGGGTGTGGGGCTGGGGTGGCCCCTCTCTGCTTTTGGCACTGACCCTCTCTCTCTAGAGCTGAGGAAGGAAGGAATTTTACTGAAACTGCTGCTGTGATGGCCGTCGGCTATTGTCATCTCTAATGAAAGCCTTGGGGCAGGCTGCTCAGAAGAAGGAAAAGGCTACTCCTGAAGGACAGAAAGTAGCGCTTTTTACGTATGTTGTCATATAGGAATTAAGTCTTCCAAGGTACAATAAAAAAACAAACTCTAAAATTTCCTTTTTTCTTTTGATACTGGGGAAATGCAGGTCCACTTCATATTGTGTTGTGGGTTTTCATTTGTTTTGAGCTTGGATTTTATAAGCTGTGAGTCTTTAATGCTTCTTAATTTCAGGGTGGTAAATCTCAATTCAATAGTATTGCCAAGTGACCTCAGGGATATGAATCCCTAAAATTTAATATAGGGAATGGCCGTCACTGCAAATAATCTTCAGCATCATTGCACTCATAGATGGTTTAACACAGAATTTATCTCTTGTTCTTAACTTCATGTAATGACTTTGGGTTTGAAAAGAAAATTAAAAAATAAAGCATTGTGGTTTCCCTCTCCGTTATTTGAGGGTGGAGCAGGGAGTTGAGCTCTTTGGTAAGGACTCGCACGTATCCTTGCACTCACCTGATTCCAGCCGAGCTGTAATTGCTCACAGCGTGTTGGTGATGACACAGTATATTCCTAATGGAAGCATGCAACCTGGTGCTTCCTTGCCTATAACCTTGGAAAAACACCCAACGTATTTTTTTTCTTTGTTCCATTTCCAAACAAAATACTAGGCATGACATTGTTCTTTCCTGGTGCTTGCTGTGGTGCGCTATTCCTACATACAGAAACACTCGCGTATTCCTCAGAGTGAAATAAGGTTTAACTTTTATCAGTCTAAAGAGTGTCCAAATGACAATTGCTTGCATTTCAGTCTTTTGTTAGTTATTTTTATGTAGCTAGAAAGATAGACATTTATGGAGAAAATAAGTTAGCTTTACTGTGTGGGAGTTGCCTGGCTGTTGGTAGAGGTGTTATCTATATGCATCAAGATCAGAAGTTCAAAACTGTCTTTATGAAGGGCTTTGAAATACTTTTTTCTTTTCTTTAACCTTGAACAGAGTCAGATGGAGTTCAGCGTTGCATCTCTGTCCATACAAGAACAAGGGGGTGCCCAGCTGCAAAACGAACAGAGGCAGCCACTTAAAGCAGCACCTGGTGTCCAAGTCCCTAAACCTTCTCAGGCTGCTAAGATCCCTGGCTCTGATGGGTTGATAGCACCCAGAAAGGATGAGGAGTCTTCTTTCTGGAAGATCAATGCAGAGCGCTCAAAGTTTGAAGGAGACAAGTCTGAGTTCCAGTCCCTGACCCCCAGCCAGATCAAGTCCATGGAGAAAGGAGAGAAACCCCTTCCCTCTTTTTGCAGACAGGAGTCTGCTCCAAAGGAGGTGGCGAAAGCTGAGAAGCCCAGCGTAACTAAACCAGAGAAGTCTATGACTCCCAGTCTACCTTCTGTATCTCTCGAATGGGAGAAACCTCGACCCTCTCAACTCCCTGCTAGTTCTCTAGATGATTTCTTTCTTCCTGACCCACCACAGTACCTGGCATCTTCTAGGACAAACAAGGAGGATAACGATGGTACTATACTTACAGATCCACAAATGCCTGGACAGGTAAGGACTGCTGTATCCACAATCCTTAAATTTAAAAGCAAATAGAACATATTAAAATACAAGAAAGTCACAGAATCACAGAATAGTCTAGGTTGGAAGAGACCTCCAAGATCACCGAGTCCAACCTCTGACCTAACACTAACAAATCTTCCACTAAACCATATCTCTAAGCTCTACATCTAAACGTCTTTTAAAGCGCTCCAGGGATGGTGACTCAACCACTTCTATGGGCAGCCTATTCCAGTGACTGACAACCCTTTCCATAAAGAAGTTCTTCCTAATATCCAACCTAAACCTCCCCTGACACAACTTTAGCCCTAACTGAGCTTTCTGGCTTTTTATCCTGCAACTTTCGGAAAGTCTGTATATCCAGCTTGTTAACTGCTGCTGTTTGTTTCAGTCAGGTGTTTTTTAATGTTATAAAATTCACAGGATAAGGGCATCATTTAGATATAATAACAGAAACACTGACATGGCGTCTGTTGGCTGACTGACAGCAAGCTCCCTAACACTTTAGGGTAGAGAGCTTACTATATCAAATAAAAAAAATATATTTTTTTTTCCTTAAACCAGAACACTTATTGGAAAAAGCTCAGCTTGAATAGTAGATCAACTAAAATCTAGGCTACTTTCTTGCTACATGCAGCTTAACAGTGAATGGTGAGCTCGTTTCTCAGCTGTTTTAAGCAGTAGCCCGACAGCCACTTCCCAGTGTTCTGTCCCAGGCAGCTGGGCAGCTTTCAAAAGTATTTTCTCTTAAGTCCAAAATGGAAATGGAATGAGCTCCCAAAATTAGCCTTCCGAATGTGTTTTTCTTTTTCTTAAAGAAAAACAAATAGCTGAACAACAAAAAATATCCTTAAGCAGCTCAATAGACCGTTGGAGCTATTTAAAAAGCAGATGCTGACCTGTGAGAAAAGAAAGGGAACAACAGGATATGACATGGTGAGGGAAAGAAAAGAAAGAGATGTGAAGCCTAAAAACTCAAATAGAGAAGGAGAGTCGTTGTTGAAACAAAGCCATGCGTTTCTGTTTGGAATCTGTAGCACTGCACTCAGGCATACGCCTGACGTATTACTGTACACCTCAAGCATGTCGCGTAGCTTTCTCGTACCATATCTTCACACTGGTGATTGTTTAAATTCCGAACAAGATGATGTAAGGTCAGAAAGATGCAGACTGCGGTAAATACTTGAAAGCAAAGTGAGTGGCAGCACTTATGAGAGAACATTACTTAAGCCACTTCACCATTTGGAGCCCTATATTTAGTCATTATTTTTTTTCCTGGAGCTAAGGCATTACTCTTCTGAAGCTGTTTTGCCACAAATTGTGACTGCAGTAGTTCTTTAATTTTAGATAAAGACTCTGTCATGATTTTATACAAATTAATGATTTGTTCAGCGTTAATTCCTCTGTGAATGTTTTCTAGCCAACTGGAATAGTTTGAAAAGCCTGTTTTTTGTCTCCATGCAGAAACAATCCTCCCATGTCAAAATGTGAGCAGAGTAGCAGAGAAGGATCTGTGAAAGAATTTTCATTTCCTTTCTGGATTCTTTCCCCCAAACAGGGAAGAGATTCCAGAAAGAGGAAATGAAGATAGGTCATGCTCTAGGAAGAGACTCTAGAGACTCAGACGTGTCCCTTGAGCAGTCTTCCTGAATGGTGAAATCGCCTTAAATGTAATGGCTGGCAGCACAGTGCTGCAGGAGCAGGCACGTTCTTGACAGCCTGGTAAAATAACTTGTCAACAGGGTTTAAAACATGCAGTTTTCTGGAAGCAGCTGTCTGTCACTGTAACAGACAATCCATTTGAATTAGAAATGCCTGTGTTCTGTGGTGGTTTTTTTTTTTTCTTTTTTTTTTTTTTTTCTTTTTGTTTTTCTTTTTTTCTCCATTCTCTGCAATTCCCACTCTAGTCTGAAAATTGATCTTTATGAGTTTTTCCATGGGGAGAAAATAACATTTTGCCTGCAGACCACTACAGGGATTTTTTTCTTATCTGGAGTCGCCTGTTTGGCCATCGTGAGTGTATCTTCATGTCTAGCATTTTCTGGCATAGGTTCTTAGGCATGCTAGAGCAAGGTGAAGGACTTGAAATAGTGGCAGACAACATTTTAAGCTTTCTTTTGCAGATAAGCAGTCAAGTACTGAGTTTGTAATACCATAATTAACAACCACATCTTATTTTTTTTTCTCTTGCAGACTAGTACAAGCAATGTTATCTTGAAGACTGGCTTTGATTTTCTAGACAACTGGTAAAAGATGCATCAAAATAGTTCAAACCAATTTTGGGAAGGAGTGGAATATCTTTCTCCTTGTGTGTTAATTTACTAGTATTTGTGTCTTTTTCTAGAAGTAACTTTCAAACTCTTAAATGTTGCCTTTGTATAAACTTTTGTAATACCAGATGCATTTTTTTTTTTTAAACAGTGATAGATGTGTGGTTTCATTTGGACTTATTTTTTAAAATCTGTCAAATTTTTTTAGTAGCCACTGTATTGAGAAGGTGGGAGAAGTTACCAAATACACGTTAAAGAGAAGTAAATGAGTCTCCACATCCAAGAAGTGGAACCTACAGAAACAGGTTGCTATTTTCAATTGAAACTTTGCTAGCATGGCCTGTAAGAAATAGCATAGCATAACATTTGCAATGGTTCCAAATAAGCCACTAACTCCATACTCCAGATAACTAGCAAAAACAGTATGAAAAATACGCATACAGAAGAATTGTATTGATTTCTCTATCTCATTTAGTTTGAAAGTAACTTTTATACCACTTTTTTGAAAATACTTTTCTTTTGAAGAGGGCAAAGGCATTGCCAAAATGATGGATCCAAAGAAGCACTGTGTCTGTACCCTACAAATCTGCTAAATTAACCAGAAGAGTGTTAGAAAAATGACCAGGGAAAATGACGGGTGTTTCTGGCCTTTGGATTAAAGACTTGGGGGTGGAAGGGAAACGAGACAACACCTTACGACTGGGAGAAACTGTCTTCAGGGAACACAAGCCTAATGATTTCACTGCCTCCTTGCTGGAGCATAGCTCTTACCAGTAGTGCTGGATGTACAGCATTAGTGATTGCTGGAGTGTGGATTACCTTTGTGTCAGGAAACCACTATGTTTGTGGGAGGTCGTAGCTGTATGAGGCTTCTTTGTTTTTTTAAGCAGCTTATCGTCTCAAGGACTTATCAACTTTGGTGCTTTTTCCTCCTGGTGGGTAGCATTCGACATCTGGGTTACATTTGTTCCCGAGGTGCATAGAGGCATCTCAAGGTGGCCCTCAGCAGTTGTGCTTTCGAATGATCTTTGTGTGGTGTTTTAAATGTAGAGAACAAGGCTAGCTGTCATGTGAGTCTGTTGTCTCTGAAATGCAGCATGATTTACACACTGACTCTCACTGTGTTTACCTCACCTTGAAGCCTTAATTTCCCCTACGCACAACCAGTGGGTGGTCTGCTCCGATGCCAAAGGTCTGACCTTCCCTTTACCTCAGCAATAGTCCCGTAGCATTTGTTTGGGGTAGAAGGCAAAACACGGGGCTCTAACGGCTCTAGCGGGTCCCCGCCAAAGCTGTAAGAAGGTCACCATCTACTAGACCGTAATAGTGCTAGGCTTCTCGTGGGTTAGCGTTTGGCATTTGGTTGGATGCCTGTGGCAGCTACACGTGCAGAACTGGCTGCTGCAGGGTTCTCTTCTGCCTGCTGTGAGGCTGTTACAAGAAGGGTTGGAAATGTACTGGAAGAGTCCTCGCCTCTAATTGCTGTACCGCCTACTCTGAACAAGCATCGTGTGCTGATAGAGCATTAAAACTTACTTGGTGATCAAGGAAGATGCTGTAAGCTGCCCTCCTACCCCCTAAAAAATGGAAGCCCCAAACCTCCAGTTTTTCTAGTAGGTGTTTTATTAAAAGGTTTTGTAGCTAAGGGGGCAGATTGCCAGAGTATAAGCCATTGCACAGTCTATTTATAGAATTCTGAAAGCTTCTTTACATCCTTCCTGAGATGTACAAATTCCTGTAATTTGGGATATTGTCTCTGCATTCAGCAGTTCACAAAATACTTTCATTGTTTCTATTGGCCTAGGCTTTACAGCTGGCTTTTTCTTAGCTGCCCTTTTTTTAGGATTTCTTACAAGCATCCAGCATTAATATAGCTTAGAACAACTTCAGCAGAACCTCCTTAAGTGTATAATTAGTATTGGCTTGCACCTTCTTTTCAAAGCTGACAAATGCTAACCCTGGATATTACCTTTACCATTGAATCTGATTTTCTATGCATTCAGCTGCTGAAAAGTTTTAAATCCAATGTAAGGATGTGTATTCTAATCTTACTTTGATAGGGGCAGATCTTAAAAGCCTCCTACTGTTGAGGAGCATTATATTAAATCTCTGCTAACTACATTGAAGCTTCTTAAAGAAGAACCTGGGCTGTCTGTCTCTTCCATTGGCTAACTCTACCCTAATACACATTGGGACCAGCTGGTAGAACATGCTGCAGAACTTTTTACTTATCCTGGTAGGTTTTTCCTGTGCTTTGACAAGAGTTGATGCTCCTTCTTTCTTTCATATGTTTTTATTAAACATTCTTACAAAAAAAAATTGTACTTGGTCACATTTTATATTAACAATGTTTTAATAAAGTCACTTTAAATAGAACATTCAAGGCTTTTGTACTGCTTTGTGTTTTGTTGCTTACACCCTGCTCTCCTCAGTGCCATTGGACTTGTTTGGTACATCTTGAATTTCCTTAAGAGGCAGTCCAGAACAATCTGGTCTAGAATTTAGAAACTGAGTTTTTCATATCAGAAAAATATATATATATATAATAATTTTCTACATTGCAGCTGGTTTTCATACTTCCAAGTGAGATTATTTGGGGAAATACTTTGCTTTATCATTTTATCTGACAGTTGGGAACAGGAGATTTGGGACTTCTGTGAAGTCTGTAATTTATTTTTACTTTACTATAATGGACTTTAAACTTAACACACAAACCCAGTATCTTCAGGTAGTCCAAATCAGTATCTGGAGCAATATTGCAGGAGGAATCTGAAAACTATACTTAGTGGATATGACCAGAAATAGCATCGACTGTTTCATGCAGTTGTGCTGTCAGTGGATGGTTACCTACAGGTTTTAAAGCACATCACAAAAAGATGCTGGCAGAGGCCACTGGGTAGCCTCACTTTCTGCCTTCTGTCTTACACTTTGAGAACTTGCTGCATAAGAGGATCAAGCATTTAGATAAAAGGATGGTTCTTTTTCTGCATGCCCACCTCCACTTTTCACAGAAGTGTATTTTGAAAAGCAGCTCAATTTGTTTTATACATGAGCTAAATTTCTATCAACAACTAAAAAGGCATTTGAAGAAGAATTTGGTTTGGAGAGACTCGACAGCCAATTAAGGGGTGGTGTTCCAACTATATTTAGGATCTGGCTTACACATAGCTCTCCTCAGCCTTGTTTGAGCTCCATCTTAACTTCTAAAAATCCATTCTAATAAGGGCAAATCCACAGCCTCTGGGGGTTGTCTGGGGAATTGGATTCTGCAGGTCTCATAACTGAATAAAGACGGTGTAGAAAATACTGTGGCTGTCTGCCTGAGACCAGCAGGTTGTAGATCAGGTTAGTTACTGGTGACTTCGGCTGTAGGGTTGGTGAGAACCCTGATGGCGTGCTTGCTTCAGGCAGTGCGGAACTGGCTTCCAGGTGACCACTGTGGGTACCGAAGCAGCACCCAGCAGCAGAGTCCTGTTTGCTGCTCAGCAGCAGCATTCCCAGAGGGCTGGCATGCCACATGCGGGAGATGCAAAACCCAACTCTGACAGGCCCCTGGACTTTGCTGCCCACGTTTGCTCGTGACCTACTTGTAGCAGCATGTACTTGTTACCGTGAGGTACAAACCCAGCAGAACTGGGAAAGAATTATGACTGCATATCCGAGACAAGCCCATAATTTGCTGTCCTACATTTATGAGTTCATGCCAGTGAAAGCCTCAACAGGTAAGCCTGGTATGCCCAATTCTTTGCAACAGGACTCTGTACATTTGTCATGAAAATCTGTTGTTGTCCTGTTTTTGCAAGTAGGCTTTACACCTCAGTACTTAATATAACCTTGTAGTTCATAGCAAGGATCTGGAACTTATATCTGACCTCCCACTGTCAGGGGAGGCTTGGCAGCACCCTCTGGAGTCAGAGTGAAGTGAGAGATGACCACAATATCTGTTTGCAGCCTGGATCCAGCAGTTCCCTGCCAGGACTGAGGAGCATCCAGAGGATGCTGATCTGAGGTCAAATTTATCGTGAGAAGAAAATCTCACAATTACCTCATCCCTCTCCTTCAGCCCTTTGTCCCCTAAGATCCCCTTCCCAGGGGCATTGGTCATTCCCATCCTCATACCTTCTGTCCAAAATGAAGTCACCAGGGGAGAGGCCACAGTTCATCCTGCTCCTTACCAGCACCCTGATCTTCTTGCCAGGACAAGTGCCTGTGTCCCACACAGTATGGGTACCCACACAGGGCAGCAGGCTGCAGGTGGGCCAGCCACTCATTATTGCTAGGGCAGGCTTGGCAGAAAGCCTGGCAGCCCTGTCTCTGCTCACCCCCAGCCCAGCACATTGCTTTGAAAGCTTGCTGTTTTGCCTTAAGCATCACTCTAGGTTTTACTCCGAATGTCTTCTGGGGCAAAAGATTCCATTAAGCAACTTCTAAACCGCAGCATTTATCAGTTCTGCTGCCTAATGGCTGTGAAACTTGGACCTCATTTTGGAGCAGAGATACAGGGATGAATGCCCCTGGCAGGTCAGTGTTTTACTGGGATGCCAATGAGTCAAAAAACATGTAGCTGCTCCAAAAATAGCATGCTGCAATTTTCCTTTAATACTTGTCTCCAGAAAGAATGAGGGGATGAAAAAAATAGAGGGGTGGAGGGGGGGTGGGGGGGGGGAAAGGGGAGTCATCTGTGTATTTTGGATAGCTCAACATTTCAGTAACCAACCAGAGGTTTACACAGGGGCCTGCCCTCAGCCTTGACTTCCCTTCTTACCAAAAGTGGCAAGAGTGCCGGTGACCCTGAAGTCAAGCTGGCCATCTGCCTCCTGGATTTGTGCTCTGAAGTCAAGGAGCCAGAGTGAAGGCAGCCTTTGAAAATTTCCCCTATCAGTCAAGTACAAAGTGTTTTGAAGGGATTGCTGTTGTTGCTGTGAAGTGCCAGCTGCTACAGAAAGGTGCGGTGCCACACAGCATCGTCACGAATGAGAGATAAGAAAGAAAGAGGAGAGAAGGAGCAAAGTTCAAATGGAATAGAAAATTCACCACTTTGCTCCTCTCCACCATGACATTTCCCAGCTACACGAGCTGAAGCATTGGCTACAGTTAACTTGGTGGCAAAATTTATTTTGACTTGCAGGAAGCCTGGGTTTTATTACAGCTGTTTGTTATTAAAGGGCTGACTGAACATCCTGCTCTCCTTGCCACATTTTTCAGAGTTTGTATCTGCCAAGAAGGAAACTTCTGGTGTGTGCCTATAAGCCTATGTTTAAGAAACTGCTCGGGCCTCTGCGTTGTGCTGAACCCTTTGGCTTCCACTCTCACTTGGCTGCAGCTCAGTTCCTCTGGAGCAGAGAATGATGGCAGATACTTGTGGCCACTAATTACAGCTTATTTTCACTTCTCCATCCTGGATTCTGGAGAAATTGATCTGCTGGTGGTGATCCAGAGCCCCTGGAGGAACTGAGCTCCTGCCTAGGTGAGCTGCCGCTGGGCCTCGCAGCTGCCCCCAAGCCCTTCAGCAAAGCCCTTCACCCACAGCCTGAGCTGGGCCTAAATACTGCATCTGGCCAAAGTCACAGCAATCCTACAGGGAGATGAGAGGCTCTTGGCCCACGGCCCTGCCAGCACAGGAGTGTTTTTTATTGTGTTTCCTCTGTTTTGTCTGCTCTGGCTCTTGTCTCACCAGGGGAATGGTGTTGCTGTCACTGGCAGTCATGCAGCGTCTTATTAGCAGGAAGTTGTAAAGTTGCAAGACACTTCAATTAAGTAGCTGGGTATCAGGTGTTTGCTTTCCCTAAGGCACACCTGATGTTAAATTTCACACAGACCCCCATGTATTTCCTCACAGATCATTTGAGTGCTGAGTTCTTGTCCAAGTTGTACCACATATGTACCACCAACCTGGACCCAAGCTCTAGGTCATCAGGCTAAACTTTATGTTAGCCCAGCTGATGGTGTTGAAGTCCTGCAAGGCAAGCTCCTGGTCACTGAGATTACCACCAGTAATGTTTCAGGAGCACAATGACTAAGAACAATCTTGGCAAAGAGCAAAGTGTGCTCCTGTACTGTTTTTCCACCTGCCAGTACAAATCCAGTCCTGGCTGGGAGCACGTGAAGTTTTTTACATCTTGCACGATCAAAGAAGGGGCCCTGTAGCCCCTTGTCACTGACACAAGTGGCACCGCTCAGTGAGGAACAGAAGTTTCCTCCTGTTAACTCCCTGCATGGCAGGAACTTGGCCAAGCTCAGGACAGGGAGCCAGTGCCCAGAGTCACTGAGCCAGGTCCCTCAGGCCTACAGCTGTGCTCTGGTGACCAAGACCTGTCTCCCAGGCCTGTACCTGTTTGGTCTAGGTCACTGCTAGCAGACAGCAGTCCATTTGGGTTACATGGGTTCTTCTGGGCTTTAGGGGTTTTAGCATTGATGGATAGAGTGAGAATTGGGAACTGGCAAGGTGGGTCCTGGCTCAGTGCCGTTGGCCTCACAGACTGCATCCAGCAGTCGGTGACTGCACTCACAGAGAACTTCAACTGGCATGACAAAAATTATAATCTTGACTCCTTTCAACTGTACAGATTCAGCTAAAATCTGCAACAGCACCAAGTCCTTCCTAGTTCCTTCCCAACTAGTCCTCCAGGACATTTCTTTTTGCTAGAAATTCCATTAGTTTTTACTGTTAAGTTCACTGCAAGGCACTTCTGGTTTTAATTATATAGCCCTTATAATGCTTCCTCTGGCACTACCTCAGTATGGAAAAAATGAGCATAGGATGTAGACAGATAAAAAAAAACCAACAACTAGTAATTCCAGCACTAACAATGCCAGATCATTATAGTTACAAACAGATTTGTCTCTGTAACCCAGCACAAACAGCTGGCTTTCAGTGTTTTTATAGGAATGTACTAAATATGACAAAAATGCCTTTATCTGGGGGAGCTAATTTTAGATGCCATTTTTAGCCAGCCAGTGGAAACACTTAGGGAAGAAATGATGGAACCTCCAATTAAAAAAGCACATTGCAGAGCGCGTTGCATCTATCCTTTCAGACATATTCCCTTCACCACGTCCATCTCACTGGGGGCCTCTGCACGTCCAGCAGCACCCTTCCATCCTCTTGTCACTGGAGCTCGTCCTGGTCTCCATAAACCACCAGCCTCCAGACCCCCTGGCCACAGCCATGCCCACCCCACCATCCTCCTGTCCAGGCGTGGGTAAAACTGTGTTCAATCTGCATGGAGCTCTTCACCACGGGGAGGAAAGGCCTGCGCAGCACTGCAGCAGTAAGGCGCTGGCCGGTGCCCAGCCTGCAGACCCACGGCCTTCTGGACATGTGAGGAATGGGAGGAAGATTTCAGAGCGGGGATATTTTTCCTTCACAAACCCAAACCACGCGTTTTTCCCAGCCCCAGCCCTTCCTGCCCATAACGAAGCAGCCTCCCACACTGGGCCTGGGGAGGCCGGGCCTCTTGCCTGCCTCAGGGGAGGCCCTTTCTCATCTGAGAAGGCTCCCAGTGGCTGGTTTGCCTCCAGGAGAGCAGGCGAGACATGTACATGTATTTGCCATGCACAGCGATGTAAACAGAGTAATTACAATCTAATTAAAGAGAGGAAAAGCGTGCGGCACGCAAATAACTTGTAACTGGAGAGGTGCGGGAAATATTTTTGAGTTATGCAGAGCTCTGCTGTTCAAAAATTCATAGGCTTCAAGTTATTTCTGCCACGTTTAAAATCCCTTTTGACTTCAACAGCCTCAGCACTAGTAACCAGATACCTACAAAATGTTCTCATTTCAAAACTGCTTCCCCAGCACCGATCTCCTTTTTGCATAGCATGGGTTTTTGTTCCCTGCGCAGTCCTTGCAAGAGGCAGCAGGACCCTGCACTGGTGGTGGTTGTAGGGACAAGGTAAGGACATCGTGTTGGCTGGATACAAGCAGATATATATATACACATATTTTTAAATTCAGGAAATTGGGGCTGAAAAATTCAAGCTCTTGCTAACAGAAATTGAAACCCTGAAGATCTGCCAGCATTTCCTCTTTTAGGGATGCCCTGAAGGCCAGTTTCATCCATCACACTGCTTTCGGAGCAGCCCACTCTTTGCTGGCCCTTTCGACAGCAGAATCTCCTCCAGCTCTGCAGCTGCAGTGGATGCCCTCCAGTGAGGGCTGTGGGGACATCATTGTCTGATGGCAAAATTAGTGTGACCTCAGGTACCACACGCCACCGTGAGATGCCCTCATGAGATTTCCTGAGGGACCGCAGGTCCTGTGTCTGTCAGCAATAGTGTTGTTGTCTTTTGAGGACTGGTGAGACAAAGGCCACGTGGACCTCTACATCAGCTCAGTGCTTCAGGTTGTTATAGCTAAAATAGCAACTTCCTTGCAAAAGTGATTGCAAATAGCAATGGTGAAAACTATGCGCTCATGCCACTTGTGGCATTTCATTGCCTCAGCTAGACTCGTGGCTATGGTATTTCCTCTTAGAAATTGCTCGTGGTGCACAGCTCTTCACTGTTCAGAGCCAAAGAAGACGCCCTTTCAGCTTTTTGTACTGCATGAACTGTAGCCCAATGAATGAAGCTGCAAGTTTCATAATTACAGGACATCATTTTCTTCCAGCTTTGAAATTATTCTAAAGAGGTTTTCTACACTGAACTCTTTCAGATTTTCACTGGATATCAGAAAGTACACTGAAACTCCGCTTTGGAGACTTTGAATAAAAGCCATTGACTGATCTTAATATCAAATGGCAATGCTCGCCCCTAGGCTGAATGCCTGCACACAGCTCGAAGCATCATCTTAACCTCCTTAAAAGCAAAAAGCATCAGCTGAAGTCACGTGGAAGCGATCTCATGGTGGGAAGTGCAAGGAACAGACATTTGTAAGGCACTTGAGATGATGGAAAGATGCCTTTGTGAGCACTAGCTGAAAGCATGGTCTAGCTGCGGAATAAATGTCCCCATGTTCTGACAGGCTTCATGCTGGGTCCTGCATGGAAATACCACAGTACTACACAGGGACAGAAAAGCAAATTTATGGAAATTCCTGAACAGATTCCTGCAAATTCCCCAAAATTCCTGCAAAATCCTGGACCATGGGAGTAGCTGGGCACACAGCAGATCCGATGCACAAAGCAACCTCAGAGCTTCAGCCCCAGGGCCAGACGTGGAGCTGGGGATGTCCCTCTGACATGTAGTTTTGCAGTCTCCCAGGCAGCCTGCAGGGCAGATCCCCTTGAGATCCAGGAGCCACACTTCCACCACTAAGCATCTGCTTGTGGCTGTCCTGTCCCAAGCTGGGTGTGGATGCTGCAAAATCCCCATCCTCCGGACGTTGCTGGAAGCAACAGACTCCAGCAAAGCCCCAGTTTCAGCAGAGGCTTTGTCACACATGGCAGAGCTTGGGGATCTGGATTTGTGCATTTCTCAGTGCCTGGCTCACCCCGGTGTGACAGGGAGTAGGGGGAGGGTACCGTGCAGTGCCAATGTGAACTCCAGCCATAGCACAGCTGGCACCTCCAATGTTAGCCCTCGGAGCACTGGAAAACCTCTTGAGTTGCAATACATCCTCATCTAAATTGAGGATGCTTATCAAAAAGCTGGCCTTCAAGCAGGAAAAGCTAATTGCTGAATTTTAAACTGAGTTTTGAGTGAGGCTGAATTCACCTGAGAAACTGCATTTTCCCCTTGGGACAAAGATAGTTGTGTGACTGCAGGCAATTGCCTCTGCAGAAGAAGCTTGGGCTTTTTTGGTACCCTTTACCTAGCTAGTTTTAAAACTGGACAATCCATGTGTGATGAGTCAAAAGCTGGCCAACAGTCAGTGTAGGAGACTGGCCACTGCTGGGGTTATTGCAGAAGACTTTTACACAGACTAGCTTACATGTATATACAATAAATTTATATATATTATGTTACAGTTTTTTCAATGTATATAAACATAAGTTGATGTGTATATTAATATGCATCTGAAATGGTGGTGTTCCTTTTCTCCTCTCCTTTGTGCATCTGAGTGATGCACAGGGGCAAAAAGGCTGCAGGGAGGAATGTGGTTCTGCTTAGTGCAGAGCTGCAGCGTTATAAAACTAATGTTACATCTGCAAAGGTCTTTAAATCACTAATTCCCGCTCCTGTGGCAGTTTGGTGTTAATGTTTTTAAAGAGCTGGTTGTTACTAATCAGGGAAACTACAAAATTAACAGCTCTGGAGACTTAATTGTCAGAACACTTTCAATCATTTATTAGGGAAGGAAATCCCTGCCTGTAAACAAAGCCAGCACAGGGTTATTTTACACCGGGAGCAGTAACAACACATCAAAGCATTCATGAGTCATGAGTTAAGGCCACTAAAATTATCAACATGGTCTGAACTTCAAAAAGTAATAAAATAGGGTTGATCTTTGTTTGTATTCTGGTTTCTGGACATTTAACCTGCTCGAATACCATTTTCTAGATTTTGTCTGTTGCCATAAAAGCCAAACCTTACGGTAGAATTCTCATTTTCTCATACGACCTCTGGAGCTGAAGCTGAAACACAAAATCTAGTGACACTGGCACTTGTCTGGTGCCTTCTGGGATGTCCTAGGTCCAGGTGCTGGATGATAATGGCACCTTGCTGGAGAAATTTGCTCTAGTCTATGAAGGGAAATATGGACAGTGACACATTTGCCACGTGCATTGTCCCTGTGCTGTGTGTCTGGGATACACCCCTGCATCTGCCCACAGCAGAGAGGTCCAGCCACTGCCCTCCCAGACCCTTGTTCCCTCAGTCAAGCTGTCCTCACTGGGGTGGCTGGAGTAAAAGCTGGCCATGTCACAGAATGTTTGAGGCTGGAAGGGACTTCTGGAGATCATCTGGTCCAACCCCCTGCTCAAGCAGGTTGCCTGGGAGCATGGAACCATGCCCAGGACCCATGGACACAAGCTGCTGCATCCCAGCAGCAAAGCTGCTCTTCCAGTGAGTTGTCACTTAAGGGACACCTTGTTTCTCAAACAGAAAAACCTGGCAGGAGAACAAACCTTGGGTGCACCAACCCAGGCGAATTGGGATCTCAGAATGCCAAGTGCTGGCTGTGCCACAGTGCTCTCAGAGAAGCAGTGGTGGGACACAATTCTGCAGGGAGGTCAGTGCCAGAAGGACGACCTGCAGGGTACAGGAAGGAGGGGAAGGTGTGAAGGGTGCTCATGCATTTCCCGTGTCTGAAGTTTTGCCATGTTGGCCAGCAGATTTGTTGGTCACCCACAGGAATTTGTTTTCTTAAGGCTAAAAGAAATAGGCTTTCATAATTATGTGGAAGTGTTGAAGACTGCTCACGCTGCCCCTACTTTCTCTCCCTTTCTCTTCCTTCCCTGCTCCCCCAGCACTTTTTTGCATGATGAGAGCACTCTAGCACTTTCAAAGAGGCATTTGGTTTCTGTACTCCCAAAGAGGCATCTGCTTTCAGGCAATGCAAAAGCTAGACAGCTGCCCTCTAGGATGTGCTTGGAAGAGCACAAGGTCAGACACTGACCATTGTCTTTCTTCCCAAGGAACTCGCCAAATTCTCAGACTCATGGGGCCAACATGGGGATTTAAATACCTGCATATGGACAGACTTGTCTTCCCAGAAGAGCTTACCCTGTAAATCACTCCTTGACGTCACTACAAGAGCCCTCTGCAGAACAAGCCTCCGCTCTTCAGGTGCTTGAAATGAAATGTGTGTGGGCCACGGTGCAGGCTGCTGAGGGAGCTGTCGCTCCCCGGCCCCTTGCTGGCTTCCCCTGCCAAACCAAACCCAATGCCCATGTTTTTCTCATCACCTTGAATGCACGCCTTTCCCCCAGAGCTTTTGCAAACTGCACCATGACTCCTTTTCAGCTGGACAGCCAGCCACGCACCTGTTTTCAATCAAAATTTCTTACTGTAGCTCTTGTTGGCTCAGAAAAGTGCTTCGGCAAGCTTGAGGTTTCCTGCCCCTGGAAGGAACAACATGTCTCTCAAAGAGCGCAGTGGGTTCTCCTGGAGAGATGTTACCCTTCACTGCAGAGAAAGTTGGACTTGCTAAAAGGTTCAGAAACTGAAACAGCCATTGTGGTGCTAAAGATGTCCCAGAGCTCCTGGCCTTAAGAGTGATTTTGGCACCAGTACAGGACATGGCTTGGGTCACTGCCATTGCAGCGCACTCATAAAGGCACTTCTCAACCTCTGCTTCTTGTGCCCAAATGGCTGCCTTCTCCAGTTCAAAAAAAGATAGCGTATATAACATCCTTGTTAGGGACAAAGTCAGGCTCTCCAGCTGAGCCTGGTGGGGCACAAAGCTGAGCTCAGAGCATCGCTGTTGCTACCCACCCACTTACCTCTTTCCAGTGCCATAAAAAGCCCTCACTGAAATGGGAGGAATACTTACGCACGTTTTCATGTTGGAGGAGAAATCTGCAGGGACAGCAGTTTCTGTACAACAGCCCCTCCATTTCTCAGGGACCCAGACCACTTCTGTCTCCCTTCTGCTTGAACTGTGTCCTGCTAAAACTTCCAGTAAGTTATTTATCAGGTAAATATGCAAACCAGATTTTATCATAACATATGGTGACAGTGACTGAGAGCTACCATATTAATTGCTGACCCCATTTCTATTTCGGTCACTCAGCATGCCCTCTAGGAAACGGATGGGATCAATCATAATAAATCCATTCTCTGCAGCACCAGATAATCTGTTTTCAAGCTGGAGCAGGCACTGAGCTGCCCGCCCTGGCAGCAGGCTGCAGGATGGCCATGGGGGCTGCAGTGCAATGTGGCTGCTGCCCAGGCTTAGCCATCAAGAGGAGCAGAGACTGCATCCCAGCTGCTCCATCTCCAGGCTGGGTGCCCATTGCCAGGCCGTGGAGCTGGGCACGGCTCTGCTCTCCAGCATGGCTGCAGCTTGATGGGCACATCCACAGCTGGAGGAGCCGGGGGAGCAAGGCCTGTGCCCTTCTCAGCCGGGACCCCCAGCGAGACAGGAGGGGAGAGGAGGCCTGGCGCCCTCCAGAACAATGCAGCAGTTTTCCCTCTGGGCAGTGTGTTTCCACTGTATTTGTGTCCCCAGCTGCTTAGCAACTGGATAAAATTGTCACAAAATGCTGGCGGTGCCCTCCCTGACAGGGCAGGGGCAGGGCTGTGTCCCACGGGGCCGTCTGCCAGGCAGTGTGGCCATGACTGGGAGCCCTGTCCCCACCCTGTCCCCATCACCACGTCTTGCTTTGGTTTAAGGCATTTTAAATAAACACAAAGACAAAATGGTGACAGGGAGTTGTGGCTGTATGTTCAGTGGGCCTGAAGAATGGGAAGGGGACTGATGTCTGAGGCCAGTCTGCCCCATCTCCCTCTGTGGTGTCTAACACTCCAGAAGGGTCCCAGGCTTTCTCTTGACCCAGGAGGCTGAGTCCTCCTCAGCAGCACAGACCTCCCTTCGAGAGCCACGCAAAGGGCAAAGGATAAAAACTGGAGTTGTTGGGAGGGCAGTTTACAACACACTTGCCCTCACAAGTGGCTGACGTGCAAACGATAGTTGTTTGCGATAGTTGACAGCTTTAGTTTACCTCAATCAGCAAGTATTTGTAATTTATTTAAAAAATATTGAAGTTCCAGGCATAACTGGGAACATTATAAACTACCCTCAGCGCTCTGATGTGCTTCCAAAAGATGCGCAGCCATTAGCTGAGAAGCACAAAGACTCAAATATTTCCAGGGAGAGGCAGGGAGATGATGCAGCTGAAATGAAAATGATTTAGATAACTCAGCTATCTCTTCACAAATATTTAATTTTGATGATTGGAAACAACCACAACCACTATAAATTGGGAGAACAGCCTCATCATTTCAAGCATCTCTCCTGCCTGATTCCACAGCACTACAAGACGGAGGCTTTGCCAGCAGTACGACTGCACTTTTTTTCCTCTCCCTCACCGCCTGGCCCTTGTGATGCCCCAGGTACCCCGTGTTGACACATCAAGTGTTTGGGGACCAGCATTAAATCTCTTGGGGATTAAAATAGGCCTGTGACAGAAATGTGATTTTTCTGAGGGAGGTGTCGCTGCCAAAGACTCTCCATTGCTGAGCCTAGCCAACATCTGGCCTGAGGTTTCAGCAGCAGGTTTTAGAGAGGCATTTTTGGTTCTGAGAAGGAGTGGAAGAGCATGCTCAAATTGCAACCCTGTAGCTAAGTGATTTTTCCCCAGTAGCATAATTATGAAAAATGCATCTTGTGTTCCCTATTAATGTAGCCATTAGCAGAGAGGCAGGGCTCACAGCATGAGCTGGTACTCACTGACAAGATCTGTGTGCACAATAGGGAACGTACAGCTCTCATGGCTTTCAGACCACCCTAAGTGATTAGCCCCAGCTCTTGTACAAAACCAAATGCATCCAAGAAAATCGGAATGCCCAGATCCCTGATTCTGGACACTAGGTTGCCCTCCTGCTCAAGCACCAAATGGGCACAGCTCTGAGAAGGGCTATCATGTTCTGATGGGGCTGTGAAGTCAAACATCTTTCACTCACCCACTCATTCACTCATGCAAACAGTATAATAATAATAATAATAAACCTTACAGGGTATTATATAATCCTCCACCTTCAGATGCACTTATTCCTAAGATTACTTTTTCCTTTTGAAGCTGGGCCTTACTCTGATTTGTAAAGGATTTGGACGTTAACTCTCAGATTCCTTGGCATACAGTCAGCAGGAGACTGCTCCGAGTGGGAAGAAAACACTTCGTTTTTTTTTTTTTTTTTTTTTTTTCTTAAATACATGAATTTTCTCTTCAATACAGAAATTTTTACTTGTGCTCCATTGCTCATACCAAATCAGATTTCTCCAAGGCATCCCCAACTCTGTGTGGAGACACAGAAAGCTACACTGGAGGTGCCAGGCATGGAGATGTCTCTTTTCTTCTGCATACCTTCTGAGTATCATTACAGAAAGAAAATATATTACAACAAATTTATATCAACATTCAAGCTTACACAGTGAACCAAATCTATGAATTTACTCTCAAGTATGTGGCCAAATAGTTATAGAATGGTCTAGATTTTAATGCAAGCTTTCACAAACTTGGACAGCCACCTCCAGTGCTGTTGAAAGGGCATACAACCATCACATCTGAAAATCAATACACCTGATGGGGCTGAGTACCTCAGTTCATGAAATACTGCATTAGCCTTCTCTCAGCTTCCAGTAAGCTCCAGAGCATTTTCTATATAGTTACAAGATTGTAATTGTTAGGGAAAAGAAATGGACGTTTTAAACATCATGACCCTTGTGGTTTTTTGTGCTGTTGTTGTTTGAAGTTAATCTTTACTACTGTTTGATTTTCATTTCAGAATTGTTCATTAGGTCTAAATCTAGAGAAAATAAAGCCCTGTCTGTCTCAGTGATCCTGGACAGTAGGGAATGCAAAGCTCTTCTAGGGCCATCTGTTTCGCTGCAAGAAAAGTTTTAGAAAACAAATCGAGACAGTTGATTCATTATAAAATAGACACAAGTTATGAAGATAAACATAGAAACAAATCCAGTGAAGACTTCTTAAGTTCCTGGCTGCTACTACTGTTATTTTTTAAGTCAGCGCTGACTCTCAGTGTCACATGGATAATACAATGCAAGAGACAAATGCAAAACAGCAATAGCTGCAGAGATCAAGGCCTTACCAATGGTTGCATTTAGTTCACCTAAAAGGATTATAGTCATTCTTCTAAAGGCATGGTTGGTATTGGATACAAGCCCTGACACTGTGAGGGAAAGGTAGCCCCATGCAAGAGCTCACTGTCTCCAGAGGCATGTTTCTCTGAAGATGCCTGCAAGCTGTGTGCAACTCTGCAGGCTTTGGCTCATGGGGCACACTTTGGACAGGTTGATAGCAGAGGAAGGACTGAGGGGAGGTGAGATCTAACAATTTTCCCCGAAATTAAATCTGTGATGAACATCAGCTCTTAGCTTAAACATTCTTCTAAAGAAACCTGGACTTTTGTTACAAATATTCAAGGATGGATTTTCATCCATACATTCCCTAATCTTCCCTTGTTTGTAGTCTGGCAGGCTGAAATTCATGTGGCTGTAACAAGAGACTTGTTATGTAGCCACACAGCATGCTTCAAAATAAATTCCAAACTGAACAGTTTTACACAACTTTGTATTTTTAAAAGCACCTTACAGTAATTTGTAACCAAGCAGCAATAAAAGATTTTAAACATTGTAGGCTGTGCTGTGCTGAAATTAAATTCAATCTTATTTTATAAAAGACTGTGTTAACTTAGGGGCATTAGTTTCGGTCTACTTGAGAGGCATGTGTGCCCCATCCAAATACCTCTCCCAGTAACAAATCTATTAGCAGGTTTTATCAAAATTAAAAACAAAATGTGATCTGACTGTGGAGCTCCTGAACACAACAGGGCTGGAGACCAGAAAGGGTGGGCAGCATGCGTCTTCCTCCACGCAAAAGCTCTGGTTAAGTCTACATCAGAAGGGGACCACAGTAGTCAGGGTAGCAGCCATGGTAGTGATGTCCATGCATCTCCTTGCATCCAAGTGAAACTTCTTCAAATGTTCATTGCCAGGTTAATGAACTAATATCAGAAGAAAGATCAAATTTACAATAAATAATTCAGGCCCTTCATTTGCATCCCCACAGTCCAAATCAGCTCCCACATTTGCTGTGCCAGAGAATTCATTGTGCCTCGCCCCAGGAGACTTTGGGTAAGTATAAAATGAGACGCAGCCTACATTTGTAACAGAGAGACAAAGAGAGCCCAAGAAAGTAACAAACTCATGCTGAGAAGCAGAGGATGGACTTGCATAGGAGAAGCTGATGTGAGAGCAAAAGACCTCCCCGCCCCAGGCTGGCTGCCTCTCCTTTTCCCCACAGCGAGCTGGCACCGGAGGAAGGAAAAAGCAGAGAAGCCAGAAAGGGGGATGGGAAGCTGTCAGCATGCAACAGGGCAAGGAAGGAAATAGCAAGGAGAAGATGTAATTAGTGTGTGCACTGTAAAACCACAACCCTGCTGACAGCTATGGCAGATGCCCTCCGTGCTCTCATGGACATTTATTTCACCTGAAGTGTCACGCAGAACTATCCCAGTTCTAATGTGAGGAAAAAGCTGTAGAGAAGCCCCATAATTTTTCTGGTGTTTATAAAGCTGTGCTCATACCTCTCCTATATTCAGGTTAATGAACTCCTTATTTTTCACACTCAGTGCTTGGAATACTCCTGAAATGAAAAACAGGACACAGGAGCTATAAATACACCTCATTCGTATTCACATATAAGCTCCCCATCCCACAACGATAGTGGCTGTGCCTGTGAGAGGGAGGGCCTGGTGCAAAGGCTGGTCACTTAGGGTTGCTCAGAGGTGGTAGCTACTCTGAAAAATGAACATGAAGGAGGAAAAGTTTTGCTGACATCAGGCCTTTGTGCAAGTCTCGCTTCAGGACTCAACTGGAAGCGGGCGTCTAAGCACTCAGATTCAGATGCTTTGAAATGAAGCCAAGCAATTTGCATCTTTTTATATATCTTACTGAACTTTTCTCTCTCAGCAGTTTAACACTTCTATTGCCCCAAACTGAACCAGGAAATAAAGATAGGAAAAAATAAAAGAAAAATATCACACAGGAAAGTTGACTGTGATTCTTATTGAGTTGAGCTGAGTTTGATTTGAAGTTGGAGCCACACTGATGATCTCTTCAGCATTTATCCAGCTTATTTTAACTGTCTCTACTACTTCTGCTCTGTAACAAGGGAGACCCTGTGTGCAAATGAACTGATCCTATGGTGCCTTGACAGGAACCAGAAGGGATACAGGGAACCATATCTTCAGCCAATTCAGCAGGAATTGAGGGAAATGGTGATAGTGAGTGTGAGCACTGGGGAGACTAGGGAGTAGGCCCAATAGGACACACAACAGCTCCACTTTTTTACAAGTGAGATTTACAAGTGATTACAAGCTGTCTGGGCACCACTGCTCTGATGGGTGAGCCACAAGAAAGGCTACATCAAGGACCTTGCCAACATTCTTCACATGCCTTCTGCATCACTGTGGAGTTTTTGAAGCAGGCTTTATTCACATGGGGAAATTTTCCATCAGTAACAGAACATTTTTCATTTTACAGGGGGAAAGCTATTCTAAAAACAAATGCTAAACACAATTACTTTTTGTTAGCCATTCAATCTACACACCTGATCTCAGATGTTATGCAATATGCTTGGTGACAGCAGAAGGTAGATTTATTTATATTTTTTCCAAAGGGGAAGAAATTCCAGGGGAAGAAGGTACTCACGACTTGCATTCTCTAAGCGAATCAAGCAGTTCAGAAAATCATCAAACTCAATCTGGAACTGTTCATCAGAGTATCGCAGGACAATCAGCTGCAACAGGTAGTTGTTGAGTTGATATCCTTCCAAAACACACACACATAGGAAAATTGAGCAACCTCATAGGCCAGGATGGAATCTGCAAATCTCTACTAACAAATCTTGAAAGTCAGTTAATGGGAGAATGTGCTATGGCACACATCCACACAGAAAGTGATCTGACTGCAAAGTTTTCAAGCTTGGAATGAATAAGTAAATCTGAACCACAAATTCTGTGGTCACTGCATATGAGAGACTCCTTGAAATCTGAAGGGATTTCTGCAAAACTACGTGCTTTAATAAAAATACTTTGTGATAAAATACAAACCCACTGATTACTCTTTGTAACAAACAGATTACCTGCAGCTCCTCAAACCCTCAAGTGGACATGGGCTCTGAAATGTTTTTTTTTTAGGGTCTAACACTGCATGTGTTGAGATAATTAGATGAAAGGGCCAGTGGCAGCCCACACAGACACACTCCCAAAAGTAATTCATAAAAATATCCCACTTGCTCTCCAAGACAACTTAAGGAACAGAAATCACTGTTGCCACTTGTACTTGGAAGTGCCATGGCCCAAGGACCCTCCCTGGGTTGCTCTGCATTGGAATGATGAGCCCCACCAGGACGACTGGGCAAGCCTCTTCTCCTATCAGTTTCTCACTGGCTGCTCCCAGCCCCAGATTGGCCATGCTGCTTCAAACCCTTGTGAGCACAAAGGAATCTAAGGTTGGCTGAGAAAGTGTTTTAACCAAAGGGAAGCCTGGTCCTATCTACACCTCTGTGTGCCTTTGGAAAGAGGCTTTGGTGTCATCTCCTCACAAAGGAACCTGCAGATTTTCACTTAGGTGCCAAAAGTCTGCCAAAAGTCAATTTTTCTTTTAGGTCCCAAGGTCCTCTCTGTGGTATAGCCCTCCTCCCAGTTAGGGGGCACCCAGATGGTGTGATTGCTTGCAGACCTCTTTGCCTACACCAGATGTGCCCAAAAAGTTTCCCACAATAAAATGTAGTGTTAGTCTCACCTGCAGCTTTGAGAGCACTGCGAAGCTCATAGGAGGACATGGAGCCGGATTTATCGGAGTCAAACTGAAGAAAGATATTCTGTTACGAAAAGAGCAGATGGAAAGTTCAGTATTTCCACATGAAAGAAGCATAGATATGGCACACAAAAGCAAGGTGTTTATCTCTAACAGCGGGGCACAAAGCACTTAAGAGAGCTGACAAGATCCATGGTCTAGATCCATTCTGATTTTGTAACTGAGGAGCAATTTGGGTCCCAATTCTCTGTCATATGAATAGGCTGTTGTGAAATTCAAACAAGTACTGCCAAACCCAACCTTTCAGATATAATGAGTTGCTCTCCATAAAAAATTCCATGATTTTTTAAAAAGTAATTTTATTTGGGAAGGATATATTTTTATTTGTCTTCTAGATTTTCTCTCCTGAGGCATTCTCTTAATCTCTTTTCATGTTTTTCTCTATGACCCTGAAGGCTAGAAAAAAATGTGTAAGATGAAGTTTAGATTGTCTGTTACTCATTTGCTTCTAGGTATAAAAGATCTAAACATTCATTGTGCAGCTCAGAGAACTAGTACAACTGGTTTGAATTTTGACCTAAATATTAAATAATTAAGCTGGAGTTAAATTCCTTTATTTTAATGAGATGGCAAACACGATTCACCCTTGGAATATGGGTGAAATTGAGCTGTTTTCATGTCCAGCTTAAATTTTTCCATCAGATATATGTGCAAATCTTCTTACAGAAGGCAAGGATTTCTCAAGTCTCCTTGTTAAAAAACAATGCATCTTTTGATAAAAGAGATATGACATAAGGACCCAGAAAAAGTATAAGGCATTTCTGATGGGATAGACAAGAAGCAGAGAACTGCATATTTTAAATGCTTGGGTGAAGCATGAATCCAGAAAAAAAAAACTATTAATGACCATGAGGAAACAATTACAATGTCTTTATTTGAATATGCAGTCTGTGCCCTGATTCTGAAAGTCTGCTTATTTTTACTGCCATATACAGTGGCAGGGAAATGTGTTTAAAATTAGAATCAACTTTCCCAGACTTCAGTACTGTTGTCTACTGAAAGATCAATAATGGCAATGCAGTGACTTATGAAATGATTTTTTCCTACTAGTCATGAATCATCATTTCTTCTTCTGTACAACAGTAACAGAAACTCCTTAAGTTTCATTTTTATTGGCTTCCTTGTTAGTGTCCATTACTTTCTTTGTCCCAAACATAGTTGATTTCCTTACAAAAATCTCTGTTATTTCCAGAAAACCATTAAGGTTTAGCATCATGGAAAGCTAAGAATGTATTTGAAGATCCAAAACAAGCCCCCATGCTTTAAAAACTTTTGTTTTAAGTAAAAAATTGTGGCTTGTAAGCACTCCTGTCTCTACTTTTGTCTGCATATACACAATAAACTACACAAGAAATAGCTAATAGTAAAATGGAGAACCAAACAGAACACATAATGTCACCTACTATCCATTTCTTCAGTTTTTCCCAGAAAGCTTTGAACTCACTGAATTCCAGAGTCCCATTGCCACTGGTCTAGTAATTTGAATTAAGGAAAATGACTTGTTAAATAAAGATCGAGATTCTGAGTGAATTTAACATTGCTATCCCTTTAAACATATAACATTACGTTGGCTGGAAAGCCTATGGTGACATTGAGCATGATATTGGGATTTCTCATGAGATGCAGCTCATGACTGTGGCTGTGATACTTGGGGAACATTATGTGACACAAAAACACAGCTGAGCTCCATGCAAGTAAGAAAGACAGATTGTTCTAAGGCGAGAACAGCTTTAGATGTAAATAGCACATAAATGATTCAGAGAATTAAATTACCTGAATAAAACAAATTGCTACTGTACTCAAAGGAGTTAGTCAACCAATGTGTTACTCAGTATTGTTTTCTAGAGACCAGGCTCTACTGCAGTATCTCTACCAAAGATTAATGGGAGTTGTGTGATGAAGCTAGCAAAATCTGGTCTTTAAATTCTGAAATAATCATCTGTATAGTAGTGCTGAGAGGTGGTGATTAGATGTGCCTGAACTTCCCTCTTCCTGATGTGTGAAGGTCTTTTTAATACTTAATGTGCTGAGCCACCGACGTCCCTCAAGCAGATCTCACTTGCATTCCCCTTCCCCTTTCCATCTTACTTTTCAAGACAAAGCCCTCGCTCAGATGGACACTAGCTCAGCAATTGTTCACAGAGGCCAACTTGTGCTAAGCTGGGTCTAGCCTGCCATTATTTAATAGCATGCTGTTATTTAAGCATGCTATAAGCATTTAAGCATGCTAAGCACCTATACTGGCGATATTACTGAGGGCACTCACAGATACCAAGGACATTACCATTCCTACAAAAAGTCTGTCTTTATAGTCAGCCAGGTTCTTCTTTCTGGTTGTCAGGTCTATACTTCACCCCCATCCCCACTGCTGTATGTTGACTACAACCAGGGAATTTGGTGGCACGTTACATGGAGGTGACTAGCCAGCATCAACTCAGGCTTCCATTTGTGTCATTTTGCTCCTCCATTGTGCTCTAAATGCCACGTCCAGTGTGGGATGGTTCTGTCTGCATTCCTCGTGTTTCCAAAGCAGATGAAGAGATGTCTCCCCACTAATTCAAAACTATGCAGAGATTTCCTTGGAATCATTGCAAATCATGGAAACTATTTGGTTATATCCTAAATAGTAAACCTAGGATTTCTGTTATGCTCCAGGGTCAAGTGTAGCCCCTGGTTCTGTTCCAATACCATGTAAGGATGAGATGTGAACATGGACCAGCTCCCTTCTGAAGCTTGGTTTCTGAGGGAGAAAATATAGGACCAGTTCTGTGTTTCTCATTGGATATGCACAGTGACTGATTTGCACTGAATTTTAACATTACAGACCTGGCTTTACCAGAACACAGTTTTGTCTTTTTTTGTCTGTTTTGTTTTTGCATTACAAGTGTTTGAGAGCACGTTACCTTTGTCATGGACTGGAGCAACAAAAGGAAAAGATAAAAACTTCTTAGCTTAACAAGCAAAACAAGAAACAAGTGTTAGATGCTTGCCTTGTCAGGACTGATACAGTCTTTGTTTTGTTTCATTTGTAAAAAAAAAAGCTATCAGAAAAGCATACTTCCAAAAACAGTTCTACCTGAGGAGAAGCCATACTAAATTCAACACCAGAACATTGCAAAGGATGAACCTGGTGGATAAGTACCAGGGCTGTTGTTCATTACCTCATGTCTGTGCCATCATTTAGCTTCTCTCACAGTTGGGCACATCCAGAACAAGCATAATTACACCATTCTTTTCATTATCTACAAAGGAAGTCTAGAAAGCTAGCTTAGATGTAGACACCTACACCACAAATGCCTAAATTTGGACAGACAAATCTCAACCACATGTCTGCTTCCTGGAGTTCCAAGATCTAGATGAAAGATGAAAGATTTTCCAGCTTTTTGTCTGGCTGTAAAAAATCCCACGGCTTTGATACCAGTAATTTAAACCAATCTGTTCATTCTTAATTTTCTGACCCAAAACTTGAATGCACACCTCTGTCTAGTAAATTCTACTCTTCAGAAAACAGTTTTGATTTCTCTCTTCCAGATCTTTTTCAGATAAACCACAGCTTGAAAAATGCACTGTCCTATATGTAAGTAATTTGTTTTACTTTTACAAGTGCTTAGATTAAAGCATCTCCTCTGAAGTCTGCAGTAGAAAATGGTCTGTCTTGAAGCTCCTAACACTAAATTTCTAAAGTAAAAATAGGGATACAACTTTCACACTTTTTTTTTTTTTTCCCCCTGTGGACAGTGTTCTTCCATGACATCACCACACCTCTGTCCAATATACATGACGTCCTGCTATGAACAATTATATTCTTATATTCAGTATTTGTTTAGCTTCACAAGTACTTATTTGAAAGGATACATCCATAAGAGAAATGATGTTTCGGCATGAAATGAGACTTAACTTCTTGAATTTGATGTCCTTTTCTGAAAAAGGACAACAATAAGACAGAAGTCACTGGGCAAATCTGCCTTTTGCAAATCCATAGCAGAAAATAGGACTTCATAAGCATAGACAGCTGGCTCTTACACCTCGTTGTGGGAGGACCTGTGATGAGCAGAGCCATGAGCCACATCCAGGTCTTACTAGTCCCACTCCCTGTCTCTCCAGAGCAGAGCAGTAGTGCAATGTAGAACTGGGCTGACTAAACTGACAGGGATCATGCTGGAGGCAGGACGCACTCGAGGTTAGATCATGGACAATATATCTACCCAGCTCTGCCCCGGCTGGCTGGAGGCCACCAGGAAATATCCGTAACACAGCCTTTATTTTCACATTCGTAAGTGAGCTTAATGGCAGCTTTTACAAGGTTTTTACAGCCCTTTGCTGCCTGCCACTGAAACAGCACAGAGGTTATCAGCACTTACTGTTTTTTAATACTGCATTCAGAACATATTCAAGTTCTTCTGCGGATACCTCCATGTCCTAAATTAAAAAAAAAAAAAAAAAAAAAAAAAAAAAGAAAAGAGCAGCATCTGTTACTTGAGTGTTTCTGGAATCAGACATACCAAAAATCTCAGAAAACACAAACATCACCCATCTGTACTTTGCTGCATCTCAGGAAAAGATAATCATACAAAACCCAGAAGAGGCTAAAAACCAAACAGCTAGCAAAATATTGGAGTGCTGCTGTGCCTAAGGCTGTCTGAAAGCAATCTCAAGATGAAACTATTGATTTAAAGAAAAATATAAATGCAGCTGGACATGGAACTAGTTTGGCTCCCTCAGGATTGAATTCTAGCTTTGGTCCTCTGGTTTGCTCAGTAGTGACTGTGCCCTTTTCCATCTAGATATAAGGCATGGTGACATCTGTTGCCTAAACAACACACTGCAACTAAGCATACTGCTCCCCAAAATATGGCATTTTCTCCCTGCCTAGCCCTGAGTAGGAGCAGAATTCTCTCTTACTTTCTATGCGTTGTTATGACCCACGAGGGTTTTGCACTCACCTCTCCTGAGATTTGCTCAAACAGTGCCCGGAACTGCTTTTCTTCTTCAGTTTCCTCAGTTGCTTGTGGACTTGGGGTTGGGTTTGGAGGCTGCAACATCAACCACAGGAAGACGTTTATAAGAATTGTAAAACATGATGTTTCTCCTGCACACAGCTCCACTTTGCATTAGGGGAGCACAGTATATATTACAATAGGTCTATATGCTCCTCAACATTGTTATGCTTTGACTGCAGATCTAAGGCCTTCCAAGCATCTAACTTCCTGAGGGGATTCTCACCCTCATTTCCTTTGCCTGGGAAATTGCACAGTGTAGCTTTGCTTTGGCTATCTCAAAACCAAGAGCACCTATCTTGCAAAATGTCTCTCCTCTCACCCCACCCCTGAACCACTCTGCTTCCACAGTCCTTGAACAACCCAGCCCAATGAAGCTCTTCCCAGAGGTATCATCCAGGGACCTCTGGCCTCTCTTGATGGCAGCAGTTGGAATTGGATGTGATCTGGTGCTTTCCACAGAGTCATCCCATGCCTGGAAGCACTTTCAGCCAGCTGAGAGCCCAGTGGTGTTGCAGGGGTGTAGAACCCAGGCCTCAGTCTACACTGATGAGAGGTGCAACCACAATGGGTGCAACCCATTGCTATAGCTGGGGTGACCATGCAAACAGAGAGCAGTTCTTGTGCCAAAAAAAATGGGGAAAAGAAAGCAACTAACAGCACAGAACAGGATGCAAAGAATTAAGCTTTGTTTTTGCTACCCACAGAAGATATAATATGGGTGACATTTAGTGTACTGTCACCCTGGTGACACTGCTTGGGCATTTACACTTATTTTTTGACCATATGTACGTTCCTCACTTTCTACTAGTCAAGTTCAGATGCAGTCCCTTAATGATAATGTACAGATTTACTTTGACCCTGGACATGGCACTGAGATCCTAGAAATGGAGATGTTCAGTTGCTAGCTGGTCCCTGGAGGAGGATTTTAATAAAAAGGGACACATGGGATTATGATTTAGCTTGTTTCCATGGGAATTCAAGCTACAATCAACAGATTATGTGCAGGGATACATTTAAATGAGAGCTGACTCAGATTCAACTGCAATTAGTACTCAGCAGGCAGGCCAGGTCATCCAGGAACAAAAAGAATTTAATTATTTCACTAGGCGCACACGTATCAAGCCTTCCTTCCCAAACCATAAGGATATTGCTAGGTTTGTGTATAAAACAAATGCAGGCCAGGGGAAATACTCTTACTCTTTATTTTTTTCACAATAAATAGAATTTTAATAGCTATATCTGCCTCCTCAGTTCCAAGTGGGGTACTTTCAGTGCACCTGTGGTGGCTGAGACCAGCTTCTGGTTCTGTCTGACTCTGTCTGCCCTGGAGCAGCTGCAGAAGCATAACAATTGTGATTTTGATTGTTACAGCTCTTTTACCATATTCAGCAGAACTGAATGTTTCAGTCACTCACACAAAGCTGGCAATTGTGGAGCATTCCTGTGAAATGAACATGTTTTAGCCAAAGACAGTAAAAGCAGTGTGTGCTGGCTTCTGCAGAGCTCTCCTCTTGCTATTTTAACTCTGTAGACTTACCTCAGGGAGATCAATGGCAACGTTTTCATCTAGATCCCTGGGGAAAACAAAACCACATTCAATATCTGAAGATGTTCAATAGCTGCTTGGTGTGGAAAAGGCACCAAGTTGCTCATTAACATTTTCCAGAGGTGAAAGATAAAACTGCATTTTTTAATGAACTGATTGCATTTATGTGAAATTCATCAAATGGATTTTTGCTTTATTTAAATTTTGGCAAAAGCCATTAAAACATACTTTAAGCAGGACTATGTGAGGGCATGGTCCCTCTGTGTGCTTTCTGCTAAAGAATTAATCTCATTCTGTATTCATTGTGCACACTTTTTCCTTAATTTTTAATACAAAATTGTCATGTGGACAGACTTTGTAAGGAAGCACTGTTGCACTAACAGATTACTGAACAAGATGAGTAGCAGGCGGCTAGCAATTTTTCCCTGTAAGCTTCCAGTAGATCCACCAGAGCCCTGTTTCTCTGCCTCCTGAACTCCTCTCCAAAAAAGCCAGATTTAGCAAAAATGGGCAAATGCATCTGCAGACAGATTTTTTTTTTCTAACCAGTTTGAAGGGAGCAGGACAAACGAGCCTTGATCCAACTCAACCTCACATATAAGGGCACACTGCAAACCAAAAGCTCATTTTCAGACCTTTCCTTTTTCTCCTTACTAAGCACATAAAAATTCTGGAGAGGGAAAAAAACAGGAGTTTCCCACACCAAGGCTTTGCTGTAGGGCTGGACAGCTGGCAGCCAGACCCTTTCCAGGACTTGGCAGCCCCGTGCACAGGAGAGCACCAGACGGTCCAGTGCTTGCTGCTGACTTACTCAGTGATGGCCTTCTTCTCCGAGAAAATCCTCAGGCAGAAGTCTGCCTCCTGGTGTGGTTCAAATGTGGTTGGAACAAGAATGTAGTCACCTGGCGGCAGCTTGAATCTGTTGGATACTTCCCTTAAATTGATGTAGGTTTTGCTCCTGGCCTTGGAGGCATGGTACCTGAAGAAGTCTTTGTTCAGGTGTCCATCTCCACCGGGGCTCTAGAGGGATTGAAGGCAGCATTGCACTGGCTGTGGTGTGCTGAGGGCTACCCCTGCCCTCTTCCCAGTCACGGACCCAAGCTCTGCCTGGCACAAGCCTGACATCCAGCTGCAATGCTGACTGTCACACCTCACCCAAGCACTCGCGGCAACCTAGCTCCTGCTTTATGGCAAGGACCTGTTACCAGCAGTTCTTTCCCACCCTGAAGACAGTCTAAGAGGACACTAGGACGCTTCCTTCCTGCCTAAACATTCTCTGCTCTTAAATATCACAATCCTAGGTGGGGTGTCACAGTGTGATGAGACCTCGCAGTCGTCTCCTGCATGGAGAAAATGCCTCAAAAGATTTTCCAATTCCAACCTCACACAGGGACAGGAACCACTGTGTGTGATGAGCCCCACGAGACTCATAAGAAGCAACATTCCCTGTCTGGGAGCCAGGCAGGGGACAACACAGTCATGGGGCTGAGGAGTTTATCCTGGTTACCCATGGGACTCCTAAATCCTCCTATGAAAGGAGTCTATCCTAACCAAGTCAAAATTCTCCGTGGGGCTTGATGTAACTGAGAAAATCATTTCAAGAGCAGGGGCCCTAAAAATATCTGATGACTGGCAGTATGACAAATCCAGAGGAAGACGGTAATATCGATGGGGTTGCTACTGCATGCATTGTAAGAGCAATAGAGTACCTCATAAATAGAGTAGCCGATACTTAGCATTTCAGCACCAAACTTCCTGAGTTTGCGGCGATCCTTTTGCATCAGCGCTGCAATGAATGTGCAATCATCTTGCCCATCATCTGTCTCTGTCAAATGCATCTTGATTTGTGGATTTGTCCAGAAGGTGTCTGCCAATGTAAAGAACACCAGAGCATTTATTGCCTCAGAATAATACCACCACTACTACTACTAAAAAAAAAGTAGACAAAAAGGACAATGAAGCTGAGGTTTTGCTCAAATTTATTTTTTTCCATTAGTTGTCATGCTTCTTTCCACTCAGCTCTGCAGAAAATTAGCTGAATCCCAAAGTTCTTCATGGAGTTAGGTGTAGAAAAGATTTTGGGCCTGATATTTTATTAAGTTACCATGGTTTTAATAAAGCTGTCAGACGGAATTTTGTTCAAAATACATAGTTACAATGATTCCATAGTGCTGGTGCCAATATGGAGTAACACAGTTCAGATCCTTGATGCTACTTCAGAGCCACATAAACACGCTGTCTGAGCTGGATTTTTGTCTCATTTTACACTTACTGCTGCATTTTAAGTGGTTTATTTGGAGCCAGTCCTGCTCATGCAAATGTAAGTGAGAGACAAATCAGATCCAACAGACTTGTGAGAAAAGAAAGCAGTTCTTCTTACCCCAAAGCCTCAAGCTAGACTGTATTTGTACCTTTGGCTGGTTCCTACTAGCTGAGACTCAGCTGGCCTGACCTGCATCCACAATCCTGGCTATGGGTTAATATGAGAGGTGCCTGAGGCTGGGTAAGGACTTTTGTGCCTGCTTCTCATTTTCAAAGCTGCATCCACTTACCTAGAAAGTTTCTGCATCCTCCTGCAGTAGATCCCCGGACCCAGCTCCCCTCATGAATGGTCACCTCCCACTTGTGGGCAGTGCTGTCTTCCAGGGCATCTGGAGTTAGGTTGCAGATTTCAACTTTATCAAAATGCACTTTGAAGTCTTCAAATTTCATCCTGAATGAAAGTCGTGGAAAGGAACAGGCAATCATTAACATCAGTGAAGGATGCCCAGCACAACTTCTTATTTTCCACGGTCACAGGGCCAGACCACCCTATATGGATCTAAATAGCTTGAGTGACTATGGAGATATGATGATGTACACTGGGGGAGAAGTTGCTTTCATTCATTGGGTTGTGAAACACAAGCAACCCTACTGTCTCTGTCTGATATTGACATCTCTTACACCTTTCTTTTTACTGTAACTCCAATGATTTCATTCAGGTACAGTTGAGTTTAGGACACAATGAAGTGACACTGGAAGAAAACCTACTCTGGAAAAAGGTACTTGATCATCCCCTTCCCCCAGTCTACTATATCCTAGTCCTAAGAGCTACATCAACATTGATGGAGAGTCAACCAAAGGATCCAGGACCCTGTATCTCAGGCATCCATACAGGAGCCAAGTCTGCCTAGAAATCATCTGTGCATTCAACACCAGCCACATGACAGCACTACAAGGGACACATGGCGATGGGTTAGTCAGGCCATGGTACGACTAGCCTGTCCACAATGCAGCTAAAGTCACTTTTGGCCTTCTGGTAAGGTGCCTAGGCTCAAGTTGTTCACCATCCCCTCAACTATGGGTGCGTGGAACCTTATCCTAGCAAAAACATATGCCAAACAGAGGGACAAAAGGGCTTAAGTAAAGGCTCCAACCAGCCTTTGGTGGTGATATAGATGCTGCTTCCTGCTAACGTGTCACATAGATTGCAGCATAATTATTTTAAACCCAAGGTGGATACATATACATGGCCATGGAAAAGAGGAAGCAAATGCCAAAATACAGTTATTTTTGAGTTTCTGTGCTGGGCTGATTGAACCTAGCCTACTCAGCATGCTGAGAAGTAGATAAGCCATGTGATTTTAAGCTAGCAAGTAAACTGGCAAAGAGATACTGACAGACCTGCTGGCTGAGGAGCCTGGTATTCAGGACTGAGCAAACAGCCAGGAAAAGGGACAGCTGGAGCCAGGCACCCAGCTGGGCATGGTATGCAGCCATGGGCTATGGGAACAGAGCAGAGAAACTGCTCCTCCCTGACACGAACTCCTGTAGCTATCTTTTTTCTCTGGTGACTGGTGTGTAACAGCAAAATGGAGTAGCAAGAAAGTAGAAGCTCTCCAAGACCCCATGAGTATCTGTGGCAGAGGAAGATAGGACCCTGCTAGCCCTTAGTGCAGCTCACTGGACAAAGCTAGTTCCATTTTTATGCTGTATAAGGAATAGGTGTCTGTGGTAGCATTAATTTACACCTGCTCTGGGACATTTTACAACTTCTTTTTAGGGTGGGAAGAAACAGCAGGAGTTGTTTTCCTGGGATTTGTCCTCTTTCTTGTCAGCTGTTCTCATATAATGCTAGCCTTGCATGCCACAAACACTGCTAATGCTCACTGTGATGCTCAGTACTCTATAGCAGGAGCAAAATCTGTCTCTCGAATGCCTCAGTTTCCTGGCCACACTATGCAATTTGGGGCTCTTTGGAAGCATGCTGCAAAGCAGATGAAGTAATTGCACTTTATGGATCAGATTTGGAACCTAAGAGATAAAAAGCCTGCTTTGACTTTGACTTTGTCTGAATTTGGAAATTCAGGCTGTCCTGAATTTCCACTGGTGAAGGCAAGAGAAGACTGACCCTCCGATTTTAGCAGAGAAGAGACTAGGGTGAGTGAGAAGCTGATTTTTTAGTCAACAGCAGGATGCCTCCTTCCTTTCTGGTAGAAGCATCATTTCATCTGCCCTGACAAGACAGATCTTAGCTGCTAAAACACAGCTAAAATATGTTCAGGATAGACAATGAGGTCAGCAGGCCCTGAGCATGTTACCATGAAGATTTTCTTCAGTCGTCCCAAATCCAAAGAACAGAAGGGACAAAAGGTCTCGCCAGACCACTTTTCCCACCCCACGTATGCCTCCACAGCTGTGCTGCCTTTCAGCACTGAGTGAAGCCACTCTGATGATACGACTCTTACCCTGCTTTAAATGTCCCATAGCTTTTGGTAAAATTTCCTTCCCTACACTACTTTTCCTCCTGACCTTCCTGTTCTACCTAGGATGAAACCAAACACAATACATGAGAATAAACAGGTGTAATTCCTCTTCTGCTTCTTCTGTTTCAATTAACAGAAGAGAGCCTGTGCAGGAGAAACGACCATAGTGTTGTATGCAGTCATCGTATGGAATAATCTGGGCCCAAAACTTGTAGCACAGCTACAGACATTGTTCATGACTGCACTGTACGTGTCTTGGGCTCCCGTACTGGGTCTGGCTGGGATGTTAACTTTCCCTGCAGCAGCCCATACAGTGCCACGCTCTGCACTTGTAGCTAGAACAGCAGTGTTATCACACCAGTGTTGTGTCTGCTGCTGAGAAGTGCTGGCACAGTATCAGGACTTTCTCTAACCCTCCTGGGGGGTGGGCAAAAAGTGAGAAAGAAACATCACCAGGGCAGCTGACCTAAACCAACCAAAGAGATATTCCATACCATATGATGTCATACTCAGCAATAAAAGGTGGAAGAAGGAGGAAGAGGGGAGGGGTGGGCTTTCGTTGTGAAAGCGTCTGTCCTCCTCGCGAACACCGGCTACATGCGTTGAGGCCCTGCTACAAGGACGTGGTTTCACTCATTTGTGGGAAGTAGAGAATAATTTCTTTCCTCTGCACTTCCACATAGCCTTTATTTGTTTTGTTTTTGCTGTTCCCTTTCCCCCTCCCTTTTCCCCTTTCCCTTTTTCCCTTTAGTTGAATTGTTAATTAGTAATATTTCCTTAATATATATATATATATTTCCCTTTAATTAAATTATCCTTATCTCAACCCATGAGTTGTTCTTTCCTTTACTTCTTCCCCTCCTCATCTGAGGAGGGGGAGTGAGAGAGCAGTTGTGGTGTTCAGCTGCCCAGCACAGTAAAACCACCACAGCTCCCTGTCACCTTGCAGACACCTGAAAAAATGATGACAAGAGAATACTTGTTGAGCTTGCTGAGCATGAAACCTGGCATTAGATCTACTTCAGAAGAACCTGGTTGTCATCAACAAGAAGAGCCCTGTTGTACCTGATGTTATATGCTAAGCACAAAGATAAAATGTCTGTCATGGAGAACACATTTTGAACTCTAATTACATTGCTACTCACTGTTTCTAGCAGCAGGTTTCAAAACACCTCACAGAGATCACCCCAGCTTTCTAGGGAGGCAAGCAAAGTCACTAGCAGGAGTGGTGAACTGGAGCTGGAAGTCCCCAGCTGCAGAAGTAGGAATATAGCTCATTGTTCATCCCTTCAGGTAAACTGCATCAGCAAACTGAAAGCTGGAGAGAAGCAATGCTGTTCATCTAATTCCTCATCTGACCACCTTAATGTCTTGAGGGGTATAACACGTTGACTGCTCATGCGTAGTGCGTCCGTGCAGCCTGATGGGGAAACCATCAAAGTGTGTCTTGTGTCTTAGAAAGAGCTTAGAATGGGCAAAGGGGCAAAAATACACACAAGTCAAAAGACATTAGGACAAATAAGTCTGATGGACTGGGTGGAGGGTTTAGCTGGTATCAGACTTGCCTGGCTGGTTTTGGAAGCATTTCTTATCTTCTGCATATGATTTTTGTCCACTTAACCCCTTCAGGGAAAACTTCAGTCCTGATGGCTTTTGTTTCCACTCTCAATGTCTGAGACGCTGTATGAAGAAGGCCAACATTTGCCTGGGTGTGCTCAAATTTCTTCATTTTTACTGACCTTCTGAGGACTTACTTAACTATGAGCTTAGCTCTGTTGGACAGACAACTTTCTGATGAATTTCCTTGCTCATTTAATGCCTATTTACACGCCTGTATCTCCAGTACACAGTCAGGCTTTTAGCCATGCCCTCTACAGAGAGATGTACTGGAGAAACTGGAGTTGCAGGTAGTCTTTGACTATTTTTTATTCATCTCTAAAAACCAAAAAGTTCAAAACCAAATAAAAACCCACTCAAACTTTTTGGAAAAGTTGGAAATGCCCTACTGCCTTTTCAACGTCAGTAGCAAAATAACTAAAAATATACTATGTAAAAATGCTTAAGTGTTGGATCAGTCACTGGACCTACTTCTTTCCAGAGCTATCAAAGTCTAAGATAATCCATTTTATGTGATGTAACGCTCTGCATCATCTGTATTAAATCTCTTTTCAGACCAAAGGGTGAACTTTGGTTTAACTTCTGGGAAAGATCTGGAATGGTCCTGCTGAATTCCTCTCTAGATTTACCTCTGTGTAAAAGAGATAAGCATCTGGCCCTGGAAAATATGACCAGACACACTGGCAGTAGTGCACAGCATGGCTGATATGGGGTGTGGGGGAATCATGTGCAAGTCAGCCATCTGCTCTGTCTGAGATAGTGAATTTGGCATGAAGAACACTTCACACTTCTAAAGCAATTGCTACCAGCTACCACTTCTTCTTCTTCTTCTTTTTTTTTTTTTTCATCTTTTCTTAAATCTTTCCATCATTTCACACATATCCTGGTGTTCTTGTACTTTCTGTAACAAGTAGCAATGCTTCTAAGTGCTCCTTCCCTACCAGTGTATGACTAACATCAACCCTGAAGGCATTTCATAGGCGCTACAGTGCAGTACAATGCTCCCTTCTGTAGTGTGCGTATGTTCCTTGTAAGGATTTAAAGGCTGTTACAACCACGGGAGACACACAGTATTTGAAATATGCTAATGCCATTAACTAAACTGACCTTCAAAAGACTTTTCATTATTAAAATACACACGTACACACATGAAACATGCAGAACCTGCTCCCTCCTAGGAGGAAACTGAGCATTTGCTCACTCAGAAATTTCTTCCTTGTCACCCATTTTGGCCACCAGCACCTTGATTTCTGACTGGAGTCAAGCTCTAAAACCCTGTGGCTTACCAGAACTCTCCATCATCCAGCGCTGTCTGAGACAAGCGTTTCTGCTCTGATGGGCTGACCAAACGCCACTCCAGAGAGCTGCAAGAAAACAAAGCCAAGCTTTACTATGGGTCTACGGCATTTGATTTTTCCTGGCTCAGAACAACCACCTGGACACATCAGTAGGCTGCTCTTCATCCAGAAGTGTTTTATTTGAGCAGCACACATAAACACAAATGCCTTTAAGAGGTTTCCTGAACCCTGCTGCCACTCCACATGGTGGCAGAGACCCAACTAATGTATCTGGAAGCAGGACTGGGACAAAGATCCTAAAGCTGCCTCAGGAGCATCCTGCCTGAGTTATTCCCTACACTCGGCACTGGGACTGCTGTCAGGTGGTGGGATTGAGTAAAATATGGTTATCATTAAACCGCAAGATTTTTGTAAGTCACACTCCTCCTTAAATCTGTTTGCCATCTGTAGCACCATCTCCTCTTTTAGGTTTCCCAGTAATTTAGGGACAGATGTTTCTACAAACTTGACTTAGTGGGAACCAAATAGGCTCTTTGCCCTGTACAGAGAGAATTGCTGGAGGATCCGGGGTTGCAAATAAAATCTTTGCCTCTTTTTTACTCACCTCTACAGATCCAGTTGTAGAAGGTCAAAACCAGACAAAAAAACACCAAGACTTTTTGGAAAAAAAAAAAAAAAAAAAAAAAAGGAAATTCCCTACTGCATTTCCAATCTGATAGGATACACAGGGCACTTTGTGTTAGGTTTTAAATTCCAGCAACCATTGCAAAATGTTATTACAAATTCCTGCAGTCACCTGGGAGCCCCCCTGCTTTAGTAGGGCTTTGTGCTGGTATCCAGAGCTCCAGAAAGCTTCCCAAGTGCAGAGTCAGAGCTCTGCTTTGCAGAGACAGCATTTTCAATAAACAACCTGCCAGATGCCTGTCCTGATCTTAACCTCTCCATTTTATTTTTTTGAGAGATATAATCATAAACATAACAAAGGATTTGAGCTGATGTGAAAATATTTCATTTATTTACATTCAAAGGAGTGCTAGAGATGACTATGAGTCTCAGCAATTTTAAAGGCCCAGCCAGGTTATGGTTCTCTCCTCTACATCTGTGTGAGTAAGAAAAAACTCAGTAGAAGAAAGTGGAACAAACAGGAAGTGACTTATACGTGTAAAAATGTATCAAAAAATATATGTTTGGGGTGGGAGGGGGGCATGTAGTGTTATTTTTTAATGTATACATTTTTTTTTTTCTTCTGTATTATTTACACTTCATTTGACTTTGTAGTAAAAGCAGAATGGTTTTCAGACCAATCCTATTGTGTTTCTGTGTCCTTCCATAACTTTAGCAGGTACCACATAGACAGGGTATCATCTAACTGTCATACACATCTGTAATATAACCTGCAAACTTCTTGCCTATTCCTAATATGTTTAGAAACCCAGAACAGTAAATGCAATGACAAACTCATAAGATAGAGGGGGTAATACAAAATTGGTTTATAGCTTATCTGTAGTAGGACTAAATATGGATGTTATGTTACAAGTACTACAGGAACAGGTTTGCAAAATATAAAGAGAAAATCACTCCAAATGTATATTTGCTATTGGAAGTGTCTTAGAATGAACTTATCCAATATATATTAATGTATGTTTTTTGCTAATACTGGTTATTGGGGGCTAAACATCCTTGACAGTGTCCCATTAATTGAGCAGCCTTGAAAATACTGAGGGTGACACGGTAGTATGGCAGTAATACTGTTAAGCACATGCAAATTCCTAATTTTTTTATGAAATAACTGTGCCTGCAGAAAGCTAGATGTGGAACAGGAGCTTGATTTTTGCATGGCCTGTATGGCACAGTGCACGCACTTGTCACTCCAAGGGCCATTCCACTCCACCTGTCCCCAGGGGTTCCTTATCCTTATGAGCCGCACTTTCTGGCCCCGATAGCTCACCTGGGGAAGAAAGAAAAGGAGAAAATGCTGAGTGTCATTAAGCTGGGCTAAAAGTGCAATGCTACAGAAGATGTGGAATGGAAAGATGGATGGGAATTTGGATAACTCCCCCAGGGTAACGCCTCCCATTGCCTAAAGTCGGGGGACAGTCCCTTGTCTTTTAACCAGGTCTCTCCTTGCCCTGTGCTGCTGACACAAACCAGAGGAAACGTACCTCATCGATGCCAGTCACGGAGTAAGCATGGCCCTTTATAAGGCCAAAGGGGGTTTTGGCTTCTGACTCGGCAGCGCTGATGGTCTGTAATATGGAAAAAAATGTGAATACCTCTTTTCATAGCGAGATTGCAAGTAGTGTAACTTGGTCCCTTCCAGCCATTATGAGGGAGGTCAGTGGCTAACCAGAATGGGGAAATGTGAATAGGGAAATTGTCTTTCTGCTCCATGCAGGCAGTGATGGTGCAATGGTGCCCTTTGAAAAGGAGCTCCCTAGAGCTGTGGGTATTTCTCTTTTGGAGCACTATACAGTCAGAGGGAAAATAAGGTGGTTCCTGGCTCAGATCTCTTCTATGTCCCTATGATTTTGTATCAACACCATCCACAGTTCCAGGATATCGACCTAAACTCCTATTCAAATGCATTTTGAGTAAGGTAAGGGATGGGAAAAGGTGCTCCCAGGTGGGATCACGTATTGATATGGTCTCATTTTGTGTTGGTGGGATTTTTCATTTGATCTCAAATGTTCTTCTCCACTTGTTTGTTCTGGTGAAGAAACCTGACACACAGTTGTTTCTGAACTGCCTTTACCGCTGAGCACAGTGGACAGGGAGCAGCAACAGGATTTTTGCTCTTGCTGTTGAGCAGCTCAGGATTTTTCACCAGAAAGCCAAAGACACTTGGGCAGCTGCTCCTACCCTGAATCAGGTCTGCTGGCAAAGCAGTGTAAAGTCATGTACACAGCTGCTACCTGTCAGCAAAGTTTTCTCAGTAAAGTGGGAGATTTCAGTACCTGGAGGGATAAATCTGATGCATTCTAAGCCCCAGTCCCTGTTTACAAACACACTAATCCTGAAAACTTTCTTGAGTCTCCCAAGACCAAATAGATGTTGTTGCAGAATCCAGGAATGAAGAAAATCAATTTTTAGTCTGTGGAGCCTTCAAGTCCTCACAAAGCTATGGCTGGTTTTAATGCCAAGGTACCAAGTAAGACAGGAAATAAAATTCACCTTACCCAAGTGCTCATACTAACATCATTATTGCCTTAAATCCAGTGGCTGTCACCTGCTGAAATGTGATGAATCGTCTTTTGTTTTCAACAGATGTACTAAGGACCACATCGATATTACATATCTATCAGTTCACAGCAATTATACAGAGTTAAATGCATATCCATCTAATTGTTAATGATTTAACCAGACTTTAAAAAGTAGTTTTTTAATGCAGAAACCACAAAACTAAGCTGAGAAATCAGAACCCATTTGTTACTTACATCGATAGAGCAGCCCACCATTGAGCATCTTTTCAGAGCTTTCTCTAGGATTTCATAGAAATTGTCAGGAGCCTTTTTAACCTCATACATTTCTCCTACTCCCCCAGTGAAATCCTCCATGGCTTCTATTGTGCTGCCTCCTTTCAGAGCCTCGTAGCTGCCATTCAGCCTGGAAAACACATGCTAACCGTGAGACGGGCTTTCAAAACTTTGAAGATACCCATGCTTGAGAGCTTTCTCACATGGGCATAAAATCACAGAAGGGCACTGAAGAGATGTGCCCCAGAATGTACTCAGGAGACATATAATGTATACTGGGATACTTCTGCTTTCCTTGCTAATTACACTTTTAATTAATTCATTCCTCAATATTCTTAAAGCCTGGGGCTTTTCTTTTATTAGTGTCAGTGACCAGGTTGGCAAGGACTGGATATCTTTGCATATCAGTGGCTTGTTGCCTGCCAAATCAGTTAAAAATCTAGAGTTGGCCGGAATTATCATCTGAGGTCTCAGTAGGGACACAAATGGTAGGATTCAGGCTTTGATCCAACTCCATTGCTAACAGCTAGGGTTGTATCTAATGCTGTGGTGGGAGCTGGAGGAGCTCACAAGCTCTTTAGATCAGGGCAGCAGCAAGTGAAAAAAAAAAAAAAAAAAAAAAAAATTAAAAAGAAAGCACTAGGTAGAAGATATTCACTTTAATTCTGTATAATATAAGTACCAATTGTAAATCATTTATGTATAGTGTGCTACACTAGACTTACTTGGCATAGGCTTTCTCTAGTAAAGCACTCCAAAATTCGTTGTGTTCAGCTGAGTGCAGGAAAACCAATCGGCCTTTGAAGGTGGGTAATCGATCATCAATCACGACATCCAGCCACTTGTTGTGCTGCCAAAACTATTTAGAAAAGATGGAGCATGAGTTGGTTGACAGCATGACATTTCCTGAGTGTAGGAGATTTGTGTCCCAGTGCTTCTAAGTGTCAGTTAGTGACAAGAATAGGTTTGCTCAGAAGTTGTATGTAAACCATTCCTTCCCACTGTACCATGCTAGACTGCTCTGAAGTAAAGTCAATCTGTTTGAAGAAAAGTCTAAAAGAGTAAATTTGCACCATAGCTTCTTAGCTGGGTAATGGCACTCACATGGTCACCAGTGAGTCACATAAAAGTGGTCAGCAGGTGATTCAAACCATCTTCAAGACATATTACAGACCACAGTCAAAATCTTGTTTCATCTTTAAGACCTTACATCCTAAGAGGAGTTTGTGTGGAAAATGTGAAATGATTTCTAAAGCCATATTTCTCTTCACAGAACAGAAGTAGCTATATGTGTGCATGTGGCGGGTTGACGTAGCCCTCAAGATTGTTCCTCAAAACATGAACAACAGATTAAATTCAGCAATTCTCCCCCCCCCCCCCTTTTTTTTTTTTTTGATTTTTCCTCTGGAATCACCCACAACCCCACCACAAACCAGACCGCAACACGCAATGACCAGCTGCCCAGAAGTGTGCTCATGCTGTGCCAGATTTTTGTCTTACCTGGAAGTGAAATATTCCAGCATAATCTGGCCCAAAATTTTGATCCAGCGGTACCACTCTTGCTAGCGTTTTTTCATTCAATGTGAGAGAAGCTATGGCTGCTAACAGCCAGCAGTCTCCTGCAAATTGAGAAGGGGAAAGAAAAAGCATTTTCTTCCATTGAGAGGAAAAGAAGATAGTATGGGAGGGAGGGGAGATGTCACAGTTAGCTGCCATCCCCGTTGAAAAGAGATCCTGTGAGTCCCCAGAAGTGTGTCCCTGCCAACCAGGGCAGTCTGGAGTTACTGGTGCATGAAAAGCTCCCTTGTGGTCACAGTACCCTTGCATGGGGATCCTTCTCTGGCCTTGAATCCCTCTGCACCAGGATGATCCCTGGCACAGATGTGAGAGTGCCACCAAAGAGGTGGCTGTGGGCAAGGTGAGCATGGGAGGTGCCTCCAGCTTCACTGCTCTCATCGGTTCGGGAGCAACAACAACCCCTCGCGTGTGAGGATATTCCTGCTGCTCTGCGCGGGGTGCACACACCCACCCAGGGGAATCACTCACCAAGATCCCCTTGGCAAATGTCAGTTCTTGTGGCTCCTCCAAGGATAAACTTGGGATCCTTGACAATGTCCTGAAAGAGTGGGAGTGAGACACAGACGTGAATGAAAATATGCCAGGAAAATGTCACTGTCACTCTGAGCCCAGATGTGTACCCTGTGTGTGCATGAGCTATATTTTCCTGCAGCAGTGTAAGCCACCACAAAGAACTAGATGGGGAATGCTTGTAATTAATCCTTGTAATTAATTATAGTGCAGAGCAATTAAAGAATCAGCTATCCTCATTTTTTCCTAATTAGTTGGCTGCTAATGAAAGGCTGGCATTCTTTATTCACCCATAGGCAGTTGTTAAAATAGAACACATCCTGGTCCAGAATCTCAAAGTTAAGTTACAACCCTGGCTATTTTTTTTTTCCCAACAGCTGAAAAAAAACCCAACACCCTAAAATTGGCAATTTACCTTCAAACACAGTATTAGGCCTTATATTTACTTGCACATAATACGTAGTCTCATGGTTGCCAGACAATATATGTTCTATTTCCTCCTCGAACAAGGAAACAAAAAAGGCAGACTCCAGCCTTGTTTGTTTTACAGAGACAGTTTTCAGGAGGAGCTGACATTACCCACCCTTGTGTGCTCAGAGGTTATAGGGACTGTGTGATCATGGTGCCATTAAAGCAATTCTCAAGTATCTCAGCTGGACAGAAAAATCACAGTGGCAAATCAATATGTATGGCAGGACTTTCCCTCCCTTCTCCCCTTTCCCATGAGCTGTAGATTGAATTGAATTGATTGAACTGAACAGAAAAGGGAGGAGGAGAAGGAGGAGGAGGAGGAGAAGGAGAGCATCTAATATACTACTGGAGGAATATTCCTTGAGCTTCTCAGTCTGCCATGATATGCTATTGCAGATGTTATTGCATTAAATTCTTTTATGTAATCAGCAGAAGCTTGTAAAAAAAAAGGCAAATTAAAGAGGGAGGAAATATAGCAGAGCACACTCAATCACTTAACCCCTGCATTTGCCTAGAAGGAAACAGAGTTACTTTTGGTTCCTGTCAGTGCATTTTGTTAGGCTGTCAGAGAAGGATATAGGTAGTTTGTTCCAGCTTCCCTCACTTAGTCCTGGAGCATCTGCTACAGGCCAACGCTGTGGCCAGGACAGTGTCCCCAGTGAACTGGTGCTGCTGTTCTCATATAAGCCAGCAAAGCCTGGCCATGTCCCAAACTTAGCAGCCTGACCTTCTGTCCTGTCAGGGCATGCACTGCTTTGCTGAGGGTTTGCTGATGGCAGTGGGCTGGTATTGGTGGTGAGGGGGACAGTGTTTCACTACTAGACAGATGAGGTTTTTCAGACCAACTTATGGCAACCATCATCTTCCTGCAAGGTGGCTGTGCCCCAGCAGAGGTGACCAGCATCACAGCAAGCCTTGCAGCTTGTCACCCCCCTGCTACACATATATATGGGGGAGATAGGGGGACAGGGGAGGGCTGTTGTCAGCTGCTCTTTGCTGTTGCTGTAGGCTCTGCCCTCCCCAGTGCTCAGGGGGTGAAGCCCAGCAGCTTTTGTGACCTGGTGACTTTGGTGGCTCAGCAGTTTTGGCAGCACACAAGAAGAAATTATCACCTGTATGGCAGAGGAAAATGGCACATGGCCACGGATGAGGAAAGCAAGTCTCCTGTGAAACTAACTCCATGGAGGAAGCAGGTCTGTGTATTTTTTGTTTGCCTTTGCAGGGGAGGAGGTGGTGGCCGTGGAGGCCGTGCGGTGTCCCCAGCGCACCTGGCAAGGGGAAATCAAACAGCACCTCCTCATCAGCTGGCCCGCCTGCTTGTTAAACACACCCAGCCATGCGTGACGGGATGTGAGAGATAAAGAGCACAGCTCATTGCCTTTAAACACCAGTATGATGGCTGATAAGGCAGCTGATCTTTAATAACGTGCCTTATTTTAGCGCTGTTGCTCCTGGAGAACACGATTCTCACAGCAAGCACTGTGTTTAGTGTTACCAAGAAACTCTGCGTGCTAGTGAGGGCTGAGATAAAAAGCCTTTCCACCGACATGGACACAAATGCTGCTGAGTGCTGTGAGAGTTTCATGGCTCGTTGCCTGTTACACAGCTCTACAACTGACAGATGAGAAAATATTTTCAATCTCCCACGTTTAAAGCAAACACAAATTTTTTGAAAAAATCAATAAAAAGGAATTTAAAGGACTTTGAATGGATCTGTGTCACATTCTCTGCTACATGAAAGAAAATTGAGAGCTACAGTACATGAGTGGATGTTGCAAAAATAATAGTAAACTTACAGGGATTTTCAGACTGGATGGTGTAATAACACGTATCAGTGCTTTCAGTATGCTAAAAGACAAAACCCAGGACTAGATCTTGCGTTCGTATACAGCATATTCTAAGATTCACCTGCATAAGGGCATTGCCTAGAATTTGTGTGATGAATTTCTCAGGGAGATGAAAGAAGATGCCTGCACTCTCCTGCTGCTTCTTTGAAGATCTGTTTCTTTCGAGTCAAAGGGAAACAAATTGCATCCTTTGGGACTCTGGCACACATTGGTAGAGGAAGGTCTGAGAAAAGATCTCCCTCTTAGAGATCTAAGAAAAGCTGAGGCTGAGGCTGTTTATGGTGGCCTTATTTTTGTGATTATATTTATCTTTCTGGTTCCAGCATATAGTTCCTGTCATACTGGTTGCCAGTGGCTGTTCATAATTAGGAGAATTTCCTTCTTAATTCCTCCTGTAGACCACAGATTCAATTGGCATTGTTAAAACACATTTATGTTCCTTTTTTTTTTTTTTTTTTTTTTTTTTAAATTCCTCAACTTATGTCTCTTGCTTTCCCACATACTGAGCTACTAGAAATAAATGACAGATATACTAGCCCAATAGTTTAATTTAGATATAAATTAACAGGACAGGACAGGGAAAGGAAGAGAAAGGAAGGGAAGGGAAGGGAAGGGAAGGGAAGGGAAGGGAAGGGAAGGGAAGGGAA
>CM021767.1:42482621-42549489 GCA_011076525.1 Nettapus auritus | reverse complement strand
GGGAAGGGAAGGGAAGGGAAGGGAAGGGAAGGGAAGGGAAGAGGAAATAGAATGAGAAAAGGGTCATCTATTTTTCAAATTATTCTAAATTTTTGATAAGGTGCAATTTCAAGGATTTCATTTGTAAAGATAAGGGATTCGTAAACAAAATCACTAAATAGCTTTCTGAATCTTAGAGCACTTAAGGTTTACGTAGAAATCTAGACATTCACCAGGTGCAAATCAGTGCAGCTCACCGATTGCTGTGGGAGATGTACAGATCTGGGCTAGCTAGAGGGTCTTTTTTGTTCTGTGTACAAAAGTTTGTGCCTGCAGGTATACATATACATGTGAAAATAATGAGAAAGCCTTTTCTACTCTCATTACTAAAGAATAATCTATAACAGGGTAAAAATCTGAGGACTAACATTATTTGGGCCTGCAATTACCTGCATGTACTGTGCTACATTTCAGCTGAGCCACTGTAAAACACTGGCAGGAAGGCAGTAAGAACCAGCCACCACGAGAAGCAGTCTGAACACCAATACCTAAATGCAGGGGCAGAGCTGCTGGGCTCGCACTGCCAAGGCACTACCGCTTGGCCAGCTGAGCCGAGGTAATGAACCTGGCACGTGCCCCAGGCCCATACCCTGCTTGCAAAATGTTAACTCAAAATGGTGTTACAGTGCTTGCATTTACTGCTGTAAATATATATAAGTATATAAAAATAAATGAAATTGTAATGGAAATGCAAATATATATATAAAAATATGTAAACACACCGATAGCTAATAAACATGAAACTTATTTAACTTATATGTAGAGGGGCTTAAACTTTGCCTTTTTGCATCCTTAAAGCTTCCCCTGGGCTTCTTCCCGTGCTGCTCACAGAAGTTCACCTTTTTGTGTGGCGGTCATTGAAGTGTAAAGGCAGAGCCTGTTTCAGGTAGATTATTCATAGTAGAAGTATTTCTGCTTCAGCTTACAAACATACTGAAGTTGAGACTGGCAAGTACAACAGACAGACCCTATCTCCTGTGTCCCTCACTACCACACACAAGGACATAGAAGTTACATCTTTGAACAAAGCAACCCCAAACCTCTAGCCTGCTCCTGGGGGCAGCCCCACAGACCACTTGGCTTTTGGGGCACTGCCAGACAAGGTGGGCAGCAGTGCCTGAGGGTCTGCACTTGCCTTTGGGGACACCTCTTGCTTTTTCATAGCTGAAACTTGTCCAGGAGTAATAGCTCGAATAATGCTCTGTAGTGACACTATGTTAGCTACCAGACACTAACGCATTTGAATGTCTCTCATTGTGGATTAAGTGAAGCCAAAACGTAAACCAATTTTAAGTCAATTTTGTTCTTTTTCTCTCTTGGTATCACTATTGGCAAAGGGACGTTTTCTACTAATTCTGAAGCTTTCAGACCATGAAGAAAAAGAGAATAAATGCCAATCATTAAGAAAGAAGTGAAAAGTAGCCACAGATTTTCTGGCCATTAGTTAAAGTTAACTGGTGAGAAGGAAACTGGAGTGATGTTGGTTTTGTGATCTGAGAGCATGTGACTGGTAAAGCTTCAGGCTATCCCTGTGTTAGTAATGTCTGTTACGCAAGATGCATTAAGAGATACTCATCGAGCCCTTGGCTACTGCTGAATGGCTCAGTAACCATGGCATGTATTCATGACCTCTCAGTGTTTCATGATGGAAGCAAGCATGTCTCATGCTCTAAAAGTTAGAACTTTTGAATTTTTTAAGTTTAACCTTAATTATGAATTTCCTCCATTAATGGCAGTTGGTTTTTAAATAGTCATGTAATCAAAATATATTTTACCCTTAATTCCTTTGCACGTCCTCTTATTTTCATCTTAACATTGCTTTTGTTTGGCAATAATGAAAGAGAGATGCCGGATTAGAAGTTCTTTATGCATGTACATAAACATATGCACATAAAGTGTGGCTACACAATAAGCTACAGAAGGCAGAAGAGAAGAAAATCTACATACAATAATTTAAAATTATTAAGCCAAAGGCATTCAAAAGGACAGGCGAATACAGGAAAGGCATAGGATTTTACAGGATAGTTTTAAAAATTGGATGTTTCAGAAATATTTGCAATAGTTATCAGATTTTAGCTTCTATTGCAATGTCCGTACCCTTCCACTCCCCCTCACCAGTTGCAAGCCAGTGACACGAAGCTCCATGGGGTGAAACCTTCCAACCCTCCTCCTTGTCAAGGACCCCAAACAGCAAAGCACCCTAAACAATCATTGGATTTCCCTGCCGTACACGGGAGCAGTCCCACCAGATGGTGGGGTGTGAGGACATCGTGTACTCACCCCAGGCCTCTTCCAGAGGAAGGGAACGGGTGGCTTTTCGCTGAAGAAGAGGGAGGCATCGGTGGCGGGGAAGTCGGGGTCCTCGAAGAGGCTGCCGCTGCGCAGGCACTCCTGCTTTAGCTCCTCGTAGGCTTTCCCCGAGCTGTGGGTGGCACGTGCCTCCCACGGCAGCGGTGGCAGCCTGGGCTTCGAGTCCCGGAGTAGGTAGGGCATGGCTCCCACCAGGGAGAAACACGGGGGGCTGAGGCTTAACGGGATGGGGGTAGAGGGAGAGAGGAGAGGGAGCAGCTCCGAGCAGTGCAGGAGCAGCACAATGAACACCCTGAAAGCAAACAGGGAGGGAAGGTGGCCGCTGGGCGAGGTCGTGCCAGGTCCTCCCTGGGGCAGGGCTGCTGTGCCCACCCAGCGGTGACAGGCCTGCACGGGGCTTGGCACCTCTCCCTGCCACCCTTGGCCGCTGACTTCAAGGAATGGGGAGCCAACGGAGCGAAACACAAGCTGCAGGATGGGGTGTAGCCTCTGCAACCGAGGCAGGCTTGCCCTTTTTGTCCGACACATGAAAAGCCCGGCATGACGGATGGTGGGGCTGTCCCAGCGGCCAGGTGCTGTCACTGTTGAGGAACACCAGGGCTGAGGTGTAAGGGCCAGGGCTGCTCTGCCGAGGGGTAGCCCAGTTCTGGCCTCAGAGTTGGGGTGCTAGTATCTTGTGGGGACAGCTCAGGGCAGGGCAAGTGACAGGGTATTTTACCTGGGTGAAGGATTTTAACAGACTGTGCACTGAAGGATTTCAGTGTGTGTTGTAACAAAGGATTTTAAGACCAAACACACACACAAAACTTGCCACTGAGTTCTGGGTTTCATGACCTTGTTCATCTGTTGCTGGGCTTCTTCTGCTGCCCAGCACCTACCTGCCGCATCACATCTCACATTAGACAGCAAAACACTGTCCTGGAGAGGACGTCAGTCAGTGCACTGTGGATGCTCTGAAGAAATAAAGGCAGGGTTCAGAGCCAGACAGGCCTGGGTATTCCTCCATGCGTGGAATGGCAAGAGATGCTGCCCTGGGAACAAATTACAGTTCCTGTAACACAAAACACAGCCTGAGTACAAACACCAGTCAGCCTCCTTTTGCTTTAATTGGCCCTTTGGTGGACCACTCAAGCTTGCTGCCAAGGGATGATTTATGGAGAGCAATTAGGTGAAACAGAATTAATTCCTTTCTGTTCTGCTATTTGTCACAGCAGCACTGTGAGGAAAGCTTTCTTTTTTCACAGCATATATTCCCATGTTTATTCCCCATAATTGCATCCATTGTTGATGTCTGCAGGCTCCCTCCTGAGACCAAGTTCCCATTGTCCAAATGTATGGATGCTGTCCAGAAGTGTGAGAAGAGGCAGGCCTTGTGCTCCAAACGTGGCAGTCATCTGACCGAACTTTAGGTCTGCAGAACAGACTCCAAACTACTCACCTCGGCTTTCTCTACAGTCAGTACAGAAGAGCAGTGCCTCCAGGAAGTGATTCATTGTGTCCTCATCCATAAGATCTCTCTGGAGATGGCTGTGTCTTTCATTTCCCTTTAGGTGAAGTCTCATGGACTAGCTGAGGGTAGATGCTCAGCTATTAAATGTGCATAGTCATGTGAGATGGATCCCAGCTAAGGGACTAAGGCAGGAGAAGGTCATAAGTGCCAGTGTGAGCCTCAGAGATATGATGTACCCAACATCCCACATCCAGTCAGTGGTAAAACCAGGAATTCACTTTATCCACAACATCTCTGTGTGGGCTAAGGCATGTTCTCACACACCAGAATAATGCGAAGGTTGGGGAAGGAGACGTCCAGCATCCTGGAGTCAGAGCCTCCACACCTGCTATAGCCCAAGGGGAGTGACCGCATATCACCTCAGCAAGGTCCCACTTTTCAGAGTTCAGCTGCAAACAAAAATGTGTGGACTGAGCTCTGATGGGTGCTCTTTGTGCTGTAGGGGAATTCATAAAGTTTCTGTGCTATGTGAATGCTCTGGTGTGTTAATAAGGGATGTTTTCACACTGCAGCCTTTCCCTCAGAGGGCAGGAACAGCTTTTCCCTCTCCTCAGTGTGCTCAAGTCCTAATACTGCAGGAAAGTTCACGTCTCTGAGATCTCAGCCTTGGTGTCAAATCTGGCTGAAAGTGGCCTGAAAAGATGGGGCCTGGAGAGAGCTGGGAAAAAGAGGAGTGAGCAGAAAATGCTAACAGAATATTTCAGTTCTCAGTTACATACAAAACTTTGTATCTAGCTAGCCACACTTGTGTTTTACAAGAAAATGGACTTCTAACAGTTTTGCTCTTTCACCGTGAAATCCACTTTTGAAACCAGTGAGAAGTGCTTTCCTCCCCTGAGACAACTCTTCTTATTGCTGCCACTTGGTGCTGTCTGCAGATCCTCAGGGACTTTTATAGGTGGGAGGAAAGTGAAATACGGGTCTTGGTCTCATGCACAAGAATATTTGCATCCTGTATAGGATAGGATGTTGCAATAAATCATGAAATTATGTTAGGAAAAGAGTGAACCAAATAAATTGATAGCATTTCTAGCCTAGTCCCTTCATTCATTGGTTTCAGGTTAGGGGAAATTATATATATTAGATTTATATATAGTAGGGACTATTAAACTGCGTTGTGCTAGTTGCTGTGTAGATATGCAATTTCAAGATATTTTCTGCCCTGCAGGAAAAACAATATACATATTAGCTCTAAGGCAATGGGGAGATAAGAGAGAAAAGAGAAATGCTGTAGATGTGGCTTGACCTCTGTGTTTTTGAAAGGTGGGTATGGCTGGAAGGTCTGACATGAAGGGATTACTCTGATACAAATAAAAGGACAAGTACACCTATTTGGTCCTGGCCTCTTTGCTGGGATAACTGCAGGGATACCAAGCAAAGCAATTATTTGTGTGGTATTCCACTGTGGGCAGACACCAAAATATTCAGATACCTCAGGATACGAGCAGACAAGCACCCGATGTAGAAGGGCTTTAGTCCTTGGACATGCTGGTGCACTGAGAAAAGCAGAGTAGGTGTTAATACTCGGAAGGTAGGCAAACACAGATGATAAGAGGCTTTGATACCAGGCTTTGTACACTTTAACTTGACAAGCTGCTGCAATGAACATACTGTGACACTGAAGCAACATAAGAGCAAGGCTTGTGACAGCCCTGAGCAATGAAGTCCTTCCTCGAAGGTTGCACTGTCAGGGGGGCAGCAAGTTTCCAGCCCCCTGGCTCTCTCCCAGAAGGGCTGATAGGGCAGGTCTGTCCTTGCCCTGCGAAGTGAGTGCCTGCACAGGTGTAAAGGCACTGCCAGCTGAGAGAGAGCTGTCAGAGCAAATGCAATTAATTCCTGACAGGCCACCTCTGGAAACCATTAGGCTCATGTGGTCTGCAGATATCTCTCCATGAGCCACGAGACAAGGCAAGATTTCAAACTGGCAGTGTAGCAACATCAGCGATGCACAGGCTGGCAATGTACGCTAAAGCTGAACGTTGTTTTCTTCTCCATGCACCATCATTAAATGCCTGCTCCTGAAATACCTGGAGCTTTATCAGTTACCCTCAGCCTTGGCTCTAAAGCCTGCAGAGAGTGTGAGCACCAGCTCAACTGCCTCTGCCCACAGATATCATTTACACCACTAGCTATAGATGAGTATCACTGGCAGCAAGGATGTAGGCAGCTCTTGGAGCCCATAGGCAAGTGCTCTGTGAAATCCCACCAGCCCATGGGCAGGAGTGGAGTCTGGAGAGGTGGGATTTTGCTTCTCTCTTGCCCCAGAGGTCACACATTTGTTCCTGTTCTCCAGGGCTTTGGGGTGATGAGACTTTTCTCACCATTTTCTTGTGGCACAGACGTGGTGCTGGAACAGGCGTTTTGGTCATTTCCTTTCCCACCATCATTGCTATCAGGTCAGACTTCCTTGTATTGTCTCCTTTTCATTGAGAAGGCAGAAGGTCTAGTTTGTTTCTCTACAGTCTTAACTGCCAGATACTCTCATCCTCTCTCTCAAGCTGTAATTCAAGGAGTAGAAGAAGACATAAAGGGAACCCAAAAGGCCTGATGTAGGAAACTATTAGGTCCACTTCTCCCTTGCATCCTGCATAGCTTCATGCTACAGCTCTGACTCTCAGCCCCTGCTTTTTAACATCTGGCATGTGCTTTTCTTAGTCGCACTTACGTAATTCCTTCCCCATCAGCACCAGGTGGACCCTGGTCATTCAGGATTTAAAGTTGGTTATTCAAATGACAGCAACCTGATTAAGTCTTTCATAACCCTCTCATGGGTAAACCCCATGCCCTGTCATCAGTTTAACATTGCAGGGCTTATCCATAGCCTTTGACCTGACTGATTCCAAGTTCTCTCGTGCTGTTGACTGCTAGCTAAGCCCCTCCACTGTCATCTGTTTTTCTCTAAGGGGCTGTTTTAGGCTAGACGATTTCATTTTGTGCTTCTTCTCCAGGGCTTTGAGAGGCATGACTGTTTTTCCTTAGTCCCTTTATAGCTCTCCTTACATTTGCAATGATTTATGGATAAATGTTATTATGTAGACTGAGGTGCCATCTGTGAAACTGGGCAGCTCTCCGACCTTCCTTCTTCCTCTGACTTTGTATGAAGTTATATAAAACATCTTTGTTCTGTCTCTGAGATTAGTCTCATTTTAAACTGCTTGGCACCCTCTGAACTTGTGCATTGATTTGAATCCAAATGTCACAGCCACAGTCACATGAAACCACACTATTTCTTATACTTTCCATTACTTTGGCTCAATGCAGAGCGTGGACTTCTGCCTGGTGCCTTGCAGCCTGGCAGAGTTTGCATATGCTCCTGCACGCGTCTTTGCTAACTTGGGACATTACAATGCTCCACCTACAGCTCAGACCAGATAAACTGAGCCCAGCTTGGGGCTATTTTATTAGGACTTTTCCTTCAGCTTATTAGGACTTTTCCTTCAGCTTCCAGCAGTAAGGCCATAAGGCTCTCTGGCCTGCTCTCTGCAGAGGGGATGGAGCATCCTTCTCTCTCCTTCATTTCCAGAGGGAGAAGAGAGCAAAGGGAGGGCAGGTCAGGAAGGTCATGCAGGGTTTTAGGGGTTGTGCTGGGACTGCAAGACAGGCCTGAGGACTAGACTGCCCTACTAAATGCCATGGCCAGCCTAGTGAAAACTGCTGTAGAGCTATGAGAAGAAGGCTACTGGAAAGGGGAGGGACATCAACGAGTGCCCTTTGGAAATCCTGTTCTGGGCTTAGTCAAGAAAAAAAAGTACCTTGGAGGAATTACAAGATATCAAGATCTCATCTAGAGGAGGAAGCCAAAATTAAATTTTTGTTTGTTTGTTTGTTTGTTTTCAATATCGTTTTACACAGCAGCAAGAGGCAAGAGACCACAGCCTGGCTGTTTCTCCGTGCTGTGTAACAGCAAAATAGCCTTGTCCTAAAGATGTGCCTGTCCCAAATGCTGTCTTAGGACTCAGCCATGCTCACACTGTGTGCAGCTCTGCCACCGCTGCCCGCTGCCTGGCTATGAAATGCTGACACAGAGCAGACATCCCCTGGGACTGACTTGTTCCCCATTGCAGCCCACGGTGCCTGGGGATCCCTCATGCTCACAGCACCCCAGGACCAGGCAGCATCTCTGCCCTCCCTGACCGTGTCTGTCCCCTTTCTGCCCAGCATTGCTACTCCCCTCTGTTACACACCCAGAAAACAAACAAACAAACAAACAAACAAACAAAAAAACATGAAACATCTTTTTTTGTGCTTTGGTGAGTAATGACAATGTTATCTGTGCTGGCAGCTGAAATATCATTGTTAGACAGCCATCTGAGTGCTTCACCAAGACAAACAGGCACAGCTTTCTGAGCTGCTCTTCCAGGCTTTTGTCAGAGCTGAGCCAACGCTGCTTCATTAATTCGCTACTTTGGAAAGGGTTCGTTTTACAAACAAAAGGGTGCTTTTAAGATTAGCTTTATTCTTTTTCTTTGGACTGTGAAACACCAAGTGGCAGTGTGGGAGAGGAGCCAAGCTACAGCATCTCTTCCAACCCCATGAGTCAGAGGAAAGCCCTACAGGAGCTCAGATTTTCCTGGGAGAATGGTTATAAAAGCTCCCACTGTTTCCACTGTTTTTTTTTTTTTTTTTTTCTTTTTCTCGCCCCCCATATCCTTTTTATATTTTTATTTTACTGGGGGGGTTAGAGGGGGGATTATGGTTTACAGAGGCTTTCATCAGCATGTGTTTCAGCAGCCTGACTGGGAGGCAGGCTTAATTCTTTTTACACTAGAAGGACCAGAGCTGAATTTCCTTTTCTTCAGCTTTCTCCCTTAGGCAGTAAGCTAAAATGTAATTTTGCCATTAACAGGGAAAAGGTGGAAAAATAAGGCAAGATAAAAATAAAATGGATCCTAAACTGCAGCGAGCATTTAAATGTGTGCTTAAAAGTTATCCAGTAGAAACGAGTGAGCAGGAAATTCTGCTCTCTGACTGATGTTTGCCACTTACTGAAACCTCAGAAACTTCAGTCACAAGCTCCTGTAAAAACAAAAACAAAAACAAAAAAAAACAGTGGGTATAAATTTAATCTTTCCCCCGTTTGCTCTCAGAACTCTGGGCTGCACGAAGCGAAGGAAGGCGAGAGCATCTCCGAGTGCCCCTGGCCGGGGTGGAGGCAGCCGGGCGCTGCGAGGCCGGGGCCCTCCACACGGAGGCAGTTTCGGCTCAGGAGAGGAAGGCGAGAGCTTCTGCAGCCTGCTGGGTTAGCTCCTGCCTTTGCTGTTTTCCTTCTGCAAGCTTGAGCTCTGCAGACAGTCCTGTTGCCTTGGCTGGAGTTAGCCCTGCTGGAGCTGATGTGTCTGCAGTGCAGCCCTGCGAGGCTCTGCGGAGCTCTATCAGCCCCTTACTGCAAAGCTGCCTGCCTCTGTCTGCCCCGCTGCTTTCCACATCTTCATCTGTCTGTGGGATCTGAGAGTAGGAGGCAGGCCAACGTGCCCCACAGCTTGGTGGTAGCAGTTGTGTACCCCTAAATCAAAGCCAACCCAAACCTCACCTCCTTATCTCAGGTCTCAGGCTTTTTTATATCACAGATCGTGTTTGGAGGGGTGGAAATTGTGGCTGCTGGCCCAAGAGAGTTGCATTTTTGCCCCCATGTCTGTCTTTCTGTGTGTAGGAACTTCCTTTTGGCAGCTACAGCTCCTGGAAATAAGAGAGTCCCTTCACCACTGCAGCAGGGAACGAGCCAGTCCATTTCCCAAAAACAAACAGCAACTACCATGTATGATTAAAACCACTCCTCAAGTGAGAAGGGGAGAATGGGGAAACTGCTGCAAATATTATTCTCAGAGGAACACTGAATAGCAACCAAAACAGCTGAGTCCTGCTGCTACCTGCCCACCCAGGGCAAGAAAGTGTGGGCAAAGGAGCAGGAGAAGGAGTAGAGGTGGCTGAGGGAGGCTGGGGTGGGGATAACCCAGCTTCCAAAGGTCTTTCTATGGTGCTGCTTTTAATCTCACTGAATTTTCCAGGCTAGGAAACAACTGCCCTAAATGGTGCCCTGGGGATGCAATGAGAATTTCAATACCCCAGTGGAGCCAGCAAGGATTAACCTCTCCAGGTCTCACCAAGAGGATCCCCAGGGAGTGCAGCTTCACTGAACTTTGTGGTGGCAATCTCACAACACTCAGGGGAGCAGGATGCTTGGTGGAAGAGCCTTCTGGACCTAGTGTTGTAGCACCTCCCAGACAGCAGTCAGCTGGCTGCTTTCCTCACTCACCACAGGGAACAGCCTGAAGACTTCAGTGGCTGACCCCTCTGGGAAATGTTGGGAACGTGACACAAAGGCATTCAGCAGGAAGGATCTCACAAAGTGCGTCAATCTGACAACAAAGCTTGCTCCAGCTCTTTGAGGCAGGCGTCATACCGTGCTGGTACTGCCATCCCTGGATGTCATTTGAGGTATTCAGGTACAGTGTGATCTAGTAGGTAATGCACTAGGCTGAGAGGCAAGAAACTTGTCCTTGAGGTGCTTCTAACCTGCTGTGTGGCTGAAGGTGAATCATGTCACACCTCTGTGTCCCCTTTCCCTCTTAGGACAGCCCTGTGCTACCCTGGTTGCTTCAGTCTGGGATTGTCTCCGCTCCTCACAGCACCTGCTGCAGGGAAGGACCCAGAATCATTTGCAGGTGTCACACCGTTTGATGAGCTCTGTGGGTGGGTGGGCACAAAGACCTCCCTCAAGGGGACCGTTCCTTCAGGAGCAGAAGGAGATGCAGAGCTGGTGATGCTCCTGCAGGGACCTCTGCCCCTGTGAGGAGGGAACATCGTGCCCCATGCATCATTTTTGGGCAGGCCCCAGCTACCTGAGTCAGCCTCCAGCCTCCACTCACCGTGTGTATTTTGGCACTGTCCAGGCTGGCACGCTGCATCCCTCTGTCCCAGAACAGGGATGAGTGCGGGACAAAGGCAGGTGAAGGCCAAGGTGGGAGGACCACAGCGGTTGTGCTGGCTAATCACCAACTGAAGCACGGGTTTGGTTCAGTTTCCGTACTGAAAAATTGGCATTAGGGTTAAACTGTACACACTTGGTCCTTGAGTTTTGTAGCAGCCATGCTGTTCCTCGCTGTGAGACCCTGAAGCAGAAGTGGGATAATCTCTCTTTCGTCATCTGTACTTTGAGTGCTATTATTGAGAAGCATTTTTGCAATCCTCTTTACACAAAAAATTGGGCAAGCACTGAGTACATCCCCCGTGCTGCTTTCACAGAAAAGCATTTCCAGCCAACAAGGGCAGGAGTCAGGTGTACAGAGAAAACAGAGAAAATAAAAATCACATACAAAGCGATTCCTTATCAAAGTTTCATTAAAATAGTCCAAAAAAATTACTTTGCACAGCCTTTCCCCACCAGAGATAGGAAAAACAAACAAATAAAATCAGGCCCATGGCAACTTGCCACAGTTCTCACAGAACTGGGGAAAATTGGTTTACTAGCGTGCAGGAACCTGCCTGACCCATCAGCAGATCTGTACCCCCTCCCTCTTCCCTACGTGTTTACTCTGGAAAAAGCCACTGAGTACTTTGTGTGCAGCAGAAGTGAGAGCAGAGCCCAAAGGTCTGGCAGGAGACAGAGGTCAGTCCCTGGTGCAGTGACTCTGCCACTAGTTATTACAGGTACTTTGACTAAGCAAGAAAAACAAAACAAAACATGAAAAGTGGCTAACTAATATTTGGAGCCTACCCACTATTTTTCAAAATTGTTCAAGACTTATTGATTTTGAAGAGTCAACAGTGGGCTCCTGAATGTGCTGTGCAATGGAGCAGTGCCCAGCAGCACCGCAGCTGGGGTCAGGTTTGCTAGGTGTGATGCTTCACTGACATAGTGCTGCTAAAATAGTATTTCCCATCGGTGAGCCAAGTTAAGCTGGCCAAGTTAAGCTCAGACATTTCTATTTCCATCACAGGTTGTAGACAAGCCCTTAGAGAGGAACATGTGAGCTGTTACATGGATCAAACTAAAACTCAAGACAGACGGCTGTGCAGGGATTTCCCAAGTTAGCTGTTGTACCTGGACTCTTGTGTTCTGCAGCCTCTGATGGCTGTGCCCTCAGTGAGTTCATTTAATCTCTTTCTGTACCAGTTAACACTTTCAGTCTCCACAGCATCTTATGGCAGTGCCTTCTGCAGTTTATATATGAGGAAGTGCACTTCCTCTTAGCTACATTTTCTGCATGGCAATTTTACTGGGATGCTGCTGATTCTGGCATTGTGGCAAAACAGTGAGTAAGGACCTGGGGCTTGTCTTCATCATTTTACGTTTACACTCCCCATCCCAGTGGTCACTCTTCCAATCCAAAGTGCTTTGGCCTCCCCAGGCACTTGGCTGCTCTGCAGAGATTTTCCCCGGTGTCTCACAAATGCTCTTCCTTCCAGCATGATGCCTGCCTGCCATCCCTGCAGCAGCCACTGCACCTGCTGATAAAGCAATATTCTTTGTCTCCTTTTGGTCAGGTCCTCCCACACAGGCTTCCTCTTTTCCCCTTTTTTCCTGTCCTTCTTGCAGTTTGTTCTCTCCTCTTAGTGCCTCATCCAGAATTCACGTGGTCTTCTCTTACCAAAGGAAAAGAGAGAGGGAAGCATTATGAATGTTGATGAGGAGTAGAGATTTGCAATTACCAACTTAAACCCGCAGGTTGTGCAGATGAACTGTTTGTAGCCTGCTTCCCATTCAGGGTACTTCTAGTCTCAAAGAAAGAAAACCTGAAATTTAGTAGCAAATGACACGATGGGCTGTCTGAGTTCACCCAATACAGATTCACAGTCTGCAAAGGTTGGAAGTGCAAGCTCAACCTACAAAGAGCCCATGTTGAGGTTCTCAGCGCTGCCTGTGGGCCAAGTCTATGAGCATAATTCATTATCCTTTATCCATGTTTGTTGACTTCTTTCTCCATAAACCCCATCCTAACCTCACAGAAGACAGGGAGACATCCTCCTAGTATGTCTGGCCCCTTCTAATTCAGATCTCAGAGCAAAATTTGGGAAGACTGGAAAACAAACTGAGGGAAAAAAAAAAAAAAAAAAAAAAAAGGGCAATTGTCTCTGCACAAAGTGCTGAATTTCATGCAGCCTTTCCCAGAACTATCTGGATCAATGAAAATACTTTTCAGCAGAACAGAGACAGGGTGTTCTTCAGCAAAAGAATCACTGGCTTGCCAATCAATTGAAATTTGAGCTTGGAAAAAAAAAAAAAAAACAAACATATTTTTCTATTCAACACCTAATTACTCACTCTTGGTTGTAAGATCAGTGTTCCCCTACTAGGGTTAAAATTTCCAAAGCAAATTTGATAGCCTTTACATAAAGAAGAGGCAACACCACCACCCAGAAGTTTTCATGGGGCAGCACATTTCTCCCCGACTTGCATGTCTGAAGAGGAAGGCTGGCTGGCAGAGGGATTTCATTTCAGTGGCACAAAATGGGCAAGAAGCAAAGCTGCAAGTGGAGCAGTGACCACAGTACCAGCGGGAGAGGGTTTTCAGCCGCTCTGTGCTCCCTCTCTGGAGAAGGCAGCTGTGACCATGAATAACAAACAGGAAAAACAGAGGCAGGTTTTGAAGAGAAATGAGGGCAGTGCAGGGGGGAAGGGATCTCAGGCCAGCTTATGTAAGGGTGGGTATAAAAGGGAGACATGAGTCCTCTCCTGAGATCAGGAGGAGTGGAGCAAAAGAAGGACGGGAACCTCTTCCTTGGACAGCAGGTTTGAGAGGTCTGTGTTTATTTATACCTTGACTGAAGCTGTTGCAAGATGAGATTTGTTAGGCAATGTGCACAGGACTTGGGCTTTCTTTCTATAGACAATGCTTTTAGAAAGGATCTTGCTTTTACTTTCTTGAGTTCCTAGCTATTGGAAAGTTTTTCACCTATTTTTTCCCAAGTACAGTTCTTCTGGCACAGCTTTCTTTGGGGAAAAAAAATCTGAGGACACCACAGCTGAAAAGCATGATAGAGACTCTCCTCTTACTGAAGTCTGGCTCTATCTTCAAGCATATGTTCATTCCTAAAGCCATGGCAACCCAACAGAAAAAAAGAAAAAAAAAAAGCCTGACAAAAGGGTCCACATGTAGTAATTGGAATAACACTTGTGCACTCTACCTTAAAATGGCTCAGAAGTAGATTATAAAACTGACTGTAATTAAGTCATAATAGGGCAAAATATGTTCCCAGGTGTGGCAATGTATGTTCTTCCAAAATCTCCTCCTTTAGTAGAAACTGAAACGATAAATTACAAAGATCTAAGAAACATGCTAGTACATAGTGCATCTTAGTAGGGGAATATTAATCAAATGAGCATAATTAGGCGGGTTTGTCTGAGCTTTGCACTGGGGCATAAATGTGGGCTGAAATCAAAGGCTCTACCACTAATGGGAGTTTCTGCTCAGCTGCCTCCTGCCCCTACTCTTCCATAGGGTAGCATCCCCCTGTGGCCAAAGATTCGTGGCTCATGCCTGCAGACAGCAAGAAGAGACCACGGTGTACTGCAGGAGCCATAGAGTGACTGCTTCTCCTATTGCCTGGATCCATGGCCAGGCTCCATGCATTTTATAGCCGTCTGGAGATGGTGCAGATGCTCAGGGGTTGTTCTGCTGCCAGATGCTTCTCAGATTGAGATGCTCCAGCAGCAAGAGGAGAAAATACCTTAAATATTTCAAACTGTTTGCTTGGGCCTCATTACATGATAGCATGTCATACGGGCCTATGCTCAGGACTCATTACAGCTAAAGCAGTCAAATTGTTCAAATGAAAAGCAGTGCTGCAGAGACATATTCTCCATCCCTCTGCCATCCCGGCAGGGCTTGCCTGTCTCTGCCAGCACCATCACCTTCACCGGCTCCAACAGCCCAGGTGCACCCACAACATTGTTCTGCCTTGGCTCCTGGCTCGCTCCTTGAAGCCCCCATGTAACTGGGCACCACAGCACAGACCAACTGCATCATCCCCAGTTTAAGTGGCTATTTGTTTGCTTAAATAGGAAGAAGGGGCATGCCAGTGCTTAAGGACCATTCCAAAAGCTGCAGAAAGATCTCTGGATCCCACTGCTTTTTCTAAATAGGACTTGGGAAGTTGAGAGTAGAAGGGGTGAATTCTCTGTCAGCTGGATCTGGTAACCTAATCCATCTAGTTTTCGTCTTCTCTACCACATTTGCTTTGAAGAGGAAAACAAGCAAACTTTTGATCTTCTGGATAGGTCAAGAGGGTTAAAAAATGGTAAAAATTGACACGCCACTCACTGATGGGTACACAAGCCACAAGTCAGAGCTTAAAGGCAACTTACCCAAATAGGAAAAAATCTGGTCTGACTGTGCACCAAATGCAGGCACAAGGAAATCTGCATTTCCTTGAGCCCAGCACAAAATGAGCAGAGTTATTTTCAGGTCCTATAATCAGTTCTCCTGCATAATGAAACGCCTGTGTCCATCTCAGTAAATGTGTAACTGCAGGCTACACAAATGCGCTGGGTTGGGTTAAAGGTTGTGTATTGATCTCTGGAGTTTTCTGTGCATCCAGTTTTCATGCTCCAGTTTTATCAGGTCCTATCTGGTCTGAACTAACTTTTTTTTGGCCTCCCAGCCTGTGATGTAAAGTAGCTTTGTGCAATGCCACTGGAGATTTTTAGAAAGGCCCCTCCTCTGGGAAGGGCATAAATGCCCTGGACATGACCACGTACAGCTCCTGGAGCCAGAAGGTGCCACAAGGAGCCTGTCCCAGAGGAGACATCATCCACGGGGGGACACCAGCACAGACGGAGACTAGTAAGCACACTCAATGGATCTGCTCTGAATGCTGAGTTTTCAGCTCAAGTTTTCATACTTTTCTTAAAGGCTCTGGGCTGGCTTCTTTAGGGAAATAAATAGTGTTTGCTTCACCACAGATTGGGCCTGGTGTAAGTGCCGGCAGCGAGGACTGCCCCTCTTGCTGTTTCTGCCCACGAGGGTCAGCATGGTGGCTCAGGAGAGAAGCAAGCTCTGGCACCAGTGGGGCTGGGGAGCGGCTGCTGTGAGGCAGATATGAGGGTGAAGAGAGTTGTGACAAACAAGATATAACTATTAGTGTAAAAATACAGCCCTAAATAACAGTATTTTTGGCAAATGATAAGCATTATTCTTACAGAAGTGTAATTTCTGACTCATTTCGATTTCAGATATGCAAATCCAAAGTTGCAGATTACAAATCCAAGGAAGGCTCAACACGGCTATTAGTTATCAAAAACTGGATACAGGAAAAACGAGAATTATAAACACAGTTTGTCAGTGTGTTTGCGTATACACGTGGATGTTCATATGTATGTGCATGTATGTGTGTCTGTGCCTTTTGCATTCCCAATATGTACCAGGTCCTTTGTTCCGAAACACTGGTGACATCAACGTTCAAGAAATTTCTCTATTTCTAGTCAGGAAAAACAAGAGCAGCAGGAGGTCTTTTACCACAGGACGACTGCTTGCACAGAAGGGAAAAACAGAGTTTATCCCTTCTAACTCTGTATTCAAGTAATGAAGGTGCTATGAAAATAAGCTTTTGGTTTCCGTGTTAGCACATTTTTGTAAGGGAGCCCTGAGTGTGTTTGCCTAGAAGCTAGAAAGAATGTTTGCACCGGGCTATGGAAACACAAAATGCTTCGTTAGTGCCAGATATTGTGCTGACTAGACATACAAAGTAGGAGAGTTCAGCAGTGGGACCTTAAGAGACCTGGTTTCCAAACCCACTTCCCCTGTAACAGCAGGCAAATCGCTTAACTCGTCCATGTGTCAGAAAGATTTAGTGCAGCAATTTGCAGAGATAGCTCTGACTAGGTCCTGGGAGCAATATAGCTGCATTATTATAATGTTTTGCCAGAACTAGCACAGTCTAGCTTGCAAGCCTAACTCATTGCAGAGCACGACCGTGTTGCTTCCAGTGGTCAATCTTCAGAATATCGCAGTTGGTAATGTAGTCAAATCCATGCTTGGCACATCCCCACCTGCTGCCATGAAACTGTTGGCCATTTCACCCTGTCCTTTTCAGGGAGCAGGCAGCCCAACTGGCACTATACACTGCAATTCCTGTCTTTGTAACTCCAATGAAGTATGAGCACCTCACCATATGAGTACCAGAAATAGTATTTACAACAGGCTGATTGGTCTTCCTTCCTCTCCAATTTTTCTTTCAGCAGACACCGTGGAAGTGGTTTTCCAACATGAACCTGGCAGCAGACCTTCTCTGCTTGCTCCTGTGCCTCGCTGTGGTGGCTTGTGACCGGGTCTATGTGCATCCTTTCAATTTGTTTTCTTTCAACAAGAGTACCTGTGAGGATATGGAAAACCTGGCCCAAGAGGGAAGGAAAACATTTGTCCCTGCCTCCATCGAGTCCCATACCACACCTGCTTATGAAGATGACCTGAAGGACAAAGTGAAGTTGGACACCCCGAGCCTGAGTGGCCGTGGGAGGCAGAAACTGAGCTACCTGAAGGACTTTGTGCATGTCCTGGGCGTGCGGTTTTACAGTGAGCTGAGGGAAGCACGTCGACACCAAAATGTCCTCCTCTCCCCAACCAGTCTCTACGGCTCCTTGGTGTCTTTCTACCTGGGTGCATCCAACCAGACAGCCACTGATTTGCAGGGTTTACTGGGATTTGTTCCCCCCTCTGGAGACCCTGACTGCACCTCTAGGGTGGATGGGCACAAGGTCCTTACAAGCCTGAGGACTATTGAAAGCCTCATCAAAAACAGGGATGAGGAGCTGCTCTTTTCCAAGACGCTCTGCCTCTTCTCTGCCCCTGGCATACCCTTATCTGAACAGTTTGTGCATGACTTGTTCCCTTCAGCCGATGCTTTCTACGCCCGAGCTGTGGACTTTACAAACCCAAGTGAGGCAACAAAACAAATAAACACCTTTGTGGAGGCCAAAAGCGAGGGCCGAAGCAAATGCTTGCTGACAGACCTTGACCCATCCACCGATCTGCTGTTTGCAGTGGATGTCCGCTTGGCAGGTAAGGGTGAGCAAGCACTTGTGCTGGAGGCAGGCTAGCAGGTAGCAGCCTTGCTCCTGAGAAGGACGCAAGGTCAAACAGCAAGGGAGAAGAGCTCAGGTGAAAACCTGGAGCACAGCCCCATGCAGTGTCCCACTCCCAGGGTCCTGTCTCCATGCTGCCTCCCCTCATTCAGCCACAAGCCAGCAAGGGCAATGGAGAGGAGGTGGAGGGAGATGGCCTCAGGGAAAGTTTCCTTGATCAGGAAACCATGGGTTAGGAAACGTGTGATGAGATGAATAATAGAGTACCATGCTTAATTTCTTACCACAAAAGAACTAAAAGTCATGAGGGGTTTCTGGCAAAAATCATCAGGGTATAGATTTAAAGCAAGCAAAAGCAGTGCTTTTCCACAGTCCAGAAGCAATTCCTAGGTCAGAAAATAAGCTACCAGTTAGTGAAACTGAGAGAGTATACAAAACTAGATGTAAGGCAACCCTTTAATTACCTAGGGTTGTTCCATTGCTGCTGTTCTGGAAATACTACTGCACAACAATTCTGAGTGTACTTGCTTTTCAGCATCCTAGTGCCTGAATATAATACCAGAGATGGCACACCTTAGGGCAGTTTGTGTACCAGTGGCTGTATTTCAATATGTTTGCAGTGAGATTTAAGTTTCTAAATGGGTTTCTACTGATAAAGGGGGGAGCTCAGGTGTGCATTACATATTTTTGTGCCTTCCCACTTGCAAACTGGATTTCTGGTTTTCTTTGCTTTTCGTGGTTGCTGTCAGAAGATACTCCATAATGTGGTCATTGGTCACAGGCAACATTGGTTCATAAGGCGAAGGCCCTGCTTATCACACTTACTTAATTTCATTTTATGACAAGGTCACTTATCTAGTTGACCAAGGGAAGCCAGTCAATTTAATCTTTTTGGATTTCAGTAAAGCATTCAATATGGTTTCTCACAGCATCCTTCTGAACAAAATGTCCAGCATGCAGCTAGACAAAAACATAATGCAATGGGTGAACAATTGGTGGATGGTTTGGACTCAGAGAGTTATAGTAAATGGGGTTACATCAGGCTGGTGGCCAGTCACTTATGGGGTTCTGCTGGGCTCCATTTATGGCCAGTTCTCTTCAAGGTTTTCATAAATGACTTGGATGTAGGACTAGAAGGTGTTTTGAGTAAGTTCGCAGATGATACTAAATTGTGAGGAGCTGTTGACTTTGTTGAGGGTGGAGAGGCCTTGAAGAGAGATCTTGACAAGTGTGAGAGCTGGGCAATCACTAACGATATGAAGTTTAACAAGAACAAACGCTGGATTCTGCACCTGGGATGGAGCAACCCAGACCGGGGGATGAGAGGCTGGAGAGCAGCCCCACAGAAAGGGATCTGGGGGTTCTGGTTAAAAGCAAGTTGAACATGAGTCAGTGGTTTGCCCTGGCAGCCCAAAGGGCCAGCTGTACCCTGGGGTGCTTCAGGTATGGCATTGCCAGGCTGGTTGAGGGAAGTAATTGTCCTGCTCTGCTCTGTGCTGGAGTGGCCTCACCATGAGCACTGTGTGCAGTATTGGGCACCACAGTATAAAAAGGACATAAAGCTATCAGAGAGTGCCCAAGGGAGGGCTACAAAGACAGTGAATGGCCTAGAGGGCAAGATGCCTGAGGAGCCCCTGAGGTCCCTTGTTTTGCTCAGCCCCAAGCAGAGCAGGCTGAGGGGAGGCCTCATGGTGGCCTGCAGCTCCCTGACGAGGGGAGCGGAGGGGCAGGTGCTGAGCTCTGCTCTCTGGGGACAGCGACAGGACCTGAGGGCACGGCATGGAGCTGGGACAGGGGAGGGTCAGGCCGGGGGTTAGGGAAAGGTTCTGCACAAGAGGGTGGTTGGGCACTGGGACAGGCTCCTCAGGGCAGTGGTCATGGCACCGAGCCTGCTGGAGCTCAAGAAGTGTTTGGACAATGCTCTCAGACATATGGGTTGATTTTTGGGTGGTCCTGTGTGGAGCCAGGAGTTGGACTCAGTGATCCTTGAGGGCCTCTTCCAGCTCAGGATATACTAGGATTCTATGAACAGGTCTCTCCCATGTCCTAAGAAAAACACTGTTGTAAAAGCAGACATGAATCGTCATATTAAGACTTCTAACTTCTCTTGGAGCCTTTTCAGGGGATTACACACCTAGTTGCATGTTTGAGGGCAGAGGCATCCAGACTCTCAGCAGTAGACGGCCATGGGGAGCCATTTCAAACCCAGTGAGGTTAATTTGCTGTGGTTTATGGCTGTCCCAGTATTAATAAACGCAGCCCCGAAGTCAATGCCAGAGCTTTGAAATTTTGTGTGATCAGATCCAAATGCACTATTGTAAACTAATAAATAATTTAAATGGTACTGCTGAAGAAGCAGCTTATCTGCCTGCCTGGTTTATTTGCCAGATCAGATTTGGTTTGTTTTGTTTTTCTCCCTACTGGCAGCATTTAACAAAACTGTGTACAACTAAATTGTGACGTGCAACACTCTTGCTTCAGATAGCAAACTTTCTGCATCCAAATTCATGTTTAATGTTCCAGAGGCAATTAGCATTCTGGCACTTTGAGTCGACTCTTTATGGGAGCTCATTTTACTTAACAGGAACATAAAAACTGCCTGGAGTTAATCCAAGGTCTGTGCCCTCACACATCCACCCCTGCCAGAGGGCAGTGCTGCTTCAGAGAAATGATGGGAGTCACCAATAAGGAGCCTACTGCCTCACCTGCTGCCTTGCAGGCAGTTAGACACTGCTTCCTCTCCCCCCCCCCCCCATTTTGTTTTATTCTGTTACACTCTTGACATCTGCTGTCCTGTGAGAGTAAGTTCTGCAGGTTACACAAGCGAAGTGTCTCCTTTCTGCTTTCAGCTTCCATCCCTCATAAGAAAAAACAGTGAACAACTCTTATTTTTTATTATTTTATTTTATTTTATTTTGCTTATGTGCTTCACATGTCCTAATCGCTGCTCCTTTTTGGTCAATTTATACTAAGTGGAAGTGCCTAAATGTGCTTTTTATACAAGGTTATTTAGGAGACAAGTGTTCCTATGCACACCTTATATACTAAATGTGTTAGGATCCAGCATTTCTCTGGATTTATTGGAGAATAGACTATTTAGCAGTACAACTATGCCAGCTCCTATTTTATACTGATATTACTTTAATAAAGGCATTCCTTTCTTTAGCAGAACGTATAAATCTGTTTTCCTAATTCCCCTTTCCACAAAACAGCAATGTCAAGACTACTGATCTTTGCCCTTCTCACTGATGGCAGTAGTTTCTTTAATGTCAACAGGATTATCTGCCTAACTGGGCAGCAGCACTGATCTATGGCAATGAGCAGATAACATGTTGAAATGCAAAGCTGCACAGAAGCAGCAGGAGGTGAGAGCAAGGCTTCCCATACTTGTGAACTGGGTAAGAAATTTATATTAAGGTTTAGCAAGTGTTCAGGTATGTCCCTCTTTGACCTCCTAGGCTCAATCAACCCTTTGGTGTTGTGCTTGCTACTTTCCCCATTGCTTTGGTTCTCAAGATGGTCAAAGGTAAGACCCCAGGGTGAGCTTGTACCACCTTCCCTTGCACCAGCCCCCTGGCTGCCTCAGCAGCCAGCTCCAGCTGTGTGAGGGCACTCCTGCAGCTGGCCCTGCCAGATGTGGTCCCAAACAAGCAGTCCTAGCACGTAGCCGTCACAGCTGCTCATGGGATGGAGAAGAAATCCAAACCAGCTGCATCAGACCCATGAGCCACCCGGGAACCACCTGGCAGCTTGGGAGGGAGCAGGTAACTGAGCAAGCAAATGTCTACCAGATTTGTGGCATTTCCTGGTCACAAAGCTGGTAAAAGCATAGCAGTTTTGGTCACAGTCTTGATGATTTTTCAGACTCTGTTCAGTAAATCTGCACTGCCTCTGTCTGATGCTACCAGAAGGCATTTTAAAGACAGGTTACACATGTTTACAATATCGAAGTGTGATTTTACACACACTGCCCTTACCTAATGTGGTGTGTTGTTTTTAAACAAACAATATACCAGTTAAGGGACAGAGGGGAGGAAGGATGAAAGGGAATAATCAACTTCTTTCTTGGTCTGTTTTTCAGTGAATGCTAAGAAAGCCTCCCGGCTAAAAGAGCCTCAGGAGTTCTGGGTCGATTCAAACACGGCAATCTTGGTTCCCATGCTGTCGGTAACTGGGACGTTCAAGTACAAGCCTGATGCCAGCGAGACTTTTTCTGTGATTGAAGTCCCTGTCAGCAAGAACACTCTTCTGGTGCTGCTGCAGCCCATCAATGGCAACGACCTGGACAAAGTAGAGTCCGAACTCCCTTTTCAGTCTGTAGCCTGGCTCCAGGATCTGTCCCCAAGGTACAGCTTGGACACGCATGCACCCTCCCACAGGAATTAGTGGGACAGGGTGCGTGGTGCAGCCCTGTCTGTTCCCTGCTTTCCTGTGAGGGTTGGATCCTGTCAGGGAGGGTGTAACAACTAGTGCAAACAGAGATTCACAGAAACCCAGGGACACCAGACACAGTATTAGTAGAAGAAATGTCAACTGGCTGTCCAAAGTCAGCCTAAACACCAGGCTTCGATACCAGAGGACGTGCTCTCATCTCTCTCTCTCCCTCTCTTCTCCTCTCTTTTTCAGAGAAATTAAATTAACTTTGCCAGAGTTAAAAATAGAAGACAGCTCTGATCTACAGGAACTTCTTGCAGATATGAAACTGCCTGCATTGCTGGGGAAGGGGGCAGATCTCAGTAAAATAAGTGACACCAATCTAACTGTTGGGAAGGTATGGTATATATCACTGGTGTTAAGCAAAATATGCCTTCTGCTCAGCTTTAGCCTGTTTAACTGTAGAATTTGACCTAAAACAAAACAGTATGACCGATGAGGAATACTTGATCAGCAGGGGACATTCAAGATGACTGAATGGTACTGAATACTCTTTCGATTACTGTCACAGCAGAACAGGTTTGCTCTACAGCATTTAAATTTCATCATTACAGCAGAGGATGCAACACAAGCACCGAGTTTGAGGTCTGGGCACGCTAGGTTCTGTGCACATAAATTAGCCTGCAAACCAACAGCTTGAACAACTCAAAGCACCACAGCTGGACTGAATGATAAAGACTGGCAGCACACGGAATCATAGAATGATGTGGGTTGGAAGGGACCTTAAAGATCAGCCAGTTCCAACCACCTGCCATGGGCAGGGTTGCCAACTACTTAGATCAGGTTGGCCAAGGCCCCATCCAAGCTGGCCTTGAACACCTCCAGGGATGGGTCATCCACAGCTTGTCTGGCAGTTATTGGGCTGTTCCTTTGATCACTGTGGGACTGCTCACAGAATTGCAAATGCAGAACCAAGCATGGCACGTTGTCTCACCTGAAGACAGGTTCAACCATTCAGGTCCCAAGGGAAAGAAAGAGGATCTTAAAGTGGAGGACTATCTTCCATTTAAAGGCAGCAAGTTACGTTCTAAAAGTGTAATTTCAGTGCCTTTGCCATTTTTCATTTTGGACGACGTCCTACCTTTGAAGCTTTGTCAGGATAAAGGGTACTAGGATTTTGTACAGCCCAAGTGTACAAGCTGCTGTAGAGCCTTTTCACATTATGGAACAAGTGCATCAAGGGCTTATTTGAACATCCATGGAGTCTATCCTGTGCTGGCTATGGCTGATATAACTTACTGATTATTTCATGTGCTTTTCATCTACTTAAGCTCTTACTATCATGACTCCGATTACTTTTATCTTTTCCTTTACAGGTCATAAATAAAGCCTTTTTCAAACTGACAAGTGATGAAACAGATCCACCAGAAGACCTCACAGCACAGAAGGAAGATTCGGGGCCACTCGAAGTAACACTGAACAAGCCATTCCTTCTAGCTGTTTTTGAAGAGAAGTCAAGGGCAATGCTTTTCCTTGGCAGAATAACTAACCCACTGCACAGTGTTTAAATGCAAACACCAAGAACTGGGGCAGAGGGAAGGGGGGAAGGTGTGGAGAAGAGAGAAACGATGCACATTTCCCATCACCTTTTTCTTATTCATCAGCTATTTTTATGATCATGTGGAGTGTTCTACTTAGCTTTGAGATGAAGCAGGTAGTGTTTGAAATACAGCTTTTTGAAAGCTAAAAATTTGCAACATTCCAATTTTGGTCATCTATTTCACATGGGGTGGTGACTCACACTCCTCTCCCAGCTTCTCTTCTTTCCTTCTTCCCATCTTGTCTCCCTTCTGCCCCTAACAATCTTTTTTCAATACAACGGGGACAAAACAGTAGTCAGCAAGCCACTGACTTTAAAAAAAAAAAAAATGATTTTATGAGCGCAAGCAGCATTTACTACAGAAAGTTAGAAAAAAGGAACTTCTCTGTTCTTGAGAGGTCACTTTTTGTTTGGTCAGTTTTGCAAGAGACATTCCCTTTCACTTTTTACGGAGAAAGTTTTACAATTATGCACAGAAATTTCTAGCTTGATCAGCATTATTTTCCTTTAAAATGCTGCCAACATCATGGGCAGGCTTTGCTTGTCCCACTGAGACAAAATTTTGCCTTAGAAGCAAAAACACATTTATAGGAAGTTTCTTCTTTCTGCAGCCCAGATGGGTATGTTTATTTCTTAACTCCATGGAAAAACTAAAAATGTGGTTTGGTAGCATTAATGAACTGCAATGTATGAATTCTTATAGTGTGACAGCATTATCTCTGTTTTTTTTAGAAAAAAATAAGGCTTACTATTCCAATACAATTCCATTACTTAGAGTATTTTCTAACCTGAGGCATTTATTACAGGTTTGTAGTGAAAAAGAACATTACTGGCTAGAGCCCAGATTTGTAAATCTTAACATATCCAAACCATATGTTCTTAAAAGAGTTAAGAACAAAAAAAACCCTCTAGTACTAATGGCAGTAACCTCTATTAATGGTGGGTGTGCTGCTACACGTGATTAAAATGGCTTCAGCAGCTCAGTGCAGATCTTCGCAGTGTCATAAAGGTTTGAAACAAACTGGAACAACAGATTAATTATTAGGCTTGATTCCTGAATGTGAATGAGGAAGAAAGGAATTGGGAGTGAATTTTTGGTACTAAGGATAGCCTGCAAGAGCTTTTCCCTTGATTTCAGTGGAATGTGGACTTTGACCTCACATTTCTAGATTTGTCTTTGGTGCTGATGGTATTGAGACAGTAATTGCAAACCTCTTCGGGGTATGATGCCAGATGTATTCTGCAGAGCACAGTAGCTCACTATCATCCACAGTGGCCCTGATTTCTAATCCAAAACCACTAATGTCAGTCAGTGCCTTGCTGTCAGCAACGTAGGCAGATGACCTTCTTCTATCTTAATGGAAAAGACTGAGGAATATCTTCCTTGAGAATACTAGGATTACAAATGCTGTAACTGGATAAATGCATGGATACTATATGGTATGTATGTATTCCAGATGCTCTAACCCATAAATACGGTGCTTGTATTTTATACAGCAGAAATTAGGTATCAATATGCAGAAGAGGAAAGTTGCAAATAAAAACACCTCCAAATTGCTTTGGCACAGTTCATTTGGGTTTATGTCTAAGTCAGATCTCATTCCAGCTTTTGAAATTTGCTGTCAGATTTATGTTTTATAAGACAGTAAGTTGCCAATTATCACACAATACAGCAAACGATATAGCAGTAAGCATGAAAGAGACAGCTTCCAGGCATTTATATAAGCTACATTAAAAGCTATTCCATTTATTCATTGAAGTCAGAATGTAGCATCAGCCACAAATGGAATTTCAGACCACAAAAGTTTCCATTTTTACCATGGAGATGGAGGATAAATAAAAGGGACCCCTGGCCATGCTGCCAGTAAGCTCTGGACAAAATAACATTCTTCACAGGTAAGGAACACACAGGGCTGGAGAACTCCATACCCTGGTCAGTGTTACGTGGAGAAAAACAAAATACTGTCCACTATCACCCTGGAAATGAAGAGGAAGGAAGAAAGGACGTAGACAGGGAACTAGAACTGAACAGGACAGAGCAAGGACTGGAAAGTGCTGGAGCATTACAGTATAAAAAAGACGATCTATATGTGTACGTATCCATTTCTCCTGGATATTCAAATGGTAAAAGAAAAAAACAATTCACAATTAAATCCCTTTGCTTCCCCAACTGCATATATTCTGTTGAGATTTGTTTCTGACATTATGTCTAAAATGCTTATTTTATTTTACTCTTCACTCTGTAGAGCTAATGAACTCCTAACAAAGATTTTTTTTCCCTGTAGTTACCGATTTTCTTGATGCCCAAGTTCCAGTTGCAGAAACATTAGTACAGGTATCAACATAGAAGTCAAAAAGAACTCAAGACAGACTTTCAGACTCTTGAGGAAAGCTGCCAGCGTAACCATTTAAAAAGGCTCTCATTCTCTTTATAAACTGAAACATACTAGGACATGCTTTCTGCTGGCAATTTTCACGCTGTATGTAACATAACTGTATGCTAACCACCACCAAAGCACATCATCAGCTTCTAGGTCTGCCATTTCTTGACAACTTTTCTCTTATTGCCACATACTGTCCAGCCCTCTATTTGTCCCATCAGAATCTGGATGCAAAAACCCCACTGAAACATAGGAAACATGGTCTCCCACTGAATTCCTCCATCAGACACACAATAAAACGCATTCCATGTATCCTAAGTGTCATTCGCCCAGCCTTCAGCTGCAGTCTACTGTTCATCAGCAGTCTAGTGAATGAGCACCTAAAATCATGCTCTAACAGACGGGAGACTTGGAGAAAGAAAATAAAAGCTAACAGGCTCTTAACGTGTCATCAAAACAACGTGGTTTATCACTGACAATTATGCTGAAAGCCTTTAATGCATCTCCTACTCGTCCCAGACTCATCTATCCCTCACATAAAGAAGTGTCAATAGACAAGCTGCTCTAGGCTCCAGATAGCCCTCTGGTAGTCCTCGTACCATTTTAAATCATGGTAACACTTTTAGATTTCCTGCTATATAAAGATGCACCTTGTACTGAGATAGCTAGGTGTGAAGTCTGAGGAATTCTGCATGTATTTAGCGAAATATAGTTCTGAATTCTGGTAGACAATATGAATCAAAACAATGCCATCACTGAATACATTCTAGCTTAGCAAATTAAGTTCTAGCTTGAAAGAAAGCAGGTAGCCAGAAAGTAACAGCAAGACAGTTAGGTGCTGATATTATAAGCTATTTTTGAAATGTAAAGGACTGTAGGAGCTTTCTTTATGTAGCGCTTCTGATCAACGAGATCCATAAAAAAATGAAAATCTTTAAGATAAAAACATTGGAAACCCTAACAACAGCCAACCATGTCCCATGATGAGCGAAAGGTGGTAAGTGCAAAGCAATAACAATAAATAGACTCCTATTCCTGTGAGCATTGTCTTTATTCCATAAGAGCTGTCCCTTTGAAAGCTTTAGACAGCCAGCAATAAATATATTTGACTCAAAAACATATGGGACATCCAAGTTAGGAAGACAATTTATTACATACTATTTTCATCATTTAAGTTCATTCTTCTACAATATAAGATTTAAAACAAAAATAAAGAACATTTCCTTCCACTTTTATTCTGTAGCAAAAAGTTTAGAATTTCTGATTGCTTTCCATATAATGGAAAACTGTGGTAAACTCTCAGTCTTTTGGTGAAACAAGCATATCTTGACAGTTGATGCACCACTTTGTTGCTTAAGATACAACAGGAAGCACTTCATTGCTACTTATTTGGTAAAATAAAGAACAGTAAAGTCTCTTTTTTTTAGGGACAGTGTTTATCTTTAATCACATGCTTCAAAAGTATCTAGGATTGTTCCACTGTAGCCTGATCCTTGGCAGTCAGGACAAGCTCTGTAAGGGCTGAAAAGCTTTTTATGTTGCTTGTATCCAGTCCCATCTTTCGTATCTAAAAAGAGAAACATTAGTTTTATTTACAACAACAAAAGCTTATGGACTGCTCTCCTTAAAACAATTAAAGCCTATACTTTGTCCTGCATTGATGAACGAAGAAATATAACTGCATATAAGTGCACAAAACTGAGCAAAGCTGGATACAGCTTTAGTTAAAGTCTTTCCATTCAACACAGCGTCTCGCAATAAAACATTTAAGCATCTTCTAGGCAACTTTTAACCAAAGTCAGCTGGAAGTTTTCCAAAACTTCCAGAAAGAGAACCTTGGCTCTAACTACGCTTTTAATGCACTGTTTTCACGTGAAATTTTGCCCAGAATCCTCATTTGGGATTTGAGGAAAGCCTTTAAGACAAACATGGATACACCCAATAACAGCCAACAGCACAGTAACAAAAGCATTTCAATAAGCTGCAAGAGCCCATCGTTCTAGCCTCGAATTTCCAGAGAGTTTGCTACAAGTGATTTCTTACCTAGGGAATCTCTTCCTTTGACAATTAGAAAAATACAACCATGAGAAAAATAAGAGTACACTGAAATCTACATGAAACCATAGTAAAGCGATCCTGAAAGGTGCTTGCTGCTGGAACTCTTGGTAATGTCCACATGTACCAAATCAGATCCTAAACGATTATGAATTAATCATTTAGTTTAATTTAAATTCACATTATGTTAATTCACATAATGGGATAGGAATAAAAGAGTAAACCCAACTCAAGCTCCCAGTTAAAAAATGCCAAATGGTATTTCTTGTTAGTAAGTAAGATTTCCATACTTCCACCCTAATCTTTCTCCTCTGTGGTAAGCCTCAGAAATAAGAAAAGCATCTCCATGCACACAGGAAGAATTTATCTACCTGTTATACTGTACAGACAGCATCTGCTCGTAACCAAAACTGGTAACAACTGCTTGGCAACTAATGACGTGGACTTGCAATTAGTAGTTTACTTTTTTTCTGAAGCTTACATATAGAAATAATGGCTAAAGATGAGTATTGTTATACAATCTGATAAAGCTACTACACGCATTTCCTGGAATATTTCATTCTTTTACTTGTTTTTACTTTGTTCTTCACGTTTTTGTATTTGGCATCAAAAGGAACTTACTGTTACATAGCACAAGTAAGAAATCTGACCTCTTCCAAGCTCTTGGGAATAAACCCTTGATTATGCAGTACGTGAAGGCAGGAATTACCCGCCGAGAACACAAACAAAAGCAAGGCCATGAAGAAGTTTCCATCAGAACTAAGAAAATTCCCTGTCCTTTGGTCTGTCCATTCAGTATTTGTGCTTCTGAGTACTGATCAGTTCTTGAATTCTGAACAGTTAGAAAAACAACCTTTTTCATTTGCATAAGAAAGCATGCATGGCTCAAGGAGATTCTACAATCACTAAGGTTTCAAGTCACCTGAATTATACAGATGTAAAAACCAACCAAAAAAGCACAAACGAAGCTTTTAAGACAAAAAACTAACCTGAGCTTTTATTACTTCCCATATCTCACTCCCTTCCCTAAACCAGTAAGAGCAGTAAACAAACTTCATTCTCTTTTAACTTACTTGCTCTCCAAAATACTCGACATCTAGGGCCAGCTGCAGTCGGATTTTGTCATCATCACTCATACCTCCATTCGCACCAACAGGGTTTGAAGCTGCAGTTCTTCTGGCCTGCTTCAGCCTTTTCAGGCTCTCTTCCATTTTCTTAACAGAACTTAAGACATCAGAAACAGTTTCATAATACCTAAATGAAAGAAGATTAATGAGAAGGAAAATTATACCTACTGCATGCACACCACTACATCATCGTCACTCAAAAATGAAGGATGCTGAGAGGAATGGTCTTGAGAAGAAGCTACTGATATTTCTACCATTAATTACAGGGCCAATGTAAGGATTACAATTCAGTGTTGAAGCCTCCTTCTCATTTTACACAGTGCAGGAAGTAGTGTGTATCCAGTGAAAGTACCAGGCAGAAAGAAAAGCAAGCAAGGCATCTGAAGAAAAGCAAGCATTACTTTCTCATGGTGCACAGTTAAATGGCTGAACTCACAAAAGACAACATCTCGCAGCAGTGTGAATTTGAAAGGAAAAAGGACAAACAAAAATGCAGACGGCTATTCATGCTCATAAGTCCTCAAGATACTAACCAGGAAACCCAAAAGATACATGAAGAAAAGCACTGTGTCACGACTGCCTTATTAACCTGGGAACAATTGGCTTTTCAGCTTTTTAAAATTTTTAAGCACTAAAATTTGCATTATCATTTTATACAATATAATTGTCAAAGGAAAGTATAACTCAAATTTCTTGAGAATTTGACCACTATTTGCTGAAAATAACATGAGGTTAAGGACTAACGTAATTTCTGATACAAAATGCAAGGTTTTAGTTCACTGTTGCACTACTTCCATATGCTCTATCCACAATGTCACGGTTTGTGCACATCTGAGCAGAGGTCAGGTCTCAGAGTTCCCAGCCCTGCTTTTCATCTGTTGAATAGGAAACACTAATAGAAATCTGAAGGAACGCACCAGGTCAAAAAAGGGGCATATGTCCGTTTTCTTTACACCTGTGTTAACTCAGTGTGTTTTCTCTTTTCTCCTGTGCCCATTCAACTGACAATGAAGTTTTTAACTAATATAAAGAATTTTGTGCATGGCTCTCTTACTTTTGTGTGCTTTCAGAGAGGGCGCCTTCCAACCACTGATGGATCTTGGGCTGTTTCAGTACATCTCTGTATTCATTTTGTAGCCTGTAGAAGGGCTTAAGAGCACTGTCAACATAAGGCGAAGCTTTAGCTGGCACTTCCTGGGAGATGACAGGGAAACAAGGTGGAAAAAAGAACCTGTAATTTATTTACTGAACACACGGACATCATTTATAGCACGTATGTAAAATGCTAAGCCTGCATGTAAGCCAAGAAATCGATTATTCACAACTAATGAATAAAGAGGTCTTCAGACACAGGGAACAAACCTTGACAAGATCATTCAGTAGAGTTATACTACGCAAAATGCTATGAACAAGGTCCAAAATGATCAAAGCTTTTGGAGAGATGCATGTGCCAGCCACCCCTATGATTGCCCACTTGCTGCTCATTCTGACTTCAGCAAGTTGAACACGCTCTGCACACACAACAGCCTACCACATCTTTGTTAAAATAGCTACTATTTCGTATTATACTTCACTAAACTGAAATCACTGCTCCTTCTATTCTTATACCACCCCACCCCCTCACCATGTTTTTTAGAAGAAAGCTTTTGGGATAACTCTAATATCCCTTCACTATTTTCTTCTGAGATGGTCTTGGAAGCAGAATGCTTCATCTCTCCAGGGGTGATCCATGCAATAGCTTGGACAAACCTCATGCACTGCAGGGGAACAGATCATACCCAGGGTACAAAATCTGACATCTGAAATACCCCTTACTCAAATTTTCTTATATTGCCAATTTTCTTACATGAGACCAAACCAGCTACCATAACTGTGCAACTCGGCAAAGGCAAATCACAGCAGCAAAACAAGCCAAGATCTGAACATGGTTTTGGTACTATATTTATTAATTAATTTTTAATAGTTTCTCAACAAATATATACATATATAAAAGCAATTCTTATCTTGTTCCTTCTGTGCATGGCATTCCTGAATGAAATCTAAAAACCTAGCTACTGGGAAAAAAACAACCCTGACATAGTAGGAAGTGTCACTCCCTGCCCTGAGCATCCTCCAAAAAGCAAAAGGCCTGCCAGCCTTGCCACTCAACAGCAGCACATCTTATGATACATGATATGAGATGAAACAGATTTATTATTAACCCTTCTGGTTTTGTGCAGCAGTTCTATGTCTTGCCCTTCCTTCTATCTCAACCTGTGCTCTCATCATCGTTACCCTACTGAAAATTTTGAAAATACAATTCTTTCCTTTCAAAGAGGTAAACAGTAATAACTAAGTCATCTCAGTATTTAATGATTTTTGACTCTCAAGCAGATATGGACAGCCCTGAAATAAATCATAAATGTACTGCCCAGTTAACATCCTTAGTACAGGCCCATGTGGGATTTATTTTTATTTCTGCAACCAGCACTGACCTTATTGGTTCTCCTATATAGTCTTGGAATTTCCAGTGCACTCTTCAGGTAAGTGAAAGAGGACTCACTCAGATCCTGGATAATCCTGTTATTCAAGGTAGGCATGCAGGCTGATAAAGAAGTCTTTGAGTCTTCCAAGGCTCCTATTCAAGTAAAAAACCTGAAGTTTAGACTGAGCTACCCTGCCCCATCACATTACAAGTTATGTGAACCCTGCATCATCCCAATCTCATTCACTGTCCGAGATGGCTGCTGGTGTCAAATACAGGATGCTTGCTAAGTAAGAACACACCAACCATTTATAAAGTATCTCCACTAACATCAACCATTTCTCAGCCAGAAAAACAGATATGGGGAAGACAATTAAAAAAGGGTAACTTGACATTCTCCAGGTCCACTTTTTTTTTCCCCTCAATATTATCAATATTATCAATGCAGCAAGGGGCTTGAATCAAAAGGCTCAAACCTACCAAAGAAACTGACGTTGTGAAATTCTTTATCACAGTACCTCAATTCCCTATGGACTGACCAGAAAAACACTTGACACAAAGCTGTGATTGGAAAAGATCATCTACTGAGTTGAGGATTTAAACAAGCAGCTACCTCTCTTATGGACTTAGACATCTAGCCATAATCTTGATTTAGATTTAAGTGGGTCCCTCTCTTCCTGGAGAAGCATCCTAATTACTGCACAAGTTATGTCCCCCAAAAAAAGCACTTCAGACTCATGGAATTTTAATGAAATGTTTTCTAGACTTCAAAGTAGTTTCTCTTTCACAAAATGGTTAACATTGGAAGCAAGCATCATTGGGCAATAAAACATTAGCATCTTCAAGTTTCTCGTTATAAAACCGCATTTAAAAGCTGATTTTGTTTGGTTAGCAGAGGGACTTAGGAGAATGGGGAAAGAGAATGAATTCAGCCTCTTAGGTTTACCTGCAATACAGGACATGTTCTTGAAGCCAATCATTTCAAGTTTTGGTTTAACCATTTCTAAGATGTCAGGAATCTAAACAAACAAACAGAGTCCTGTTATAAACATATTTAAATGGCTCTTCCTTTGTTCTGCAAGTTACAAGTATTTTAAAAGACACCTTCGCTCTTTTCTCTATTTTTTTTTTTGTGTGTGTGTTAGTACCAGGAAAATACAGTATTAATGGGATTAAAGACCTATTCATTCAATTTTCTACCTTACTGTTGTCCTCTGGGGAAATGATTTATAATCAACACAATACCAGCCCAGGGGCAACTTCACAAGATACAGAAATTTCAGCCTCATTGACTGAAAACCATGAGAGTCCCCACTGAAAGCAAATAAATACCACACAGGCTTTTCAAAGATTCCAGATCATTAGTAAAATATGATGATAAAACAATAATCCTGATGATAAAGCCTTTTCAAGGCTGAAAGATTAAAAGCAGTAAATATTTAAAAGAGAATATAACATTAAAGCTGAATGCTGCGCCACACTTTGAGACATCAGAGAGATTACTAGCAAAACTCTGGACAGTTACACTTTGCATTAGAAACGAGTAGAAACAATATGCTCTAGGCGTAAAGTCCAGCAGCTACTGATTAAAAGTTTAAATACCTGAAGTGGTTTCTCTGTAATTTGCCACTCAAACTACCCAGAGAATTGACCCTCTATTTCAGGAAAAAAAACACCACCTATCAGACTACTCTAGTTATAATTTTTTTAAAAAAAATTTAAATGTCATCAAAATTTAATGTCATTAAGAAGATGCCAAATAGTACTGGCACACAGACTGACAAAGATTTCTGTAAGTAAAGTCTCAAGCACAAACCTGTTCCTGGAGTTTGTCCAGATCTGCAGCAATATAAACCAACTGAGTACTGGATATAGAAGGCAAAGGCTGACTCTCTGGAGAAGACCCATTCCCTTGGTCCTCATTAGGGTTGAGGCTTACAGAAGATTCCTTTCTGCCAGCTGGCACTGATTTTTTGCTTTCCTTTGCATTCTCACTGGAAATAGGCCTTACAGATACCTGAAACATCAAATTGAGATGTGCGTCCTAGCAATAGTGAAAGCAGTTAAAGTTGTATATACAGAAACAGCATAGAGTACTTCTAAGTTTTTGGAATTAGAAAGTAACACTTGCAAGGGATACTGACATTCCTAAATTACATAAAAAGCGGTGTTTTTAAAACAGTTTTTGGTGCACAAAGTAGTTCAGTAATTTAGAGCTCTTATCACTATACTACAGGACAGTACCATCCTGGAGTAATTGTCACCTGTGTGGTGTTCAAACAAACTTAATGCATTACAGGGATGTGCTAGATCAAAAGTGTGATTATTTGCTTTGCAGAAATAGATTATTTTCACATGCCAGAACGCAAAACCACCTGTGGATTGTGCCAATGAACTTTCCATTGCAGAGACAACCAACTGTAGAGACAATAGATTGTTTCACTCTGAGCTAAGAATCATCACACAACCCGTCCCACTACAGCACTACAGAGAGGAACGCTCAGAGATTTGTCTACAAGAGTTTTGAGCACATTCTAGGCCAACACAGTCACCAAATAGCACAGTTTGAGTGTTCCTCATTGTCCCCTTCTCTCATGCTTGCAACAAGGCTACTCAAAGTCTTATTTGGTCTCAGGAAACACGATAACTCACTGCTATCAATCATCTCCCCTTTCCCACCTCCTCAAGCCCTCAGCTGTAAATCACACGCCTCGCTCAGCTGTTTTAAATAGCTCTTCTGGTAAGACAATTTAGCTGACAGAACCGTGCTATTCAGTCTCCTGCATAAAGGGAGATCTTACTGTCGTCTTCAACTACTAAGGGGAATGTATAGAGAAGATGGAATCAGACTTTGCCTTGAGATCCAGTGACAGAATAAGAGGCAATGGACATGAAGCGCAACAAATGGATTTATATCAAAAGGAAAAAGATATTTAATTACCAGGGTGGTCAATCATTGTAAAAGGGTTCCCCAGGAGACTGGAATTTTTGCCTTTGGATGCTCAAAATTCAACCTGAAAAGGTTTTCTGTAACCTTATCTAAACTGGCCCTGTTTCGAGCAGGAATTTGGACCACATGACCTCTAGACCTCCATTTCAACCCAAATTATTCAATCATGCTGTCATTCTGTGACCCAAGAAAGGGAGGGTGAGAAACTTACATTGCTTGGAACAGGGCAAAACTCAGAAGTGTGAATTATGATGTTGAGTCAGTTGACCATGGAGCAACTGACCTGGATTAACTCAACACCTTCATATTTTTTTGCAAGGTTAGTTTTCACCTGGCTCTTCTTCACAACTAGTTCACAGTACCAATATGAAAACATATTGATACCAACCATACAAAACACAAGACTGTGGCTACTTCTGTCCATTGCAGGAGCAGCCTTAAGCATAGTACAATCTTAACAACCATTAGACAATAATATTTGAACAATACTGGTATTTGTGCTCAATGATATGTTTTGCAATGACATTTTTTATAAGACAAACTCATGAACTGATTGAGTGATCTTGTTCAGCATTTTTAAGTTCAGAAGAATAGTAACTAGAAAGAAGTTGCACATTTTGTTTCAAGAGGTCTCTTACTGATGGACATAACTAACCATCAAAAACCTTAAGCATGTAGTTCTCTTACCTCACTAATGAACACGGAGTAACGTGCCAAAATCTGCAGACTAAGTTTCCACAGACGGTGTGCTAACAATGGTAAAAACATTTGATCTGACCAGCACTTCTGAAGACTCGTCCAGACCATGTGAGTGGCCAAAAGGCAGTATGAGCTCCCCTCTGAAAACAATCAGGCAACAAAGGTCAAGTTTCTAAGCACATCGTGAAAGATACAACATCACTGATGTTAACAATTGCATTATCTGAGATTTAAAAGAAGTCTTCAATATTTATTGAAAACACGTTAGGAATATCCATATTTAAACCAAACGCTAATAAAGCAGATCATGCACTAACATTTGATAGCATAAATCTAAGGAATGTGTCTGCAAGTTTCAGATAAATACCTTGAAATTATAGGATTTATGCATTTCATCACCATTATTTTTCCCTCCTTATTCTTCAGTTCTATAATTTAAAAGTCCAAAGTAAAAATACACAAACAAGTTACTCTTAGCTGCCTTCTTCACAGGCATTTACTCCATTAACTGAAGTAACAACTTTTCTGATTACAATGCACTTCTAACAAATACACCAGATTTGTCCTTCCACTGCAATCCTTCCTCATCTGCTCATGAATCAATGTATGTTTTTTGAGCAGACACCAACACAAACAAACTACAGCAACCCTAACTGTTGCCAATAGATACGACTATGTAGAGGGGAAGACGTCTATAACAATAAAGAAAAGTTTGCCCCAATAACACAGCATTGTCTTTTGGTTGTCACTTACAGGATGCCAATACTTCCTTCTAGCACTGAGAGGATAGTTCCACAAATATGTTAATTGTTGCTGCTAAAAAGGTGTTTTTAGTAAGTGATCATTGAGCAGTAGTCTTATATTGCCTTCCCTACAAAAATGTATTCTACTGTTTAATGAGTGCATAAGAAAATAGCAAGCGCATGTGAACCCTCAGGATGCACGTTAGTAAGTACTAATAGACAATAACCACTGCTACTTAAAACACTGCTCCTTCATAATAGGGAAATAATTAATTTTTGCAATTAAAGTTTACCTGGTGCTTCCTCTAGTGAATCTGAAAGTGATGCTTCAAAGGCCCCTGCTATTTCTCTAAATCTGAAAAATAGAAAAGCTTTGAATGTTATAAATCAACAATTGTTTTAATTGATGCCTAAATGCTTTTCAACGTTCAGCATCTATGCTATCAGAGCACATACACTAAAAGATCTAAAGTGTGTTTTTTTTTATACTGCAAAGACAATGTTTGACATTTTACAGGCAGATATGAAACTTATACATTGGGAACTTATGAAAATCAATTATGAGCGTTATCAAAACCATAGCACAGTGTCAAGACCTTAGTTTTTGTTAGAAATGTTTTTTTTCCTGCTTTTTATTTCCTTTAATTGATAGCGTTTTCACATTGTAAGTGAACATATTGTTTCACACTTGCTTTATCTGACCTTCATGCATGCCATGTGACAGTGGGAGCCTTTACCTTTCTACATGTTTGTTAATGAACAGTGGCATAAGGTTCTGTAAACAATTCTGCACCTGAAAAATCAATAGTTCCTCATAGGATGCCCCGACACCCCCTCTCCCGCTCATTTTTTAATTAATCAAACCAACCAACCAAAAAAAATATAAAGAAATAAAAATCCACCCCTCCATTTTTGAAGTCTAACAGCAAAATTAATATTAAAACATTACAATACTCATCCATATTTAAAGAAGTATTAGGTAAGTACTCTTGTTGTGCAGTTGTTGTAGAAATGTATCCTTTCACCAAGATCTTACCTCTAATGCTGAAATAAAACTATATTTTATGGTCCTCCATAGTAAGTTTTTGTCATTTTTCCTTTTTGCTTTTATGTGCAGAGTAATCTGTACACCTACCAAGCTTACTAACCTGCAAGGCTCATCTTAAAACCTCTCAACTCTAATTTCCAGATCAGAGCAGGGAGCTGAGTAGCTTTTCTTGCTCAAACTACTAATGGACTAGATGGGTGCTTAAAGTATTTTAAGTAGCGATCTGTGATTGACACACCAGGGGGGTGGAATAAAAAGCAAGTGATGTGACTTACCTATCTTTTTCAATTGCTACCAACACGTAGCATGTATTTTAGAAATATTTGTGAAACAGTTTCAAACCCTAATTCCTGCCTGTACAACACCTTCATTGAGAAAGGAGTGTCTTCAGGTCTTACGGCGAAGAGGATTAGAGAAACAAATCAGATTTTTTAAAATTATGCAAATTTTGCTGAATATTTCTTAGATGGGCAAAAATATCCATAATGTGGGCTCGCTATAGTTGTATCACTTGTGACATAAATGAAAGAGACTGAAAGGAAGAGAGTTACTGAGGGTGCTTGTGTCTGCGTTGCTACAAAAGAAAAGCCTGTACCTCCCTCTATTCCTTAAAGAATCACTTGTACACGCCTAAGTGAGGTCTGTTTGTTCTGAGCAATTGCTGCAATTAAAAACAGAAAACAGCAACCTTAACTGTAAATGTCACAGTGTAAGATAACACTCCAATAGAAGTCCTGTGTGATTTGAGTATAGTTATACACTTCAAAGAAAAAGCTTTCCTGCTATACATAATGAATATGTGGCATTATTTTCACATTTGTGCACTAAAGAATTCATGGGCAATTCCAAAAGATGTCAGATGATTCAAGTACATGGGAATGACAGGGTAAAAGACGAAGCAGCTGCTGTTATCAAACCATTTACAGAAATAGAGAACTATTCAGATTTACAATAATTTTAAAAGAAAAATATTTTTCTTTGTATTAGCCAGACCCCAAAGCATCCAATGGGTAATATTTTTTTGAACAGAGAGAAGATGCTGAAGCTTCATTTTCATCTTAAGAGCAGCAGTCTCAACGTTTGATCAAGTGGCCGTGTATTAGAAAAGTTGTGCTTTCAAACAAAAGGGCAGATTCAGGGACCTATTAATGATGTATGTCTGTTGTTAAGAGGTTTATAATTGCTACAGCTGCACAGACCCTTACAGTCTGCACAGTCAGCACCACTACTGTATTGAGTGCTCCTGCCCTTTCCCTTGGGGCAGCATCAATATTTGTACAGTGAAGTGGTTTGGAGAAATTGATTAGAGTTGAAAGTCAGCCTTTTTTGCCCAAGGTAACAGTACTTCATATTGGCTCACTGCATAGCTGCAGGAACAGTTGTGCAAGCAAAAAAAGCAGAAGACGATGTCAGAGGAAGCCAGAACCATCATTTTATAAAAAGCACTGGATCACCAGAACATTAAGACCCTGCTCCCAGACCCACACTCCTGCCACTGATCTTGTATTAGCTCCAGGCCTCATAAGATTCCCAGATTCAGCAGCACTGTACTTTTATCCTGGATTAAACAAACTGTATAAATATGTCTACGGCTGTACAGTAATTACCATTTACAGAATCATGCTTTAAACAGTCACAAAAGTGATCCATGTTGAAAATAAACCTCAATTTCTTCCTTTTATTTATTTTTTTTTAAATTCTTCCCTTTGCTGCCTCCCCCCTTTTTAAGAAAGAAAGATCTGACCATTCCAGTGATCCAACATGTAGTTCAGCCCCAGAAACAGCTGTGGTAGAACAAATAAATGAGCAGGATACTGAGAAGCAAGGGGAAAAAAAATCCTGTAACTGGCTTTGCTAGCACAGAAAATATTATTGAACCATACTGAGGTACAATGCAAGACCAGAGGGTACATACAGTCCAAGTACAACACACTGCAGACACATAATACAGTACTTGGGCTGGCATGTTCAAAACTAAAGGCAGCATATTAAAAACTTAGTATACTGGACTATAAACAAAAAGAATCCACAAAACCAAGTAATCATCCTTGTTGTGTGTATAGCAACTAAAAGATGTGAAACAAAACTGGGCATGGAAACCATTAGCTGCCTCTGCTTACGACTGGATTCACAACTAACGTTGCTGCAGTACCCTCAAGGCAACAAACTCTGCTCATGTAACTGTATGAAGCTGTCCAGAGACTCTCAGAAGACTTTGGACCAAGAGAGCTGACACTTAACAACTAACAGACTTTACCAACAGGCAGCTTTCTTGACCAGAGGCTCATTAACCAACCCTAAAATCAGATGCGTAGACCAGACCTCCTACAAATATGGTTCCTTTCTGTAAAATTTTAGCATTACTAGAATTAAAATAGAGCTTTCTTGGTTCTCTCTGCTCTCTTCCCACAATATCTTTACAAGATAATGCTGCAGGTACATCACACCAGCTGGAAAAATAAGCTAAAACTTATGACATAGCTTCTTACAAATAGAAAACTGCTGGGCAATCTTTGAGAAGACAACCGTACAAGATCTAGAACTTTAGACACTACTTCCTGTGAGACAGAAATAATTTGTCAGAAGCACAGACAGATGTGGAAAACCTAGAAGTTGTCAGCCCTTTAGTTTATTTTGTAGAAGAAAATCTTTTCCCTCACAGTAATTGCTCCTCTGGATTTGCACAAACAGTATCACTCAACATACAGTTTAGCTCCATTGAGAAACATCACTTGAAAAATTGAACTTGAAACCAGACTTCAAGAATTACCTAGATCTGTTCGTGAACAACATACAAATTCAGTGCAATGACAGAGTGCATACTGCAGGGTAGCTGGCTATGATATTGCTCAAGTGTTGGAAGATGCATAAAAATGACTTGGCTCAGTAATTATATTCTCATAGTTTGACTTCTGTGATTTTGTTGACAAGGGGAACTTTGTAACGTAACAAGGAGATCTGACCCTAAGCTGTATCATTTTGCTGTGACAACTCCACTTTTGAAAGAATTAATGACTACAAATGCATACCAACCTTATTTGAAAATAAACAGGCAAATTCCACTTGTTGTTAAAGCTGTGGTAGGACGGATGAGATCTTAATCGTTTCACGCTGGCCTGCGAGCCACACTGTCGTTCAAATTTCCGTACAAAATCCATACTAGTAGTGTACTTCTGCAGAAAGAGAGTGAGCAGTTTGATCACTTCCAAGGCCTCATTAAGCAATGAAAAGTCACAGCTGCTTCAACAGATCTCTTGCATCACACTACTGTTAAGCTCAAGACTCAGAATGGGCCAACACCGCTGTCATCACCTAATCTTTTAAGGGTAAAATCCTGGATTACTGTGAAACCAAAACCGATGACCCAGTTGATGTTACTCTAAGAAAAACCAGCGCACAGCACTTCTAAAAGCATGAAGTTGTCTGAGTCCTCTGGAGAACGGAGCTGATCAGACAGATGTATTGGTGTTTCTGAGCCGAATCACTGGGGTGGAACAACAATGGTGCACAGTACTGAAGGCAGTCCCAGGACATTAGAGATAAAGGGGTACAACAAATGGAAAGGATCAGGAACAAAATCCAGAAAGAGACATCACCAAACACACATGAGAATGGAAGTATGATATTTCCTTTATTATACAGAAACTGTACTACAGGAATTTCTAGAAGTGTTTCCCGAAAAGTGTTTTGCACATACCAAATATTTGCAGTAAAACTTCAAACAACTGGAGGGGTTAGTTTATTAAGATATTTACAAATAGTATTAAGCCAGTTGCAGACAAAGAAAAATTACGTCAATCCCGAAATACACTTTGGGCTTACTCTCAACAGTAACTTATTAACAGCCTGAAAATAATAAATTAACATATGCAATGCAGAAAGCCACTAAAGCCTTGAGCAAGAAACAAGAGGCAAAATGGTACGTGAAAATGTTATTTCACACAAAACAGACTGTATTAACAGTACACTAAAAATGTTATGTAAATCAAGGAGTAAAAACATAGCTACAGTTAAAATCTGCTTCTCTGCAATGGAAATGTTTGGCTATGTGCAAATGGCTTTTGTACAAAAAAAAAAAAAAAAGGAATCCCCGCCAAAAAAACAACCCCAAAACAGCAGCCATAAAAGAAATCCTGCATGTCTCACTGAAATCTATACACGTTCATTAAGCCACCGTCTCAGTAGTAGGAGTTGGACTTGATGATCCTTATGTGTCCCTTCCAACCGAGGTTATTCTATGATTCTACTTCTTACTGTGTGGTGCTAAGAGCAGCAGCAGGGCTGTAGACGCAAGACTCTTGGAACAATCCATAGGCAAGCAACGCACTCAGGTTCTCTGATGAAGCAGTAAAACATTCTCACAAGTCCCTGAGGTGTTGCTTACAGGTTCTACTCTCAGAAACAGCCCTGGGACCACAGGCCACACACACTGACACGGGCATGCTTTTGTGCTGCTTATCTCAGTACATTTTTGTATGGCATATCTCAGTACATTCGTGACTTTCAGTTAAAGGTACGATTACAGCACGTTCTTCTTGTGATGTGGCAGTTGCAGTGTGTGCAGATGGTATTCTGGAAATTGCACAGGAAATCTTTTAGGTAACTACATCCATCCCAGCATGGTTTTATCTATAATGCAACGGAACCGTAAGAGCTGTGGGAGTCAAATGCAGGGAGAATGAGACATCAGTGCTCTTTCAACCTGCTGTCTTAGATAATAAGCCCAATACTCTAAAAGAGAAAACAAGCCATTAATGCTCAGCTGCCTTAAGTATTAGCCAGAGATAGAAACAAAACACTCTGAAATGATCTATCACCTTCAAAATAGAAGGCAATTCAGGCATTTATCTAGTTATTGATACCATTGTATCTAAGAGAGGGAACTAACTGCAAGACTGCTTCCCATTTCAGCTTCTAGGATTGGATTGTTGACTGCACAGAAGTTACTTAACAGAAACTGTGGGAGCCTGAAACAAAATGCAGAAATTATCAAATACAGAAATCTAAACTTAACAGTCTCATATCAATGTTTAGAGATAGAAGTATTTTCAAATGCCTGTAAAACTACAAATCTGAGTCAGAAATAAGGGCACAATAACCTGAAACAATTCAAAAACTCTGCAGAAGTAAATTATTTTAACATATATGCTTAAGACTGTGCTGTGAAAATCAGACTGACAATTTTAAAAAAATATTTTTTGATCCTCTGTGTAAAAAGACCTTCTAACAATTAATACTTCTCAGCATTAAAACTACATACCTATGCAAAATAACCTGGAGAAAAAGACTTTTCTGTATTTCCAACAACCTCCAAAACAGAGCTAGAAGACCACTGTCTGAAGTCTGCATTACATTACTTAGATTACCATCAGTACAGCAAACGTTTAAAATTTTGCCCTCTTCCTAATTTGCAACTGCTCCTACTCATTTTTCCATGGATGTAATAGCTTGGCATTAGACTTGGCATTTCAACTTCTTATTGATTTTTACATAAAATACTTTAAGATTCTGACTCAGACTCTAGATCATTAAGTAGACAAAAGTTGTCTAGAAAGAACTTTGGACTGACTACATGGAGTAACTGAAAGTCACTGAGGATTTTTGTTTGTTTTTATTTTAATAAATATAACAGCATCACTGGTCAGTACCAGCTTAACATAAGATAACAGTCTATTAAAATAATTAAAGCACCAAAACCAGCTCTAGAGAAAATACATTCTTGTGTAAACCAAGCAGCACAGATGACAAAAGGCCAGCACAGCTTATAATTTGCACTATGCAGAGCAACAGGTGAAAGCCTAAAGGATGACCAAGCTTTATGGGAAACTAAGAAGTATTAGGGCAAGTTGGAACCCAGACATTTCATTAAAATGAATGATAGCCCTTCCTATACAGAAGTCCAAGTCTTGCCAAAATATTGTTGTCATACACTCCCACCTTCATACATGTTGCAATTCAACAGCTGAGATAGGGCATCTACTCCTAAAGTAAACATTTAAGGCCAAATTCACATGACTAAATGGCTTCCAGTAACTTTTGTATGAGCCTTCCTGACTGCTGTGGTTTAACCTGGCAGGCAGCTCAACACCACGCAGCTGTTTACTCGCTCCCCCCAGCGAGATGGGGGAGAGAATCAGAAAAAAGGTAAAATGCATGGGTTGAGATAAAGACAGTTTAATATGACAGAAAAAGAAGTGAAAATATAATAATAATAAAAAAGATGCACCCCACTGGCAGGGCAATGTGAAAAGCTGAGAAGTCCTTGGCTTAGTGTAAGCGCTGGTCTGCAACAACTATAAGCGTTATTCGCATCCTAAATCCAAAACTTAGCACAATGCCAGCTACTTGGAAGAAAATTAACTCTATCCCAGCCAGAATGAGGGCACTGACAAACCTGAGAGGAGAATTCCTATGAAAAGACTGCGTGTTGTGAGATAACCTCCTCTTCCAGGCTATGCAAGAACATGAATTTACACAACAGCAGCAGGGAAAAAAACTGGAGAACATGGCTCATTCAGTTCTTATGTGTGTCACAAGAATAGCAAATGGAAAAAAAATAATTACCTCATGAAACACATCTGGATTTCCAGGGTTAAACAGCGATGGTAGTTTTTCTTCTAAACCACGTACTATTTCCGGCCACACTGAATTCACTAAGAAATCGTATCCAGGAACAATGTCTGCTTTTTCACTGAAATAAAAATTCAATTATTCCATGGTTATATTTGACCACCAGGCTTCTATTTCTAGTAGGGATAACTAGAAAGACACACACCGCATCAGACAAAATGTAATTACATTTTTTTTTACATAGGCATGCTGATTTTCTTAAGCTGTTCTTTCAGGTTTCATATCTGATCCCATGGTTTCAACAAAATATTTTTTAGAATTCTGGAAGTGTTTAAAAATTTTATCAGCTACGTATTTTGCAAGTGTGTCTGGAAAGCAAGTACTTTTCAGCTGAGAACTCCTACTTGTATGTTTTCAAGACTTAAACAGCTCCAAACTTCGAAGAGATAACAAATAGGAGTAACATAACTAATATGATGGAATGAAAGAACTCTCTCAGTTGTTCCAAGCTGTACTTATACAAATATTGTGCTTTGAAGCAAAAGATTGAAGGCTACACTGATTATGAAAATTTATAAATTAAGAGCAGAAGAGACACAAGCATTTAATTCCAGTTCAGTATGTCAAAGTCAAAACTTTCTAATTTTAAGAAGAAAGATTAAAACTTGCTGAGGGATTAAAAGAACTGAAGTGTTAGTAAAACTTAAGAGTAATAAAAAGCTCAGCAACGGACACCTAATTAGAAGAGTAATTTTGCAGTCTTTAGGGGGATACATCTATAGTTCTGCTAAATACAGCAGTCCACTACACTAACCAGCCTACAAGCAGATGGATAAATGGATACGATTCAGTAGACATAAATTATTTAAACTTTGAAACAGGCCAATGAACTGCACAAGGAATTAAGCACTTTTTAAGAAAATGGTGGAAGTAGTACACAAATCAATTAAACCAGTAGTTCTGTTAATACAGTGAGTCAAATCTCTGTGGATCTTCCCACTTTTTGATGTATGCTAACAACCCAGTAACTTTAAAACTTGTATTTTCTAATAGCTTTGTTATGTCCTTTTCCTTGGATGAAGTATACAATCACGTTTCCTTGATTCAAAAAAAAAGCCAACAACAAGAAACAAGGTATCTGGCACATTCTATTGTAAACAGCTCTCAGTTCTACTACTGAAATACCGGATTCTTTCTTTTCCCTTCTCTGAAGGTCTGGGCCCAAACATCAAGAAAACGTGTTTGCTGTTTTGAAAAACACAGACATGAGACAGAAATCAAACCTGAATATGAATCTTCAGGAAAGGCCAGGTAAGTCATTTATGTATGTAAGTAATTATGCAAGATATTTCAAAAGTGTATTGTATTTACTCTAACTTTAGTGCAACTGAAAGAAACCCCAAGGTATTCACCTTGAAATAGCTCCCCCTGTAACTTCACGCAAGAGACGGCAGTGGTGAGGAACAAACTCCAACAGTTTATTGTACATAGCCTGAAGGCCATTAGGATGAGCTTGAACATACTCTTCCACAATCACCTGCCAGGAAGAGGTCAATATTAAATGTCAGAAAAGTGAATATGAAATATGGTAATGTAAGATTCAGGAGCCTACTCACTCAAAACTCCTCATACCCTAACCCCAAATATTGCAGTATTTGGTAGCTTACTTTCCTGGTTTCCAAGCAGAACGTGCCAGTTTAAACTACTGCTTTCCTTAACGCAGAACTCTGATCAGCAAGACTGACCACAAGAATACAAATTGAGCCTCTAGCTTTTACTTGTTAGCCAACATGCCTGGCTCCTCACCCACTGTACAGGTCACTATCACCTCAAACAGTCTGTGATGGTAAATGTGTGACTGGCAAAAGCTAATCATGCCCTAGAATAAAGTCAGTGGTGTGTTTTTTTTTATACGTAGAGTTAAGTTGGTCCAATCCCAAATGCAGGTATACCAATAGCCAAGAATCTTCTGTCAAAGTTAAGCCTTTAAAGCAGCTAGCAAAGTGGTTTCACAGGACAGTACTTCAAGTATTTTTTGCCTCTCACTATATAAACAAGCAGAATGGTGCAGAAGCGGGGATAGAACAGGTACTGGGGAAATTGAGAGGGAAAGACCAGTCCCCACTTCTGCTGCTAAAGTATTAGAAAGCACCCAAGGGGGAAGTTTGTTCTGAAGTGGAAAGGTCTGGATTCACCATTCTACTCCTACCATCCAAAAGCCAGCAGCTGTCTTTGTTTTATAAACCTGTGTGTGTACAAAGTAAAAACAGAAAAAAAATTAAATGTTTCCTTCCTTACAGAAGAAAAGGAATACCCCACTGACAATGACACACAGCTCAGATTTTATCAGACAGGCTATTCTTTCACTGGGAAAGAAAAGGTTCCATCTCTTGGCTGCTGAAGGCATTACTGAGTGGGAAAAAAAAAAAAAAGGTAATTTCTTTTCCCCATCTTGATTTAGAAGAACAACTCCTTCACCAGAGGTTACACAGAGCAACTTTTTACTTGCCTAGGTTGGAAAAACTATGTGGAAAATAGCCTCTAAATAAATAAAAAGGAATTAAATACCTTAAGTTCACTTCTGCATTTATGTTTAGAAAGGCACACCAGTCTAAGAAAAGGCAACTATTATTGCCTAAAGGAACATATTCAACACTTTTAGGAACAATGTTCACATTGCTTTTATGGCTCTCAATAAAAAAATGCTGACTCTATACTATGAGAGGTCTCATTTTTTGTGAAAGACTAGTAGAGAAAATACATTTTAAATAACCAGGAAGCAGAAAAATAAAAGAGTGCCTCATATCACACCTCATTTAGATGTTTATGGAGCAAAGAGAACAGTTAAAAATATCTCCATTTAAAGAGTAATGGCAATAAAATAAATCGGGAGAGCAAAAGGAAAGATGCAGCAATAGCGTACTTGGGACTCAAAGCTGCTGAGAAGTGCTATCTATTTCAGAGGCAATGATGAGAGAACGGAGGTCTATTCTGCCTTCTATTAACATATCCCAAGTCAAACAAGTGGTTATTTGCAATCACCAAGGCAGCTCTCATACTTCATGGCCCTTCCTCCCCACAGGCACAACAGTAAAAGCCTTGGACCATTCATCACCACAATACTGCGGAGAGGTTCATAACGCTAGCTCTAGTGCAACAACTTTACACACCTGGTGTTGGCCCAGTTTAACTGACTCTAAGACCAGTGAATTTAAAGGTTTTGTGAAACACTCTGTAGACAGTTTCCCTGGCTTTCACTAGGCTGTCAACAGGGCAGCCAGCATTAAAGATTATGTTGTAAAAAGGGCATTGATTCACAGGACGATACAAATATCCCCCGAAATGATATGCAGTCTTTACCTAACAGACATAATTCTCAACACATGGATGAAAAATTTGTTAACGTTTATTGCCACCTCCCCTCTTAAAATGGGGAAAAGTAGCCTTGTTGTTATGGAAACACCACTTCAGCATATCTATTAAAACCACAACAAACTCGTTTCATCTTTTTTTTTTAAACACAGCAAAATATCAAATCTTAAAACTCATTTTTATATTTTCACTAAAGTTTGAAACTCAAGAAGCCACGATATAATCATAGATGCTTAAAATCTTTAGCGTCAACTGCAGGCGTGCTGTCAGACAAGAAAAATTGGGCACAACTGACTGACTTGCTGACCCGTTATTGTGGCAGGTTACTCACTAATCTTTCCTTCTTTTTTTTAGAAGGATTACATTAACATCAACTACAACAGAAAGAAAAAAATAGCATAGGTTATTCAGTTCATGCTAGAGGAAGTGGTAAGAACAAAGCAGTACCAGAAAGTGATGAAACCTTTTACAGGTAGCAGCACAGCAAAAGCTGCACGGTCAAGAGAATTAGCATAAAGTCCTCTAATTTCAGAAAATGTAATCAGTAGTCTGTGATTGGTCCAACTCAGTATTGTAAACTGATGTCCTACAAATAAGTTTCTCATGAATTGAGAACTGGCCACATGACACGTTTTCTTCCACTACAGAACAGCAAATGATTTCTAAACAAACCCTTGTTCTTGCTCCTGCTATTGTGCTGGTACAGCTGGGAACAGCAGATACTGCAGAAAAAAAGGGAACTGAAGAACTATTTGTGCTGCTTTTGCCTGGTATTGAGCCAGCAGATGAGCAAGGCACACCCTTGACCTGATGCAACGCACCTTGCTCCCCAGTGAACTGTATTTTACTCCAGCCATACGCTTGGCTTAAGGGTTGTTATTTGGATTCCCCCCCCGAGCCAAGCAAAATGTAGGTAACAGGATATAACTAAAATTGGTGACAGGAGGAGAGAATTCCTCCACCTTTTTCCTTACATAGGAACAACAAACTGACACCATTAGGGGTCAGTTCTCTTACTCTCTCCACAAAAGCACTCTGAAGGTCCCAACCAAAGCTTGAAGATAACCAAAAAAAAGTATTCTTGCAAGACAGATCATTTTCCCAGGATTCTTGATTTTATCTTACCTCATCTATATAAGGTTTCACAAGTACTTGACCAACTAACGCCTCTGCATCTCTTGTTTTGTCAATTGTTGCATAGGTGCGAAGACAGTGACGTATGATGTCAACGTTTGAAGTTTGAAGGCCTTCCAAGAGCAGCCCTTCAAGAGACTGCTGCAACATAGCTGTTATTCCAGCTATCCGCTATGAAGAGAAACAAAACATAGTGGTTTAAAAAAATTAAAAGCAAAGCCTTGCCATTAAAGCTTAAGTATTTTTTCCAGAAATACCTTATTTGGCTTTCAATTTTCATTTGAAAGGTACAGAAGTCTTGAAAACTGTCAACATTAAAAGATCATGAACACAGATCAATGGGTTACCGAAGTTAAGTTATGTAAAAAGGCACTTACTTTCCTCTGTATATTGAAAGAGACATGCAAGTTATGCAAGGTCTCCTTTATACTGAAGAAATGGGTCAATAATTGTTCCTTGTTCAACTGGACCACTACGTTTGATAATGCACAAAACCTTTTCAATGAGTTACCAAGGATGACAACTGTGGCATTTATTCCTAACTGTCAGAAGCTAAAACTGCGGCATGTTCCTGGCACAACTTGTCAAGTAACTGCAAACCAAAGAAACTGAATTACACTGGCAACAAACGACATGCCATTAGACTCCTTCTGGCTTCTGCCTAACAGCTGCTTCAGTCAACACACATCCTCCTGTCTGCTAACCATATTTCCTGCTCTGTAACATCTCTTCCACTATATCCAATTCATTGCAACACTAGCTGCAGATGATACTCCTGGCCCAGGATGGTACCTTGCAGCTCTGTATTTAAAGTGAGTTCAATGATGCACGTTAATTTAATCATAGCCGAACTACCAATTTAACAAGTCAAATTTTCTCTCTGCCATTTTGCATGCTATATTGCATCCATCCATCTTAAACTAATTTTTCAATAACCACAGAATCTGCTCTGAACATGCAAAAACAGTAACCCAATTGCTGACTAGTCATGGAAACTATGATCTCGTAACTATGACGTTGATGCGTTATCAAATTTTTCATCACAAATTCAAAACGTGGCACCGTATGGGCTACTATGAAGAAAATGAACTCTGTTCCAGCCAAAACCAGTACAGCAACAACAGGTACATAACAGAAGTCCTGGTAAGCACTGTTAAGCCAGCCACACAAAGGTTGTTCTTCCCACCATAAATACTACTCCGCTGCTCATATTTAGCCCTGCTGATAATTCAGTTTCCAGAGCAGTCTTGTGAACAGTCCATGAATTAATGTGGTATCCTTAAAGTCTTGAGATAAAACCAGTCCATATCACCAATAGGCATTCATACATAGTGAAAAACAATGAAGCATCTCATTAGCTCAAAAGCCATTAAGAATGACAGCTTTCATGCTCATCTGCTTAAAACATTACCCCATTTCCATATGACATACTTTTTAAGCACTACTTTTCATTCCCTCTCTCCAGTGAATGGTTAGGGAAAAAAGGAGAAAAATAAACCAAACGCCAAGCCATCTTTTACATTTGACAGCTATGAAAAACAGGCTATCAGGGAGACTAGCTTACCAGCCTAGATACCGAGAATTAGGCACTAAATATCAATAGAAGACAAGCTTTAATTTATTCTGGTCAACCACTCTTAAGACATTCCACTTGTATTTTGATCTGTACACTGCAGTTAACAAAAACAACATAAATCTCTGGAACTAGGTGTTGCTATCAGTATGTGGACAAACTGCAAGACATAATAGACTAACAAAAGCATTTGTTACATTTTCTATTATTATTTCAAATAATTTATCCTAAAGAAGTTAGTAAGCAAAGCATGCGCTCTCAGAAGAAATAACACTTCCAGTCTACTGATAAAATGGCCTCTTAAAACTCATTTCTCCTGTAAATCAATTCAGTAAAACTCCGTGGAAACGGACGTTTGTCTTCCAATTTAAATATTTTTGCTTGATTCTACAGATGTTAAGCTGGCTATAATACAATACCTACTGGTCTCACTTTGTCCAACAGAGGCATTCCTTTGCTTTGCACTGCATGAAATTGTAGTTGATTAAATTCTGTGGCAATTCTCTCTAAAACCTGTCCAGTTACCAGTGGGCTGGAAGAGAGATAATGAGAACACAGTTAGATCCAAATATACTCGCTTTCAGTTGTAGCAGATAGATAATGCATTCCCCAATTTTTGTTTAATACAAATACTTGGAATTCAGATAGGTACTACTGCAGTCACACAACAATAATCTGGAACAGTCTACAAAATTAAGAGTTGTTTTGAAACTACTACAATACAAAGTGGGTGAAGCAGAAGCTGAGAAACAAGAGATCCTGCATCAGCAGTATGAAGCATTCCTTTCTGCACGGCAACACTACTTACTGTCACAGAAAAGTCAGTCTTAACAGAACAAGAAACTACAGTAAATGCTCTTCACAATCCAAATTTGCTTATTTCCCCTTTCTGTCATACAATAAAACTGAAGACAGCTATCTCCAGAGAAACAGTCCTATGCTTCTCAGGTCTATACGGGCCCAAGTCAGCCTAAATTCTGAGCCACGTACAGACAGTCTTGCTTCCAAACATGATTCTGCAAAGTCCCACCCTGTGAGAAAATCTTTGCATGTGCTTTGTCCCTCTAGATGCCATCTTATTTGTCTGTCCAATTCCCCCCCCTCACTCCCATGTGATCCAACATGCAGAGTGGAAGAGCACCAGAGCATGTCTCACATCCAAACAAGCTTATGAAATTGTCTTTTTCCTCCACCTTTAAGTTGCACTTGCATCCCAGTTAACTACTCCAAGTGCCTGGCCTGGTACACTGGTTCCAAAACCAGCCAAAAGACATCTTCCCTCTCTCAAAGGTAGAGGGAGAGGATGCTTTCCGTTAAGCTATTAAAAATCAAAACTCAGCAGTCTGACTGGAATTTGTCACAGTCCCAGTCCTGTCTTGTTGGAACTTTTCCGAGGTATTACTTGTGTGGTTTGCCTGCCTCAGACTATTCTTGCAGCAGTCCTTTCAGTTATACATAAGCAGGGAAAGCAAGAAAAGCTATTCCACACTTTACTTCCAAGCGGTATCGGAAAAAGACGTGCATTTGCAGGACTAGAGAGTAGCCTGGACATGACAGGATTAGGGACTTCCTAGGAAAAAAATACGATTTTATGCACACTTCTGCACTACAAGTAATTCAGAACAACAAGTTTACAAAAGACTGAAGGTGAAAAAAATACTAAAACAAGTCACATATTCCATCAGAGTTAAACGTCTAGAGATATATCCTAATGCTTGCAAGCTTATCTCCAATATAATGGAATTAAATTAGTCCCACTGATATTTTTAAAAAAAGTGTTTACTTGGTTGTTTTATTTTTGTTTGTTTTTACCTGTTTCCCTCTAAAGAGGACAATTCATTAGTGCCTTGGGAATGTAGAATTTTCTCAATTTTCTCAACTGACTGAATAACATGAATAAGTCTCAGGACACACATCTGTAATTAAAGAAAGATTTTTTATGTCTGATCCCAATCCCATTACATTACATAACAACCCTGAAAATCTTTTGGATTTTTTATTTGGTGTATTTTTTTCTTTTTTTTTTTCCTACCTGTTGCAAGTTCTCTCCCTCCACCTTAATTTTTGAATCATGTCTCAGTTAAATTATTGCTCGCATAAGCCTATAAAAACCCTGAATTTTTCCAAGTTAAGCAAAAAGACAAATATTAGTTCTCCTGCATATGAAAATTAAATGGCCGTATGTTGATTATATTTGTAATATACAAGTTTATATAATACTACAAGCAGAAATAAGAACAACTGTAACTAAAAAAAGGCCAACCAAATATAAATGTTTTTGGCAAATAAAGTAAAAAAAATTACATAATTAAGACTGTAAAAACAATGTCAGTCAAGCAAACCCTCTTATTATTATACAAGTGCAAAATTCCATGGAACGTGCATCTAGACAACCTAGAACTTTTTAAACTCTATTTTCTTGGGGTTAATGTCAAAAACAGAATTTGACCCACTGAGGATCTTTTCAAGGTAATAATTTGTCTGTTGTACCTTTTTTCTTCTAATATCTTCTTGTTTAGACAGCCGGTCATCCACTGCCCGAATTCCTTCACTGACACATGATTTAAGACTCTGTGAAAGAGAAAGTCAGTATTAAAAGCTGGATTCCCACTACGAAGAACATGTTTAAAAAAAAACCAAAAATCTAAAGTCTAAATTCCTGAAACAGGAGACATCAGTAAGAATATAGGACAAATAAAAGCTATAGTATGTCAACTACTCTCAAAGAGAAAAATACAGAAATAAGACTAAGTAACTTTAGTATAATCTTAGCATAACCTGCTCTTAAAGTACTGCCATGACAAGTATCATTATTTCAAGCAAAGTGTTTGCTCCATAACTTATAGAGTACAACCCCCTTTTCACCCAGAACTAAGTCATAAGACCAGTATGATTTTATGTCTTCAAACTGAGTTAAAAGCCAGATTTAAATAGCAATTTCTATATAATAAATAGTTCTCTAGGTGAACCTATTTCATATTATAAATGTGAACCTATTCTCAGTTTTAGACATCAAGGCTAAGATATTTGATGGAACATTCATGCAGCAAATACCCACTTGAATCAGCTGCCAACATGATCGAAAATTGCCCTTCACTAAATGCTAAGTCACAGTGAAAGAACAAGAATCAGACCGACTCAAAGTGGGTGATCTTTCACGGTTCAACCACAGGGCCAAGGAAGAAGTCTCTAGTGGGGCTGTCTTTAATCTGACTTATTTACTCCCATCTCTGAGTTACTGAGATATTAAAATAGCTACAACATCTGCAGAGAGTTATCTTGCAAGAGTCCATTCATTGATCACACTTAAAGGATTCTTTACCTCTGGACTGAAAGGCACTACAAAAAACATACGCCTACTACAAGTGCTAGAAAATGCAATGCCTCTCTTATTACCTAAGAATAGAATTTTCAGAGAGAAAACAATTGCAATTACTAGCATAAGTAAAACATTCACTTATTATATAAAAGTGAATTGAAGATTACCAAGCTGCGTATAATGACTGTTTTGAGCATACCATAACTTCTTCCCTTAACTGTCCCAAAGGTACAGAAAGCTGGTTAAGGGCCTTGTCCATGCCAACCTAAAGAAATTACCACAAAAAAGACCGTAACTCTTTTGGTAAATTCATATGTAAATTACTGACAAAGTCTATCACTTTACAGATATTTAAAGAAAACTGAGATGAGATACCTCCTGTTATAGGCTCTGATTTTAAGAACAATGCATAAATATGTTACTTCCAATGTAGGCATAAAGGTATCAGACCATTTTTGGCAAATAAAGCCAACAATGAAAGAAAACCTTAATTTATGGTGTTTTGTTCCCCAATAGAAAAGATCAATCTCAATCTTTGAACCTGTATAATGTTATAAATTGGAATAAAAGAACAGGAGACGCAGTGGACAATAAATTTTAATGTGAAAGTGATTAAAATTCTCAGCAATGTGGGTTAGACTTTCTAAGAATATATATCTGTATAGTAAGTTTGAAGACTCCTAAAAGAATGTTGCAGAATGGCCTTATTTGCATCTTTACTATTCAACTTTTAATGATTTATTCCCTTCAACTTTTACAAGTGTTTGCCTTGAACCTATCTTCCTAATGAATTACTTTTCAGGATAAATGCATACATATGAAGTATTTATCGGGGGTTACAGCGATTCTGTGCTGCAGCTAAATTCTGTAGGAATGGTCTTTCAGTTTCTCTCAATACAAGGGGTCAGAGTTTAAGTTTAAGTCTTCTTAAACCTAATATGTCAAAATAGAAGCCATATACTTCTCACAGGAAAAATAAAAACCACACTAAAACACATTAAAGTCTGAACCTCACAGTACCGTTTAGTAACACTTACTAGATTTGTTGAGAGATTAACAAAATCTGCATAGTCCTTATTTATGAGCTCTACCATGGCCGTTTTAAGGAGCTTGTAATAGAGCTCCAGATCCTCTCTCAGCTCCTCCAACTGCACGCGTTTCCTGCACTCCGACACAAAGTGATCAACGTCAAAATCCGGCTGGAAACGAAGCAGGAAAGGGAGACGGATGTAAGCAAAAACTTCAAGAACACACACAGCGCCCCTCCCCTCCAAATACAGCGTGCCACATACGAACGAGCTGACCCCGCCGCGGACCCCCCTCACCCCGCAGGAGCCCCCTGACCGCCCCCAGCCACCTTCATGAACTCGTCCTTGTCGAAGCACAGGTTGTCGGGGCCCCGCGGCAGGTTCATCTTCTTCGCCTCCATGACGGGCCGCGGCTACCGGGAGCACCCGGGCTGCCCGGCCCAGGAACCGCCGCGGCCAGCGCAACGCCTCCACCCCCGGCTCATGGCCGGACGGGGCGGGCCGGGGCGTGCGCCATGAGCGGGCCGGGCCGGGCGCTGCAGCGCCCCCTGGAGCGCTCCGGGCCGCACTGCGGGCGGGGAGGCCCGCCCAGCACAAAATGGCGGCCGGGGGAGGCCGCTGTGGTTTTAAGCGGTGTCCCTTCTAGGGGCGGGGGTTTCTCTCCACGGCTCAGCCTCCCCCAGCCGCCTTGGAGGAAGTCCTCCGGTTCCTCCCCCTGTGAAGGAAGGGGAGGTGGGTGAAGTGGGTGCTGGTGCCCCGCGGTGGGTCCCCAGTACACGGAAGTGACTCATGCCATGCGCAAGCCGTGGAAACATAGGTGGAAAGCAGCTCCCGGTGGCGTTTTGAGACAGGCCCCTACCTTCAGCAGGGTCACCCAGACGCAGGTGTCCTGTGCTATGTCCCCTTGGGATTTAAGTGTCTCGAGGGACAGAGGCCCAGCTCCTCTCTGGGCAATTTGTGCCAGTGCCTGACTGCTCTAACAGCAAAAACAGCTTTTCCCTATGTGTCAGTGTGTTTCGTTTTGTGCACATGTATTGCCAAGTATTAGGAATCCGGTTAGATCCTTCTGCTCTCCAGCAAACCCTCTGTTAACATCTGTCCTTCAAAGTCTTTGATTTGAGGTTTCTTGCACATTAGTAAAGGCAACTTTGGCTCTAAAAAGGCACCCTGCTGTCATATGTGCTTCTGTATGCCACCTCGGTATGGAAGACAAAAACGACCTCTTTCCTCACGTGTGCTTTATGGGTTTAACCTTGCCTTAGTGAACTCATTTCAAAGCTGTATTGAGCAATTTTAACAGTGTACCTGCTGTAGTGCTCCCTGCACCTCCACGGATGGGTGGAAGAGACTCACCTGATGCTACAGGCATAGATTTTGGTAGGGTGGGCTTCAGCCTGTAGACCTGCTGTGCTTCATAGGTTGTAGCAGGGCAAAAGCATACACCAGAGTCTAACTTGTTGAGTGATTTGCTCCCGTGAGCTGGTGTGTGAGTTAGGATTTCATGAGTTATCAGAAAGATGAAGAGCTGTGCAGTCCAGTAATGACTGTGGGCACGTACATCCTCTGGCTGGCTCAGACATTGGCAGACATGGTTTATAGCTCAAATGTGTTGTCAGCTGAAAAGCAGGAAAGATATACCCACCACATAAATCCACACTTCCCCCCCCTCCCCAGTAGTTATGACTATATATGTATCTGATCAAAAAATTGTTTCTTATGTTGTGATATTAAAATATCTTCATAGTGGGATAGTAATAAAACCATATTAATGCTCTGCTATCTTTTTAATTTAATTAGATGGATGTTGGAAATTAAAATTCTAAACAGTATTGTGTATGCTTTAAAAAAAGTCACACCTACTTTTTTAAGGTCTTTTTTGTTCACTAAGACAAACCTTGTGCTAAAAAGACCTGCTGTTGCCATTTATATTTTTGTTTATAAAGTTCTTCTTACAAAGTTCTTTGAGGAAAAAAGAGTATACTTCCACTTGAATATATTTATTGATGACCTCTTTACACCCTTTGAATTTATTGATGTAATTGTAAAATAACCATGATTTCTGGGTTCTGTAATAATTTGCCAAAGGAAACTGCAATATAACACGTTCAGTAAGTTAACGGTAAAACCAGAAATAAGCAGTCATCTTCATCTGGTACAGCTATGCACAGAGAAGAGTATCCCCATGAGAGACGATAAGTGAGGGAATGAACCATTCCAGAGCTGTATGAAGCTATCTTTACTTCCATTATTTCTGCACTAGGATTATTTATTTCATTTCTTATATTAAACCCTTCAACCTTTTCCTTTCCTGACTCTCATCTCTGTCATCCAAGATTTCCAGGCCTAGCAAAGCATGGTTTTTAACTTTTCTTCCCATCATCCTTTCCCAGACACAAAGACATGACATGTAAAAACATCTTGTGAAAGCTGTTATCACTATTTAATCTGCAGTTTTTGGATGATGTATGATTAATGGACTCATTGAATAAAGGAAGAGAAAGCATCTGAAAGTCCATCTCAGTATTATTGCTACTATATGAATAGGGATGATGGAGGGGCCAGAGAGTAGAAAAGCTACATTTAGCTTTTGTGTGGGTGCTGAGTTTTAAAAATTCCAGCATCCCTTTTCATCCTCAAATAAAGAACATTTTGAAGGATGCATAATGATATGACAAATCATATTTAGTATAATTGTGTCATCATTTTTTGAAGCCTGCCAATGACTAAACCACTTATCTTGGAAATACTTCCATTCCAATATGCATTAGTTAAGTTGGGAAGGAAAGTATCTACTTTTACCTCCCACTACATTCTTAAGATTTCTCTCTGTTCTTATCATTTTAAAAAGCTGAAGGCATTGCATACAATTTCTGATAAAGAAGAAAAGTGTGACAGCATGCATCATACAGGGACAGAGATACTACAATTAATTTGTGGTAGACGCTCCAGGTACCAAGAACCTTTAGGAAATGTAGATAATATTAGACAAACTACCGTGCGAGCATTGATGTATTGCTTTGAGTGCCTTGCATGTCTAAAATGACATCTCCATCAATGTGTCACTTGGCTCTGGCAGAACTGTGAAAGAAAAAAATCTGTGTTGGCTGCTTTCAGTAGATGTTAAAAACAATGAACTCCAATTAAGAAATGGAAGTTCACAGCAGAAAAGGGTATTTTTCTAATATTGATGTTTCACTAACTGCCTTTTATTTGTTTTCTTTTGGGGCATAAGACATGGGAATGAAACTGATTACATGAATACAAGGAGAAGAGTTTATGTCCCTTGTTCCTGAGCACTGAAGTCAGTGAGTGAAAGCTACAGATTTCTGTGATAACTGTCATTATAACATGTCACTGCCTCACCCCAAAGACATAAATAATTCCAGTCTGGTCAGTGAGGCTGTAAGAATGCTTAATATTAATATGCAACTTAAAAACAAAAACAAACAAACAAAACAAACAAAAAAATCTTGGGCCTAAATGGACAAGGTAAAGAAGTTTGCAAATTTCTCAAGTGATGGGTCTTGGAAGCCAACTATAAAATTGCAGTAACACCATTGTTTTGTGAGTATATTAAAATACAATTTTTATAAGTATGATATATACTGGAAGATTGATGGTGAATGTTTGTAATATGTAGAACTGGAGTGTGAAAATGGACCATGCGAAAACATGTTTTGAACGTGTATCTTGTTAAAACGTTGCAGAATAACTCCTGTTTCATACAGGCTAGTACATTACATCAAAGACATGTCCAGTACAGACAGATGAGGAGGGAGGGAGGCAGTAGGAAAGACAGTGAAGAAGGAGGCTTCAGCTCTCTCATGCTTGAGTTGCCTTACCCAAGCAGAAATCATAACAGAGAGGGGCTGCTTAACTTCTGACATCCTGGCTCAGTGACCCAAATAATAACTGAAAAAGGCTGTGGGTTTCTACCTTCTCCTTCTGACATGCTTCACCGTGACAGTGAGGAAAGCTCTCAAAATGGGATGTAATTATTTTGAGATCATCTGAAATTTTATTCTGGGCTGTTGACGTCTCAGCTGACTACTTGGAGCTTAATGATATCCCAGGCAGCACGGAAGTGGCAACACTGGAGCTGAGATAACTGCCTATGGCTGATTCAGCAGACTCTTACCCAAAATTCAGAGACTATCAATTTATTTCCATCAGGAGGGGAAACAGATGGTAGAGGTGCTTATTTCTTTGAAAATGTCCTAATTTACAACAAATTCCAAAAGCCTATCTACTTTAAGAGGAGAGAATTCAAACAACAGCGTAATGTATTTGTTTATAGATTGAAACCTCCTTTGGCCAGAGCTCTGCCCAAAAGTGCCTTTGAGGCTTTTCATCAGGATTACATTATTCAGTAATGTCCAGAAGATCACTGATGTTGCTTTTGTTCCGTATCCTTTCTTCAGCTTCTCTCACCCTGTCATGTACATACATCCATGGAAGACTACCTAGTGAAATCCTTGTGGTGTACACAGCTCACATTTCTCTACGGTCTCACATTTGATTGTTTGGTTGTTTTGTACTGTGGTCTGTAACTGTGTTTTGGCAGTATATGGAATAATTTCAGCCACCTGGGTTCTTAAAGGAGCACTGTCATTTCTTACAGATGTCACAAATGAAAAATGACAATTTTGTATTGCAAGTTCTGTGGGGTTTAATCAAGTCCACAGTATGAATGTACTGTGGCAGAGCCAGGAAACACACTTTTTCTGCTTTTCTCCTTTTCTAATAGCTATCTGTTAGAGAAGATGGAAGAAGTTGAGGTGTCCCTCGATAATAGGGGTTAAGCGTTTTTAGCATTTGCATTGGTAACCACTGGATGTCACTAATGCTTCAGACAATCATAGAAATCCATGCACATTTTTCAGCCTGTAAAAAAAATGACTTAAGGAGAAGGTCTTGAGAAGTATTTCTTTGTGGAATTGGGAGCAAATTGTATCAGTGTTCAATAAAAGTAGATCTGGTTGGGATTACCAGGTTGTGTTGAACTTCATAACTTTATTAGTAGCAAATGGTTTCTCTGTTGTAACACTTCGGGAAATAAAGCCTGCAAGGGTTTCTTGCACAGATCAGTTAAGAAGCATGAGCATAACCAAGATGGAAGAGAAATTCCACAGTGGAAAATGAGTTGTGGTGTATATATAAAGTACACTGCATGTAAGTGTATATACACACACACACTGTTCACCTATTACCACCCCAAGTGAGGAAATAATGAAATAGGCTCAGATATGCCACTACTGCGAAAACCAGTTAAGAAGAAAAATACACATCTGAGGATTTAATAACTGTACTTTAAAATGGTGAAACATCTTCTGGCCAACATCACCACATAGGTGCCATGTCTGCAAACCTTTTTGGAGGGTTTGCGCTGCAAGTCTAAAGAAGACGACATATCATGATTTTTTTTTTTTTTTTTTTTTTGCATTAAATTAGCAACCGCTACAATACCTGCTGCAGATGTATCTAGGACTTCCAGACTTCTGTTCTAGAAATCCTAGAAAGAGAGCACATATGCCAGATATCAGACGTACCCCAGCTGCTTCAGATTTGCTGTGAATGTAGAGACCAACTGTACAGCCGCCGTGCAAGGTATGGGTGTCTATTGGCATCCAGGCAGCTGTTTTGGTCAGATCCAGTGCCCTCAGATGGCTTCCCCTTGCTGGGAATGCCATGAATTTCTTGAGATACCCAGTCAGTCTGCTTGTGTACCACCAGCCACCTGCCAGGGGCTGCCTGATTTCTAGAAATCCCAGAAAAATTGTCAGATTCTGCTTTTTCTTCAAAGGACAAAAGCTGCAAGAAGGAAAAGAGGGCATGCCAAGCCCAAAATGAATCTATAAGCAAGCAGCAGAGAGCAGAAGTAAAGATAGATTATAAATACAATATGATCATTGCCATCTGAGGACTGGCCACATGTTAAGGCATGTTGCCCCTATATGTGTACACATATTTGACAAAACTATCAATTCATTCTTTGTTCTTTTGCTATCCCTATTTTGAACAGTACTTTTTTTTTTTTTTTTTCTTTCTAGTAATTTTCCACTGTCATTTCCCTCCAATTCCTGTTTAAAGTTTTATCACTGTTTAAAAGTTGTAGTCATTTTGATGATTGTTCATTAAAGCCTGAGCACAAATGGGGATGATAGTCACATGGTTATATGCTAGGTGTGAGTTTTATGGTGTGATATATAAAAAACAAACAAACAGGCAGATTATAATGAGGCTCAGTGTGCTAACCACCTTGGTATAACTTTTATGATTATACCAATAGAACAAAAATTTACTTTCTTAATATGAACAAAAAGGCATGCTGAGCAATGAGGCAACATCAGCAAGTGGGCGCTGAATATAGGAGAGACATCTGCAGTTCTCAGGGACTGATCGTTCATAGACAGCATACCGTGGCTCTCTTCTGTCAGTACTTGAGTGAAGGACAGATGCTTGCAAGCTGTGCTATCAGTGCCTTTGTAGGACTGCATCCTTATTTTAGACCGTGGAGAGTCGAAACTTTAATCTTGGCTCTGACATTAAGTTCCTTTCTGATCAGAGGCAGTGCACTTAACCTTTACTTGACTTCATTCCTCCACATTTTTAAAAATGACTCTGCACAGCTAGAAACTTAGAGTGATATTATTTAAAGAGGAAAAAAAAATCCTAAACTCCATTTAAGCTAAGCTTTCCAAAGGTGTGGAAAAACCTCTCTTTTATAAGAAAAGCTATATTTGTTTGGAATTAATTTTGCCCCTTCCTACCAGGATGTTGTCAGGCTGCATCGTTTTCTTCTAAGAAGAATTCTTAATCCTCATGCAGATGGGAAATAACAATAAACACCATCTGCTGTAAATTAGGTTATTCTCTTAGCAACCTGTGTGATCAGGCTCCGTCTCAGCCTCCCATTTTTCTGTGCTGAAGTACGACTGGCACTTCAGCCTGTATCAAAGCAAGTGATCAGAAAGAAAGTGGAGATGAGAAGTGAAAAATTTTTCTTCCTCCCTTCCTGGTGAGATCCTTCCCACCCTGCCAACCCTGCCTTGTTTTAGTGGAGGAGCTCTGCTCCTCACCCACCTTTCATAGCATCCCAGCTCCTTCTGGAGCAGTGGGACTGGAGTCACCAAATGCTGGCAACCTCTTGCAGCTGCTAAGTGCTAGGAGCTAGCCCAAGAACGAAATGGGACAAGCAGGGGAGGGCTGCCTACCAGCTGGGAGACAACTGAAAGCTGCCTGCTGGCAGAGCTGCTGGGGAAGAGGGCCAGCGAGGCACTCAGTTGTTACCTGTCCTCCTCCAGCAGGTCTCATCCCATGGGTGCTCTTTGCCTTGCTGAGCAGCCATCAGCCTCCTCGTCCCCTGCTCCACCCATGGACTGCTCGATGCTTACAGCAAGCCGAGTTGTTTAGGACAGCAGGTGTTCAAGCAGACATTTGTTATTCACATGGCACAGCACCACTCCATGCAAAGCTTTCTCTGATGTGTTGCCACAAGGTGATTTTAAAAGGGAATGACATTGTTCCCCCCTCCCCCCCCCCATCATTTTTACATGGTTCCTGATCGACACTCTGTCAATAATGTCCATGAGGTCTTGACCAGGTTTGGGCAGCGGTTAATTCAAGTGCCAGGTCTGTCACAGATGCATATGCACTCCCAGGAGACAGAAATTTGCAATCTTCAGAAGTGATTTAAAGCATCTTTCCGATGCAGCTATATAAGGAAACGTTATCATTGCCCTGAAATCACCAAAAATATACTTGTAGATAAAGGACTTGAAATTGACTCACTGCCAGAAAGATCGCTATACTCTCTATTCAAATATTGCAAAAGAAAAGTTGCACATCTTGACAGTTTCGAGAGCTCCTAATAGAAATACTGTATGTGTCATTCCTTTTTTGTATTTGTCACACCATGGTTTCCAGTTAACACACCAGTAGGTGAGCTTTGGTATGATTAGTCACTGGGAACCAACCTTTTTAATCTGCACAGAAAATTTTACTAGCTCTGTGCTGGATTTGTTAAATTAATGCAATGTGATGTGCTAAGTTGCAAGACTCAGCTAATTGCAATGACCCACACAGATTATTCAGTGCTTTAGGATATGTTGCACACAACACATCAATCGCATGGGCTAAGCTGCTGATACTCCCGAGAAGAGAGGGATATGTTGGCACAGCCACGTCTTCCTGTGTTGGTCCTGCAGCTCAAGCACTGTACAGCTGACCTGTCAGTACTCTGAGGAAACACCCCAGCTTTCCAGACATACCACAGACTTGTTGGAGCTAGTGAGACATAATGCCAGAAATCATAGGCAAATGTGAAAAATCCTCTCATTCTGCCCAGGCAAAATTTTTAATTGGAAAAAGACCATGTCTGAGACACACATTAACCCAAACTACAGATTAGATGCAGACTGTGATTCACTGTAATTTAATGCTCTACATTTAAAGCTGGGGAAACAAACAAACAAAAAAGACAAAAAAACAAAAACCCAAGGTTGTGATTTGCAGCCCTCATTCTGTCCTTAATTCAGCTTTGTCAGGTTCTCACTTAGGCTACCAACTAGTTTGCACATGGCGATAAATGATCAGGCATGAGTTTATATTTTCTGTTGATTCTTCCATTTTTGGCTTGTCCTCTGCAGTCTAAACATAATTAATGGCTCTTGACAGGACACTTGTGCAGTCTAGTGCCTTTGTTTAAAAAATTTCCTCCTGACCTCGGCTACAATATAGAAAGAGATTGTAATTGCAGATGAAGTTTTCAAGTAACTAGTTTGATGGTGCTTTTGGTTTAGATAGGTTATAGCACTTTGAAGGGACCAAATATTTGTAAGCCATGCTTCAGGCTTCTTAAGAATCAGATGGCTGAGAGATGGATCACATTCAGCATCTGAAAAGCAAGGCAGGCAAAATCATGAGTCATAAAAAAGTAGAACATATCTGTGTTTTACTGGCAATATAATTATGTACACCAGGATAAGAGAGGTCTTCTTATTAAAAAGAATTTTTAGCATGCAGCCTCCTGAGATGTAAGCAAAGAAATTAGTGATAGAAATTACCTATTTGGTCACTAAGTCCATCCCTTCACAGCAGGATAATTGCTATGCAATGCAGAACACAAATAGTTCAAGTAAGCTCTAATTTCTCACAGAGAAGGCTGATGGCAGGATATAACTTCTTCTTAGAGATTATAAGGACCTGCTTTGATGAAGTGGTCACAGTTTATGATAAAAAATAATTGTGCCAAGAAGACAATGCCCACCCTGATGTGGTTTGTGAAGGGCAAAGACAGTGGTTTTGTCCTCTGCTGTCTGTGAGTGTATGGCTCCTGTGAGGTATGGGAAAGGTGTGCTATGGAGGCTGGTAAGAAGCAGGCATGCTAACCATTCATTTGCTGTGAAGAACTTATCCCATTCCTCCCTCACTGATCAGTTACCAACTATTCTCCACTTTTGGAGCAAATTAATGTGTGGCCTATTCTGTAAACCACACATGAGTGGCACTGGGTGTACGGTGTGCTCTGCTGGGGCTCCCCCGTCCACTCACTGTAAGTGTCCAAGTGGAGGGAAGGGTGCCAGGCTGCACAGACATCACCCGTGGACCTGATCTGCTGAATTAGCAGGGGTGGCTACCCCTGAACCACCCCACAGTAGGGGAACCTGTGCCAGCATGAGGGAGGCATTTGTGCCAGCTGCTCTCAGAGCTCCCACTCACACTGCTTGCTGGTAATCTTTATAATACATCTCACAATGCACTGCTTGTTTCCTTGGTGCTTTAGTCCCTATTTCACTTTCCTTTCCCATAGCCAAATGGCAAAATGGGCATAAACTGCTTTTCAGTAGTGAGTGAATCCTTGGGGGCATGTACAGCAGATCAGGGAAAGATATTTAATGGATAATTAGAAAAGTTTGGAGCACTTCTCAGCCTGAAATCAGAGCTTCACACCTCCCAGATATGGAGTGCAGCCCAGAACTGGGCTGAGAGGTGTTTTTGAGAGCGTGCTCTGGGATACTCTTTAAAAGGCTGTAGCACTGAGGAAGCCCTGGAGCATGTAGAGCATGACTGAGCATCCTAGTATATCTTGCATCTCAGTTCAGGAGAGCAAGAGGGCAAAAGCAGAGGAAGAAAGATAATGAAGGAGGCAGAGTGCTCTGAACTTACCCAGTAAACATATATATGGATGCTGCTGAGATGCCCAAGAATGCTGTGTGAAGCATTTGAAGCAAAGAAACCATAGAGAATGAACCTGAAAGAGTTACAGGACATTTGGGGATACTGAAGAAAGTAGATTGAACTCAAGGAAACGGATAGCCCTTGTCTGAATTATGGGAGAGGTTCATGGTGAAAACGAGGCTATAATACTCTAAGCCTTTCTGAAGCCCACCTCTAAGTTGTTGACTTCAAAATTAATGGCAGTGCTATGCTGCCTGGTGCTCTGCAATGACCTTTTTCTTTGCTATTCACAGCTTGATTCCACTTGGCCAGGAACAGCGTCTCTGTATCTATCTCCATTGCCTGATTGCTTTTGTATCCATCTGAAGCTTTGTAAGCTGTATTTCTTATGACTATAGTAAGTGATGCCCAACTGGGTATGCTACTGTCTGCATATAAACAACAACAGCATTGTTTGAAGGAGAAAGAAAAGAGCCTGGGAGAATTCTCAAGGCTGAGGTTCATTTAGGGTGGCTATAAATAGACTAAATCCATCATCACACCCTTTTCCCCTCTCTAGCAGTCCCTCAGATCGCAGGCTCTAAGTGTCACACACCCAACAAGGACAGGAGAATGCAGAAGAAGGAAGGGAGTACTGCTTGCAGTGTAGAAAATGCAAGTTTAAAATTTATTTCTGTCTCACAGGCCCTAAACCATGACTATTCTGTGCAGGCTGTGAGTTCAGCCGTGAAAGCACTTTGGGTCACCTTGCTACGAATATAACTCACGGCTATTTTCTCTCTTTGTCTCACAAAGTATGGCATGTGAGGTTTTGGTTCCAGTTTATTGTGCCAGCTCTCTTCCATGCTGCAACATCCCTCTCCTAAAATGTTTTCTCTATTCCAATACATAAATTAAAAATGTATCCAGCTCAGTTTTTGGGTTCTCTCTTTCTCTCTCTCTTTTAATATATATATGACAGCAGTTGCGACAGAAAGTCTGATTGACAGCTCAGCTGGCCCCACATTCTCCCTTTGATGGTGTTTAAAACCAAGGATATTTATTTAATCCCTGAAAGACATTGTACTTAAATTTCTCCCTAGCTAATTCTCGAAAGCACTCAGATGCCTTAAAGCAAATTAACAACCTGAGATGTCAAAAAAACCCCTGTTCTTAACCCAAACAGTGATTGCAACATCCTCATTAATGAAACAAAGACCAAGACTTATGCCTACATGATTATAACCAGCCTCAGGCAAAAATACTCCAACAACTCCTGTGATCACGTTGTTATGAGGACATTGCCATGTACCATCCAGCCCTGCATTCCCTCAGGCCACCCCCTGCAGCAGCTGCTGATGTGCAAGCTTTAACTTAGGATAATTCAATGCCTCTTTCTCCTTGGAGGAGTAACAGTTTTGTGCACCCTGTGGCACAAGGTGGTGGTGATACTGCAGCTAAAGGATGTGTTCTGGTGGGAGGCGGTGGGTTTGCAGCTCCCACACCTCTTCTACAGCAGCCCATGCAAAAGCTGGACTGGTGTTTGGACACGTGCTGACCTGCAAAAGCTCTGGTGAGGCTGAGGAAGGAAGGTGCAGTGAGGGGTGAGGCACCCGAGGTGAGCAGAGAGAAAGTGGGAGAGGTGGAGATGAAGACAGCCATAGGATGGGCTCTCACCACATGGGGGAAGGTAAATGGTCTTATTTTAGAGCAACTTAGAGCCCTGAATCCAAACTTGGCTGCTGGCCTGGTTTTATTTCAAGCCAGTCTTTACAGCACACATTTGCTGCTCACCAGAGAAGGAGGAGAATTTTCTTCACAACATCTGAGCTGACAGGACCAGCTGGAAGCAGAAAGAATACAAAAGGGGAGACTTTCAGACAGTCTTCACTGGCCTGGTTGATGGCAATATTTCAGTTTGTTCCTTCAGCTCAGAAAGCTCTGCAGAGAACAGTGTCTCATCAGCATCCTAGCTTGTCTTTATGACCCTAGGGCAGAAATCTGTGCTGGTATTTTTTGCATTGACCTTTCAGATCTATTTATTTATTTATTTATTATTTATTTTAAGATAGGGCACAGGGAATTCTGTGTGCTCTAACAACATTTGCTGTTTATTATCCTCCATCTCAGATTATGACTTGCGGCTTCTGCACACTGGGGAAGTCTGTGTAATAGTTTCAGTTCACTTGTTAAGAGTAATTATTTTTTCCAGCTTCTTGTTTGATGTAAGCTGAATAGCTTGGCCTCTAAGAGATGTAATTAGTGATTCCTGCAGTTTGGTATGGAATGAGGCAATTGCATCATTAAATTGAAGATAAGTCTTAACTCAGTGTTTCAGGCACTCACATAATGCATTATGCAACAGGGGAATTAAAGCTACAAGATATCCCCCCC
>CM021767.1:42454950-42482521 GCA_011076525.1 Nettapus auritus | reverse complement strand
CAGGCACCCCGGGTGATAAAGCAAAAAAAATCCCCCCCCCCCCCCCCCCCCCATCTTTGCCCCAGTTATTTCTGTCTCTCTACGGCTCTAATGCAGAGAGGAAACACAGATTTAACACTGCAGACGAAGGGATATCAGCTGTCCAGATAGCACCAGCTGGCATGTCACTGGCTTGTGTGACCTGGGATGAAGCAGTGCAGCTCCACTGTTCCCCTCAACCTTTTGTCTGTTCACCTGAAAGAGTCTGGATATAAAAAGTGCAGTAGCAAAGAAGAGAAGCGATACTCACTCAACAGGAACCAAGAAAACAATCCCAACTTATTTGAAAGGGGTTATATCTGGGAAAATCAGGTCAATCATTCAAGAGTATTATCATTTAGCATTTTCACTCCAGTTGTTCATTGTCTTCTGTGGAAACCCAGTTAGTGAACAACGTTTGATTTTTTTTAGCATTTTCTATTACTGGATCTGAAAACAAGGTAATTTAAGCTTCATCTCACTCCTGCAAAGTACTCATGAAGTTATTAGAAGGAATACCATACCTGTCAGGGAAACTAAGGCTCAGAAATAATGACACCTGCCCATGGCTGTGCATATGTGGAAGAATGAAGAATTGGTACCTCATATCATGCAGCTTTATCAGTTCCTTACTATCTTGTTTCATCCCAGTCATGAAAGAACTCAGAAAAATACCTAATAATAGGAAAAAAACTTTTACTTATTTTTATTTAGCAACATTGAAATTCACTGTTTAAAATATGGTTTCCTATTTTCATTTTATTCAACTCACTTCTTTGCAAATAACTAGGGTGGATTTTTAGATAGTTTCTGGAAAATTATGTGTAATGTCCTTAAAAATATCCCTACTTTGGGATTCACCTTTCCTCAAAGTCATATACCTGTGACGAGGCACTGTTGTACCTGTACACAGAAGTCCTCATGCTGCCTCAATGATTAATAGGACACTACTGCACAGGAGACAGCAGTACATTTTTGACAAATTGCAGTCCTGTCTTAGGATCAAAACTGCATGATGCTCAAAAGAAGTGGCAACTGCACCAAAACTTACCCCTTTTATTTCTCTCTGCCCTGCCCTGAAAGCTGATACATAGCAATATGTGAATCTCCAGTACTTCTTATCAAATAATTGTTCATTCAAATCATGCAAAACACATGTAGTCATGCTTTGACTATTTCCCTAAATGTACCAACATGCTTCCATTCCACAACCATAACGTAGTTTTACCAGCAATAGTGCCTTGTCCCTCTGACATTTTCGGAAAGCAGAGGGAAGTGAATAGAAATGTTCTTTTTGTGTGATGCATTACCTTTCCCACTTCCTTTTCTGTGGCATATCTCTTACGTACATACACTTTCTGAAAGTTCTCTTTATTCTCCTCTCTTGTCTATCATCCATCAGTTTTTGCTCCCTTTTTCTCTCCACTCTTCCATTCCAGGTTTTCTGTTTAACCTTCCTGCAAGAGTTGCTCAGATGTCCCAATGGATTCTGTGAATTCTGGGTCAGATTTAAAATCCATTTGAATCAAGGGAAATCTCTCAATTTTCATCTATAGACAAAAAATGGCATAACAGGAACTGGAGTTCAGCATATCTGGTGTCTTCTTCTGAGGCACGGATGACACATTGGAATTTGGCAGATCTATCCCATATGTTGCTTTTTCTCTTTGCAGAGATACAGTGCATTGGTAGGCTTTGTGCATGCTTCTTCACTTCTGAATTAGCCACAGCTCTTTTAATTTTAATGCCCAGAGTCTCTCATAAACGTTGCTTATTATAGCAATATCAGTATTTTCTTGAAGATAATATTCACTGTATTTTGACTTTCTTTGACAAGCTATGTTTTGCCTAAAACCTGGAATCATTTTTGAAGATGTCCTTTTACACTCAAATAATTTGTCTATTGTACCTTGTGTATCAAGCATTTAATTCATCGTTCTTGCTGTGTCCAATAGGCAAGAGAAACATAACATTCCTCTAAAACATGCTACCACAGAGATTGAGCCAGCTTCCCAGACTGATATATGGGATGTGCATGGTTATACTCTGGTGGCTGATCCTCCATTTCTCTTCCCTACCACTGCCTGTCCCATTGATGGATACACATTCTTGGGATCTGTGATGTGACAATGAATGTGCAGTATATCTCTTCCCAGCTCTCGTTCACATTATCCTCTGTTCCATCAAAGCATGCCAAACAATGATGAAAGAAAAAAAAAAAAAAAAAAAAAGAAAGAAAAAAAAGAAAAAAGAAAACAACAGGTGGAAATCTCTGATTAAGCTGGGAACAGAGGCTGTCCTAGTGACATATGCGAAGAGCAGCTCCCATAGCATTCCCAGGAAACTCAGCTACTGATAAATGTTAATTAGCTGATTAACATCCCCATTAGTGTCTGCCAGCATGTGATTAAGCTGCATAGAGCACAATGGGGAAGCCTATCAACAAGCTAGGAGGAACTCCAGGCACTCTGAAGAACTCGGCCAGCCACAGAGCATAAGAGGGTTCTGCTCAGTGGCACCATCACAAGTCACAGTGATTTTGCAGGAGTGAGAGGGAATGGAGGTCTCACCTTATTCCCACCCCTCTAGCCTTTCCCTCTTTCTTGTCCTTAAGCTAAAGCTTAAAGGACCTGCCGGTCTGAGTGGCTAAGTGCGGCATGATGCAGATAGATGTTCAGTAGAGCTCGCCTACAACAGGGTTGGCATGAGAAGAATATCACAAACACAATGGAAATACAACTATCCTGTTGTTCTGGTAGTTTCTTGGTCCTGTCCATGTTGCAAGTTGCGTTACTACCTTAATATCTTTATTGTCATCTGGAACAGGTTTCTGTGTTCTTATAAAGGCTTCTGTAAAATAGCTGGATAGGGAGTCTTTGAAAGCACAGCTGTGGGGATTATTCATCCATTCTTTGCTAATACAGCACTTTCTAACACCTGTGTCTTTTATTGTCTTAGCATAATTTTGTTACTACAAGAAGTCACAACCCAGTACTGTTTCTTCTAGTTATGGTTTTCTTTTAGGTGATCAGCTGTGTTGCTGATGGAAAAAAAAAATCTCCTTATGTAAGATACAGACTCCATGCATTAACTATCAGTCCTTACAGGGATATCCTTGACCACCAGACTACAACAGTCTAGACTTATTATTTTTCACAGAGAGGGAAAGGTGTGTGATTGTTTCCCTTATGGTTTCTGTTTTCTAGAATCTGCAAGGCTCCTCTCCTCAAATGAATGATTACTTAGGTGTGGGCAGATGCATTGCTTTTGAGTGCTCAGGTGCTTCTACCATGAGCGGATGCTCCATCCCCAGGGCTTGGAAGGGAAAATATGCAGAAGTTACAGATGACATGGTATTGGGAAGAGCCCAGTTGCACAGACACCTGCACCAGACATGCTCTGCCCCTGCCAAGTTGATTAATCCCTCTTATCCACCATCACAATGAGCTTATGAAGTGCCTGAACCCTGTTTCAGTTGTCTCCATTTTCCACTCCTTCTCAAAGCCAGAGGGCATCACCTTCCAGGTCAATGCACACATAGGCCCCAATCAATTGGCTGGCTTGCCAAAATCCAGAGCTGCTGCTGTTTGGTGTCAGTGTTGGACAATAGAGCTGCTAAAAGCACCTCCATCACAATAGCTGCTGATTGTTTTTTGGAAGTTATCTTACAGTCATCTGGGAAAATAATTTCTCCATTCATTGAATATTGCAATGACTTTGCTGTTTATGAGAACCCTCGGTGTTACTGATTCGAATGATTCCTTACAGTACCCTCACTTCTAAATTATTAATAGAATGGGTGAAAAAAGTTCTGGTAGCAAAGTTATGGCCATTTTTTTTCCCCCAGTGTGGCTTAGGCACTATTTTTCCTGCAATTTCCTTAATATGATGAGGAGCATAAAATGTCAGTTGCATAGAACTATAACAGGGACACATCTATCAAAAACAGGAGAAAGAAGCCAATTATGACAGAAATTATTTTGGCTAGCCAAAGAGAGCTTCCTTCATATGCCAAGCTTTGCTGTCTTTACAAGTCATTAATATTATGTTGGTAAAAAGAAAAAATATCTTCCTTTAAAAAAAATCCTTTTAATCTATAATTTAATCTTTTAATTTAGCATCCCCATTGATTTTACAGAAGGCTAATACTGGACCAATAAAACCAGTGTAAAAATGGGGCACAAAGTTACCCGGAGGAAACAATAACAAGGAGAAGAAACATGAAAAAGCATATAGTGGCAGGGACAGAGTTCATATCACTGCGTGTAAGTAAGGCTGCCTGACACTTCCCAGATAAGGCAGCTTTCTGTTGACTGTAATTACATATCTCTTTAGCTGTTCAGGTTGAAACTTGCATTGCTGGGTGTCTGCCACAAATAGATTTATTTTATTTTTTAATGCCATCTAAATGCTCAATGACAGAAAAGAAACCCTGGAGAAGCTTTCCATGAGTAAAAGTAAAGTTTCCAACAGTAAATTCCAGAATGGCATCCTATGGACCAGGACTATCCAGAAAAGATTCCTTAATGAATCATTATATATGTGACTATTGTCATGACCAAATAGAAAACCCACCTGCTCTTTAACCTAAGTAGCAATGCCCTAGTCTTGGAAACATCAGTCTCCTTCAGTGATCTATCCATTTTAAGACACCACTGATTCTGTGATTGCACATGACAACTTCTCAGTTTGGAAGGCATTGCAGTACATTGGCTCTGTTTTTCTGAAACTAAGGAGAGCAAAAATAAGCAGCTTTGCCAGTAGTGAAGAGGAGAGACTAAGCCTCTATATGTATTTTCACCCTTGCAAGAGACACCTTCAGTTAATGTTGCAAGATGCAAATGCAGTAGCAAGTTTTTGGTTGAGGGTGCAAGCAGTCCTTGTGCATTAGCTTTACGAGTGACTGATCCTTTGTGCTTGGAGAGCAGCGCTACAGAAGTGCTTTCTGACTGCAACTATGAATGGCTCAGCTCCTCTCTCTCTCACGTAGAAGGGTAAACTGCATCAAGACTGTCACTCTACTCCAAGCCTCTTCATGCCTTTTCTCAGCTGCCACTCCTACATATGTTCATGTTCATCAGGGCTCTGGTTTATCCAGTACACCCATGTCCACTTGTGGTTCATTGTGAAGGATGGATCCTTCTAGTTGCTGTAAATGCTGTCCATGACTCTTAGCTTTGGCTCCCTCTGCAGAAAGCAAATAAGAAAAATACTTGCCCCAAGGATCAGTGCTCTGTCTTGGTAGGGTAACTTCAGCTCTGCAACAAATTAGAGGCCTGGACCCCATTTCCAGTGAACAGAGAGCACCCAGTGGACTGGCCAGAGGCACACAAGACACAGAAGCCTTAGAGACTGGTCCTCAGTCCTTTGAACTGTTTATGGGTTATATAGGTATTTAAAGGAAAAACTGCCTTTAGAAGAGAAGCTCACATCTCTATTTTTGTTCAAAACTGGGGAAATAAGCCATAACACAAACTCACTAAAGCACTACTTTTTCTGAGTATGACTTCTGAATGTAAAGAGGTGCTGAATGTTTCCCTCTTTATTCTTGCACCCTCAAGAAATTCAAGTCAAAAAACATTTGTCCTGTTCTTGTATGAACAAACACTTCCTTTTTGAGTTTTGATCTCCTGGTCAAAGCTACATTTTTAATATGGCATACAGCAGCGAAACTTTGCTTGTATATATGACATTGCCAGTTCTACCATGTTGGCTATATAAAGCTGAAAAATTAGTCAATCATAGCTGGATTCAGAATGCAGTACTATAAATACACCCTGAACTAAAATTTCAGCTCATAAGAGTGTAAAGAGCAGATTTTCAACGATTTTGTAGTTTTCACCTTCAAACCTTGATTTGAGACCAAACTTTGGGAAATTATTTTTTTGATTAGATGGCTTAAAAATATACATCTGTTTCCATAATTATCTGAATGCCACCTACTTTTGCATTTTCTCAGATTCTGTTGTTGTTGTTATTGTTATTGGGAACTCAGAAACCTCCTCAATTTCCAAGCTTCTGGTATCTTCCAGCAAAAGTTGTGGCTTCTTAATTCTTTGGATGGATTGAAGTGAATTGAATGTTTTTTTTTGTTGTTGTTGTTTTTTTTTTTTTTTTTTTTTTTTTTTTTAGGTGAGCAGCTGATGAAATTTCCATTCTTTGTAGTACTTTAGTACTGTAGTATTGTTCACTTGGATTCAGTAGCAAAGGGGAAGACCAAGTTATCCATCTGACAAGACGTGCTCCCCCATTCAAAGTCTCATTTCATGATCTTTCCCTGAATCCTTTGAAAACACATTGTTCCAGATAGCTTTGGAAAGTGGAGCCAATGCTTTCACACAGACGGTTCCTCTCTCTGGATGAAAGATGTGCATGCCTGATGCTGTGACTAACACTTCCCACCTTATGTCCTGAAATACAGCATCCTGTTTGGATCATTTCTTCCTTCCTTTTTCTTTCTCTCTTCCCCCCTGCTTCCCTATCCCCCCCCCCCAAACCAATAGTTATGTAAACAGCTTTTGGCCTGTCTCTTAGGATGGTTATTGCTTGTCGCATTCAGAGCATGCCCATGCCAAGAAATACATGTAGCTCATACTTCCTTCTGTTGCTGACTGCTTTCTACACCTGACACAAAGCCTGTCCTATTAGCAACATCTTTATTGTGTGTGCTCTTTTTCTTCCCCCATGAGAAGTCTTTATTGTTCCTCATAATAGATAATCTCCACATCCATCATGTGACTTGTTTATTTAATGTTCTTCAGTTTATTTATAGCTCACTTGAAACAATAATCAACTCGTTCCTCATGCAGCAGAATATTTGATCGCAGAAGCTGGTTCACAAAATTCCCCTGAGCAGGATGGGTTGCTCAGGCACATATGTTAAAACGGCATCCAAAGATCTGGGCAACACAAGATCTGAACAGGACTCTTCCTTGGCTAGAATTTTCTTTGGATGATCCTGGCTTGGAAACACCCTTCCTCCATTTCCAAATATAATTGCCTTCTGTGTAATCTCTTTGGAGGTTGTACTGATTGCATATTGGAGGTATCTGAGCTGTACGTTGTGCTTATTCCTCTTCATTCAACACATGAAGGAGCTTTTGGTAGAAGGGCTATACAGCCCTTCATTCTTAATTGCAGGAGGATGCCCATACTAAGTCAGGATGACAACTCCTCTAGCTCAGCATCTTGTCTCTGACACCGTTCAGTTAGATACTTAGAAAAAGAAAGACAAAGGGTAAATATAGAATTATCTTTCTTCCATTTCTTGATACCTCAGCTGTGGGCAACTGGTGATCTAAGATGTTCTTTACTTTAGAACTGATTTTACTAAATCATTTTTTATGATCCACAAAATCTTTGTCATTCACCTCCTTCTCCTGTCATCTATATCTGTTTCTCAAGTTCAAGCTTAAAATCTTTGGGATCCTTGCTGGTAATTTCCCTTCATTTTTAAAAGCAACCGTTTGTTCTTATCCTCTTTTCCCTATGTCATAAGCAGTTTCTAATGACAAGAGCTCCTTCTTTCATATGTCATGATAACTATATTTCTTTAAGAGCTTTCTGTAAAAGAGCTTACTGAAAGCTTAGAAAGGAGCTTTGGAGTAGGGGTGACCTCTGAGAGCTGGGGATTCAGATTACAGCAGCAAAGCATCTGGGTCAGCCAGAGGGAAGCTAGAGCTACTAAAGGTCACGAAAAAACAGATGGAGGAAATATTAAGGAGATCTAAAATAAAGTCTGGCTGAGACAAAACAGGTTGGAAAGGCAAAATGATCAGCCCATGTCAGATTTTGCTCAAAAAGCTAATTCAGATTAAGCCATGCTATGTGAATGCAAAGAATTATATTAAAATCACATAACAGGGAAAAGAATTAGCTGACTTGAGGGAGAAGCTCTATATCTCATTCCTCTGTACCTGTCAGTTTAAATCCAGATCAGGGCTGTACTGCTCAAGAGTTATTAGCATCTTGTGGCCCATCTGTGTACAGTATCATTCTCTGTTTTCAAGCTCTAGTAATTCAAATGGGGACAAAATAGGAATTTACTATCTATGACTGCTTCACCCTGGGCCAGTTCTCATGACCAAGCCTGATAGTTTGTATGGATGGCACTTTGTCCTAAAATCCCATGTTAGAAACTGTTCTCCTTTGGGTGGGAATTAATTCAGTGGGTATAGCTCTTCAAATAGTGAAGGTGGGTTTCTTGGTCTGTCCCACGATAAATATTGAGGACTTGGAGCCCAGAGCTGGTTTTCTTTTCGGTCTGTCAATGATGAAGAGTGCTAACAGAGAAGCCAAAGATTTATGAGATAGGTAGCAGGAAATACCACAGTCCCATCCACCCAGCAAGTCCATGATGGAATTGTACTGATGACTGAAGACATGCAATTGTAGGTGGGTGAAGTGTTTTATTCAGCCTATCCTGTTTTCTCTTTATGTCATTACCTACCTCTGACCCAGGTGATTTATAAGTGTTGCATCATTTTGAGAGAGGCTGAAAACTGGTTTTGGAAAATATTTGGAGATGCCTTTTAGTTCCCTGACCTTGGCTTTTTGCATATGCTGCATGCTCCATCAGTCCTTGTAAGGAGACATGGACCCTTCTGCTACCAAATTGTCATACTCAGTAATAAAACTGTGGTATTTAGTTGAATGTATTGTTATTCCCAAGACTTCCATTCACTCAAACTGCTCTTTCTCAAGTGTTAATATTTTTTAAAAGCTAGGAAACAAAAATAACACATGATCTATTTGAAGCAAAGTAATGGTTGAGAGGGAATTTTAGTTCATATAAAATTATATGTTTGAGTTGACTAAGACAGGGCTCTAACTGCATTTGAGAAGATTCCTTCCCTGTGTGTTTTGACACGACCAGCAGAATTACAGGGAAAAGAGTGAGTATTTCTTTGTGGAGCCTTCTCATTTTTCACCACAGACTTGCACCTGGTTTACCATTGAAGGAATGTTTTTGCTGCATGAAAAGACACTGTTCATTATGATATTGCTGTGCTGTGCGAAGTGGTTACTTTTGTTGTTTTGATGCACACGGCCAAAAATTCTTTCAGTCTGCATGACTTTAATTAAAATTTCAGATAACAAGGAAAAATTAAAATTTCCACATTAGAGACAGTACAGTGGGTCTCTTCTTTTCAGGCTATTGTGAATTCTCCCAGAGTGTTATTAGTTTTTAAAGTTACACACACACATAGAGCTATGACTCTCAGCACTTATATTTTTGGCCTGTATCTCAATAACTTTTCACTTTGCACAAGTTGTGAGGTTTTTAAAAGAGAATTCCTTGATTGTCTCCACTTATCACCTCTTGGTTTAGTTCACCAAGTAGCATATGTGCATAGGAACTAGATATGCAAAAATGCTAAAACTAAGAGGAAAAATAAAAGCAATGTTCAAACAAAAGGAAACAATAAAACTATAGAGGAAAAAGAGTAAAAGGGATGAAAGCCTAAAAGAAAAGTATTAAAAAACCCTCAGTATTTTCATTATGAGAAAGCATTTGGTTTTATGCCCATGAGTTAGTGAATGAATTTGGCTGTGCTGCCAATTAGTTTCTGAGGGCTTACAGCTTGTCTTCATTTTTCACTGCACTTCTCTCATCTCTGCTGCAGTTTCACTTCACGAGTGCAGCAACAAACTTCTCTCCTACCATGGCTCCAAGAATCATGACTTACTACGCCACCAGCATCTCATTGGTTTTGTGTGGAAAGGTTTGGGGTCCATCACCACGTACAAAGGCAGCATGGACAGCAGCTATTTTTAGGAGCTTCATCAGCCACGTACATTCCTCAGCATAAAACCCAAACTGGTCAGAGTCCATCTTCATCTTCGTAACTGCTGACAGGTTCTCAACTGGCAGTACTGCAGACTGAGGCTTCAGAAATTACTCATTTGGAGGATTTTTCATTCTTGCTGTATAGCCCTTTAGGCTGGAAATTTTTCAGAGGAGTTGATGTGCTTTCTGTAGCATTTAAAATTTCTGGGGAAGACATCATTTTTCAGTGAATGTTATAGGCATTTTAAAGATGAATTACAACTGAACTCCATTTAGACAGCTGACCTCTGCTGTTTCTAGAGGTCATACTGAGGAATGGTCTTTGTTAAGGCCTTAAGGCCTTCTTAATTCCTTCACACATTGTAAAAGATGAACATTTGTGATGGGAAAACACAACAAAAAGTTTTGTCTTAAAAAAATTAATTGAATAAATGTACAGGAATTTCCTTGTGCATGAATACTCTTGAAAGAAATTTTCTGGAGAGCATTTTCATTAACAACAACAGAAATAATAGGAATAATAGTTATAGCAATAACAACAATAATGGCAAAAATAAGAAAATGCATTTTATGTTGATACAATGGAATCATTTCTCTAGGAATTTACATCTAAAAGTGATATTATTGCAGCCCAGGAACACATACTTGTCATGTTATGAATATATATAATTAAATCTAAGCAACAATGCTCCAATTTCAGGTGTCTTATAGTTTTTAATTTTTAATAAATACAAGAAGAAAATCCATCTTGCAATACTATGAAGATCTTTCTGGGGTAGGCTTTATTTATGCTGATGAGCATTTAGTCACTTGAGAAGTTCTACTTAAATGAATGAGAGAATATCATGGAATTTTTGCACCCCCATAGTCAATGGTCTGTAACTTTGGAAAGAAATATGATCCATGTTGTCTTTGTCACTTCTCTAAAACAAGGGGACAGATGACCAAGACACTTATAAGCTTCATATCCAGATTTGTAAATGACATCTGAAATGAAGATTTTAAGGTCACCTTCCATTGTTTTTGACCCACTTTTGGGCTGCGCATGGTAAACATGCCTGTTAGTTAAGCCCTTGTGTTGAACCCAGCTACTTAAACATAGAATGCATTCTGCTTATCAATAATGAAATGCTTTCTTTTGCATTAATGGAAAACTGCCATGTCAGATTTGCTTGGTATAATTTTATGTTGGCATTTTTCCTCTGAATTTGAGCTCCTCAGAGTTCCTTTAATGACTCAGTAGTCAATATACGTTATAGGTTCTGTGTTCCTTCATGTACATTTAAAAATTTTTAATAATACACTGTGCTTCCTTCTTCAATGTGCTACCCCATTGACAAGAAGAACAGGTGTGGCAGGCTTAATAGAAAATTTCTAAAGCCCACATTTACATGATTATTTATATATCTCTTTCCTCCCTGGTACCTTGCTTTGTTTTAGATACAGAGAAAGAAAATGATTAATCATAGTGATTGCTAAAAACAACACTAACAACAAAATCATCTGATAGTTTTTCTTGCGTAGTAAATTCTTATATTTTGATAGTTTTCCAGTCTAAATCAATTTCTGCCCAGAACTGTCTGCCAATGCCTTTTAGATAGTAACTGTGCAGGTACTACACTCTATTTTATAATCCAGATAAGTTCAGATAGGTGCCTTTTACTGCCTTCATTTGCCTCTGGCACTTCAGGTACTTATCTCAGCAGAATTACTGACTTGAGCTAAGTCAATCACAACAAACATACACACAGCCACACACCCACATGGCAATCTCTGCCTGGCATCCTATATGAAAGACAAATGCTCTGTTGCCAGTTTATGACAATCACCTAAATGCTCACAAATATGAAGGCTATCATCATTTTTCCTTTCATCAGGTAACTCTAACAACCCCTCCATCACTGCAATAACAATTTGAACAAGCAGCCTCTCCCATCAGCTTTCAGGCTAACTTTGAGTGGGTGCTTGTGCTCAGCTGGAGGTGTGCATATGTTTAATATTCAAACACGATTTTTCTGGTAGCAGTTCTCCTACATGGGTCAGATTCTGCATAGGCCTTGAGAACCTATATATTGAAAGCCACTCCTGTAAATTAATTCTGTGCAGTTTCTGTACCTTTCCAGCCTACAGTTGTAGGCAGACATCAGCAGTGTTTGCAGAGGATGTCATGATTCCAAGTGTTGCAAAGTAGTTATGATGGACATTTGGAGGATACTAAGCTTTCTGTAAGGAGAGGATTAAAATTTTGTGGCATCCAGCCACACCAGCACCTACGAAGATCTTCCAAATGCATATTAGATATTCATTTTATCAACTAGCTCAAAATTTACCCTGAATGTTTGTTCTTTAACCACTCTTGCATACTTTTTTTTGGGTCATAAACGTCCACAGCAAATAGAAGGAAGTCCACCAATGAAAACAATGATTTTGGACTTTCCTTTGACTAGAAAATGACTTGCATTCAAGTTTGGGAATTATTCACCACCTGAATGTTGTTGCTTGAAATCATCCTGATTTTGCATTCTAAAAACATTTGCAGATGAAGAAGCTACTTTCCTGCAGCGAACACTCTTCTCTCTGTGCTGCTTTCTTATTTTCTTCACTTTTTTTTTTTTTTTCAGGGACAAACAACATTTAGAGCTGAGCATAACGTTTTCTAAAAGCACTTTCCACGACTGGAGAGACCACTGCTGGATTTTGCATAGGCCTGCTTTGTAGCCTTGCAAATATCTGCAAACTGACATAATTCCCCATGTTAATAAATATTTCAAGTCATCATACTAATGCTGCGATTTTCTAAGAATACCCAGAACCTCTCATTAATGACCTCTGCTAATGTCTTTTCCTGTCTAGAGTCATTCCTCTCCGTCATACTAATAGCAACATGACAGACAGACCAGTAATGGTGTCCCAGCGGCTGGATTTGGATTCACTATGTGCAGACTACACCCAGGTGGGGAATTTCAGAGGGGGATGGCAATGCTGGTTCCCATGTATTGGCCAGGGGTTGCCATTGCCTGGGGATGCCTCTGCCAGGGCAAAGCAGTGCCTGTGGGAGAGTTAGGATGATCCAAAGACAGGGAATGGTAGGACAGCCCTTGAGCTGCTCTAAATTATCTGTAGCACTAAACTCAAAATCACAGGATCAGATTATGTGTGGCACTAAGCAAATCACAGGATCAGAGAAGGGCTGAGGTGGGCAGGGCCCTCTGGAGCCCATATGGCCCAACCCCTGCTCCAGGAGGGACACCCAGGACAAGCTGCCCAGGGCCACGTCCTAGCGACTTTTGGAGATGTCCCAGGTGGAGACCCAACAGCCTCTCTGGGCAGCCTGTGCCACGGCTCTATTATCCCCACAGCACAAAAGTGAGGCCTGGTGTTTGGAGGGAACCTCCCATGTTCCATGGTTTGATTCTGTGGGACACAGTAATGGGGAACAGAGGGAGAGGAAAAGGCTGAGGCAGAAAAGCACCCTAAATAGGTCCATGCCTGTCACTGAGGCTGGCAGAAGGCCCTTTGGGAGTGCTGTTTGGTGACAGCCTGAACGGCTCACTCTTCAGAAGCTCTGCCACTCATGCAGAACTTGCCTTTTTCTATAGTTAGACACAGCATTCACGTTGCAACCATGAACACAGCTAAGTTTTTGCTTTGGTTTGGTTTTGGTTTGTTGTTGTTGTTTGTTTTTGTGAAAGTGCCTTGCCCCAGATTTCAACAGCAAATTTGCCTGGGGAGACTTTGGGATCCCAACTGACATCAGGACCAAGAGCTCCACTTACCAACACAGATATTTTCAGCCAGTCCCCAAGATACCATTCCCCCCCCCTTATGGGCTGTGGATTAGGTTGTGTGCCGTATTGTCTGTGCACCACAATTAAAGGAGGGTGCTCAGTAAGGCTTTTTTTTTTTTTTTTTTTTTTTTTTTTTTTTTCCTGTGCTTGAGCTTACCTGAAGTGTAAGTCATATCAGCAGATTGATGGGGAGGAACAGCTCCAAATTCTTGCTTTCAGCAGAAAAGCCTATGCTGCCTCTGTGTGCAGGTGACAAATGTGACAGTGCTTCTAACATTTTCCAATATTATCTCCATCGTGCAGGAAATTATTGACAAACTGCTTTAAGTTATGCAGTACAAATGCACCTGCTGTGCACACAGTGCTGCAATGCCGTTCATCCATTCATAATATCAGTATCTTTTCAGACAGATGCCAAGAGGTTTTTTTTTTTTTTTTTTTTTTTTTTTTTTTTTTTTTTTTTTTTAAGAGGCTTCTGGTATGAATGTCTTTTCTTGGTTCTCCAGATTAAAAACAAACAAGCAAACCCCACAAATCTATGTCTCAGCATGATTGATGATCAGTTTCCTTTCCCAGCTTACAGTCCTCAGAGTAGCTTAGAAGCAAAGAACTCAGAAATCCTGGTGAACTGATGTTTCACTCCATGCACTCCTTATACATGTGGAGGACCAAAGTTTAATCCAAAGTAATGCAATATGACAGGTGCTTTTGACAGGGACGTCAGACATGCCTAACATCAAACAGAGGTGAAACCAGCTTTGCCTCTCTATGCTGCGTTTGAAGGCAGGCACATATTTCTGATCTTAAACTAACTGAATAAATTTGTTGTTGTTGTTGTTCACTGTATACTGAACAATTCTGGTGCTTTAACACATATTTTGGATGTAGACTACAGCAAATTACAAGGAACATTAAAGGTAAGAAATCAGAAAAGCAAAACTCACTGTTTTTAGACATTTGATTCAAAACAGGAGCCACACCCTCAACTGATAAAAATAATTTAATCATAACCCAAAGATATCACTGTTCAGTACACTTTTGGGATGTGGCCAACACTTTTCCCCACACATGAAGATTTTCTTCCTCTGCAGCAGCCCTTATCTGGAGCTTTTAAAGAAACATTGAACTACAGCAGTCTCTCCACTGGGTGAACTCTAAATGTTTTTTAAATGTTCATAAACTAACCTCAGCGCTTACCTGGGAAATAGAAAAAAGCATTCAGCTTTTCAAGTTTTAAAAGCAAGGGTGGGATTCTGGATTCACCAGAGTCAGAGGAAGAACAAGCTCTGGTTCTTCCTTCCCTTCACAGGCTGGGATCCTGAAGATTAGTCTTCCTTCATGCTGTTCTGAACATGGGGCATTGTGCATCAAAAAAGGGAACCGTCTTCATGCCTGGCATTTCACAGAGAAGCGTTCATGATCGATCCAAATTTGGATTGACTTAATAACATAAACAAACAGCCCTTCATGAACAGGAATGTTTGCTCTGAAAACTACTGGTATTTTCAAAAAGTGAATCTAATTCCCTTTCCAAACAAATTTAGTGCTTTAAGTCTTAAAGAGGTATTTGGATTCAACCAAGTACAAAAGCAAATTCTTCTCTATTCATTGCTGAGTAATTCATGTGTCTAATTTCTAAACTGATTTCTTTAAAATTACATATAGTGAAGAACTCTGACAAAATACATTTTGTTTCAGCTTAAAAATAAAAAATCAAATCTCAACTGAGAGATCATATTTCAGCACCCCACCCCAACCCCAATTAGGTGATCAAAATTGTAAGGTCTGAATTAAATAAGAAAAATATCTTTAACATATAAAGTAGCTCCTTAAGGAGTTCTTCAAACAGTCAGAATTCATGCATTTAGGAAAGGGATGGTATGGAAGTGAACTCTCTCTGAGAATGAATCTGTGGTACATTGAGGTAATTTTGAGCACTGAGTTTTCCTATGGAATAATGGTGATTCGTTTAACACAAATCCATTTACAGGAAAGTGTCAGTTCTGACAATCTTTTTACCATCAACATTTTTCAAAAGCAATTACAAAAAGTTTCATCTCTCTTTAATTTCAGTATATTTCATTGTTTTAGAGTTTTGTTTTTTTTTTCATGTTGAAAGATAGTCTGTTGTTTGAGTAAGATAATTCTCATAACTCAATAGAAATACTTCAAAGTTTCTGAAAAAAACAGTTGTCCCAAACTAAATTTCCATCTGTATTTACTTAAAAAGAAAAGAAAACAAAACAACAACAAAAACGGGACTTCATGTCTTTGTCTATAGGCATGTGAAATAATTTGCTTTATTTTTCCTAAGAAAAATTTGGGAAAATTGATCTGCATCTAGTGCGTAAGTTAGACAGAAACACGTTTCAAAACACTGAGTAATATATTCATTTGTTTCTCTCTCTTTTTCAAAAAAGCACGATTAAATTGTGAAAGAAACTGATGTCTTAAAGTTCAGCACCATAAGGAAATTACGGATGGTGAATCAAGCCCATGAGAGAATCTCTAACAGAAGGGAATGGGCCTGTAGCATATAAAAATACAATAAAGGTCTAAAAAATCCAGTGTGAAATCTATAGGCTGTTCTAACCCTGCAGCAAAAATTAAAAGCACAGATATTTCTGCAACTGAAAGCTTCAAAACCAGCCTCAAATTCTACAATTAAATATTAGTATCTGTGGTCATACTGCTTAGTGCCTCCAAAAGACCTTTCACTGACTAAATGTAGCCCATTAATAACAAGTTATTTTCTGTGATGTTGAGTGTCCTCATCTGTGCAATTAGAGGGTCAGTTTGTGTCATTCAACCACCTCCTGTTCCAAGGTGGCATCAGATCGCTTCCTCATGCTGTGGTAACTGGCACATTAAAAGCCCCCAGGACTAGTCCATATGGTTTGCATGTATCTACATATATGCATCTGTCTTCTAGAAGCAAGAAGTTGCCTAGAGCATGTTCTTCCTTGGTTATTGGTTTAGCACCTGAGAACATTTGCCTTAAAACACAGACACACACATGACTGGCTTGCGTTGCTGCTGTAGACCACAAAGTAGTCTTCATTTACTGCTTGGCTTAAAAGCTAAATTTAGTTACAACCAAGCAACTCTATTAGCAACGCAGATGTAGGAAAGCTGTAACCAAGATTGAATTAATCTCCATTTATAATTGCCCTTCTCACCCTGGCAGCTTATGCTACTCTATTTTGTGTTATATTTGTGTTATCAGCATCTGTAATAAATAATGCCTGCACTGATCTGCTTGCCTTGTTGGCAAGATGGCAAACAGACACAGCACAAGACCATTCCTGCACATGAAAAGGACCTGCCTTCTCCTGAAAGATCTTGATCCAGCCCCAGGATGCTGCTAAGTATACTGATCTGCAGGCTGCTACCTGTGCTTTAATACCATCAGATGCGATTGTGGTGGCCTTGTGACAAGGTTTGACTTCGTTTCCTGAGAATGCAGGTATTTCCCCACCTCCCTGGACTGTCCTCATCAAGACAAACGATCAATACTTGCACACATACTGTGCAGTGACAAATTGTCCTCTCTGCTCCCTCACTTTCCTTTCTATAATTTGTTACTGTCCTTGTCTACTTAGCAATGCATTTCATAGTCGAATCTGATTCATTCGAGCTTAATAATGCAGCCAAGCTGCTTTCTGGCATTATCCCAGCACAATCACTATAATTCCTTCAGTTTCCAATATAGGTCAAGTTATTCCTAATTTCCTAATTTAATAAAATATTGTTTTAAACTAAGCATCATTCATCATTTGTTTGTTTCATTTTGGTAATTGTTCTCTATTTTTTTGTTTGCTTTTTCAGATTTTCCTTGCCCTTTAATTCTGTAATCACGCAATGGATTATTAAAAAGCTGAAGCTCTGTTAAATAAGGTGAACATATACAGCCATCTCTTCGCAGTTCAATTTCCATTCTTTTAAGCTTCAGCCTTCATGCTCTCTTGCAGTTGAGTGAAGAAGCAAGGAGTTCTGATTTTCAATTATAGGCATAGAAAAGGAGAGAAAAGAAAGGGTCTAGGTGCAGTGAAATTGGAAACAGGATTCAATAGAAGTAAAAGTCATTAAAAAAATGAAAATGGACTAGCTGAGAAGGTGAGGTGGCTCCAGGGACTTAAAATCTGATTTTTTATTGTGTGGCATATGAGAACCTTTCGAATGTGTAAAACATCACCATTGTTGATGAGGGATAGAAACAGCTGTAGGTATATGTGATTATACCTCTCTTTATTATTACATGTGTCTGAGCTCAGACTCCAAAATGACAAATATGCAAGTCAAAGAGGTCAGAAATACACGAATTTTAAAAGAAGAAATAGTAGCAACTTTTGTTATTGTAAATGGCTTCAGCCTAAAAGGGATCTCTGTGCCACTAGCCAAGGCCCCCCAAGCAGCTGAGGGTCCTGAATGTGAAGACTACATTTAAAGGAAGCAGTTTTTCAAAAACCTCCCTACATCCACAGAAAGGATGTCTGATAAGAAATGGTCAGAAATTGAGTATTTTTGGCAGGCAATTCAAAGTATTAAAAAGAAATTGCATTTTGTATTGAAATGAAATTTAACTAAAATAATAGTAATTAAAAAAATCAGAATTTAGGTGAATGTTAATGTTTAAGTACTTTATTCTGATTCTACTAAGTCCTTCTCCCTAGCTCTAGCAATATTTAGGGCATGAAAGAGATGTCAAGCACAATCAGTCTCCTGAGCCACCACTATTTTATTTATTTATTTATTTTTGTCTCTGTATCTGAAAAATTACTCAGCCTGCACAGCAAGCAAGCCTGAGGAGTGGTGCTTTTCCTCCACTCCCACTCTGCTCCCGCCTGCCTGCTGTGCACTGTTATCACCAGCTAGGCAGAAAGGGTGCTGGGTGGCACGGAGGGGGACAAGGAGGAGTGGGGAGACAGAAAAGTTGTGCAAAGAAACGGGGAGAAAAACAGAAACTCTCTGTTTTGAGAGTTAATGATCTGACCCAGCCCCTGCAGGGGTCTCCTCATGTCATTCTGTCCTTATTGATGTGCATTTCTTGCAGCTAGGAGGTGAAACAAAAGGTAGCTGGTGATATAAGTCACAAGTAGAGATAAACTCTTTAAATTCTTTACAAAGACCAAGGATCATTTTTTTTATTATTTTTTATTTTATTTTTTATTTTTATTTTTTCTTCAGACAGGATGTATAAAATATCTGGAAGCAGTTCTGTTTCTGACTGAACTCCATGCAGTAAATGCAGTCTGTCTCAGCTGAGCTGCCTGATCATCTCTTGCTTCTTGGGCAGGACAAGGAAACTAAAGTAGGATGAGTCCCACATTATGCAGCTGTCTCTGCACTTAATCCTGTCCCTCTGTCACCAGTGATTAAGAGCCCGGAGCTTTTCCTTCGAGTTGCAAACCTTGCCATTTTAGCTTACCGTTCCTCAGTTATCATTTGTAATCCCAGACCTACATTGCACAGATTATATTTTTTACCATGCTCTGATGGTCCTTTAATCCCTTCTCTCAGCCTAAGTAGCCTAATAAGGCTCATGGCTCAGCATCCAGAAGTTTGTGTTCACTTCTACACCATCATCTGGAATCACTGCTTAGAGTTACTCCAGATCTTATCGCATTCCCCCAAATCAAAAAAGCCTGTCCAAATATATTGATTATTGCAACCAAATAGATGAGAAAAATATTTCAAATTAATGAATTATGTTAGGCTCTCACAGATGATTCACCCTCCTTTAATTCCATTTACTTTAGTGGACTAACAGCAGTGATCATTTGGCCCATACCTTTTGGATCTGTGAAGTAAATAACTATTCAATTCCGTACATGAAGTCAGAGCTGTCAGTGTGCCAAATAAAATTAATACAGCTCTAGTCTAATTTGATATTTCTTCCCTGGGTTGGTGTAGAAGAGACTTTAGCCACACCAAAAAACAATTCCAGATTATGTGATTTCATATACTGATTAAGTCTTTGACATGACTTCCCGGGAAATCCGTGATTTCCCAGTGCATCCATGTGGAATAAAAAGGCAAATTCCTCTCTTTTGAGGATAGCAGTTAGGGTTGTGGGTTTCTAAACCAGCAGCCACCAGATTTATTTACCTCAGAGGATGACTGAAGTCAGAATATGAGAAGAGGTTGCTGTGCAGGAGGTGATTTTAAAAGTAGTCAAGGCATGAATTCAAATAGCAAGCGAAGTGGAAACAGAGCTGTCATGAGGAAAAGAAGGTCTTGAACTTCAGTCTTCCCCTAGCATTTTATTTTATGCATTGCAATCTGTGGAGGCCCAGGAGACTTTGTAATTTCTCCAGGGTCTCTCTCTGTTCATGTAGTGGGGTTTCTGCAAGGGGAAACAATTGCTTGTTCTAAACCCAGACAGTCTGACCCCAGGTACAGGAGGAGATCGAGGCAGATTTTTTTCTTCTGTTTCACAGCCAGTTAGTGTGCATGTGACTAGTGCTCCCAGGTATCAGAAGCGTTGTCTATGGCATTAGTTAAAAGTGGAGGCTAGCCCAGACACATCCAGCACAGGAATATATATGTGGGCCTGAAGATGCCACCTCTAGCATGGTGTCAGGGTGCTGTGAAAGAGCAGGTCAAACACCCAGGCTTGTTGGATGCTTTAGCCTGTATGCAACATCTTTTTTGGTTGCCTCAGCACCAGCAGAGCTGAGCACACTCCAGTTCAGTTCTCCTGTCAGTGTCCTGAGAGAAGCTCTGCTGCAGCCTGAGAAGCTCCTGGCCATGGTCAGCCATGTGGACTGCTACACTGGAGCAGTGCTGGTGTTCCTCAGTGCTTGGGTCAGCAAGGTGCACTGAGTTGTCCTTGTTGTTCTCACCAGGAAAATGGGCAATTGCCAGCAAGGCACAATAGGTTTTCCTCTCCTAAGATTTTTCTGTCTCTGGTGTCCCGGGAACACCGCCAGGTTTGGTATCTTTGATACCTCTGATATTTCTGATACCTCTAGTGAGGCAATGGGACAAATCAGATACTCTCCACTCCCTGAGGAAGCTTGCTGAAAGTCTGCATTGTTTGTGAATATCAGTGTGGTGTTTACTTTTGTTTGGAAGAAGCTGCCTCTTTCCAATTTTAAACAGATTTCAAACTGTGCATATGGAGAAACTGTCTGGTCCCCATCTTATTACTAGTCAAGTGAGTTGACATTTTATATTACTTTGGAGATAACCAGGTTAATTTAACTATCTAGACTTTCATGGAGTCAATAGAGAAGTGTAAAAATCACTTTCACTGATGGTCATCTGCTTGCAAAAGACTGAAACAATTAAATTATTTTGCTAAGATAATCATAGAATCATAGAATATCCTGAGTTGGAAGGGACCCATAAGGATCATCAAGTCCAGCTCCTGGCACTGCACGGGTCTACCCAAAAGTTTAGACCATGTGACCAAGTGCACAGTCCAATCGCTTCTTAAATTCAGACAGGCTTGAATTCAGACAGGCTAAAGCCAACATATGTGCACTACAATCCCTTAGGTGCAATAAAGAGTAATAATGCTTGGAGCACATGAATTTTCACATGATATTTCATATTGTAGGACAGAACTGCTGGAAACCTCTTAAGGCAATAATGGCTGTAAATTCATATGTAACTCATTAACAGAGCCAATACATTACAAGTAAACTACTTGCTGTCACTAGATGTGTGGAAAATTATATATATATTTTCATTCATCTCATCTTCTCACAATTTGAAAAATAACAGAAATGGAACTTGGGGCTAGTCTTCTAGTTTTGCATTTCTCTTCAGTGATATTTTGCAGTTAGTACGGGCAGCAGTACAATGGCTGGAAGGAGGCTGTTTATCCTTCTGGCCAACACTCACTTCTTGCTTCCCTTATCTTCCTACACTGCACCTGGGCCCCTCTGACAAGTGGTCCCTGGTGCATTTGTGTACCAAACAGCTAGATCATTTCTTCTCTAACCTTTCCTTCTCCTCCCGTTTCCACTGAATTTCCATCAACATCACAATTTTAGCATCTGTCTTCCATAGGAATTACACTATATGTTGTTATTCCTCATTGATAATGCCTGCTTCATCTGAATGTGACAAGTGGAGTTGTATGGTCCACATCTTGATCCTCTCTTATCTCTGACACTGCAATTTGCTTCTCTGTAGCTTTCTTTCATTCAGCTACCTGTTTTTTTCTGAAGGAAAAAAGAGCCTGTATCTAAGGAAAGCTAAGGAAAAAGAGTCTGTATCATTCATCTTCTTACAAATTTATGCATCCTTGTTTTCTTTTCCATGTTTTTATTTCTATTTTTCCATTAGATAAAAACACCTCAGTTCTGAAGTTCTGCATCTCATTATGTTCCAATCAGCAATTATTACTCATGAAAGAGAACTTGGATTTTTCTAGATAATTCCTGAAAACATCCATTCAATTTTCACATTTGTGAAGAAGGAAAATCAAAAGTTAAAAATTAATGAGAAAGGAATATGGAAAAAAAAATAGTAGGCCATTGCAAAAATCTGCAACAAGCTCACACATTCATGTGGTTTTGATTAATCAAACATTAAAAGGTAAAACTAGAAAAGGTACAAAAAAATATAAAATCATGAACACCACAGAGAAAAGGAATGGGGGAAAATTATTGACTGCTTTGCACAATACAAGAATGGAAGGACATGCAATGAAATGATCAGGTGACAGGTTAAAAACGAAGAGTTTTTACATACTGCTCTTAAGCTGGAATTCATTGCCACAGCATGTTGTAAAGGGTGTTGAGACAGCCGAAAGTATGAGTCTGCTCAAAAAAACTTTAGAAAAATCATTGGAAATAAAGCCTACCAAGCCATTAGACAGAGATGATATAGTTACAACATCCATCTCTGAAAGTTGCTAAGCAGATGAGAGCTCAAGGCTAAGGGCTAACTGGTAGCATCAGGGCACTGTCCCATTAGGCTTTTCTTCTAAGCGTCTGCTTATAGACCTTGACAAGGAGAGGATGTGGGCAAGAGAGACTTTTGATCTGCCTTAACATTATCAGTCTTATTTTATTTTTTTTGCTCTGGGTGGGGCGCTTTGTCTTTTGGTCTCCTCCTCCTCCAACAGGTCCCCTGCAACAGGTCACCTTTCCTGCTGTAAATGTCCCATGTCCTCCACCTCTTTCACAGGGATTCCTGGGTATTGAGTCATCTGGAAAGGCATCTCAATTAGCCTTATACATTGACTGTATGTGTCATAACCTGAACTGAAACATAAAGTGATTTTAGAATGTCATCCTTTTTTTTTTTTTTTTTTTTTTTTAACCTTTGCAGGTTGCTGAGAATGCTTTCAGTGACAAAGAAATGTTACTTCTTCCAGCTTCATTATATTGTGCCCACATATCACAGATTCTCTTGTGGTGGCAGAGATCAATAGCAAAACTAAAATAAGAGACAGAAAAAGGAGATGGATGGGTGAACTGTGCATTCAGCATTAATCACTGGAATGAGTTTTGCTTCTGAGTCAATGCAGAAAAGGTTAAGGCAGTGCTGGAGACATCTGAAACCCTCCTCAGCAGGGCCTTCATGAAAAGGAGGCTCCACGCTCATGCCAGAGGAGGATGCTTCCCACGGAGGGCCCACATACGTGCCCCATCTCCTGTCTTGTGACAAGACATTCATGTGGTGTCCAGGCATAGCGTCTGGCACTTTCTGTCAAGCAATCTGACACTCTTGTCACCAGTGACAGCAGTGATCTCTTAATTAACATGATGGGCATACATCCAGTCACTTGGAGCTGGCTGGCACTGCTGGAACAATATCTCCAGCCAGCAGCCAGCCCTCTGCTGCATCTGAAGATCCTTTCTGAGGTAATGTGGCAGAGCCTTTCTGAAGGAGAAAGCAGCACTGATAAAATGGGTCTTGTTGGTGGCTGTCTGAGTGCAGGCTGTGACTGGGCAGAGTGCAGGCCTGCCCTGGTGAGCTTATATCTCTAGGCTTCTTCTAATTCTGTGCATGAGATGGATGAGCAGGAAAACTGTAGACACAAGCACAAACAAGTAAGGAGATTCCTAAACATGATCAGCATACATCTTAAGGCCAGAAAAGGCTAATAGGGATGAATATTATTGAAACAGACAGCTACAGCCCCAGATTATCAGGCCTAACCTGTTGGTTTTTATCACCTAATGCCTGCCACAAACACTTTTCCTTGTGAACAAGCAACTGTCTATCCATGGATATTGCAAGTGGTAGTGAATGTTTATGTGATGATGGAGTAGCCAGATGGACCTTAAAACACGAGTATATTTTCCACAGTTGTATAAATTCAGGTATATGCCCTCATTTCTGAAGATGTGCAAATACAGAGTCAGATATTTTATTGGTAGCCTTTACTTATTATTCTCTGTCAGTGGAATCAATGTTGCTTTACTTAATCACCAGTCAAAAGATGCCCAGTACTGAACAGATCTGTTAACAAGCTTTGCAAGATAAATCTTGCAGAATGCATATTTGGAAAGACATTTCTGAGGCAGCTAAATGCTCAGGTTTTTCTTTTAAGTTTCCAATCTGCTTTTGTGTATTTCAAGATCAAGGAGATTTATGGGATTTGAGCTCACTGAACTAGCAGAAAGGGGACAGCATTACAGCCAACAGCTGATGATTTGACCTCTGTTCATCTTTGTAGAGCATCTGCTTAGAAGAAGAAGCTGAAATGAAACAAAACTGACTTAGAAGTATAAATCCAGATACATTCATCATAGAACACATTTAAGACTGTGAAATGACTGAACATTCAAAAATAACGCTAGTAAGTGTCCTTGGAAAATAATTGTATCAAATTATTAATCTACACTAAATAAATTGGTTTGACTTGTGATGCAGCTGCCTGCAGCAAATGTCTATTCTACTAAAAAGTTCAAGGCTCTAGAGAAATGTAATTTGCATACCAATCTTTAAGTACTGCTAAGAGTAATGGTCTTTGGGAGCAGGGCATACTTCTGGCAGTATTTGCCTGGGGTACCACCTTGTTAGTAGATGTTGATGTTGTTGAAGATGGCCAGGATGCATTAGAGGTTGATAAGTTTTCCTGAAGAAGGCAGAGGTCAGAGAAGACATCTACTAGCAGTAACTGAGAGGGGAATAAATGATGTACTGGATATTGATTTCTATATGGAAGGCAATGGTGTAGGAAAGCATTAGGAAATCAGAGACCCACAAGGGCAGGTGAAATTTTACCTTATGGTGGATAACGGAGAGAAGCAACAGGGACTATAGCCTCATCACTAGGATAGCAGCATGCCCGTGACATTTCTTGGTGGCCTGGTGGCTGTTCAGTCCTTACCTGTGAGAAGGATAAGCTTGTGAAGACTTCATCTACAGAGCAACATGATTTCCTCTCTTCAGTGTGTAAGAAATCGTGGACAGAAGAGAATGTTTCATTTGTAAGTGCAGCAATCTGGAAATGAGAATGACTAGAATGAAAATAAAGCCATGCAACGTTTTTCTTCAAAGAGTATTAACTAGCGCCCCCTCCCCCCCCCCAAATATATATATATTTGACATAAACATATGTCTGTAAAGTCAGTTAAAGATAATGTCCTTTATGTGCTTATTGCTTCCCAAATAGACGCCAGTCAGTGGTATTAATTTTTAATTTAGATTCTATATTTTGAACATGTAGGGGAAAATAATTTGGCAAAAATGATAAGCCACTGTGGGAAAAGACATGTACAATCCAGAAATCAGTTGGGGGACCTTACAAGGAAAATGTAGTCCACAGATCTATGCTCAGTTAAATCAGTAACAAAGATTCCTGCTCATCCTGATGAGCAGAATAGACCAAATGAGATCAAGGAGGCTGATTCAGGGCTGTGTATCAGTAAAATCCAGAGAACCAGTATGTCCTCAGCCTAGGGACTATGAAAGAGGCTCTCATCAATGATAACGGTCTTCCCAGAGGAACAAGCAACAGTTGTTTACAATGAGGAAAATGAAGAAAGATGCAAATGTTGTGTAAATCAGGAAATCATTGCTGCATTTCCATAGCTTATTTGTGTAATCTCCTCCAGGGATTAATTTTATGCATTAAGAGCTTTGAAAAGGCAGGTGACCCACGTGAGGAAGAGTAAGTGGGTAATGCACTGAACAAATGAGTGGCTTTACAGCATGCAGCTAGAATATTTTGCATAATATTTATTTTAAGCTTCAACAACTAAATTAGCATTCAGAAAGCTTTGTCTTCTTTCTCTTTACTTTTTACTTCACTCTCTGTCTTACAGAGCAATTTTGAAGGCCTAATATTTAAGTGTTTAGCAAATATTAATGTCACTCCAGAATTTAATGGAGATTTGGTGCCTTTCTTTACCCACTGTGTTTTCCCATCTGAAAGTGAGCAGACCAGGATGTGACACGTGAAGCACTGTCAGATTTGCAGCAGTGTCTATGAACTGTTCCATTAATATTCTGCTGTTTTATTGTGGTTTAATCTGGTCGGCAGCTAAACACCACACGGCCATTTGCTCACCCTCCCCTGTCCCTCTTTGGGACCGGGGAGAGAAATAGAAAAGTGAAGCCTGTGAGTTGAGATAAGGACAGTTTATTAAGACAGAATAATAATAATAATAGTAATGTGTATGAAACCAGTGATACACAATGCATTTCCTCACCACCCACTGAGCATCCCATTTTCACAGAATCACAGAATCACCTAGGTTGGAAGAGACCTCCCAGATCACCTAGTCCAACCTCTGACCTAACAATAACAAGTCCTCCGCTAAGCCATATCCCTAAGCTCTACATTGAAACGTCCTTTAAAGACCTCCAGGGATGGTGACTCGACCACTTCCCTGGGCAGCCCATTCCAATGCCTACCAACCCTTTTGGTGAAGAAGTTCTTCCTCATATCCAACCAAAACCTCCCTTGGCGCAATTTTAGCCTGTTCCCACTTGTCCTGTCACCAGGCACATGGGAGAATAGACCAACCTCACTACAGCCTCTTTTAAGGTACCTGTAGGGTGTGATAAGGTCTCCCTTGAGCCTCCTCTTCTCCAGACTGAACAATCGCAGCTCCCTCAGCCGCTCCTCGTACGACTTGTTCTCCAGACCCCTCACCAGCTTTGTTGGCCTTCACTGGACTAGCTGGAGCCCCTCGATATCCTTCTTGTAGTGAGGGGCCCAAAAGTGAACACAGTACTTGAGGTGCGGCCTCACCAGAGTCGAGTATAGGGGGACAGTCGCTTCCCTAGTCCTGCTGGCCATGCTGTCTCTTATACAAGTAAGGGTGCTGGTGGCCTTCTTGGCCACCTAAGCATGCTGCGGGCTCATCTTCAGCTGACTATCCATCAATACTCCCAGGTACTTCTCTGCAAAGCAGCTTTCTAACCACTCACGTGGCTTTTCCAACCACCTTCAAACTTCCAGATCTAGAGGAACACCTTGGCTGCAGCCTAAAAGCCATGTGTACCTAAGCTGCCCCAAACCACCCCATCTTCTTCCCATGACCTGCCAGAAAAGAGCATTGTAGGCATGTAAACAAATTAAAAATAAAACTGGTCCCCAGATCTGGTCCCTCCCCTGGATCTGAACCAGAGGTGAAGGAACAGTTAGTGCAAGGAATGTAAAAATCCGTTGTGCCACACTAATATGTGGTTGTCTCTGAGCTTGGAGACTGCAACCATCTTCAACGTTCCAGATCTAGAGGAACACTTTGGCTGCAGCCTAAAAGCCACATGTACATAAGCTCCCCCAAGCCAGCCAATCTTCTTCCCATGACCTGCCAGAAAACAGCTGACATGGTTTCAGCTAGGATAGAGTTAATGTTCCTCCTCGTAGCTGGTAGGGTGCTATGTTTTGGATTAGGATGAAAAGAGTGTTGATAACACACTGATGTTTTAATTGTGGCAGAGCAGTGCTTGTACCAAGCCAAGGACTTTTCAGCTTGTTGCTCTGTCCTGCCAGTGGGCAGGCTAAGGGTGCAGCAGGAGCTGGGACGGGACAGACCCAGGGCAGCTGACCCAA
>CM021767.1:42274236-42446275 GCA_011076525.1 Nettapus auritus | reverse complement strand
TGGGGACCCTCGGAGGCTCCCCCGGGGCTGGCAGGGGCCGGGTCCCCTCGCCTGGGGCCGCCCCGAGCAGCCCCGCTGGTGGGGCCGCTGAGGGCCGCGGGCGTGCTTAGTCACAAGCGGCACCAACCCCGGGGCTGCCCTCTGCTCGCCGGGCTCCTGCCTCCACCCCTCGCCTGAACCTCTCCTGCCAAAGCAAATGGTGGGAGAGTGGCCGGCAGACCCCACCGGGGTGCTGAGAGCGCCAGGGCGGCTTGTGCAGTGAGTTGGACCGCTGGTGCTCGCAGGGAGCCATTGTGAGGTGTCTGTCCGCAGGGCTGAACAGCCAGGTGGATGGTGTAGCAGAAAGGCTTTGCCAAAACAGGTCACTAGTTGTGAGGAGCTGAGGTGTCAAAAATGTTTGATGATCAGAACTGGGTGTGAGAATGGCTGCCATCCTCTACTGAGGTGATCGATGGCTTGCCAGTCTTCAGGTTGCTGTGTTCACTGTTTTCCTAGAGTTTAATTTCTTCGTTAGAAGGTAAATGCAGGTGAGTGCTGCTCCACTTGGTGTAGTATGCTGAAATTTGTGCAATGGGACCAGTAGAAACCCATTGGAGGAAGCAGCTTGGGATGGGGGAGTAAGGTGGAGCTAGCACTGAAACCCAGAGAGTTCTGTAATGCTACCAACAGATGGGCAAGTGAAAGTTGCCATTTTCCTCTAACTCTAGAAGTGTATAGACACCATAAAATATAAATACCAAGCTGATGTGCCTCTTCAAAGAATTCTGTTTTGACTCTCATTCGTAAGCATATGTAAGATAACGTTCTGGACCATAGGCTTCATGGTGTGGTGCTATTTCAGCATCAGTTGTCACTCAATTTCTCTGCCTGTTCTGCCTTATTTCTTCATGTCCTTATTCTTATTACTTTATAGTAATATACGTTATAACATAGAACTGGGATTGGTGCTTTACTGTTGGTCTGGGAAAGAAAATTAAGTTGACCTATTAACTCTGGAATTTGGATTTCCTTTGAAATGAAAGAGTCTGATCTATGGTTGTCAGAAATAGATGCAGAAGTCCCTTGAGAAAGGCATTGGGGTATTGCTGTGAATATTTCCTCCCAGTAATAGACAGAGTAGAGGTTGCTTCTGCCCTTTCATTCTGTTGATCATAATGATGATAATAGATGCTACATGCTGTTCATAGCATGGTAATTTGGTTTGGCAGGAGTTCAGATAGCGTAGTACTTTGATGTGTGTTAAGCATGTACCCTCTGTGATTTTTTTTTTTGAGTGCTCAAATTCCAGACTACAGAAACTACGAAACTACTGCATTGGACAACTAACTCTTGTAGTTCTAGTCTGTAGATCAAGTGTTTTTAGGCCATGCATATATCATATACTTAGCGTGGATCTACTTGTCCTGGCACCATTGTCACTCCATCAGACACTGTTCTGACCTAAGGAACTTGTTCCATGCCCACTGAAGTCCTAGTCAAGGTGAAGACAGCTTTCTCTTGCAATGACAACACATCTTTCAGCCCCTGCTGGTCAAATGTAGTGAAACATACAAGCAAGCAACTTGTAACTAACTAAACCTCTCTCCATTAAAAATTGTTGGATCAAAGAATCCTTCGTTTCCAGGTTCTGAGCTTGAAAGGAAGAGTTGTTCGTAAGACTGAGATAGAACTGAAATCAGCACAAAAACTTTGGAGTGTGATCTTCTGGTTGAAATCTCAACAGAAGTATCCTAGTGGAAAGCACCTGACATCATCTGGTGCTGGAAGTGCCTTTGTAGATTGAGCTCTTTTGAGACTTCAGCTACGTCAGTGCTGGGAATAAATTTTTGAGTCAGACCAGGCTCAAACTAGTGTCAAGCTCTTTGGTTTGGGAGACAGCCCCTTTAAGAAAGGGAGGGTGCGGTAGAGAAAAAGGTTTAAGATAATTAATAAGAATGAGCTAAAGCTATCAAGAAAATGAAGAAGAGCCACTTACAATACTCTTGTGGTCTTTTTAGCCAGAAGTAGTAAATCCTTTTTTCTTCTGTTTTAAGAAACAAATTACTTAGTGTCTTTCCGTTCCCAGCCCCGATGTCTTACATTACTTTATTCATACCTAGAAATAGTCCCTAGCATTATCAGACTAACTGATGTCTCATCTCAGAAACACAGTATAGGCCCAGATGTGCCAGGGGCTGCTGGTGTTAGATGGTACAGGACAGCCTCACTCTGTAGTCAGCCGCTGTGTGTTCATGATGAAGCCTGCCTTGCCCACGGGGCAGGTGCTGCCAGGCAGGGAAGGGTCTGGATCTACTCTGGGTGTTGGGAGAGAAGTGAGTGGATGGTATCACTGCACAACGCTTAATTGTATGCTGCTTGTGTCCCTGAGTTTTGTTTTCTACCTCTTTTTTTTCAGGCATCTTCGGTTACTGTTGTTTCTGTTCCATTTAATAAAAATAGCGGGTGCTTAGAGTCCCTGGGAAAGGAATAACAAAACCACGAATAGCTTTATCTGTCTTCCTTTGTGGAAGTCCAAAATATCTGTTAACTATAACACTGAGGTTAGAACAGATGTTTTGCTGGCTGTTAGTGTTACTTCCAGTTAAGCTGTGACTGCAAAATCATTCTCTTTAGTTGCTGGGGGGGGGGGGGGGGAAGACACTGTGATGCCCTGACTTTCAAACTGATAACCAGTGGCACTATGCAGTTCTGATTAAGATAGGTTGAGGAAACAAGGGAGCTCGAGTGCCTGTCACAAATATCAAAGCAGTAAAGTGAGTTCTGAAGTACTGGAATCTGTAGTGTATAGATCTTAGAGGCAGGTGTTTAATGCTTTCTTTCCCTTGAGAAAGTGCCTGGCTCCAGCAGGTCTGCGGGTGGGTCAATATGTGTGTTGGAAAGGGTGATGACATCCATGATCAAATGTTGGATCCAGGCCTGTTTCAGCATCTCCCTTCTCATGCTCTTGAAGGGAGAACTTCCCATTCTGTCCAAACCTCACTGCAAAGGGAAGGTAGAAGTGATGTGCTGGGAATTGGACCTACAAATCTTCTGGGAGAGGAGGCCTGACCTCTGGCCAGACAGTACTTTAAGGAGGCATAGTTGGGGGCTTCTCTGGCTTCCCTTGCTCTGAGGGCAGGACAGAGCTAATGGTGGAAGCACAGGAAGAATAAGAGAACAAATTGCTGCTAGGATGGGGAACTTGGAACTCAATTGGGAGAAAGGAGCTGTTATTACTTAGCTAGCAAGTGCTAGTAACTCAATACAAAGTCTTGATTTCTGGTTGCTCCTGCCTCAAACTTCTTTTCATTGTGCTATTTCCTTAAACATTTGGGTGGCTCTGGGTAGTGCTTTCCTCTGTTAGCTCAGTAATCCACTCAGGAAATGTTGTATAAAATGCAGGAACTATTGGCTTTGGTCTTTCTTTGGGGAGGATCTTTGCCAGGATATTTGCACCGTCTTTGCTGCAGCTTGGCGTTCCTGAATTGGGGTAGCTGCTATTCTCTTCCTAGTGACCAATGCTTCTTATATCGATACAGTTCAGTGACCAGAAAATTGGACCCCAGATGTGAAAGCCCTCCTGCTTTTAGGGATCATGGTTTAGGGTGGCAGCAATAGCCACCATAAGGGAAGCCTGAGCAAAAAATATTGAAGCTCCCGAAGTTACACACAATTAGTGACACTGTTTTCTTCATTTCTGTGTTCTCACAGGTCTGTTCTTAGGCCTAGACCCAAGAACAAAACGTTAAGAATGTTCCTTGCTGAAAGTGTGACAGCTTCTGCTCAACAGGTTGCATAACTAGCTTTTCATGGACTTCACAGTGTTTCTGTGAAACACAAAATGTGCTGCAAGTTACTGTATTTGGAGAGCACACTTCAGGAGAACAGCATGCGCTCCAGGAAATGTTGCGTAGAGCACAACTAGCAATCAGGCTCTCCGTGAAGAGGTTTAAATTAATATTTAAAGTAATTTTTAATATACTTTTTATGAGAGTACTCTTTTGCCAGAAAGACCAGGTTATGGGAAACCATCATTTATTCCATCATGACTGGTACATGAAAGATCATCTTCTGCACAAGCAAGGGTGCATTACCTGAGATGAAATGAGCCTGCACACGGGGTGGTAGCACATTTCAGCTGCTGTCAGGGAAGGAAGGCACAGCTTTAAACTGAAGCAGGGAACCAGCTACATCTTCTTGGAGCCAACCAGATATAGCTTTGTCTGCAACGGCTTCTGCATAAAACAGTCTCTCATATTTGGTTTGTGAGTGGTGTTTTTTTTTTTTCCAGCAGTCTAGCCGAATGATCTGTTTCACAGACGTCTCTTCAAATTTAAATACGTATATTTCAGCAGCTCTGCCTAATTAACAGGATATTACATTGCATTAGGCCAGCTTGATACTTCAAGTATCCTGCACAGTAGTCAAAATACTTCCAGAGCATATTTTGGAGAGGCAGTTTGGTTTGTTGTAGTCTTTTTTTTTTTTTTTTTTGGAGTGTGTGATTTGAAAATTGGAACTTAAATGTTTAAACTTGCATGAAAAGTTTGTGATTTTTAAGTTAAACAGTAGTAACGTGTACATGGGGGAATTGTACAAGCCAGTTTGGTAAGTGAAGAGCACAGAGACTCACAGAGCAATTGAGGTTGGAAGGGAGCTCTGGAGACTGTCTAGTCTAACATCTCCAGCACAGGGCATGGTCAGCTAGAGCGGGTTGCACAGGGCTGTATGCACGTGGGTTCTGAATATTCCCAAAGATGGGAGCCTCCAACCTCTCTAGACAACTTGTTCCAGTGTATGACCACCCTCCCAGTAAAGGTTGTTTCTTATGTTCATTCACAAGTGTTTCTTTGTATGTCATTGGTAAGTCTTCAGACATTGTTGGATTTTTTTCATTGTTGTGATAGAGGAGAGAGAACTTGTGTGGAAAGGTGGGTGGGAAGGCAGCCTTCCAGCAGATGGGAAGAGTTCTTGGGTCAGGCCATAAAACAGGGCCATGCACATGTCACCATCTATCAGCAGCAGTGATCTCGGTTCAAGACCTGAACTGAATCTGAAGGTTTTAGTCTTATTAGATTGAGGTTAATACTTAATGAGTCCAGGCATATAAGAAAACCTATGAGAGCTACTTAGTTGCTTATGGAAGATTCTGTTTCAGAAATATCTAGGCCAAATTCTCTGTAAGTAGATAAAGTATCTCTGCTGTGACTTGTTCTTGCTTGCTTCTGTCACCAGAATTAGCTTAGTGATGGAAAATACTGGGAAAACGGCATATCTGTGTAAGCTGTTCTTGCATTCTAAGTAGAAATTATTTATATCTTCCTAGATGTTTTGTGATGCTGTTATGTGTTGTGATGAATACATCACAAAGATGTACACTACCACTTTGGATATCATTTATAGGATGACTTAAAGGTCTGATGTTTTGCTAAATATGTGAATTATGCAAAGGCTGAATATCTCATACTTCTTAGGGAACATAAATATGCTTTTCATATGGTTTTAGAGCACACTTTCCTGCTTCCATCATCACTAAAGCGATACAAGTGCATGACAGCCTTGTTAATTCTAAAATTTAGAGCAACTTAGTTGCATTCCCTTCCTTTTGCCCATAGCTGTGCTGTTTAACATGTATTTTGTGAAAAACAAACTGCTATTAAACTTCACAGAAAAAAATATTCCTTGCTTTTATACAGATAATCTTGATAAGTACTATAGACCTTCATGTCTCAAAGCTCTGCAGATCAAGGTCTTCTCCATAGACACTGCCTAGACTTCTACTGAGAAAAATCATATTTAGTCCATGATCTGGTAGTGCATCAAATGAGTCTTCTCCCTTTGCAGCTGTTTATGGGGTCTTTTCAAAGAAGTAGATAAGTTCCTACAAATAACTTGCATCTATTTGTCAACACCCCAGTAACAGTAAAGCAAACATTTTCCTTGTCTGCCTGCCTCCAAGTCAATCTGGATAATAAATCAGCCTCTCTCTCCTAAGTCTGAGAATGTTCATAGCTGAGTTGCCTTGCTAATTCTGTTTAGGCTGCTGGGTCACAAGAGGCTGTCCTGGATGGTATTAGAAGAAGCTGGAAATTTATCTTAGGTGTGCTTGTTCACGTTGGTGTTTTAATTAGTTTTTGTCTCATGCTTGTCTTCCAAAATTTTGGAGCAGATGGATTTAGCAGTTTGGAAATACAAGGTAGTTCCCAAAGGAAAGGTAATCGTGGATACAGCTATACATCTTATCTAGACATTGGAGGAATATAACCCTAAAATACTTCACCTTTCCTAATACTGCCAAAAATTCTGCATCTTGTTGGAAAACAGAGCAGATGGACTCCGAAGTCATATATAACTACGACAAATGCGTAAGAATACTAGCATTTGACATCTTGATTTCCTGTGGCAAGGCATCCTTTCCAGAGTTGATCCAAGCTCCCACTTCATGTTTCTCAAAGACCAGGATGTTAATCAGTCACTGGCTCTACCTGAAAATGAATGGACACATAACTGAGTGGGTCTTTTAGAAATGAAGGCAGAGCTCCGAAGATGAGGGGCTGCAGGGAAACATGTTTGGAAGGCTCCTTGGTTTATGTTGGCCCTGTATACATACTTCTGAATTATCTCCCCTGATTTTCTGTGAAGATGACTGATACTAATGGCACCTGATAGAAAACATGCTTTCAGTTTTGTTCTCTTGGACAGCAAAGGATTCACGTGACTTGTACGGACAAACTATATTTGTCGTTAAGAAGGATAAAGAACAAACACAAGCAGCTTCTGTTCAGCCAGCAACACAAAGCTGTAGCTGTGCGACTGAGAACTGGGCAAAATGAAGTGTGGTTGATTTGCTGCACTGTGAAGATGCAAAAATCATGTCAGAGAAGGCTGGATAGGACACCCTGAAGCAAAGAGTATTATTGTGTATCTGTACAGGTGGGGGGAAAGTAGTTGTCTTGGAAGGAAGTTTACTGGACTGAAATAAAAGATATAGTGAGCCCAACAGTGGTTACAAACATTATCTCTAGTGGGGAGGAAAAAAACACAAAGAGTAAAAGCAGATGCTGCTACAACCATGACTCATTTGTGATTACATATGGCAGAGAGGTGGGTGTGCATGAAATAGATTAAATTGCAGTAAGAAATAAGAGTATCTTTCTTTAAGTTACTTATGAAACTCACTGCTGTGGAAAGTCTGAGTATCCACTGCATATAGTTATCTCTGGTTTTTTGTAAGGTAGGTGCTGGCTAACTTCCTGGTGGGTAGCACATGCAGCTGTGCAGTCTAGGGTATGTAACTGTGGGCGTGTAGCTGTTTCCACTGCTGTGATGTTGTCTGCTTGCAGGATGCACCCTGCTCATACGGAGCTTGGACAATGGTAACTTTGTCAGTTCATGCCCTGAAAAACTCCTCTGAAACTCATGCATGTTTTTATGCATATGGCTTATGGCATTTGGTGTGGGGATCAAGGGTTAATTATTCTGCCCTGGTACTGGCAGAACCGTTTAACGGGAGGGGTATTGCAAGGCAAGAGGTGGTCAGCCTTCCCCAGAAGGCAGGGTGGCAGATCTTACAACTTCCCTTGCTGCAGTGGCCTGGCAAAAACTACCTTCAGTTTGGGTCGAGAGCTTCCTGAGCTGGTCTTCACAAGTGTGAGATGCTCTTACATATGTCTTGCTGGGTATGTTGCGTGATGGATATTAGTATATATGTGGACATAAATTCCTATTTAGTCTTTCAAAGCATTGTATAACTTAATGGATCACTGAATGAGAAGACCTCCTTAAGCCAAAGACTTCTCCCCATTTCTTGGGCATCATAGCTATGAAACAAGGTATCAGCTCATGGTGGTTTTGGTGCCTGGAGTGCTCCTGTGTGGTTAGGAGCTGACTATGAGCCTTGAGGAGACCCCCAAGTGTCATCGTGGTCCTCATCAGACTTGCCTCCTCACTTCCTACACTGAATCAAGGGTAACTTCTTGTGGCAGGAACCATCTCAGCACTGCTTTTCATTGCACTGTTTATTACAACAAACAGCTTCTTGCAAAGACTGAAATTTATGGGAGGGTGAAAGGAGCAGATGCAGAAATGCTGACCAGATAGATACCCGACTGGGACTAGATTTTATTCTCACTAAAATTGTTGTTACTGCAACTGTCTGTTTCTCTATCCATTTGATTTTGATAAGATCTGGCTCAGTATCTCCAAAAACGTGCTGTCTGAAGATCTGGCATAAGCTTAAATGGAATAATTATTTTTCTCTTCTTTCATGAGAATTTGAAACTGACTTCCTTAATTGAGGCAGACTTACTGAATTTTTATATTAAACTTTTAGATAAGGCAAAGTTGGGAGGGATTCCATGTATACTAGAGGACAGGCCCAGAATTCACATGGTTTTTGACAGCCTGAGATAATCCAGGGAACTAAAAGGGTACAATGCAAAACAGAAACGTGTAGTGTGAGGGCAACAGCGATAAACACTGGAAATGGAAAATGGAGGGGAAGAAATAGTAGTGTTTAGGTTTTAAAAAAAAAAAAAAAAAAAGGAACAGAAGACTGAAGCTGAGCACAAGATGAATGTGACTCAGCGTCATGTTGTTGTGAAAAGGCAAACATCCTCCTCAGCTATTTAAACAGAAGAGCGTACAAGACTTGTGATGAGACTGGCTTGCTATTTAGGAGAGGTAGTCTGGGTCACCACCCCAGGTGAGAAGCAAATAGTCAAATATGAAAAGACTGAGATGTCCTGGCAGGCTGGGACAGTGAAACGTCTGCTCCATGTTTCTCCAGTCTATGGACTGGGTATCAGAAAGTTGTTTCTTTGCTTCTTTTTGTGAACTTTGCAAAACTGTTTCATCTTGCAAGGAATACCGTTGGCACTTGGGTCTTCTATTTTCCTGATATTTATCTCAAGTATGATTATGGGGTGACTTGTCTATGATGCAGCTGCATAATTCATCCTGCTCTGCTTTTGTCTATGTTTGTGTTTATTCTTTCCTGTAAAATCTATTCAGTCCTCAAAGAAATATTGAGATCAGAGTAACAAGCTTAAAGTCACCAGGTCTCTTCTTTTTCATGGAAAGTATTTGCTTTTTTCAGCTTAGGCTGTTACCTTGAACTTGGATTCACTTAGGTTCTTGTTATGGGGCTCTGAGTAGTTAAGGAATAGGAAAAAAAAAAGTGTACTGAACTGGAACATTTGAATTATTTATGTTTTTGTCCCTGCCGCAGGTATTGCAGCTCCTAGTATCTTGTCCTCAGACTTAGAAACTTATTCTCTTATGAGCCTCATTAGTTGGCCTGAAAACTAAGGCAAAATCTTTGCCTTAACAACAGAATCACTCCTAGGTTATCATGAATCTGTGTCCTGAAAATTGTACTGACCTTGCTTCTTCCTTCATCCCCTTCGTCTCCATTTTATTTTGCAGAAGAACCTTTTGGCTTGTTCTGTGCAAGGCACAGCTGTTTGTGATTAGGAGGTGTATGAGTATAGCCAGAAGTACCTAATTCCCCAGTTCCACTAGACTGGGGTAAATACAAGCCACTTAGAGCTCTGTAAGTGCAGACTTGAAAATGACTTGCTTTCTGGGACAGGTGGTGGGTCTCAAATATTCAGCTGTGGATATTTTTGAACTGGTACTGTAAAACTGGGCACCAAACACAAAATTGTTCAAGGAGCATGAAATGGACTTGATACTGGTAATGCTGTTTTTGAGATGGTATCAATTTTTATCTTTTTCTGTTCTTTTGAGTGTTGGCTGTCACTCCCTCAATCAATGCAAAGAAACTAAATGAGCATTAGTTTCTTTCTAAAAGCAGCTATTTGTATTATATGCTGAAGTAGAACCATTTGATAGCATTTTATGGGCAGATATAGAAGTCGAGTGAGTCAAATGTTAAAATACAAACGATGCCTTTTCTTTAGGACTCTGGCTGAAAGGCCGACTTAAAAGGGAGAGAAGGGGTCTGTGTGTTGACCTGGAGTGGCTTGATGTTAAGCAGTGTGCTACCAATTGTTCTAATGTCAGCTTTCTTCCTAAGATAAATGAGAAATGGTATTCTTTCTTTTCAAGCTGAAATGGGCAGCTAAAGGGAGAATGCTTTAGCACAATACTTTAATCAGAAAAGGAGAAAGAAACAAAGTTTTCAACAGCTTTTGTTATACTTACTTTGAAGCTTTCCATTTCTAGTGAATCCTTTTAATCTGTACTATAACCTTTTCCTAACCTGCTCGTCTCTGCTACAGCATTTAGTTTCTCAGATTGTTTCGCTTCTTAGAATCCTTTGCCATCATAAAAAAACGACCATTTCTCCTACATCTTAATATAGATCCTACTAATACTTCACATTTTAACATCATATTCGTAGCCATTATAAACTTTTTTATTCTTCTGAGCTCTGTTGGACACCAGGTCTCCACTGTTGGTGTTAAAATTGCAGGTAGTCTGGGACAGGAGGAGTTCATTGAGATTTTGCTTCTTGGTAAGTCGGGCTTTTTGTGATTTTTTTTTTTTTTTTTTTTTTTTGCTCTGTCCCATGTGCCCAGCTCCATTCCTGTGGGAAATGGTAAATGTCTTCCAGATATTGAGTTCTTATCTACCTTGTACAAAAATAGGTGATGGGGGTGAGAGCCCTTTGAAGTGCTCCTGCTGAGAGATGGCTGTCTCAAATTCAATCCTTATTAGACAAAAAACTTGCAATGGGAAGCGCTTGTAGGGTCTAACATTTCCTGCGACGAAAAAGCCTGTTGATGTTGACAGACGAGGCCATGTGAAACCAGGCTATGCCTGTTCTTGTGTTCAGCATCATGTAGAGAAGACAGTACTTCTAACATACCAAGTGATGGCCAGATACCCTTCCGCCACGAAGCTCACCCACACCCGTTCCAGCTGATGCTCCAGATCTGAGTGTGTGGGAGATGTCCTATGTGAACAGCTGTCACACCCACCACAGCATCAAGCTTGGAGCATCAAAAGGCTGGAAGGAATGCTGTGCAGTTCAACAAAACTTGTTTTGGATCTAATAGGAGTGGTGTTTATCTGCGGGTTTGGTTATACCATAATTAATCAACCTTCTGTTTGGATGATTGTAGAAGTGTAGAGGCTAATGCAGAGTGATAGACCAAATTCCTTGCATAGAACAATTAAAGAATATTTTCCCATCTCCTCCCTTGTCCTGTGGGGGGTGGTGGGGATTGGGTCTCTTTTGTCCAGTTCTTCCCCTGCTTAGTTACCTTGGACAGCCTTACATTGACCAGGCATTGATTCTACAGGCAGGAGGATGTAGTCAAAAACAAGTGGTGATATCTATTAAACAACATGTTATGTTTGTATAAGCAGTTTAATAAGTATATATAATATAAGCAGTGTATAAGCATGTCTGTTGCTTTCCTTTTCCTCTTGAGGCTAGCTAAACTCACTGTTTTGTATTGTAGATAATCATACTGATGGAGCATGAATGCTTGCTAAAGAAAGGAGAGACACAAATGTGTTTTTAAGTTTTGCTTCCTGTGACCACTGGTGTAGGCAGCTATTGTCTGTAACTTAGGGAAAGAAAAAGTAATCAAGCTTATAAACTCAGAAAAAAATAAGTAATTTCTAAGCAGTGTCTGTCAATTCACCTTTTCCTTTGTCCTCAAGGACTCAGCTATACTTCTTCCTACTCATTCTTTTATAGCTATTTCTTTTTTTTTTGTTTTGTTACTGACTCCGTCACTTGACATTATTGTACTTTGGCACTAACACATTTGTTTAGAGCAACACTGGGCTACAAGAAACATGCTTACTCTCACAAACATTCACTTCAGTGTAATGTTGGGCTGGTGACCAAGAATAACATAAACACTAGGTTGGAGTTAGGTATCTGCCCCAAAGGGTCTCTGCTGCACTGGAGCCCGAGAGACCCCAAAGGAGATGTCAGTTAACTCCCTAGCTGTACCCTGAACATTATTTCACAAGATTGATTTTTGGTTTGAAATGCAGACCCGCTTCTTCAGGAATAGTAACTTTTATGGGTTACTTGGAAAAAAGGTAAAAATGATTGAGCAGAAGCGTGCAGAAGAGTGAAGAAGACTGCACTGCTAGCAGTGCTGCTGAAGCACTTGGAAAAATAGCTCAGTGTGGAAGAGCAAACCCACATCCAGACCCACGCCTGCGTTTCACTTTTCAGCTGATCAGCAGGAATTGATCAGAACTGTCAAGATAATTAAAGTGAAACACCACAAAGATAAACACGGGCCAAATGAATAATCACCAAGGAAAAGCAGTTTGGCTCTGTGAAGCAACTCTATCTGCTTCTTATAAGTAAAAAGCTTTTGGTGCAGCTCTGGAGCTTCCTGTAAAACAGCAGCCACATACTCATTGCCAGCCTTATGCACTGTCATGTATTACACTCTAAAGAAAAATTATGTGAAACATCTGCCTTTCTGTGCCCTCAATCCAGCTTTTATATTTCTTCTGGAGTAAAAAGCATTAAGTGTGCACAGACACAAGTCTCCCCTTGTCTGCAAAGAAGACTTCGCTTGCCTTTACCTAATCCCCGGGATGGAAAAACTATAGGCTTTTTCTTGTCATCTTCCTTGGCCCTGTTCCCTTGTGATGGATAAAATTCAGTTGTGCGTATGTCTATGGAAGGTGGGTTTAAGAGCAATCACAGGTTAAGTAAGGCAACCTCAACTGTGAAGTCACTCTGCCTACTCTCTTGTAGTATATTAGGTAGCTGGCCACTTAAATGATGGAGGGATTTTTTTTCCTAAGGCATCTAGAGATCCCTTTGGGTGTTTATCAAAAAGCACAGCCTGTTTGCTTTGACTATATGAGGAGCTTAAAAGCCTGACATAGTTGCATGCCTAAAATTCAACAGCAAGTTGTATGACTGGACCACTCCTTAAAAATGGCATTTAACTAGCTTTTAATCAACACTTTAAATACTTAAAGCAGTAATTGCTTTGGTATCAGACCTGTGTGTGAGTGGTAGAAGCTAACACTAAGACCTGCGATCAAAAGGAAAAACCTATGTTCCCTGAAGAATACATGGGTTGTAATTTGCTTGTCAAGGTTTGAGGAGAGTGATCAGAGTCTATTGAGTGACAGTTGCAGGGCACTGAAGGGAGGATGATGAGGCTGCAGCAATGACTACAGGAGGGAAATGTCTTTCTACCATAAAAATTCTCTTTCCTAACAGTAGGCATATTGCAGGCGCAGTCTTGCTTACAGGATTAATAATTTGAATGGCTGACTGCACAATGAGGGTGTGCTCTGGAAATTTATTTCCACTACAGAAAAACACAAGGCTGTTAAACGTCCTTTTGATTTGTGAGTGATGCAAATTAAAAGTCAAGGAGTGTCAAGGGATGTTAATAAAGTACATTATGCTTTGAATCCAGGGAAGCATTTAAGCACATGTGTAAATCCAAGCTTTCCATGTATGTCTATGTGGTACTGCTTTAATGATAGAGTACAGCAACATGCTAAAAGCAGGCTAACATGGAAGCTGTTATACCAATGCAAAAGTATTTGGTTGATACCACTGCTCCCCTTTTACAAAGAAAACAAGTTTTCTAGTAGGGACAAAGGGAAAGGACTCAGTTTGAAAGCATACTGGTGTAAAACCTGCTGGTAGGTCAGGCCTTCCTGGAGCTGATGGCATCAAGCACACATTCAGCTCTGCTGAGTCAGGATTGTGCACCCCATCAAGAGAAGGTTTATTTTGAGCAGGTACTGTGCATCTGTGTGTATCTATAAATTATATAGATGTGCTACTGCGCTAATAGATCACATAAACTATAAGGCATACACAAAACTAGAAATTAAAAAGCAGAGAGAAAGATGAAAAGCATTATTAATTAATAGTACAAAAAGTATTCTTCCTACACCAGAATGGATTGTATTGTGTCTCCCTGGGGTAGTGGCACCGTACATTGGAGAATGCTCCTGTAGGGCCAATGAGAGGGTCTTGATGCGACGTTCATCTCAGGTCAGGCAGGCAATGCCCAGCACGCAGGGCTGTGGCCATCTGTGTCCAGCTCTGCTATACGCTGCCTCAGACCAGACCCAGAGAGAGAATTTCTGTGAAGTGGCTTGGCTCTGTCAGCCAGGAGTGCTACTAGTATTTAGCAGCGATGCAAAGCAGTATGTTCACCTCCTTCCTCTGTCTTTTCTCTCCCTTCTCCCTCCTCCCCAAATAAATAACACTCTAGCTTGCCTAAGGGGCTTAAAATTTTGATGACAGTAGGTTATAAAAACTCCAGGCCCAGCCTTCCTAATAATCTGAAGGCTGCTTTTTTTCTTTTTTTCTCAAACATCGATGGGGGTTATAGCACTTAGGACACAGCAGAACCTGGCCCTGAGGGAGGAATGTAATCAATTCTTGATGTGGAAGGGAAAATGCTCCTGATTCAGAGCAATTCGCAGTTACTGAGGAGGAAAGGAGCTACATCAGAGCTGATGGACGAAGCTGATGGGATTGAATGAGACGCAGCAGGTCTGTTACTTTTCTTAATTTTACTTTATGAGGCGGTCAACATAAATAAAGTATGAACAGAGAGAAACATTGTTCAAATGAGAGACCTTTGTGAATACAGCAACAAGCAGCTGAAGAAGTGGAGGGGCTATGCAAAGGAGCAAATCTGTCTATAATATAAAAACAGCTCTCGCAGTTAAGTCTGGAAGGCTTAGGAAGCAGGAGGCTCCCTGTGGAGACAGATATTCCTTTTCTTTATTTGCCTTTCTATTCCTGCACACAGAGTCAAGAGAGCAGGGAGAGACTTAGCAATCAGAACTTGAGGTTTTCAGATACCCCTTTTCCTGTGGGAGTCCATATTGAAAGAGTGATTAAAAACCAAATCAGAAAATGAAAGGAGGTCTGGAAACAGATGAGAATATTTGTTCTAGCACGAAGCTGCAATTCTCCTGTCCTGGCTGGAGCAGCAGCATAGGCTGACCTCTCCAGGAGGCCTGAGTCGACACTGGGGTTTGTGACAAATGAACACTGACTGAGGCAGTGCCTCAGAGAGGGCATGGAGGGACGTCTCGGCTTCTTAGAAAAGGCAGCTGTACAGAGGCAGAGAAGCCTGGATGTCGGTCACAATGAAGAGATGACTTCTCACACTTTTGCTGTGTGAGAGCAGAGGCTTCCTTAAATAACCTTCCGTCGTTTGTTATTTAAGTGGAGGCTGTGGGGCAGCTAGAGAACTATTTCTTGTAGGAAATATGGTGCTAGATAAATACTCATGTGGCACTGAGGAGGAGTCCTCGCACAGATCTTGGGCATTTCCTTGCCAGCAAGGACTGGCCAAGGAGAATATAGGGATTTGCAACAGCAGCTCTATGTGAGTTGTCAGGTCTGACATGAAATTACATTGATTTGGTGGGGCAGGTGGATGGCCTATGCAGAGGAACCCATTACTGCTTTTGCTCACTTGCAGAAATATGTACTTAACCCTTTTGGTGATGTATTTTTAAGCCATCAGAATTTGAGTCCACGCATTAGATTTTGAATTCCTCTTTTTTTTTTAATGCTGAGAATGGCTGAAGTACCAGGGGACTGCAGGAGAAGAGGCAGAGAATACAGCTTTCAGCATTTCCATGTAACATTGCACTGACTTCAAAATGAAAGAGAGAAGTCTCCAGCTGCAGACCTCCTTCATATGTAGCTCTGATATTTGATCACTGCTTACCTGATAACTAGGTACTCCCTGCCAGAAAGGGATTAATAGAAAAGCAACGTGTGAACATACGACTGCAGACGTCAGTGCTCTGGAGCAGCGCTCTGAAACTGCGGTTGCACGCTTAAAGAATTCATGCTAACATAAACCTTACCTCACTCGTCACTTAAGTGAAATGTCAAGAACAGGAAAGAGGCATGGTAAAGTCTCAAAAATGCGGGAGGATGAGAAAGGAAAGCAACAGAGGACTGGAGCCTGGGGAAGGTTAGGGTCAGATGGCAGCAAGCAGGCAGGGAGGGCTGGGAATCTGCAGAAGGGAACAAAGGAAAACAGGACACAAAGCTCAGTGCCAGCCTGAGGCATGGTGAAACAGAAGCACAGATGATATGATTAGGCTGAGATAGCACAGCCTGTCAGTAGCAGAGGGAAGCATTCAGGGAGGCTGACTCCCAGTTCCTTAACTCAGGAAAATATTTGTTCTCAAAATATTTTGGTGGGCAGGCAGGTTGGAAGGGAAGCACCACTTGTCTTTGTGTGGTAGTCACAATTCAGAGCCCTTGTTTAATTGGAACTTTTCCAGTTACTTGTCACTGAGTAAATACACTCCTTTTCATTGTATCATAAACTAGCCTCATGGAAACAGAAGCTTACGGTTTTTTCCTTTAAGAAAATTAATTTTCCCAGATGACAGCATGCAGGATGGAATAGGGGGCCAGGGTTTACAGAGAAAAAACATACACTCAGGAACTTCTTATTCCTGTGTAGTTAAAATATCACCTTAAACCTGATGTTGACTTTGTCTGTGGCCTCTAACCTATCACAGGCTTTTTCCAGACTGAGATTTTTTCCAAATTGTAGAGGATTAAGGTCTGGCATATTAATCCAAGTATCTGTTTTGAACTCTAGTGCGAGGACTGTATACTTCTGTGCACTTCTGTATGTTTGGGCAATGCTTTTTTTTTTTTTAAAAAAAAAAAAGGAACATTTTTTTAAAAAAATGCAGCAGATTCTAACTGAATATAAGAGTAAGAATGCAGCTAGTAAGTGTGAACCTTCGGTTACTGAGGTCTCAAGCTATAAATGTCCTAGTCTGTGGTTACAGAACAGGAAGCTATTATTTTTGTTCTAATAATGCCCAGAAGCCTCTGTAGGAATCCTCAGTGTAAAGTGCTTGGCACTTTACGAACAGAAGGATATGTTTTGCAGAGGTTGTTCCCATGTTGCTAATTTAAATTTACCTTGCAGGTGCATCCTGCATAATTACCTGCAGATTTTAAGGAACCAATGTCTGGGCCAGCTTTTTATACAGCAGAAAAAATTATTGGCTTTGTCTTCCATCCCACTACTAAATATGACCCAGCATTCGTCACCAATGGCTTTTTTGGATGTGAGCACATCATGAAGTTCTTTAAAAGTCTCTGCTGTATGAAATCTGTGTTGCTGCTAGGTCTGAAATGAGAGATACAAGCTACTTCATTCTTTTATAAGCTGAGGCATGTTCTTACTGAGATTAAGTCCTACAGGTCTTTCAGCATTTATTGACTATGTTGGCAGTCCCCAAGAAGCATGAAAAAGACAACCTCCAGGTATATTTGTGATCATATTTTTAGGTGATTTCTGTAACTTTGAAGTGCATTGAGTAGCAGAAAAGGGAGGAGGAAGGGGAAGCTTGTTCTCGAGCTAGTCAGCCAGGAATGCATTGGTATTTCAGCTGGGAACCTATTCCAGTGCTGAGTTTGCATCTGCTGTGACGGATGGCTAGCAGGAAGCGTTGCCTGCATGGTGACCAAGTCTTTTCCCTGCCTGATCTGAGGTATGGCAAAATAAAGAGCGAGGCTGTATTTGAGTAGACAAACTCTGGCTCCAGAGTAAAGCACCATCTCTCCCGAAAGGCTGTGGAGGAGCACATGTGATGTTCTCTGCAAACCTTCCCTCCATGGCCTGCTTCTGCTCCACTTACCAGCGCTGGCCACGGGGCAGTCTGGGGCCAGCCCTGAACAGTGAGGCCTGCTGCTCAAGGTAGCTGGGGAGAGGTCACAGGAGTGGTGCTATGTTGCTGAGGGTCTGATATTTTGAGGTCCCACTCTGACTCCACTGTGCTATTGAGCTCTGAGTTGTGCTTCTGCCTTCCTGCAAATACAGCTCCCTGAAAGCCTTCCCCGGGGGCACAGGGGTTGGTAAACAGGTGTGCATCACCCTGGAGCCAACACAGGCAGAACAAGTGGGAAATCCACCGTCTTGTACAGATGACTGCATTTTGTTTGCACTTTGTTGCTGAGGAAATGTTCTGGTTTCTTGAAACTGAGAAGTTGTGGGTTTATAGGAGCTGGGCCTAGCAAGAGTTGCAGATACACAATCTCTACTTGCATCTTCCTAGTTAGTAGTCCTAAGAAAATATTTAGATTTTCATCTGCTCCTAAGCCTACTAACACACCAACTCCTTCTTAGCAGAGAACACGTGGTTTATAACTGCATGTCCCAAGGCTTGTGAGGGCGCTGGGGTGGAACACAGAGACTAAAAAGTGGTAAACTTACCAGCTTAAAAGCAGCTGTGTAAATGAACGTGTATTATGATCCTCTCTCATGGAAGAGAAGTGTCTTCAAATGAGAGTGCCAGTGACTGAAGTGTTGATTTATTTCATTCTTACAGTCTCTAAAGTGATGAGACTTCCTTTGCCTCCCTGTTTGGGGTGAGTACAGCAGAGAAACCATGTCTGACTGGGCAGCTTGTGAAGCTCACCTAGAAATGCATGTGCATGCTTTACTACAGAGAGCACTATGATCCCAGGGATGTAGTATGGCCCAAAGGAAGCAGGCATGGAAAAAGAGCCTGAATATCCTCCCCTAGAGATCCTGGCACCAGCCTTGGCCAGATTCCAGGTTTGGAGCTCTTCTCGCTGGGCTGCAGCAAGAGCCTCAGCTCCGTGCCTGGTGGAGCGTTGCCCCATCACCCTTTCCCAAGTAGGTGCAGTAGCAGGAGCTTCATTCTGCACATGGGATGAGTTTAGGGCACTGAATGGCATTCTGCATTGAATGAGTTTAGGGCAACGGGCTTGCCCTAATGGCCATTCTGCCTCTTCTCCGGGAAGAGGCTGTAGCTGCTGGAAGCAATTTCACAGCCCGATACTGTAGCTGCCTTAGCACATGTGGGATGGAGATGAATCACTGGAAGGTTCTGTGCCGAAATGAATGTTCTTGCATGAAAGAACTACAGGTTGTCTGTAAATGCTTTGCTGAGCTGTCTGGATTTCCAAATGATCCTTTTTTCTTTTTTCTCTTTTACATTCACACTTTGAAAAAAAAAAATCAATTTCTGAACAAAGTAGAAAACAATTTCCTCATGAGACTTGTTTGAAAGTGAGAGGTCTGTTTTCCAGAGGCATGTGTGTTTTGCATGTAAATGCAGGAGTTGACATGAAAGCTTTCAGCATCTCATTAGATAGGTCACTTGCATATTGACCTTTACTTAGAAAAAATAAATTAAATGTCCTGATGATTTTCATGAAAAACATACAAGCTATTTTCCCTTCTTCAAACACAAAATCTCTCCCTTTACAAAGGGAGGGTCCTGGCATCAAGCATACCTCATGCTGGAAAGGAGCAAGTTGCTTGCAGGTGATAGTATTTGTGAACAGCATGCGCCAGAACTGACCAGAAGCCCTGGAGAGAAAGATATGAAGATGGATTGCATCAGCAAGGGTTCCCTGTGTGGACTCCTCCCCATGGGGCCATCCCAATCAGCTTTCTGGGATTTAGCTGTGGAGGTCACTCTGCTAGTAATGGAAGTTGTGCTGACGTAATTACAAAGCAGCACTGATAGATTTATGTCAGAAAAATGTGCACAGCTGTGCCTACAACCAGAAGCGTACAGCTCAGTGATCTACCAGAAGCCTACATTAGAGATGATGCATCAAGTCAGCGTGTTGATGGTTGTTTCTGACCTGCTAGGTATGCTCAGTGTCAGCTGGACTGCCAGGAGCAGCCAATCTGCTCTGATTGAGTACGGTAAAATGTTAATAGAAAACTGTGGTGGATGATTGCCATGGAAGCTGCTGAAGCAGGAATTCCCCTGGGAAGGAAGAAGCATGTTCAGTCCCGCAGTCAAATGAATAATGGGCAAAATATTGCACGAGCTCACACTGGTACTGTTTCAGAATGTCTCTGAAGCGTTTTTTTGTTTGTGTGTTTGTTTTTTGTTTTGTTTTTGTTTTGTGGTGGTGGTGGTTTTATTTATTTATTTATTTATTATTTTAAATGGTTTTAACCATAAGATCCTGTACCAGTGTCCGGGAGGTTCTGTTGGATGTTGATGATGTTTGGGCTTCCCCAGGCAGCTCTCCTGCCTGGTGCTGCCACCCTGGGCCACTGTCACACGGAGCAGGAGCCCCTCTTGTGCTGGGGGGAGCAGGGGAGAGGCTTTGACTGACCCACGCCAGGCTGGCTTGCTAGGCTTGGCTCTTAAAGTTTTTGCTCTAACGCTGAAGAAAATGAGGTGGGAACCTGGATCGAGTACCTAGCAGCTTGCATTGCAGGAAATGATTTGCTGAATTTTACCGCTTAGTGTAAATGTTACTGTCTGGTTTGTTGAATAAATACGTTCTTTATTTAACTTGTTGTAACTCAGTGCTGTCTGGTGGGGAGGCCAGGGAGTGCAGCTGCCTCCACCAGCGTCAGCACAGACGGAGCTGCTGCGTGCAGCTGCTCGGGGCCAGGCGAACCTGGGCTGTCTCTTCTCACTTGTCCTTGGACCATTTTAGAGCTACCTCTGCATTCTCACTGTGGATAGAAGTTGGCATACAATGTGTGGATCACTTTACTGCTATGAGGAAAATAATCCTTTTTAACGCTGTAGAGAGGAGAGAAAGTGCCCTTCCACTGACGCTGTTTGACACGGTTCTTGTGCCTGTGGTTATTACAGGCAGACACGAGGGCATTGGCAAATGCTTGCTCATGGAGCTTGGAGAAATGCAGTCAAATCACGCTTCACTAACTAGTTTGGAATAAACATAACACAAACACAGAACAAAAAAGTGTGTGCTACTGAATGCCAAGGCAAGGTATAAAGTAAGTCTGGGGGGAGTGCTCTAGTAAAAAATCGTCCAGAAGCATGGGCTGCTGAGAGTCTAACGAAAGACCCATCTTTAGAAGGATGACGTCCATTTTTTTCATTCTCATATAAGAAAGCCCCTGTAGTCTCTGTGTTTTTATTTTTTTTTATTTATTTTTTTTTCCCTTGCATCCTCATTAGCTGTCTCTGAGCTCCAAGCAACTCCACAGTATGGCTCAAGTTTTGTTAATTTATACAGAATTCTCATGCTAGGTTGTTCTAAAGGGAAGTAAGACTCATCCACCAAAATAACAAATGCAGGTGTCCTACATGCTGCAAAATACTGGTCAGAACCACAGCTGATATAAATTAAGGTGACTCCTTGGGTTTGACAAAGTGGAGTTGTTATTGAAGATCTGGTTGCTGGTTTTTAATAAGATGAATGAAATACATACATCATAATACACTGCATTAAAGGCCCGGGTACTTTGCTGCCAAGTTTCTGCAGGAGGGCAGTATGCAAAATAAACTGGAATGAAATGCAGAAGAGAACTGTTATATGCTCTCACTTCAGGCTGTCTTGACAGGTTTGTCATAAGGCTGTCAGACAGGCTGTGGTTTGAGAATGGTCTGATGTACATTTCTTCCAGGCCATTAAGAAGAGAGCTGATACGAAAACTGATTTTTCTGGCAAGCCAGATAAGCTCCAGTGCTTCCAAAGCTTACATGAGAGAACTTAGCATGAAACAGAAATTCTGAAAAAATAAGTTGGGAAATAATAAAACATTGTTTTTGATTTTTTTTTTTCCCCAGGTTTTTTTATTGCTCTGTACTCTTTGAGAAAGCTGAAAATTTGTTCAAACTGTCTGCCATATTTCATCAATTGACACTTTCCATGAACGCATCGTGATTTTTTTTGATGAGTGTTTGTTTTCTGACAGCAATTCTCCATCAGCATTTTTTGACTTTCTCTAAATAAGACCCTAAAATCATAATTTGTACTTTTGGAAAAGTAACTTCACATGAATATAAAACAGTCTCTTCTTGCCTGGACTTAGGATGAGGGAATTAATTTGCTTTTCAAGCCCTGCTCTTTGAAAGCTGTGCCATATGTCAGAGGAGAAAATACTTCTCAAGTGCCAGAAAATAACAGATTCTGGTTAGACTTGTTCATTAGGTATGCGTCTGTATATGAAACATCAAAATGTGTTACCTTTGTGCTCAACTATAAATTGGAAGGTTTTTTGCCCAAAGAGGACAATAATATGACTTCTAAATCACTAGTTTCATAAACTGATGCTTACACCACTAACGTGCGTGATTGAGGAGTCCTGGGGTCTGCCCAGTTGCTAGTGAACTTAAAATAATGTCAAAGTCCAGCCTGGATTAGCTCTGTACAAGATTTGTTTCCAGACTATACGATATGGATTGGCACACATATGTTAATAGCTGGGCCTGTCAAAGTAACAGGATATTTTCTCATGAACCTCAGTGACGCCTGGAATGAAAGCACTAAGTCTTTTGCACAGCAAAGAAAAAAGAGAGTTTTTTTTCCACAGCCTTTTTTTTTTTTTTTTTCTCACAGATCTGATTCACCCTGCCCCAAATGGCAATGCTTCTGACCTCTTTAAGGTTTGAATGTTATGTTGTGAGCATTGATGGATTAAAGTAGGTTTTGAAACTTTCCATCTTTTATTCTGAGCCTATGAACTCTGAGCTACTAAATAACAGACCAGTAATGAGAACAGGAAAGATGGCAAGGGGTAAATTAACCTATTAAAAATGTGCATTCAAATTACTTAGTCCTGCAAACCAGCAAAGTAAAGAAGCGCTCAATTCACTTGAAGTTATTTTTTCTGAAGTCCCAGTCAATGAGGAAGGCCAGAAACACTGGTGAGGCTGGAGCAGTGGGAAAAATACAGATGGCAGGGGCTTGTCCAAGAGAGACACTGGAGGATCTGGGAGGATCTAGAGGGGCTGCCTGAAGGAGGGTCACACAGAGGTTTTATTTTCCCCTTTTTTTTTTTTTTTTTTTTTTTTTCTTTTTTTCCCTGCAATGTTTATATTTGCTGAGAAGTTGGCTTCTAGCAAGGCTGCTGTGCCTTGCCCTGAGCTGAGCTGAGCCAAAACGCACTCTGCAATGCACGCAGTCTGAGGGCGAGGTGCCAGCCTCTGCTCCACAGTCACACCTCTGGGATGGAGACTTAAATGGCTTTGCTTGCTCAGCATTTTCATTTATTTTGAGCCTCTCCTGATGATTTAAATAGCCACGGCCCTGCTGGTTGGCTTTGGCAGAGATATTACTTCTGAGTGCAAAACAGAAAGTGGAACCAATCTGGTCAAAATGGGATCTAGTAACAGTGGTGACTTGCAAAGTGGCTGCTGCTGATTGCACATGCAAGTTTTTACTGGTAGTCAAGGTGAGGAGGAAGAAGGAAAGCGTGTGTGCACACATTGCATCGTAATGGAGGAAGAAGTTGTGCTTTCATGTGCTTTTATTTTTCATTAGCTCTGAAGTGGTCCGGCATTTGGACTTGATGATCTTTGAAGGTCCCTTTCAACTGAACTGTTCACTATCCTATTCTATTTTGTTGAGTTTCCCCTTAGGAAAAAAAAAAAAAAAAAAGAGAGAGAGAAAAAAAAAAAAGAATAGTCTTATGGAAAACAGAAAATAGAGGGTTCCATTTAGAGGTAAATGCTAGGCTTTTTACTCTAGTGATAGGGGGACAGTTGGACTAGATGATCTTGGAGGTCTTTTCCAACCTTAATGATTCTGTGATTCTAAGGCGTTATTATTTTCCATATTCTGCCAAACACGATTTAAAGCAGGCCCCGAGTGCTAGTGATGTCAGGAGTGCTGCCCAGGCAGCACTCGGTAAGGCTCTGGTCCCACCTGGGTATGCACAGCCAACTCAGTCTTGCTGCGTGTTTGGAAATTCAAGAGCACTTTTGTGCTCTGACTCTGTGACTGATACTGGAAATTCAGGTTAAAGCAAAAAAAAAAAGATATAAATAAATATATACTCCATATACAAACTCTAAGGAAGGAAAGAGAGAAAACTCTAAATTTGATATACAGTCATAACTGTGTATTCATTCTGAATGCCTGAAAAATCCTGTGGATTTTTTTCAGTTTATTGAGGTCCCATTCATTAAAAGAAAGTGGAAGACTTGTCAAAGCCACTATTTTATTTGACTGAATAAGGCTTTGAAAGGTAAACAGTGTATATATAGAACCGTGAGCTTATTTCTTATCGGTATTTTCTGGTTAGTTGTCATTTAAGTCAATGTAGAAGTCCTTAAAAAGTGTGAATTCACTCTTTAGGTTTCTTACGCAGTTTCCTCTCTATATGGGTTATATTTATGTACTTAGATGATCATATTTAAATAATTTATTTTAGACTAGTCGTTAACTATGCAAAACCCAATTCATGTTAAAAATTCAGTTCTCTTCCTACAACAACTCAGTGTCACTCTTGTTTTTATTGCAGATCAGTAAATTATGAATCAAGTGCACTCACTTGGCCAATAAAAGCTGTTTTTTAAGACAATAAGATTATACAGTGGCTTTCAGAATTATATTTAGTCAACAATTAGGTTGATGACTGAGTCAGAAAGTCATTCAGCTCGCTTCTAGAGCTGTGTGGGTTCTGCAAGGCAAATGGGATACCAATCTTGCACATTTATTTCAAGAAGGAGAGCAAATAGGAGATGGTCTGTGCAGACTTGAGCAGATCTGCTGGGTAAGAAAGAAAGTGTCCTATCTAGCCTACCTGGCAGTTTTCCATGATCGCTTTTCAAGGTAAACTTGCACTGCTACTGGAAATTTCATAGTGTACTAAATTATGTTTTTGTGCTTCTGACTGCTTTTGACTTCCTAAAGGTGAAATCCAGCACAGACCTATTGTCTTTATGGACCTATCTCAAGACCAACATATTTCACTTCGTAAGACCTATGAATGCATTATGAATGCTTTATGAATGCATTTTGGTTGTATTAGGCAAGACTTGAAATGTCACCCCCTACTTCCAGCTTCTGCTGCTAAAGACATGTATTTAAAAGCTACCTCTTTTTACTACCAGGAAGATTGCCTGGGCACTGGAGGTGAATTCAGCAGCTACTCAAGGCTTCGTATATAACTAGGAATACATCCTGTGCAGTGTGCTGTTATCAGAAAGCTGTATCAGTTGTAGAATGTCAAAACTTGATTAAGTTGTGGGGAAGGATTGGGTGATGTACTGTAAGTCATTCATGCACAATCATTTGTAGAGCATTTTATGCCAGCTATAACAGTCTAGAGTGTGCTCGCAGAATATGAATCTCCTGATCAAAAGAAAAGAACTCTTTGTAACAGGCTTTATTATTGCAATAGCAGTTCAGGTTAAGTAAGCATATTTATTCTAGCCCCATAGTTTTCAGATGATACTGAAAACCTTTTATCATTTAAGCTGAAATTTCTGCCCTGCCTTTACCAGACCATGATTTGCCTGGAGTTCTTACTCTTGTGCTTTCAAGTGAACTGTTTCACTTCCAGTTTCTCAATCTCATATATTTAAAGTTTCCTTTCCAATTTTAATTTATGTCTTTCTCCACCATATTTGGAAAAACATTTTTTTTTTTTAATGCATTCCCTGCAATCTGAAGGTTTGTTTCTTTAATGTCTTGGGGTCCTTTTTGCTGTACTTCTAGTAGTTTGACTTCACCAGGCTGTAGACAGATAGAGCAACAGGCTTAGAGCAAGTCCAAGCACAGAACTGTGTAGTTCCTAAGCATTACTCTTCCGTGCAATGTTTCTGCAAGACATAGTTGTTGCTGTAACTTAGGATGTGAACTGAAATTGGGCGTACAGAAGAATGTGACCTAACCAACACATTAGAGGGTCTTTGCAGCTCCATATCACAGAATGGCAAAGCTCTTGCTCTGATTCAGCTGGGAGAGCAGATGCTGAGACCCAATCAGCCACCCAGTGCTAGGAAGACTCTTTCCTGGTCGGCAGAACTTCAAACAAGAAATTGTGCCCTTCTGCTTTTCATCAGGAAGAACATTATTCAGACAGTCCTAAGACTGAAGGGAGTCTGTTAAGCTAAGGCACAATATTTATTGTATCCAACTCTTAGCATCGTGACCATTACCCACAGCTGTCCTGCACAGGGATGTAGAGCTGCTTGCTCTCAGCACTGCCCTGTCCATTATGCCTGTCTGTGCTGCCCCTCTCAGGTGCATGGATTCTGTGTGTTTGGCACAGCTTCTTCAGGAGGACAAGGAATGTCCCTGTCCCTGTCCCTGCAGCCCTTACCTGGTGACTTAAGCACTGCCACGGGGAGCATGAAAAGCACTACTTTTAAAATGGAGCTTAATAAGCTTATGGAAGGGATTAGAGGAGAGAAGGTTGTGAGGACTGGTGTCTGCGTCCCTGGTATTGCAGGCACGATGTTCCTAATTCGACTTGATGTAATCTAGCGTCTGGCTGGATAACCTTGTTACACTGATACAGGGCTGCCAACCCTTAGTGCCTCCTTCCCACCCAACCCCTCTTACAGAGTAAAATAAATACTTGAAACCTGCCACAAGGTGCAAGATAATTTAAAAGCCAGAGTAATGACAGCATAGGACTGTGAGGGTTATTACATTCTGTGAGGAAGAAAACCAGGATGTGCATTGTAACGCTTAGAAATATTCCACATGTTATGGGATAGTGACACTAGCCATGTGGAGGAAGACAGAGACTATAGAGGGGAAGTTTCCCGATGAGATCTGTCAAATGGTGGATACATTTCTAAAGCAATTAGCTGACATGCCATCACTTTGGCTTGGTTTTCAAATGTCCTGACTGAGTAGTCATTGCTTTCTATTGTGTCTATACAGATTAATTTTCTAATGGTATCCAAAGTAGTGTATTGACCTGAGGTAGTCGTGTCTGAGCTCCGTGTGTTTCCACTGCAACTGTGGCAAGGGAATTAATTCAGATCTGCATGAGCTGATTCATGTCAGATACTCAAGTTAATCCTGCTTTAAATTGCTGGTGCAGTTTGAACATGCCTTGTGATGATCAGGAGTGAGCTTATCTTCCTTTCCTGCTTTTGTTCTAGGTCCAACACGAAAAATGCCCTTGACTGCCAGTGCCATGGACTTTTTTCAGCTCTTTGTCCCTGACAACGTGCTAAAGAACATGGTGGTCCAAACCAACATGTATGCCAAGAAGTACCAGGAGAGGTTCGGTAGTGACGAAACCTGGATTGATGTCACCTTGACAGAAATGAAGGCTTTCCTAGGCTATATGATATCGACCAGCATCCACCACTGTGAGTCCGTTCTCAGCATCTGGAGCAGCGGCTTCTACAGCAACAAGAGCATTGCACTTATCATGACACAATCACGATTTGAAAAGATCCTGAAGTACTTCCACATTGTGGCCTTCCGCTCAAGCCAGACAACGCATGGCCTCTACAAAATCCAGCCTTTCCTGGACTCTCTGCAGAATGGCTTTGACTCTGCTTTTAGACCTTCACAAGCCCAGGTAAGAGTTGACCTGTTGGCAGGGAACATGTAACTACAACCTACATGTTCTAGGTTGTCTTGCTATGACTGAAAACACAGACCATGTGTGGAAAGAGTTAGGGACTCGCACTCCTAGGGATTGCTAGGAGTGACCAGCTTTGACCTTAGTGGAAGGTGCTTGCCGTTATGGTCCAGGCCTTCCTGGGAAGCAGCAGCACAGCTACCCGCTCCCCCCACTACTGGGAAAAGGCAAAATAAGCAGAGGGAAGGTGCCTTTGCTTGCTGCGGTTGTCAGCCTGTGCCTTGTGCCAGTCCTTTCTTTGATGACGGGTGATGCTCCCATGGAAGAACTTACTGCTGTGTGTGTATACAACCAAAGTGTCAGTGAACTGGAAATATTTCTAGTCTACCAGAAATAAAGTAAATGACTTCAGTGAATTTTCATTTCCAGATATTATTAGGGGCATAACAGAAAACCATTCTGTAGGAAGACTGCTCTTGAGACTGGGCAGACAGTGTAAGAAACTAAATATAGAAACGTAGGAAGCTAGAGGTTGTCTACAGCTGTACAGTTGAAAATAACTTTGTTCCACTACAAATGAAATCATTTTGGAGTTGCTGGTCATGTTCAAAAGTCTGGACAGAAAAAGGAATAAATGTGAAATACGTTGCTGCTTAAAATAACTTTTCAGTCAACTCTCTGTTTTCAGAATATAAACTGATTTCACATGGCCTTTGGGAAAGTGTGTTATGTGCATCTTCCTCTTTTCCCTCCTGTTTTCCCATTGAAGCATTGGCTTTTGCCCACTGCACAAAATAAATGGAGACATAGATACACCATATCCATGGAGGTATACCTAAAAATAAGATTGGGAGTGACCAGGGAGTAATTTGAGTTTTTCTGTCTATTTTATAGACAATAAAAAAACCATACCTGTATAATCCAGGACAACTCAACTATCTAAAAAGCAATTAGGGTAGACAAGGGAGAAGGGAAGCAGGAGTGTTCTCACTAAGCCACACTAGCAAGATGCCTTTCCATCATGACAAAACAGGCTGTTAGAAGCATGGTATTATTGGGACCAAGCTCTCATTAAGATATGAAATCTAATCCTTATCCACTGACTTCAGTGGGCGCAAGATAAAGGGTTCAGAAATGTGATCACTGTGTCTAATGTAAATGCTTATAATGGTGTGCTGTGGGACATAGTGAGAGTGCAAATCCATTAAAGGAAAAAATTGATTTGCATGTGTATCCCTTCTCCCTTTCCCAAACGAGGTCTGAAAACTGAATTGATGAAATCCATAGTGTCCTGTTTGCAGTGATAAAAGCTCTAAATTTCCACAAGCAAAACATATGCTTGTGCTAAGCTTGGTAAGGAGATTCTACTTTAAGAAAAAAAAAAAAGGAAGAAAAAGTGACAGCCCAATTCTCTTCCTCCCCCCCTTCACTTCTGTGCCCCCTTTTCAGTGTTTACGTCAGTGATTTCTATACAGCGTGTGTCAGTGGTATTGAGCGGAACAAAAAGCACTAAAATACTGCTTCAAAAATAACTGAGAGAAAGAAAAAGGGTTTGAATCTGTTGTTAAAAATAGCCTGGTGTAGCTTCAGTAGCCTACTGGGGGACATTCCAGTCCTGCTCCCAGAAGGAGCCTTGTGCTTAACGCCCTTCTGGGTGCCATCAGGCAGAGCTGCACACTACCTGTCTCAAGGGACATGGACCCCATCTGCTCAAAACAGCAGGAGAGACCTCTCCCTGGAAATTGTCTTGAGTACAGATTAGCAGACTGCGGTAAACATCAATCCCAGGTTGTCAGACTCAGTGAGGCTAGAAATAACAACCCAGTTGCATAGAAACAAAGGGAAGAAGCAAGGGGAAAAAACTATTCTGATGGGCTTTTGAATGTGCTTGAATTTTGGCAAGAGTGGCCCAGGTTTCTGTAGTCAGCAGTACTGGAATCCCAAGTTCAAAATGCATTTGTTGCTTAACGTGCACCTTTATTTTAAACATAAGATTTTTGGTGTCTGGATGGTTTGTGCCTGAGCCACAATCTATACTCAAACTTTAGGCTAATGTCCTATAAATGGCATCAAGCAGAGGAATGATGTGGGCTGTCCAATGCAGCCAGGACGTTTGGGCTCGTAGTCTTGGTAGTCTTGTTACTGCCTTTCTTCCACTGGCAACGTGGACTTGCAGAACATGGGTTAGGAGGCTGCCATGTTTAACTCATTCCTGTGGACAGAACCAACAGTCTTGGAGACAGGCGGGCAGTGCATCACCTACCTTCTTAGTTATTTCTTCTGTAGCTTTGCTCTTTTCCTTTTGAAGAGCTAGAAAAAACTCTTAAATGGAGCTTCTGTCTCAATTTTTTTTCCCTTCACGTGCAATCCCCCAGAAGTGCACATGCAAAAATGACACTGCGCTTTTTATGAAAGCAGATTGAGGGGAGTGAGCGAACGATGCCAATATACCAAAACAAAGAAAAGATCTAGTGAGTTATAATTATTTTGCTAAATATACTGAGCAAACAGAAGGAAATAAATACTTTCTAGTCTTTGAAGGCACTGAAAGTCCAGAACATGTAATTGTGTATCATCAATGCAAGCTTCAATTTCAGAAATAACAGAAATGGTATTCTGACCTAGATTGTATAAGAATGACAGGAATATTCTCTGTGTCCTATTCCTCCCCAACAACTCAAGTATAAATCACTGTTGCCTGTAGCTGAACAAGAAAGTTGGAGTTAGGGAATCAGTTCCTAGAATCAGTGTCATCTCCTTGCTGCTTGGGTCCACGTAGCTTTGTAGCTATGTTACCATCTGCAAGTGGAAGCCTGAAGACAGGGAAGGCACCTTGAGTGAGCTCGGAAGGTACCCGGCATAAAATTCAAGGGTACTCACCTGCCAAGGACATGAACCGAATTCCAGAAAGAAGGAGAAATATAGAAAATATCACCACTGCTCAAATACCCTTCTGTGCCTGCCGAGTATTTATGTGCTTGTCAGCAGGATGTGACTACACAAGATTCTTGTCGGTATGAGGGAGGCTGGGTATACATCTTGGTGCACTCTGCTCTTCCTTCTCCTGCCAAAGCATCTTCTCTTCAGCATCTTGGAACCAGACATAGCTGGATCTGCTCAGTGGAATGTCGGCTGGGAGCAGTTAAGCATTTGTGCAGCTGACTTAAGTCCTTACTTCAGGCAATGAGCTCCCTAGGAAAAACAGAGCCATAACTCTAACCTCATCCTCTGAAGGCAGTGCTTGCTCTAATTGGGCTAGTTACTAAGGGGCTTGTTTGATTTTTGCTCTTGGTAGTATCATAGTTCTTCCAAATCAGTTGACAGCATTAGACAACAGCTTCCCTAAAAAAAAATAAAGGTGTTTAAACAGGCTGATTAAATTGTAGCTATTCTTTGCTCTCAAGATTAAATGTTTATTTGATATTGGGTATTTTCCAAATTACAAGGTCTTGTTCAAGTCATATGTCCGAGTCTCAGTTTCCCTATTTTCAAAAAGGTCCTTTGTAAGGATCCTGGTCACAGCCCAGGACTGCTCTGTTTTAAGGTTCTGTGAGCATAACACAAAGATAAGTATTCAGAGGATGCCAGCCATGTGTAAGACGTGGATCAAGACAGACAGGCAAAGGAACAGTAAGGATATTGAATAGCAAGGTAAATTTCTGATGTCCTGTAGTTCTTGGCCAGTTGTTCCTCTAGTGAAACCAGACTTTAGGGAGAGTTTGACAGCAGAAAGTGATGAAGCTTTGTGGCTGTTTTTAAATGACCTCATGGTAATGGAGTGCTCTAAGAACTGATTTTCTTCTGAAGGAAGTCAATTGAAGACTGAAGAAATGGGCAGAGGATTTGAGAGGAGCTTTAAATCATGGCTCCATTGGAGGTGGCAGTTAACCTTTGAATATGGCAAAGAGGATCAGTAAAATATGGATAGGTTGAACAGGTCTTGGAAAGTGAAGAGAGAGAGCCTGTCTGATATATTGGAGAAGGAGAGCTATCAGAGAGAGATAGAGAGAAGTGATATTGCCTGCTGTGATGGCCTAGGAGAACGGCTTACCAGCAGGAATCATTAGGGTAAGACAGCCTCATATTGAGGTCAAAAGGAAAACTGCAGCCAGGTGTCTGTGACCTTGGGTGGAAACTTTACAGAGAGGGTGGGTTGGAAATCTATGTATTTTAGAGCTGTAATTCAGAAAGGATGGAAAATGCAGGCATTGCCTGGCTCAGAGCACCTTGCAGGGATTTGGGTGTAAGGTCTGATGTTGAGATTCACAGATCTGCAGCAGGAGGAGAGGGATGGCTGCAAGGACCAGAAAAGGAGATGGCAAGGGGTTATCTTAAGGGAAAGGAGATGCTCTCAGATGTAGCGTAACAAAAGCAGAACTGACAGTTGGATATTCAAGCAGCAGAGATGTCAGATGCTTGCAGAGAAATCAGTTTAGGTGGGAGGAGCTCCGAAGCAAGGAAGCAGAAATGCAAGTTACTGTCGCAGAAGCATTAGGTGAGTCTGTGCATACAAGTGCAGTTCCCCAGGGGACCCTGCTCACAGCTGGATGGTACCCACCAAAAGCCAGAGACAAGGCTGGCTGAGGCAGTTTCTCCAGCGGACAGACTGAAGAGACAGCTTGTGTTGGGGATGGCTGTGGGGCTAAGGTAGATGATGTCTGAAGGACATGTTGGGTCATTATCCAAGGCAGCGGAGTCCAACAAGTCTGAGTACAGACGAGTCAGTGTCTCTGGGCTTTGCCTGCCAGCCTATGTGGGCTGTGCCGAGAGCAGGATGGGTGGCGTTACAGTGGAAAGAGCTGTGCAGGTGATCTAAAATGAAGGAGAGAAAAAGGCACTCCAGGCAGTGACTAGCTGTTTTGTTCAGTGAATGAAAGATTTCACGAGATGGAACAACTGTTGGAGAGACAAGACTCTAAGATGGGACTCCGGCAATTTGAGTGCATGTGCATAGGGAAGGGGAAAAGGAGAGTGAAACCTTAGCAAGAAGACCTAGCAGGGTTGAAGATGACTGTGAAGAACAGGGAGGAAAAAAAAAGCAAAAACCACCACCAACAAAATATCTGGGAGGGAGTGAAGCAGCTAGATGAGGAGTTCCATAGACCTCAAAAAAACTGTGGATTTGAGAGAAGAAAATGGGGGAGATTTCTGTGAAGAAACCCACAGATATCTTACATCAAATTAAGTCAGAATAGGAAGAAAGGAGAGCTTGCAGAGTGAGTCAAAGATGGTGAAGAGGCTGCCAGGAATACGTGTGGGAGTCAATTAAGCTTGAAAGTAGATTTTTATCTAAGAAGAAAAAAAGCAGGAAAGAATATGGCGTGGGGGCAGTAAGCCTGCTCCTGGAAAAGTGGGCATTGCAGACACAGCAAGAATGGGGAAAGGGAAGGGAGCAAGCGTCACTGCATGGGGATTTGCAAAGAGATGAGTTTGAGATGATGGAGGGAGTATAAACTAATGGATCTGGCAAGGGGCAACATAGCTAACTTTTGTCATAAGACAACCGTGTCAGTGCCAGAAGCAACAGATTGCCTCCTTTGAAAAAGAGATGGGCATCAGCTGTCCCAGCGGCAGGCACAGCCCATACAGCATCCTGCTTGCAAAGTCCTTTACAGCTGCTGCACATGGTGGTGGTGGTGGCGAACACACTTGTTTCCCCACCCTTTCTGTAGGAAGCAAGAAGTGCAGTTTCCAAGGCTGCCATTTCAATTTCACTGCCTGTCCATGCTCCCTCATTTCGGCAAGAGCAAAGAGCAGTTCAGTAGGAACTTCTGGGAAGCTCTGGACTTTTGGAGAAATGTGAATGACTTAAAATTTTGGGTAGGAGAAAGGAGGGGAGTCTCTGGGACCTCGGGGAAGGCTGGTCTGAGCATGGATAAGAGAAGGATGGGGAGATGTTTTCAAAATTCAGATTTAGTTCCAAAATTTTAGACTGACAGGCCTTACTTTGTCTTAGAAGGCAGAAGGAGTGCAAAGGGTATAAGCAGGATGCAGTAGAGCTGCTGTGAGGAGAGCTGAAGCTGTGCTGCAGAAGAGGGAGCCAAGCTAAAGGCAGAGGTAAAAAATGTCTTCAGAAGATGCTTAGACAGCCTTGGCTTTCTGCTGCTCCTCATCCTGCAGAGGGGGAGATTATTGCAGTTCAGCCACACCATCTGGCAAGTAAGAGGGGCTTTCCAAAGCTGACGAATTCTTACCGGTGTATCCAACCCCATCCCAAGGGGGACGTTTGGGAAAGAAGAGCAGTGTTTCGAGGGTACCTGGAATGAGAGAGGAATGGGATTTGGCTCCAGTGGGGTAGTGGGGCAGCTGCAGCTTTAAGAACAAATAGCTTTGTATGCGACACTCCTTGCTTGCATCTGCATTTTGGTGTATAATTTGAACATTTCACAAGAGTGCTTTCAGATGGTCCTGTGAATGTTTTATGAGCCGTTAAGAAGTGGAGTGCGTATAAATGAAAGCATGCAGCCGCCGCTGCACAGAGAGGGCACAGATGCCTATTTTGGGCTGACAGAGTGATGTTCAGCAAACATCTTGTGTTCAGGAGGCCAGCAGCTGCTCATCAGTGGTGCTTAACTGCCTACCCACCACATCTCTCCTACGAACAGTGCTCCCTGCTTTAATACAGCATTGTTCTCATTTTTGCCACTGGATACATGCAGATGTGCACAAAAGTAACACATGAAGAAAGTGGGCTCCTTTGGGCATAACCCATCTGACTACTTTACAAGTCTTTAAGAAGGTTTGAGTTATGTCCTACAGGGATGCGTTTCCCTTGTGTACTAGAAGGACAGCCTCCAGTGGCTTGCTGTGATTTGGATGCAGATGTCCAAGTTTGGTCAGCTGAAACCTATCTTCATCATCTGAGACCTTTCAACAGTTTCAGAGTATTTGTGCTCTCAGAAGTGACTTGCTAGACAATTCACACATCATGCAATCAAGGATGTGGACGTAATGCGCAGCTACTTGCGAGCTGGAGGGAAGTAACCGTGCTTTTCTGTGGGTGGTTTCTGTAGTGTAATACGCAGTAACTCTGGTACAGAATTATTGGAGAGAAATGTAGCAAAACAGCTATAAGCAATTGGGAATCACATCTGTATGCAGAATGCAAAAATTGCTTTATTTCCACAGAGTTTCATCAGTTTCTCCAGTCTACCTTGTCTTTTTGTATTTCCCTCTCTGGTCTTCTATCTTTCTATCTCCTTGTGTCAAATTTTTCAGCTCCTGAGAGCCTTCCCTGAAGCTGCTGCCACCAGAAAAAAAAAATGTTTTCTATCTCTTCACCACCTCCTTAAGTGGCAGCAGAAAATATCTTTTTTTCCCTTCACTTCTCTCCTTTTCTGTGTTTTCCTTTGCTGTAACCAAGTACCTTACAACCTATTGCAGGGGGTGTTTGGGTGGAAGACATTCAGCCAAACAAGATTAAGCTGATGATGAAGCTTGGAGAAGCATGCCACTAGCCATCTCCCCACCCTTAACACTGCCTCAATTAGGAGGGCTAGCGAGCTATAGCTGATAGTGAGAGGTAGAAGGCCACATTTTGAAGGGATATTAAAGTGTGTCTGATGGTGAGTGCCATGCCTTGCTACCTTTGCAAACCACTTGTAGAGCAGCCATCCACAACAGAGTGTTCTTGTCCAGGCTTTGGTATTTTGTTGTGTGGCAGCACTGAACAAAAGAAATTTTGCATCTTTGTATGAAGTGATGTGCACAAGCACAACGCAAGGATTGTGTTTGCTTGGAAGATTTCAGCAATCATGAAATCCGGTTTCTTTTTTCCTCCTCTTTTCTTTCCAATTGTAGGTACTACACGAGCCCCTGATTGATGAGGATCCTGTTTTCATTGCCACATGCACAGAGAGGGAGCTGCGCAAGAGGAAAAAGAGGAAATTCAGCCTCTGGGTTCGGCAGTGCTCATCCACTGGTTTTATCTGCCAGGTGGGTTTTACCTCTTCAGATGTCTTGATTTAGTTCCTAGCAGGCCCTTGAATGCATTGCAGGAACAATGATCGTCACTTTTGTCCGTAGCCTTGCCAGGGGCTACAGTCAGAGTTCAGCAAGGCTTCTTGTGCCTGCAGATACTTGATCCCAAGGAGGGTGACAACGAGTTCCCAGTGCTCTGTTTGCTTGATGATTTAACTGAGGGTGCCTGTCTGTAACACAATCCATCTGGCTGCCAGCCCTAAGCTAATTAAATTGAAACAGAGTTAAAGGGTCCGTCTGTTTGTACGTCCTAAGTTTATCGAAAGGTCTAGGTACTGTGACTCCTGTCCTTTCTAATGGGCCAGCTTCTTCCACCAAGTATAATGTTGTGACTGTGATAGATAGCCTAAGTTAATATGGTATCAAGATGTCCATTTTTCTGGGAGAAACTTACTAACAGGGTTTCCTTTTACATCTCTTCACACTTCTCTGCTTCCCTACCAAACAAGTAAAATGTGATGTGACCAAGATGAAATACAAACTTGAGTGGGAGGTGTGTTAAGGGATTTGTATTTAGTGTTGTAAAGCACTAGGGACAAACTTTGAAATTCTCAGATTCCCCAGTTGCTGGTATATTTTTCACAGAATCACAGAATCACAGAATCACAGAATCACAGAATTTCTAGGTTGGAAGAGACCTCAAGATCATCGAGTCCAACCTCTGACCTAACACTAACAGTCCCCACTAAACCATATCCCTAAGCTCTACATCTAAACGTCTTTTAAAGACCTCCAGGGATGGGGACTCCACCACTTCCCTGGGCAGCCCGTTCCAATGTCTAACAACCCTTTCGGTAAAGAAGTTCTTCCTAAGATCCAACCTAAAATTCCCCTGGCGCAACTTAAGCCCATTCCCCCTCGTCCTGTCACCAGGCACGTGGGAGAACAGACCAACCCCCACCTCGCTACAGCCTCCTTTGAGGTACCTGTAGAGAGCGATAAGGTCACCCCTGAGCCTCCTTTTCTCCAGGCTGAACAATCCCAGCTCCCTCAGCCGCTCCTCGTAGGACTTGTTCTCCAGGCCCCTCACCAGCTTCGTCGCTCTTCTCTGAACTCGCTCAAGCACCTCGATGTCCTTCTTGTAGCGAGGGGCCCAAAACTGAACACAGTATTCGAGGTGCGGCCTCACCAGAGCCGAGTACAGGGGGACGATCACCTCCCTAGCCCTGCTGGTCACACTGCTTCTTATACAGGCCAGGATGCTGTTGGCCTTCTTGGCCACCTGAGCACACTGCTGGCTCATATTCAGCCGACTGTCAACCATCACTCCCAGGTCCTTCTCTGCCTGGCAGCTCTCCAACCACTCATCTCCCAGCCTGTAGCTCTGCTTGGGGTTATTGCGTCCCAGGTGGAGGACCCGGCACTTGGCCTTGTTGAACTTCATACCGTTGACCTCAGCCCATCGGTGCAGCCTATCCAGATCCTCCTGCAGAGTCTTCCTACCCTCGAGCAGATCGACACACGCACCTAACTTGGTGTCATCTGCAAACTTACTGAGGGTGCACTCGATCCCCTCATCCAGATCATTGATGAAGATATTAAAGAGGACCGGCCCCAGCACCGAGCCCTGGGGAACGCCACTAGCGACCGGCCTCCAACTGGATTTGACTCCATTTATCACGACTCTTTGGGCCCGGCCATCCAGCCAGTTTCTAACCCAACGAAGCGTGCGCCAGTCCAAGCCAAGAGCAGCCAGTTTCCTGAGGAGAATGCTGTGGGAAACGGTGTCAAAAGCCTTGCTGAAGTCAAGGTAGACCACATCCACAGCCTTTCCCTCGTCCACCCAGCGCGTCACTTTGTCATAGAAGGAGATCAGGTTCGTCAAGCAGGACCTGCCCTTCATAAACCCATGCTGACTGGGCCTGATCACCTGCTTGCCCCGCAAGTGCTGCGTGATGACTCTCAAGATAATCTGCTCCATGAGCTTCCCTGGCACTGAGGTCAAACTGACAGGCCTGTAGTTTCCCGGGTCAGTCCTCCGGCCCTTCTTGTAGATGGGCGTCACGTTTGCTAGCCGCCAGTCAACTGGGATCTCCCCCGATAGCCAGGACTGTTGATAAATGATGGTAAGCGGTTTGGTCAGCTCATCTGCCAGTTCTCTCAGTACCCTCGGGTGGATCCCGTCCACCCGAGGGTACTGAGCACTCTTGAAAATCTGGCCATTTATTCTGGTAACTAAGGGTGAGGGGGCAGATAATTTCTGATACTTCTTTTTCCCAAGAGCTTCTGTGAAAACCTGGTGTCATGAATGCTCCAGAGTAGCAATGCTGAGGTGCTGGTATGACATGCTCGCTGACCACCCAGGCTGAATGCATGTCAGACCTGCTGGGCCTGTGGATTTGCCGTGGTTGTCATTTACAGTACAATTTGACATGTGAATCGCTTCAACTGTTTGAGTAGCTATGCAAGAAAAGAGCCTGTCTGGGGACAGAGGTTTGTGTTTTCAGCAGTATTGTTCACTGTAAGAAGGACATGAGGATAATACATTTTCTGTCCAGATTTTAACAGTTTTGTCCAAAACAAAATAGATTTACCTCATCAACTGTCCTTGGAAGTTTCCACTCTCAAGGCTTTTGGAAAGTCATTTACTACACAGAACCAGTGTCCCTAATCACCAAGGTGAATTCCACCTGTCCCAGACACAGCTTATTATTGAAGGTGTACAATGAGCACAAAGTTTGCTGATCTCTACTGCCATGCTCCCCCCAGCCAACCACCACCAGACTAATAAGTCTTCAGAAATGCCAAAGGTTTCAGATGCTGAGCTGTAATTACGTTGCATCTCCCTTCCTGTCCATTGAGACAGTAAATTAATGGAATGTCAGCTGAAGCAGAGTAGATGCCCAGCACCACCCTAATCCTCTTTCTCCCTTAATGAAACAGATACTCACGCTTCACTTGCATCCGGATGACGTCCAGGATCTTCTTAACAGCCTTCTATTTTCATTCTGACTTGGCTCTGATTATCTCCATGCTAAAATGATTGTGTGAGAGGGATGTTAGAGAAGCATGAAAAAGAATATACAGGAACGTGAATATTCATACTAAAATGGAAATACCTAGTCCGGGGATGAGGAGATCTTCAATTAACATATGTTTGAAGAGTTATGTTCAGTTATATGTCACGCTTCTAAAGGATTGTGATGAATCCAAAGCACTCATTTGGTGGTTGTTGTGGTTGTTTGGTTTATTCGCTCTATTAAAAAGAGCTTATTTCTGTGTTTAACATATGAAGAGAATTGACCTAAAGAAGATAGTCCAATATTTGAGCTCTGACTAATCTGTCACTTATCTGCTGTCAAAAAACTTATGCACCTACTTGGAAATACATAGAAATTCTGTAATGTCTGGATGAATTCTGTCCCTCATTGTTTTTGCATGGTGACATCACAGATTATTTTATTTTATCATCTATATGAAAGATGACACCAAACACTTCATAAATCAAGCAGTTTCAAAAGTCTGAAAAATACATAACTATAAAAAGGTGAGGCAGCCCCATCAGAAGAAGGAACTGAACAGTGTATGACTGGGGATGGAATGATGCAATGTTGTTGGGGATGGAAGCAACCTCAGGAGTTGCATGATACCCTTGGCCCAAAGCAAGGTCCTCTTAACCTAAATGCCTCATGTTAAAAGTCTCCATTTAGGGGCATCCATTTTTCCCAGTGATCTGCTTTTCCTACTATGAAAAGGGTTGGCCTGTTTTCCTAATATAAAGTTGGTATCAGTGTTTTAAACCACATACTAAGCCACTCTGTGAACAGCTCGTGGTACACAGCTCACTAGATAGTTGCTAATGTTAGGAGTTACAGCTCTTTGACTCCCTAAATTCTTCTGTTTGCTTGTTCTCATGAATGAAAACCTGAATCATGTTTTTGATGTAAGTAAATATTTCTCCTTGACTGATTGCCTTTTTTTTTTTTTTTAAGCAAATAGTGTTTGCTTAAACATCCAGCTCAATAAGTCAATCATGGAAAAGAAGCAGCATTAAAAAATACTGCTTGCGGGTATAAGAAGGTGCAGAGGTATATACATGCATAAAATAAATAGTGTACATATATTAGACTACTTTTCCAACTCTCTTCTGTCATACAAATAACTCCACCCTCACTATTAAGGCTTTGTTTTAAGACAGGTGCTCAATTTCAGATCATATCTCTGCTTCAGAATTTCCAAAGCAAAGCATCATTTTTCAGTGAATAACTTTGTTGTTGATTATCTTTTTTTCATGGTCAGCTGGCCAACTGGGAACATGCAGGAAGGACAGATCATTCAAACATAGCAAATGCATGTCTACAGCAGCTTGAAACATGAGCAAAACCTTTCAGTGGCTTAGAATGAAAATAAATGTCTTGCTGCGGGAGGGGTGACTTTGGCAAAATAGGCAGCAAAACTGCCCTGATCCTGTTGCCTGTTTTACCTGTCCTTGATGCTGGAGATCAAGGTGGCAGCAGCCAGTGCTACAGGACAGGACTTGAGGCCTTATTTCTTTCTCTCTAATTCAGTGAGAAGTGCAATCTCAGCTTCTAGTACCTCAGGTGTCCCTTTCTTCTCCATCTTCTTTGCTTTCCTCCTCTCCGTGACAGAAGCCCACCTTCCTTCCACTAGGCCATGACCCTTTGTTTGTAAAGCAGAGAAAGCTGATTCTGCTGACACTGCTGAGAAGCCTTAAACCAGCTCTGGGACTGCTCAGTGCTGGGGAGAGTGCAGTCACTCCCGTTAAAATAAATGACATTAAAATAAAATCAATGGTCAGGCAGTAACTGAAGGCACGCACTTTCTTCAAAGCTTGTGGATTGGAAGTGGGAGGACTAATGAGCTCCTGCCTCTGTCACGCGTCTGCTCTGTAGCCGTGGGCATCCCACTCAAGGAATTTTTTCTCTGCGTTTGTAGTGTGAAGGTGGTAGTGCGTTCCCATCCATGGCCACGCAGAAGGCTAGGCTACATCAATGCTAAATATAGCAGAAGAATTACCTCTTTTGGCTGGCTGGCTATACTGTGTTTAAATACAGGATTATTTTGGGTTTGTAAAGTGATGGGAGAATCTAGTCTGGAAGGCACTGAATAGTCACAGTCCTGTTAAAGGCAGGATAATTTTATTTGTTTCCCTTGAGAATGCTACACTTGGTAGCAGTAGCACTTCAGAGTATGTTGTTTAGGATAACTCAGATCCAAGTACAAGCTCAGACAATGAGCTGACCATCCAGTATATTTCCCTGTGTACCACTAAGACACTTTTCAGACTATTATTTTAATATCTTGATTCCCGTTTCAATGGCTGCAGTGCTTAGAAGTGTTTATTTTTAGAGTATTTGCTGAGTAGGTCATCTTACTTAGATCAGGACTGTAGATGTGTCAGTTGTTTTTTTGTTTCACAGAAAGTCTTAAACACTTTCTTGCAAAAGATGCACTTATATATGATTGATTGGTCTCTCTTTCATTTTTGGTATAGCAATAGGGCTCATAACTGGTGAGAGTTCCTGAATATTCAGGTTTAGTTATTTTGTACTGGTAGGACACATCATGTTTTCTCTCTCCTTCTCTTGTGTTCCTCATAAAGAACAAATAAGAATGTTTTCTTGTCATTTTTCAGAAGGCAAAGGAGACATAAACAGCTGGTGCCTTGCACAGAACGCCACAGAGCCAGGCAGGAGGAGGTATTCCCATAGAGCCTAGGCCCGTAGGCCTGTGGCACAAGGACAACCCAAACGGCAGTCCTGGCCCAGAGCACCATTAATCAACAGAATGGAAGGCAATATATAGATGGTAGAGAGCACTGCAAAGGGATGGTCGGGCAATATTAATCACCATGATAGGCAGTAATGGAATTAGTTCATCAGCCTAATTATTCGCTTACAAAACTATGACGTCATGACAGAGGATGAGAAGAGATGTCTTTGTGGGCGCATGTATCTTTTCTTGTTCTTTGGGATTAAATTTGTTCTATGAGGCCATTCTGGGCAATATTTCCCTTCCCCTCAACTGTATGGGTTCTGCACTTGGTTTTATTCTCTGGCAGAAAGTTCCAGCCATAATGCATTTCATTTTCACTAATATCCCTGTGAGGCATGTGTCTCAGATTTATGAAGTCCTTTAGGTCCTTGTGCTGGGACTGAACTTGAGTTTCCATCTTCCACCGTTCATCCTGAAGAAGGGATGAGTCAGAACAGTTTCAGAAAAATAATTGTGTTGTTGCAGCTTGAGTCTTCCCACATTACTGAATTATTATCAGTTTGTACCATCATGGTATTTAATGAGTTCAACCCAGATCGGGGTGGCCCCTGCTTGAGAGGGTAAGAAATGACTCCCTGAAGAGCTGCAGTGAGCTGCCTGGGGTCACTCCACAGACCAGTGGCAGGGCTGGGAATAAACCTCAGCTCTCCTGACTCAAACTGCCGTGCCTCATCTGCTGCCTTTTGCTGCTTGTTTCTGCTGCAGCATGTCTTCATTTCTTATTGCATCATTCAGATGCAGCAAAAAAAAGAAAACTAATATATCGTGCTTTTATAGTAAATACTGTACTTCATTCTTGATGCCAAATAGGGTGTGTAGAGTTAGCTTGAGTACTTCATAGCCCTGCTGATTTCACAGAGTAAGAACTTAGGGAAACTGAGAAGGTACCCCAAAGAGTTTATAATTTCGCAACACATCACAGAAGTGCATTCAGTCACTGTTAAGCTGTAATTGTTTTTACCCGTTCCCTTTTGTGAGGGAAAAGGGAGGAGTAAATAAGCCTGGAATTAATTCAGTTCCCAAGGTTGGAGTTGTGGGAGAATTGCTTTTTTTTTAATAAAGCTGCTCAGAAATGGTGGTGTTAGTGGCTGTTTAACTTCTGTTTAGAGATTAGTGTGAGCTGAAGGGTTTCTTTAAACAGTGCCCTGGTAATTTCTCTGTTGCCGAAAAAGTTTCATCTGGAGTGCACAGATATAGCAGCTGCTTTGAACAGGTTCTCAAGGTCAGGCTTTGGCTGGGAGGGGATCCCAGGAAATCTGATCGCTTTCATTTGCCAGTCACTGTTGGCTGGAAAATCCTATTTGCTTTCTTCCTCTGGCTCCCACCAGACTCTGGCTTTTTAAAGCAAGTGGTTCTCTGCTGTCAGCATCTGAGAATCTCAGATATCAATTAAAAGTCTGTAATCCTCTTGCTCACCAGTATTATGCAGGAAGGTAGTTTTGTAGATGTGTGGTGGTCCGGCCCTATTCATTTCTGTAGAGTTTAAAAACTCACTGTCTTTCTAGCTGAATGGGAAGAATAAACATCTAAGTGTGACCAAATGCAAAGGTCCCTCCCAGAGCTGACATGCATTTGCAGTCTGTTTTCAGGTGGGAGGGAAGGTTATTGCTCAGTTCCAGCCTGTGCTGCTTGGGGATTTACTGACTACTAGGTCAGTGCTGTAGTCTTCTTTCTGCAGCTCTTCTCACTCGCTGCAACTCTGCCTGAGGAAGGGGAGGATAAAAGCAACTGAGCCTCCTCACTCCCTCACTTAATAGTATTGCCACAGGAACTTCCCTCATGGATCCCATCCCTTTGTGCTAGGTGCTGTAGGCAGAAAAAAAGATAATCCCTCCCTTAGCAAGTTAAGCATCTAAATGCAAGATGGAGCCATGAGCTGCCCTTGGTCGCTTTTGCTGGGGCACCTTTCAGCTGCCCAGAGTCTGCAGGCAGGATGTGTACGGTGTTACTTGTTGGCTAATGCACCCCACGGGCAGCTAGGACTAACACACTGCTTGGCACTGGCATGCTCGCAGCTCCCAGTGAGTCGACAGCCACCAGCCTTGTTGCTCCTTGGAATGAACTGGGTCATTGGTGGGACTGAATCATCATCTGCTGTTTTTTTCTTAAGATTTTGTACATTTTTATATAAGTATTTTCCCCTTGCACTAGTAAATATATTGCCTTAACAGATGCAACACTTCCAACAGCTTTTACTTACCTTTCATCACTTAAATACCCTCTCACTTATATACCTTCCCTTGTATACCTTCTTACGGCTCAACAGTAATTTTCTCAGGAGAACTGAGCCAAGGTTGTGTGACTGTGTGGCACCAGAGTGAGGCCCCAGTCATGGACCTGGGCTGGGCTGCCAGGTACAGGGAGGGAGCCCAGTGAAGCAATGCTAAGAGTGCAGCCACAATGCATAGATTAGTGATCGATGTGGGGGCTTGCATTGTTTTTAAGGAAGGTATTGAAGAGCAAAAGGAAAGCTTTGCAGAATTAGCAGTGATTTCATACCAAGAAGGAGAAGAGCAGTATGGAAAGGAGCAAAAATGGCCTTGTTTGGCAACAACAGTTAGGTGTCTGGCTGCTCAGGGAAGCGTAGGTGGGAATCAGGATACTGAAAAGGTGTAGGAAGAGCTCAACAGAGAGTGCCAAACAGCAAGGGCCTGTCTCCATTTTCCAGGCCTGCTTCTATTTTATGCTGTAAAGAAGAAGAAGCTGTCAGAAGGCTGACATGGTCAAAGCAAAGGGTTATTTGCCTGACATGCTGCCTGATTGTCAGGATACATGTAAGCAAGGCCAGACAAAAGAGGGATGATTGTGGTAGTTGAGATGAGAGCCAGCCAGTTCTTGGGTATTTGAAAGAATGGGAAAGGCTTTATCGTAGAAGTGCTACAGATGATGAATCTGTCTTAGGTGTGGCTGGCCTGGGAGAAAATACAGAGAGGCCTGCATTTGGTGATCCACAGATTGTAGATGGACCATACAGGTAAGATGTCATAGTTTCCTCAGTGATGAACAAATCACATGGAGGACGGATGTCAGGGGAAGGAAAATAAAGCTTTAGTTTTAGCCGTATTGGGCCTTCGGTGTCAACTCTACCAGCTACTACTTTTTAGTAGATATTTTGCACAATGTAGCCTTCAAAATCTTCCTCCTGCTTGTTACTACCCCTGCCCTTTTTATCTTCTGAATGTCATCTCTTTCATTTGAGAATTGTACCCTCGGGTGCTTCGATTATACATGAATGTGACGTATTTGGGATGTACTATTCACAAGTGCTTTCAATTTGCTATCTGAGCTATGATTATCAACAGAACAGCCAATGTTTCAGTTTTTAGGGCACTCTTAGGAGTGCAGTCAAGATGCAAGTTTTGTTCCTAAATGCTCATCTTTTACCCCATTTCTAGAAAGACCTTATGAACCTTCCACATGAATTTTCCATGCAGTAAATCACCAACACAGAGCAAGGAAAGCTCTGTTGGCTTGTAGCGTGGATGTCTGCTCTGAGATCTTCCTTTCTCTGTTGGTGCTCTTTCTAACAGCCTGCTTCTGTAGCCAAATATACTTTTTTTGAGTTTCCGAATGACAGGTGATTGATTTGCCTCTCATCTGTCAACATGTGGAATTTCCTGCTCAGAAATGTGATGTCTTTTATGTTTGCTTCTGTGTAGTAAGTGGACTTTCCAGAGCAGTTTGCACTGTTTTTCTTGCTTGGTAAGAGCTCAGCATAGTCTTTACAAATATCATGTTGCTTTGGCATTGAAGTATATTGACTGATATCTACTTTTGCCTTTCTGGTGGGGGAAGGCAGAAGCAGTTGTAGCTGATGGGAGGGTGAGCCAGTGACTGTGAAAATCTTTTATTGTCAGGCTTTAAAGGGGAAGAGACTGTTAGGATGCTGCCTGGAAGATGAAGGCAGAAGAGAGGAGAGTTTGAGGGATGAGTTGAAGTGTGTGAGAAGAGAGAGCTGGTATTGTGCACATGGGATTAAGAAATGTTGGATTAGAAGTGTCCGGTGAAGTAGGGCTGCCCTAGATAGAAAGATGGCAGAATTTAAAGTGTAGCTCTTCTGGTAAGAACTGAAGGATGACTGGAGAAAGCTCCTTTTCTGTTCCAGCACTGCAAGATAAAGAGCTTCAGCTTGTACTTGTCTCTTAAGAGAAACGATGCCTCATCTATATAAATTATCCCATTTGGTGTTGTAGGTTAAATGTATCAGTAGCCACTAGAAAAAGCAGCACAGTAAATGTGATCTCTGCAGATATTTGAGAAACATTGCTTTGACTGTCACCCGCAGAAGCAGAGGATGTTGCTGCCAACATCTCCATCTGTTGTCCAGCAGCAGTTGTCCAGCCTGTACTTCTGATGATGTTTTCCTCTTGGAGCACATGGACGAGGCACAAAGCTCTAACACAGTCACAAGGCAAACCAGCAGCTCTGGTGAAAGGTTTAACGAACATTTTTAGGGGAGCAGCTTCTGAATGTGCCTATGAAGGTCTTGCAGTCAATTTCTGGCAATTCTGTGCTTTGCAGCCTGCTAACTATGTGATGAATTACAGAATGTGAGGGAATGCTGGGGGCTTCAGTGGGGAGGTCTTAGTGATTTGAGGTAGAATGGTATAAGCTGGATGAGGGGACAAAGAGAAGGAAAATAAAGGCCATATGGGATTTTAGGCACTTGCAGGGATATTTGAAGGTATGCCTTTGCCAGCCACGGTTGCACAGCATCCTTAATGCCTTCCAACATTATGCCTTCCAACCCCCATCCTCCCAATACAGCTGAACACAACAAAGCTTTGCATGATGCTTCTCCAAAACAAGAAATACTGTGCCAGGAACAAAGGCTGTGCTTCAATAGGCAAGGGAATGTCCAAGAAGGAAAAAAAAAAAGGTGCATATTGAACATTGGAGGAGGAGGGAATGTTCAGCAGTAGTACGGACGTCTGGGTAAAGGACACTGGGGAGGTGAACCGAGCAAGGAGGAAGGAGAAGCACCAGGAGGCAATTACAAGGACCCTTGAGGCAGAGGGGAGAGCAAAAGGAGGGTGACAGGTGCACAGAGAGCTCTGCTAGCAAAGCATACAGAATATGTAGCATCCTGGTATGAAAACAGCGATAACTCCATGGACAGCTAGCTGCTCTTTAAAGTAGCTGCATGTAGACCCAAACCAGCCCATGGTGAGGGACCAGTTGGCGCACCCACCAGTGCCAGCAGACTGCCTCATGCCCTGGCAGCAGACTGCAGAGAACACAAAGTCAGCATGAAGTAGCTCCTGAGGAGCTTAGACTTAGTTTAATACAGCAGGGAAAGGGCAGAACACTTTCCTAGACTTACAAATGCCTGCTTTGTTTTCAGCTCAAGTACTGACTCAAGGTCAAAGCTAATCTGTTTGCATCTTTTTTGTCTTCTCTTCCTTGTCTGTAGATTTTTAAGGGCTTGATGTGTGGTCTCTGTGCTGGCATACTAGTAACCTGATCTTAATTTCAATACCAATAATCACACACAACCTTTGCTGTAAATTTTGAACAATCTGCCCTTTGTATGCATTCCGCTGTTAAGCTGCTCTCTTGAGTCCTAATTAATAATCTAAATGATTTGTCATAATTAGCCAGTCCTAAGCTTAGCACTAGGGAAAGCACAAATTTGACAGCTTTCAAAAGTGAGTGGAGCATGGTCAGAGAGGCTACGAACATTTCTGCCTATGACCTCAGCTGGAAATTATTTTTATTAAAAGGGGATTTATTTATTTGTTTGTTTGTTTGTTTAGATGAGTTACATGTCTTTAAGACTTCCTTTAAGATGGACTTTACTTTTTTGAAATTAATGTGTCTTTATCCTTGCAACAACTTTCTTCTTCAGCACTTCAGTTACTCCAAAATTCAAAGCATGTATCATTGCTCAGAGATTTCATACATAACACACTCCTCTGGGGTCTGTTTCATGATGGATGAATAGCTAAGGAATATTATATGAATATGTCTAGAATACCAGTGCTGGGTGATGCACCATCTAAAATAGGGAGAAGCTTTTTAATTTAATTTTGTCTCGTTCTAAGATCATTGATATATCAAAAATTACAGACAACACTTGCAAACATAAAAGTGCTTTTATTTTCTGAACATTGTAATGAAGTTTCTGTTATGAAGGAATCTGTTGGTAAGATAAAATGGCATATTCGGGAAAGCAATGCTGTGTATTCTGGATGGCTGATGTCTTAAAAATGTTGTGGATACATCACTCCAACAGACAAGGCTCAATTCCTTTTCCCTACCCTTGAATACTTAGCAAGTTTAATCTTTTTCTCTGGAGACTTGAGATTTGTTGCAAATGCATGCCTTTCTACAGAAAATTTGCATTTGTGTATGTGTGTTTAAATCTTTGCAAGTAGCATGGAGTTACAGTACCACTCAAGTGACTGAATGCAGGGCCTGCTTCTTCTCATTTCTCTTTCCAGCAGGTTATTTCTCCTGACTTTTAGAACAAGATGAAGGTCAGATGCCTAGTTCATTTTGATAGGTGTTCAACTTTGGTGAAAGTTATGCTTGTAAAATACTGTCAGTGAAATAAAATCAAAGGCTTCTGTACAAAGAAAGCGTTAATTGTTTTCTCCTTTTGAATGACAATGCAGAAGTCTCCTCTTCTAGAGAGATCACTTGTAGGAAAGCACAAATAATTTCCTTCAGTGCTCTTTCAATTGGTGTGACCATGCTAGTTGTGCTGTGTTCAGTTACAGTAATGTTACTAAGGATAAATGTTCCTGCCCTGTGATACAAACACACATGTCCACCTACAGATGATGGTGGCAGCTGTCTTGCAGTGCATGGCGGTGTGAACTGCACAGCAGCAGCACACATGCTAGAGCTACTGCAGCCTTACAATTGAGCCAGGCATTTATTTCACTATTAAAGCAGCATGTTGCAGTGTACCCTGCTTCCTGGTTCAATCTGTTCTGGTGGGTCGTCTCCAAATCCTGATCTAAGTAAAGGATCTTGGAGTTAGTGCTGTGCCTGAATAGTTTCACTTACAGGGGTTCATACACACTTGCATTGCAGCCTGAATGGTTTCTGCCAACAGAAGTAAATGTGAGCATTACTGCAGGGAAGCTAATGGGCCGTTTCCTTCTGGTCATCTCGTAGAGTCCTTTTTTGGAACTGAAGTTTCCATGTCTTCTTTTGCTGGCAGCAATAAAACCTATGCAGATTCAGTACAACATGTAATCTCTGCTACGACTTGAGGTTTTACCTGCTAAGTAAGCAGTCTTCAAACTGCACAACAACAGTGACAAGAACCTCAGGAAGCCCTTAAGCTGAGACAAAGGACCCTGTATTTATTGGTGGCTGTGCCAGCTAACCTGGGGTGGTTTTAAAGCAACAGCCCCTTGAAACGGTCTTTAGATATTAGTAGTTTATAAAGAGTATCTGCTGTCTTGATCCTCAGCTTGTCTCCAGATGAGAAGGTATGTTAGCAATTGCATCTGCTCCCTCTGGATTCGTTATAATTTTCTGACTTTTCTTCCTGTTTCTCATTTAAGATTTATGTCCATCTCAAAGAAGGGAGTGGTGCTGACGGGCTGGATGCTTTGAAGAACAAGCCGCAGCTGCACAGTATGGTGGCCAAAAGCCTTTGTCAGAACGCCTCTGGGAAGAACTACATCATCTTCACTGGCCCAAGCATTACCAGCCTCAATCTCTTTGAAGAATTTGAGAAGCAAGGTGTGTATGTGGTGACTCACTGGGTTTTAATGATCATAGACCTACAAACCTCCTGCCATTGAATTCAAAAAAACTTCGCAAAAGCTCCAGTGAGATTTCAAATCCTTGTACAAATAAATTGGTCATCTCTAGGAAGATCTCATTCATGGAAAGGTACTATGCAGAGGACTTTCTAAGTTGAGTCTATGCCCTTTAAATCTTCCAAGTTAAAAATGAGAACATAAAAACATTTTTAATAAGGGTATTTTAAACCCTTGCTTTTGTTCTTTGCCTTAGAAATGTGAGGTCTAATCTTCTATGTGACCTGGAGGACTGTTCAAGGCATGTCCTAGCTGCCTGTGATTTTTCTGTTCCCACTGTAAAAGACTAAGGATGGGATGAATCCTGAAAGGTGTGCCTTAGAAGTCCTTGCTGTTATGATGTCCATTAGATGTGACTTCTCTACATGACAGTTTTATGCAATTGCAAAATCCCTAGCATGGTTCAGCTTTTTGCTGGTACAAATATGCCTTGGTAAGAAACTTTTTAGTTTGAAAGCATAATAAACTCTACATGGACCAAAGCACACTTACCAGCAGAATGCCCATCGTTATGTCAGTGTGGCTCTACCAGCCAGTGTGCTGGTGCAGAGAGTAACCCCAGGACATCCTTTCTGTCAAATGCCCCTTCACCTTATGTGAGGTAGCCCTATACTACCTTATTTCAGAAATACTGAGGACTTCTAACTTCCCTTGGATTACAGGCTCTTGTACTCTGATAATCAGTTCAAAGTTATCGCAGTGTAATTTTCAGCTAGTTCTTCAGTCAGCACGGCCTTTCAGGGTCAGTGTAGTGCATTCAGTAGATCCTTTGCAGCACTAAAACTTGAGGTTGCCATTATGCATCATGTAGCAGGAGGCAACAGGGCTGTTTCCCTTTTCAACATATCACTGACAAATGAGTTTTGCCTTTGACATATTTTCCGTTGCAGAAAATTAAACCCACCTCTGGCATTATATTAATGAAATGTGGTCCAAAGCAGAGGGAATGACTTGGAATTGAGACAATAGTTTGATTCTCATCTCCAAGAAGAACACCAGTCAGCTGATAGCAGTGCTGTAGCTGAGCCCCTCATTCCTGCTCTCCAGACTGCTCTGGCACTGACAGCTGTCTCTGCTGAGCTCTGTGCAGGACTTAGCTCCTAATTTATTTTAGGTAAACTGGAAGCTCACAGAGTGCAGAGGAATACTACTGTATTATCACAAAAGAGGTCATGGACTTCCCAAATGCTGCAAACAGCCAGATGGGAAAAAGTCAAGCACGTTTCTGGTGCACCAGATGGTTTCTTCTTCTGTTCTATAGTCAATAACCATTTTTATTATTAGCTGACGTTAACCATTACATTTTTAATGCTACCAAAACTAAAATGCAATTGACTGGTCAAAAACATAGAGGATACCCCATATACTCCTTATATTTGAGATGTGTCAGGTTTAAACTTAAAGACTGACTGACAAAAATTGACTTCCAAGTCACACCATTTGTGCTTAGCTGGGGAAGGACAAAGACAATGCAGTGTGACCCAGATAGTCCACAGCCCCTGTGGAAAAGGTACATGGGTACTAAACCCATTTTTACTTACAGATGATTCAAATTGTTTACAGAGGTAAATTATTCATGGTCTTTACACTGAACAGATCGTTCAAATTAACAGTTTCTAGCAGGTATCAAATTTAATAATGACTTCTTACCACATGTAGTTTTGACTTACTGCCTGATCTAATATGCTAGTGCTATATTGATTTCAGTTTGGTTCGTGAGTTGTTACATGGCTTCCTGAGACATTTTACGAAATTTGACAGCTGCTTCCAAAATTAAATTTCTGATCCAGTACACACCATCGCTTTCCTAGGGGTGAAACTATGAGGTGGGGGAGGCAGAGACTAAGACAGCAGATTTACTGTCTTTGCAAAATAAGTTAGAACTCCCCTTTAAAGAAGATCGTGGTGAGAACACGAGAGTGTGTCTGTTTAATAATGTCAGGGGGTTGTCTGTGTTTGCCATGGGGTACTATGGGCTCGGTCACAGTTTTGGAGGGGGTGCTGAACCGGAAGGACTACGGTACACTGGGAGAGATCAGACACTGGAGATATCAAACAGTGGTAGAGTCAGTCAGAGCTCTGGAGGAGTTGGTGTGTGCTGACTGTACTGCAAAGCAGGTAACGTGTTGCCAGCACCTGCTGGGATCCTGCTGCATTGGCTGTACATTTGGGGAGAGGCAGGCAGAGAAGCCTGGACTCAGCAGAGAGATCTCTCCTAGTGTATCACCCAGCCATCCTCAGCAGTGACCTTAATACTTCTGTGGTACGTGGCTTGGCCAACTAAACCTAAGCAGGGCCACACCGTGATGAAGAAGTGTCAGGAGAGCCTTTTGACAAGTACAGCATCTATGCTGAGGTGTTCATGACAGTTCAAGATCTGTTCTTACACTGTCAAATTTAATTTTCTTGTTCAGGAAAAATTAGTTTCTGGGCTAGGATCACTGGCATAAAGAGGAAGATTCCATTGAGAGCTGTAAAAAAAAGAAGTTGGGGTTCATCTTAACAATTCCTTTACATTATTCTTTTTGGGGGGAGGGTGGTTGTGGTGGTAACTTGACAGATAAATAGGGGAAGATTGCAATAAGGTTCAAGCTGAGAAACTATACACTTTTTCTGTACCTAAATTGACATGTAAGGGAATTAAAGGGAATTCTGGAAAATCTAGAAAGAGATGCTCACCAAAAATATATTAGTTCCTCTCAAAATCCTTGGTAAAAAGCACCTGGGGCTCTTGGTAGCCAGTGAAATGAACATGGTTCAGCAGTGTGCCCTGGTAGCAAGGATGGTCAGCAATATCATGATCTGTGTCAACAGGAGTGCAGCCTGTAGGTAAGATCAGCAGGGGGCTGGACCACATCGTCAGGGGCTGGACCAGATGTTCTGAACTGAGGAGGGAACTGAACTAGTTCAGCCCAGAGAAGAGAAGGCTTTGGGAGGACCCAACAGCAGCCTTCCCATACCCAGAGCAGGTTATCAGGAGGATGGATCCAGCTCTTCAGTAGTGCATTGTGGAAGGATGAGAGACAACAGACGTAAGTTGGAACAAAAGAAGTAGTTCAGACTAAATACAAGGATTTTCTGAGAACAGTGGAGCAGGCTGCACAGAGAGGTGGTGCAGTTTCTGTTCCTGGAGGTTTTCAAGCCCAAACTGAGCAGCCCTGTCTGTCCTCAGAGCTGACCCTTCTTTGGACTGGAGTTGCCTTCCCACCTGAATGAGCCTATCATCCATGGGATCCTGTGATCCTATGAAAACTTCTGTGGAACTGCACCTATCGTTTGCTTTTCCTAAGCCACACATGCGATATTGAAAAAAAATACGGTGTTCTTTTCTGACAGCCTGCTGTGTAGCACCTTCACTGTACTATAGTAGAGAATATGTGTCTAGTAATATAAAGGGATGTCAGTGAACATAATTCTAAGGCTACTGAAGATGCCAAGAGATGAGAAAGCTTCAGAAAATAAGACCAGGCACTTTGATCTTTTTCAAAATCAAAAACCTGAATAGAGCTCTTTTTCAGGGGATGTACAAAACATTTCTTTTTCTGGCCTCTGAATAGAACTGGAACCTGCACCGAAATGCCCCAGATTCTCTTTTCTTTGAGACAGCTGTCATTGTTATTTGCTGTGACAGTCATTCATAGTTCACATTCGTTTCTCCCCTCTAAGCAAGTGTTGTCCCCTGCAGAGGACAGCACCTCCCAAAGCCCCATGTCCCATGCTTCCCTTAATGTTATGACCCCTGAAAGTCTCTGTTGCACTTTCTGAGCCAGCAGGAGCAGCTGACTCTGTCGTGCAGGAGCTTTGCAGAATCCTGCAGCTCCAGCACATGAACTAAAGTAAGTTCTCATCCCCTTCCCACAACAGGCCCCCCGCTTGTGCTGATTCTGACATAACCCAGTGTTGCATTCATGATATATTATTAAAGAATGTGTACTTGGAGGAGCTGAACTGGCTTGTGCCTGACTGCCTTTCCAAATGGCACCAATGAAGATGTGGAGAAACAGGCATCAGTACAAGCTCTCCAGGGCTTGGAGACCCCAGGAATGAACCTGGGTGACTATGCGTTACTTCCTCTTCTTGCTTTAGTCACTGTCCAAGCTAACTTATGTGTTTTTACATTTATATGCAGTTACAGTTTAAGATCAGAGGAGGAGAACCTGTCTCCACTGACTTGTATGTATGTGGCAAACACCTGTTGTGATTCAGATTTAATTAAATGCAAAAACTTCATTGAGCCAGATGGACTTATTTTTTATTATTTCTATTGCTATAGTAACTGGGAGTTTTTTAAAACCTCTATAGATTAAGGGTGTCATCCATGATAGGAGACACGAGTTAATCTGCAGAAGTGCTGCACCTTTCTGGGCAGTATAGCAAGGAGGTTACACTGCGTGCTCCTGAGCGAGGAAAGGTTTCCCATCATTCTGTATGAGGATTGAAACATCTGCTGGAAGTTTTCTGCAGGCTTACTGCCTGCAGTAAAGGGAAGGCTACAATTATTATTATGGTATTGCAGAGATGTCTGTTGCTCTTTTGAAGCTGTAGCACATCAGTGTGGTTATTAGCGTGGTTTTGTACCATTGCAGTCTTATGGAGAGAGTTAGTATCACCATTCAGTGAGTCATAAACATCAGGCAGCTAAGGAAACTTCTCAGGATTGTGTTATCAAAGCAGGAAAATCTTACTATTGGTTACAAGAAAGCTTGTTAAAAGTTTGGTATGTTAACACCTAAGTTTGCAGGAATGTGACTGCCAGTTTTTGTATACCTCATAGCAAGACAATAAATTAAAAATAAAAATATAATAATTAAAAAAAAAAAGCCTTTCATGGGGGGTGCAGTTCCTCCTGTATTGATTCTAAGCCTGTTGCTATCAGAGATTTCTTGTTGTCTTCTGTGGAGGGAATTTATGGATTTCTGGGGATTGATTGATTCCTTAGAAATAACCAGTCGAGAGCCTTCCTCTTTCAGAATATAGTAGCCCCACCGCTGTGTTGGTTGACCTTCTTCTGACATGAGTGTCTTAAATTTCTGATGAAAAAGTCTTAGTTCCTCATAGACGTGCCCACAAAAACTGAACCGATCCATGAGTATTAGCAATTATTATATTAGTATTTCTGTCATATCTACGAGCCTTAGCCATCAAGGATATGCTCAGCATGCCAGGCACTGTAACAATGAAGGGCAAAGGCTGCACCTGCCCTCAAGAACTTGCGTCATTCCAGAAAGACAGAGGCAGAAGAGCCACATAAATGGAAACACAGGTAACATGCTCTGGGGATGCCAGAAACTGTAGTCTGACATAACATTTCCCCTTTAAAGATATGCAATTTGCAGTGTGCAGAATTAAGCATGATGAAAAATTTGATCAATCTTAGCTGACAGATTAGCTTTAAGCTACCACTGGCCATAGCTGCCATGTGAATGATGTGCACAGATGTCACCCACATCCATGCCTGTCTATCTTCGAGCAGGTGGGCTGAAGCAAAACCAAGGGAGAATGGGGAAATTTCCATCCAAGATTTCCCTGAGTTTAATTAACTTGTTCAAGAAGATACCCTTCTCCTGAAATAACCGAAGTAGACCATTATTATTTAATGGCCCGATGACAAGTTCAGGCACTTTTATTATTAATATAGTTGCAAAATCTCGCTTGTCCCCACCTGGCTTCATTGAGATGTGTTTTGCGGAGTTAGATTTTATTCATTGCTTCTTTCACATATGAAAAGTCCAAGAAGCTGTGAGCGGCAGAATGTGTTGCCTGGTGTGGAGCCTCCAATGCCTATGCAGAACAAGATCAGTGCTCACTCAGCCAGGCCACTACTTGCTGGAACAAGGGGAAGCTTATTTTAGTGTGGATTTAGTTCTCACAGTCCTACTCTGCTATTAACTGTCAATAAATTAAATGTATCTTCCCCAAGCCAAGTCTGTTTTGCCTGGAACAGTGCTTGGTGAGTGATCGCCCCATGCTCATCTCAACCCAGAAGCATTCCATTGCCTTTTCTCCCCCTCTCCTGCTGAGGAGGGGAATGAGAGAGTGGTTGGGTGGGCACCCAGCAACCAGCCAGAGTAAACCCACTATGACTTTTTTTAATCTCCTTTCCCTAAAATCTGTTTTCATGGGAGTTTCCATCCTCTCCATCCTTTGGCATATGCATTTTTTTAATCACCCATGTTTTAGTTTCTTAATTGCTTAACAAGTATTTCCTTTACAAACCAGATTATGCAGGTGCAAGGAATGCCAAGATGAAGAACAAGAACTGGACGGCACACTGAAGCAGTAGATTAAATGAGTTTGTCAGCTGTGTATATTATTAAAAGCATAATGGGAGTTATGTAGGAGAATTTATTTCAGTTAACAGCAAAGATGTTATAGCTTTCCCTCCATTTCTGCTCCCTCCACAATTTATTCTCTTAGTTAAACATCAAAGACTCTCTTGGATCATAAATTCTGATTTGTTCTGTAATGCATATCACGGCTTATATTTCTCAGTCCAATTTAAAACATGTTGTGAGGAATATTACACAGATTATAGATGTCATTATCAGGAAGACACCCTGCATTCTTCTCCTTGTCACTGCATTGTGTCTGTGCAGGAGACGTCAATACGTTTCCTTTTGAGGGCAGGTTTTCTGCGCTTGTCTCAGTCTCCAGAGCCATTCAGGTAGGACACAAATGTTAGGTACTGCAGCAGAAGGCCAGCTGGCTGAAGTATTTCTTCAACTAGAACGTTGTAGACAAGCTATTTCTCTAGTTAGGTCAGTCGGACTTGCTCCACTGCTCTTGATTTCTGGGTCTATGCAAAGGTTTGCTGATAGGGAATGTTTTTTTCACATGCAGCGATTTACTGCTGTGGGTTGCTGAGCACCAGGAAGAGTGACTGCACAGGCCTACCTCCATCCATGCTGAACAACCCTGACACTCCCCCGTCCAGAGGACAGTACAGAATAAGAATGAAGGGAAACATGTCCTTGATCTGCTGGTACAATAAAGGGCACTTCCGTTTTCTGACTAACGCCTATTCACCGGTTCAACAAGGTAAGCAATATTGCTACTGCTCATCTGGGAAGTGCACGTGCTTTAAGTGACAAGGCAAGATGAGTCACGGAGTTTGATAATAAGGCTGAACAAAGAGCTTGATCACAATATCCTAGATTAACAGTTGCACTGGTGATGCCTTCCCTTTTGTGTCTTCTTACAGCTACTGTTGTTTCCCATACGAAGGTTAAAAGCCTATTGCTAATGCAGCCTCCTTTGCCTGAGCTGGTAGAGGCTGCATCCTTTTAGGTATAAAGACGATATCTCTGCTGATAGTCGGAGGAGGGAAGAAGGGTGTTATTTTTGTATAACACACTAGCCACATTTGCAAAGTATCTTGTAGGATTGTTGCTACAGAAAAATTAATAATGTCATGATGTACTTAGAACTCCGAGCAGATCCTACAATTAATTTATCTTATCCAGTAAAAAACCTAGTCACAAACAAATGTCTTTTTGCCAGAAGTAAATATGATTAAGGCTTCCTGTTATATGTTAAATTGATTTTAGCAGTTGATGAAAAGAAACCAAAACAGATAACTTGGATAGTTCAAATGATTGCAAAGACCTTCCTAATGCCTGATATCTTTCCCTTTACAAAAATGCACAAATGTTTTTAAGAAGGTTTGGAAACTTCTGTAAGATGTAATATGATGACTGAACTCTTTGAAATTCAACTTCAGTGAAAATGTTGCTTCAGTTTCTCCTAATTCTTGTTATTCAGAACTATGCTGAGACACACAAGAATACCCTAAATCTTTGAATATAAAGCCACCAATTCACAGACATCACAAACGTTCATGTACTGAGCCCCGAGTGACTCTCACATATGCATATAGACTGCAGAAGCTAAATTAAAGGCATGAATTACTGTACAATAAGCTGGGAAGCTGACAACATCCCTGCTCCTGTGTGCTGCTCATAACCCAGGTGAACCCTTGACAGGTGAAAGCATACAAGTACAGTGCACGTTGTGCACTGTGGTGAAGAACCGAGTTTGAACCTTGGCTCACCCATCCATGTCCTTGCATTTCCAACGCCTTGCTACAAGGCTTGTTACCTTAGCAAAGCAGGATTGATCCTGAGGGTTTCTGCTGGACTCCTCGTCTCCCTTTGTACTGCACATTGAGGGCTTAGTGACATGGACGGGCTGGTGGCTGAATGCTAATGCTGAAAACAAGCATACGAAGGAAAAATGAAGCTGCAGTGCTGCTGCTGAAGCCAGTCGCTGGAGCAGTGCCCATCCATGTGAGTAGTCACAGTCAGGGTTTGTGCTGCTTCTTGTGTGCACTTTGCCAAGTGCTCTAGATGGACGAGATATCACTAAATGTCACCTGGTTGATATGTGCTAGTCTGGAGCCTGCGGTTATAATTTATAAATGCTACCAAAAAGAGAGTTAGAAACTATTTTGTTTGTGAGCATCAGTGTTAACTGCCCCTTTCAAAGAGACTCTGAGCTAGCTGTGGCCTTCCCAGGCAGCACAGAGCCATGTGAAAGGTTGTGCCAGTGAACGACCTTGGGCAGGTTTTAGGATGGACAGGATTGTAGGTTGCATATGTGAGGAGGTTTAATGTCCACTGATTAGGACCTGTGCCTGTGGTGGGCAAGACCTGCACAATACCTTGCTCACCAAATGCTTGCGGGGACAGCCGAGATAGTTCAGGGTGAATCAGAGCAGAAAACTGAGACTGGCTTTTCAGAGCCATGCCAGGGGGAAGAGAGTCTCGAGTGAAGATCTGAGAACAGATGGAGGCTCAGCAGGAAGATAGGAGACCAGATTGTCTGCCTCTAATTTGGCATCTCTGAAGTCAGTGCAGCAGTGCTGGTTTAAACCAACTTGAAGCTTGATCACCGAAGTCTCCTCAAAGTGATGTAAACAAGGAGAAGGAAGAGGAAGAAGAAGAACTTGTGCTCCCTGAAGCAAGCCTGTCACACAGGCCTGCTGGGCAGTTGTGTTACATGGGAGAGGAGGTAGGGAAAAATGGTAATAAAACCCGTACAGGGCAGTCAGTCAGAGACTGGAGCCAGTGGGATCGCTTGACAATAAATCCTATGTTTCCACGTTGAGCATAGACGTTGATGGGGGTGGATGAGGCCATGAAAAGGAAACCTAAAAACACAGAAGATGAGATGTTCAAAGCAAGACCTAGGATAGATGTAGCTAATAGTGAACTATTTGTTACAATCAAAAGGAAAGTAGAGAAGAAGGTAAATCTTGAAAGTACTTAGAGTGCAAATCCCACCCAAGCCAGAGGCACTGGGAGGGCAGTACACTTGTCAAAGGTGATCTATGAATACTGTTCTTAGACGCAGCACATTATTTATTATGGGTGTTTTGAACCAGCGTGTCATAATACATCACCTCAGATGCTAAAGGATGAGCCTTATTTCTTTGGTCTTGCAAAAAAGTCCTGCTTACTCTGCTAACAAGTATGAATTTTCTGCCTAGCACAAAGTTCAGCAGGGTTTTTAATTTCCCTTAAGCTTTATCTTGAGCTGAATTTTTCTCTTTTGCCTGTTCTGCAGAAGTACTGAGAAGTCAAAAGAGCTTGAGACCCCCAGGGAGTAAAAAATTGCCCTTAATCTAAAGCAGGTGATGTGCTGGTCCAAACCTCCCCATCTGTGGGACACAGCTGCATTTTGTTTTTCCAGTCAAGGTCTGGAGCCTGCTTTCCCAGCAGCTCCAGGACAATGTTCTAGAAATAACTAAAACCTTCTCTATTTTTTTGTACAAAGCAGAATGGAGCAGGCAGCAACCTCACTTGCTGCACAGCAGGATGGCCAGGAACCTGGGGAATCCCGGGCTTTCTGACCTGCAGGGGGGAGCCTCAGGGTCCCTGGTGCTCGGGCAGCAGGGTCCTGGTTGCCATGTAGGGTTCCCAGCTCACTGCACACCCTGGAAATGCCATGGCTTCGGCAGCATGCAGAGCTGGAAGCAGCAGCTCCTTTGCAAGTTGTTAAGGGGCTGGGCAAAAACTTGTTGAACCCAAGATCTTTTGGAGAGGCAGCTTATTTCTGAGAAGAGCTTTCAGAGATGCTCTTCACCAGCCAGCTCTGCTTAGATGCTAAATGGACAATAGCTAAGGACAGAAAATGAAGTCTGGGCCCCATATGCAGAAAGCAAGGACCACATAGCTGCAAGTGGCATGTTAGCATCTCACCCGTGACTTGGAGTGGCAGGAGGTGGAAATAGGGTTTAACACTTAGGGTATGGGCTAGACAGGACGCTAAAGAGAGGCAAGGGAAGCATGGAGAGGCAGCTGGAGAGAAGACAGTGGTAATGATGAGAAAACTGGGAGTAAAGAAGTAGGATCAGGAACCAGCTGCTAATAACATCCTACTGACACAGCCAGTATCAAAAGCTGCAGTTTCCCTACGGAGTTCTCATTGGCTTCTTCTTGCTGCCTGTACCTTTTCTGCCCACCCTGCCTTGAAGACCATGCAGGTGGAAGAAAAAAGATAGGAGACACTGTGGAGGCATTGCAATTGTATGGAACTATTGTCTGAGCAAGCCCCAGTGCGATTCTTAGCCCTGGAGGAGCTGGAAGTGTGAGACTGGCTCAGAACTGGAAAGTCTGTGGAAAGCAGCTTAACATTAAAAAGTATGTTTGAGGACAGGGAAGCTTATGATTTTAACCTTAAATTTCCGTGCGTCCTTTGTGGGAATAAATTCACAGGGTTATGTCCAAGCATGGTGAGAGTGAGGATGGGGCCAGTGGGGCTCTGAGGGGAAAACCATGAACATTAGACCTCGTATGAACCTGCCTGGCTGCAGTTCTGATAAAGAACTGTAGCAAATTTAATTCCTGAAAAAAAGCCGTATAGCACTTGGAACACACAGTGCCCACTCTGTTATATTATGTTATGAAATCTTAGCGCTCGCCAAAGGGGAAGTAAGTGCTGATATTCCTGAGCCTTCATTTTAAAAAAACAGGATTCTAGCTCCAAAAATTATGGATTGGGATAAACTTAAGTATTTAAGGAAACAAACGCATATGCCTTTGTCTTTCTGCTTATTTCATTTAGGTTGACATTTCCCAAGCTTTGCTTGACAAGCGTACTGGCTAAAAACTTTCCAATAGAGCCCCCGGGTCTTAGCTAATCTCAAGAACCCAGGTACCGAGTTTTCACAGGGTGAAAAAACACCAAACCAGAAGCTGATGCCAGCAGCCTGCACCAGAGAAAGCAGCATGCAGGCAAAGGCAGGCTGGGGCTGCAGAGCAGGCGGTGTGTTCCCCTGGAGGGCTGCCAGGGACGGAGCTCAGCGGTGCTGGGGGAGGACCAGGAGGGGAAATAACTCATCGGAGGTGCCGGTGAGTCAGCTTGCTTGGGGCTGCTCGCCACAGAGACCTGCAGCTAAAAACAACCCAGCTCCAGCAGTCGCCTCCCTGGAGGGACGGCCCTATGGCTACAGAACAAACGCAGGAAAGGCTATAAAAATAATGTGCATATAAAGATATTTATGGTCTCAATACAGAGGAATGTTACACAGAACGTAATAAAAAGTGAGAGGGAGTGTGTGATGCCCACATAGCTGCCATCACAATGCATTTTTAAGGATCATGAATGCAAAGCAAATTGCAAAAGGAAATATAAATTCTCAAAGGGAAAAGAGAGGGAGAAAGAGAGAAAGGGGAGGAGAGGAAGAACATTTACACCCTGTTTGGGAGTTAAGAGTTGAAAGAATTGTTGTACAATTCAGAGGCGGCATCGTTTCGGACGCCTGAAAAATCAGACTTTAAAAACGTGAAATAAATTTCTGCATGGCTCAGATGTAACATGACATTTAGAATGTGTCGTAAGTCTTGCTTCAAAATAGAGCCTGCCAGCCCGGACAGCACAGGGGGCTTGACGGAGATAATGGATGGAACGAGACGTCCAGCTGAAGGAATGAAATGGTGAAGACTGCAATCAAAACGTGAGGAGCATTTTAGGGGTGATTGTAAAAGAGTTTGCAGAATCAAAGCAATGGGAGTTTGAAGGCTGGAGAAATGAGAAAGCCCAGACTCATATCTGTGCTGAAACAGTGCTGAGAAAGGATGCAACCAAGCCTGTGCTTCACTAGACTTGGAGAAAAATACTGTTGTGCCTGGGAGAAAGCAGGGATCCTTACTAGACAATAAGCTACAGGCATGGAGCAAGAGACGGTCCCTTGACAGCTGGCCATCAAACCCTGAAGGAACGTGAAGTCAAAAATCAGGGAATGGACTCCTCAGTAAAGTACTACAAGTTTATTTTGTTCATCCTTCCCTTCTACAAGCAGGTGAAAGCATCTCTGACTGAATAATGATCCCTCTTCTTCCCTTTTCCCTTGTTCAATATACTACAAATGGAAAAAAAATCAAATGATCATCTCTGTTACAGATAACAGAGGAACCACTTCCCAGTTTGGAGACAGAAACTAGCAATAAGGTTTATTTTGTAATAAATTATGTATCTTCTAATTGCTAAACCTATCAGGTGTATTTAAATCTGTTATGTTTCTAATTGATGCAGGAGTTATAATTAAGAGAAAAAGTGGAGAAATTCCATGCCCTTTGGCTGTTGAAGCATTTGCTGCTCACCTTAGCTATATCTGCAAATACGACGACAAATACAGCAAGTAAGTGAGAATAAGGATGCGTGTGTGTGTGGATGTATTTCTTTCATTCCTTCCCCATGGCTGGACTGCTTGAGCTCTCCATGTTGAGCTGCAGCTGAGAGCCCAGTCCTGCTTTCACTTCATTCATCTCTGACAAAACTCCTGTTCTAGTCAGAGATCAGAAGCCGGCTCTACACAATGGTGATAGCTGCATTGCCAGCCGTGTTGTAGGGAATCTCTGCAGGAGTGAGGAGATGAATGAGTATGTCATTGAACACAATGATTTTTTTACTCCCCTAACTTTCAGCTATTTGAATAATCTCAAAAAAACATGCTAGTGTTGCTTTGGCCCTATCTACCTATCCACCAGTTTAAAAAAATAAAATAAAATTAAGATGTTATGTTCTTACCATCTTGAAAACAACCTGTAAGAAGAGTTGGGAAGATGAGCCAACAGGTTGGTGATGTTTTTGGCCACATCAAAGTCAAGGCTAACTTGAGAATTCAGCAAAACTCTACAAATCTCTCAGACTGCCTAGCTCCCCACCCTTATCATCAACTGGTGTTTAGGTGATTATCTGCCCTGGTGATATTTGTGTCACCTTGAGCCAGAAGAAAATGCTACTCAGTTTTGGATGTAAACCTGATCTAGGTAAACTGGGAGAACGTAGGCCTTTTGTGGGAATTTAGATTTTTTGGCTCCGGGATTCCAGATGGGGTCCTCTTGGCTAGCTTTTGATGTAATGGAGAGAAACAGAAACAAGAATAGCAGTGGTGAAGCTTGGCAGTGAGGTGTAGAAGATTTCAAGAGCTAAAAACCGGGGAAAGAGAAAAAGTAGCAGGGATTTTCCAAGTCAGATCTGAGCAAAGCAGCAAGAGTTGAGCATAAGATATGAAAGAGGAGGAGGCGGTTGTTAGAGACCAATGTTGGGATCTGATCTGAGGAAAGCAGTACAAAAAAGAGATGAGGTAGTAGATTTAAATGGTTGCTAAAAAAATGAAAAGTAGGGAAGTGGGAAATCTTATGACTGAAGAGAATATTCTGGTAGTCCTGGAATTAGTCAGAACCTAAATATAAGGTTGTCAGTCCTTCCTAGTCCTCCTGCCTTATGGAGAGGAGATGCTCCACATACCAGCACTGTATGCTCTGGCTCTACCCCCACGTCCTCCCACGTGCTGTTGACAACAGCAGAAATCATTCTTCACTTACGATTGAGATAAATGAGAAGAGAGGCATGAGCAGTCTTCCCTGAACTGTAACATAATAGGCCTGAGTTTGGGAGGGGGGAATTTTAAGCTACAATCTGAAGGGATTCAGACCCACAGCTTCCATTACTTGGATGTTTGTCACAGGCAAGCTCTAGGAGTCTTCATCATTACTCTTGTTTATGTGCAGTGATACAGAGGGGAGGGTTGCTGAGGTTTGGCTCTTAGAGCAAGGACACTACTAGAAATTTACAAAACCAAAGAGACAGGCAACTAACTGTAAATGATTGTCAAATGCATTGTACAAAATTCTTTAATACTTGCACTTGGCAGTAAGCTGTGGTCCTGCTTCTCCTTTGGGACTGCAGGAATCTTTTTCCAGGGTTATTTCTTGCCTCCCAGATGGAAGTGATGGCTGAATACCACTTTTTTTTTTTTCTTTTTCTTTTTTTTTTTTCTTTCCCTCTTGGCTTTCTAGGTATTTCATTTCTCACAAACCAAACAAGACCTGGCAACAAGTATTCTGGTTTGCCATCAGCATCGCTATAAACAATGCCTACATCCTCTACAAAATGTCAGAGGCCTACCACGTGACAAGGTATAGCCGTGCACAGTTTGGTGAAAGACTTGTAAAGGAGCTCCTGGGCTTGGAAGACACCTCACCCTCGCATTGATGCAATGTTCTTGGTGGCATAGGCAGGGGGTGGAAGGTAAGCAGAAGAAAATACCACACCTGGAACAGCAAAGCAAGGAACTTCTGACACCACCAGTGCTGTCCTTATCCAAAAATGCCAAGTGATGCCACTAGAGAGGTGGAAACTTTGTTCCTAGTAGCAGCTGGATGTAAACATGTTCTACAGAAAGTGCCACAAGAAAAGCTGACAAAAAATTGCATAAGTGAATGCCCCGTGGGTATCTGTACACCAGAAACGGACTTATATTAGTCATCTCTCAATACTATTTGTTGAACAGGGTCATCTTGTGAAGTCCCTCTTGGGCTAAGAGCTTGTCATAAGCCAAGATAGCTCAGCAGTCCCGGGCAGGCATTGCAAAAAACTTTATACACCTTACTTGGAGTTACTCAATTCTGGGACAAGGAATGTAAGTCTGCACCATGGGCTGTGGTTGAGAGTGCCTACCACCTTGTAGGGAATCAGTGCTGTCCTCACAGTGTGCTAAAAGAAGCAGTTCAGAGACACGAACACTTAAGCAAGTATATTGACAAACAAAACCTTTGAGGCAGGCAGCCAGGAACTGAGAACTGGTTAAAACTTTTTCTTTCCTTTTTTTTTTTTTTTTTTTAAAAAAAAAAAAAAAAAAAAAAGCATAAGGCAATTTGATCCCACTTAGAACACAGCAAGATCAGAAGAAACGAAATACATTAGTGAATTTAAAATGGAAAAACATGACATTGATTTTTTTTTTTTTAAAAAACAGGATGAAATGAAACATTTTATACACAGCCAGAGAGTGAAATAATACTGCCTCACATCGTAACTGCCACGGTCAGTATACAGATCAAAAATGAGAGTATAACAATTATATTTTTTTTTTTTATTTCAACCGTGTCTTACGTGTTGCTTAAAAGTCTAACATAATGGGCTCAAGTTTTTTAGGAAAAACAATTTGTTTCTTTTCCTTTTGTAAGTCCATTTTAGAACTTCATTTGGCACACAGTTTGCAGGAAAAAGAATAATTCACTAATAGCAGTGTGTTTTGCATCATCACTGCGGGATGTTCTGTAAGCATTCTTCTTACTAGAATGCCAGGCTTGCCACAATAGTTGTAATTAAGCAGATTACATGTTTAGCAAAATAACATAGCATTGTGTTTTGCAAAAAAAGAAAGAAGTCCGATTGCAACCAGATGTTAAACCTAACTGAAACAGAGCACGCTCAAAGGGTTCACCTGTTCTGAGTAGCACTGTAGAGGATGAGCATCATCGTGAGCTGGTGCCTGTGGCTGAACCACTGTGGTTTGGTGTTGCTGGAGTCTGAAGGACACTGAAGCCTTGGAAACCAATGTAGAGAGAGAGGGGAGTGTGACCGAAACAGGAGAGAATTGATATGGAGGTGAAACGCTGCCCTCTACATGTTATTGCTTTCAGTCTACAACTCAATCAACAAAAAACCCCTCTGTATTCTAAAGGTTAGCAGTGATGGAAACAGAATGGCATTAACTTACAGGGCACAACCATGTTGCTTTAAGGACCAGGTGGTTTTAGGTCCCTGAGCCTGGCATTTTCTGGAAGGTGTTACCAAAGAATGACTTGGGCTGATTTACGAGGAATGGAGCAATTGGTTTATTTCTTTATCAGTCTGTAACTCCCCAGGTTATATGTTTCTGTCTGGAGAGAGACGACAGAGTACCCTCTGAACTCTACAAATTTCACTGTTATGGTTATCAGAGATGCCAAGGCGCTGTGCAAATGCAAAGCCTGTAAATCATCACAGAAGAGTTCAGCGGGGGCTTTTAAATTACTGAGAAGCCCAAAGAGCATTCTTGCACTGACAGATTTCTATTTCCATCAAGGTCTTATTTTTTGGAGTAGACTTAGGCAGATCTCACCTGGTTGCAGGGAAAGCAAGGGGACAGCCAGGTCCATGGTGGTTCTGCTTGCAGTACAGCCTGGCGACTGCCCTGCGCAACCTGCCCTGCCTGCCAGCCACACAGCGAGCAGCAGAGCGGTGCCAGCAGGTTCCCTTAGCTCCCCCTTCACCTCTCAGTCCACAAGGCCTCCACCCAGGAGACAAGCTGGGGGAAGGACACAACCTTGTGCGCTGCAGGAAGGAGAGGGTTTGTACTGCTCTAGTCCTCAGCAGTGCCGGGCTACATAGGAGACCAAGGAGGAGTTCAGATCTTGTCCTGGCAGGGAACTGAGGCCACCCCTCTCAGACTGAACGTGTGGCATGGTTGCTTCTTGTCAGGCTTCTAAATACTCAAACGTGGAAGAGAGGCTAGCAGGAGGCAATAAAAACAAAAGTTCAGCAAACATCCAAGTTTCCATTTCTCAGGAAACTCCACAGAGGTACCTGAAGACAAATGGTGTTCTTACTGTTAGCTCAGCCAATGCCAGACTTCATTACAACAGGAAGAGTAGCTACAACTTCATTAAGCCCCGCAAATTTATTGAGCGGTCAGAGTTAGGGCAGTAAGGAAAGGTTTGGCAAGAGCTCTGCTGGTCAGACAACTGGGATGAACAGCAGCTGCTGGGAGCCCAGCTTCCTTGCATTGAACCCCCACAAAGCCAGAGCATTTGCAAGATGCAGGTGCCCCCAGCAGAGATGGAGAGGCCTGCATGACCTCCTAGGAGCCACTTCGTGCCTCCAAGGAGTAAGCACAGCACTCTCCAGCTGTGTCGTGGCCCCTCAAGCTAGATCTGGCATCCTTTGCAAGTTGTGATGTTACTGGGTATGTACAAAGGCCTGGATTTACACCTTCCTGTTCAGAAAATGCCTTTTCAGTTTCAGGTGTCAGTAGGTCCACGGCCTTGGAATGTTTAATTTTTCCACTAACTTGTGTTTTTAATTGTGTGGATTACTTGAGCTAAAATGACGAGGTCCTAGCTTTTTGCCTCAGGGACTGGGTCCTGAGTAGTTTTCCCTAGAATTGGAGTTGATGGGGGATTACACAGCGGCTGACTATTACAGGGAAGATGCTTTAGTCTCCTTTGTAAAGGAGAAACGTTAAGACAAAATTATAGCTTTGCAATGAATTTCATTTTCTTAGCCTTAACCATCCCTCATCGTTTTGAACTGGTGCCCTAAACATGCACAAACATTCCATAAATAAGCAAAAATATTTATATATATTTATATGTACAAAATGCCTGAAACCCACCAAAGCATAGTCTATATCCACAGATAACTGTTCAGCTTTATCTTCTCCAGCTATTGACTGGGAGTGGATAAGGCTGAGGAAAGTTAAGATTTTTCCTTGTTGAAAAAGCGTCTTGCACTTTCTCTAAGTTACTCCAAACAAGGCAAAGTAATTAAGAAAGAAATTTCATCGTTTTAGAAAAGCAAAGGTTTATTAGCTGCAGCTCAGATCCTGTAGCATTTCCTTTCCTGCAAACTGGCTTACTCAGATTTGGTTCCCCACCTGCTTGCAACACTAAAGTTTCTCCCTAGTTAAAGGAAAAGAAGGAATTTAGTCTCAAAGTAGCACGAGGATGCTAGTTATAGTGTGTGCGTGTGTGTTAGTTGTGCAATGGTTTGTGATATGATGCCACTTTTTGGTTTGTTTTGTTTCATTTTTTGTATCCTTGAGACAATCTGGTAAGAGATCCTAAAGCTCAACAGTAGTTAAAAGACAATGGAAATGCCAAACAGGTCACAGAGGAACTCTTCTAAAATTTTCCAGGGGGAAAAATAAGAGTCTGAAGCTGAAATAGACATGGGATCGGGAAGGCTCGTGTCTGTCTTAATGAACTGAATTTTCCTTCATGTGTACTTCTGAAGACAGTTTATTGGTGGTATGCAAACTTTGTTTCAGAGAACTGAGACCATCAGTGAGACATACTGACCACCTTCTATGCACAGGACTTCTTTCAAGAAATGTCTGTCCTGCCACGAGCTGTTCTTGGAAAGCATTTCTTTTCCTAGTGTGTAATATAACACTCACAAGAGCTTAGAAGCCACTGTGAAATGGTTTCCACTGCTGATGTCTTAGCTGAAAAAAGCTTCAAGGGCTTGCAGAAACTCTGCCACTTTTTACTTCAGCCCATTTGTGCACTCGACACTAGGGCACAATTTAAGAACATCTTGTCTCTGTTTTCCATTTCTTTTCTCTAGCCCCGGCCCATCTTCATTTGCAAGGTAGTCTGAGTATGCCAATTTAAAGACGTCTCAATGTCCCTAGTGGGTACAACTTTGTTTTCTTCAGACAATTCCTAGCGAAAAATGAATTTAGCTCTTTTCAGACTGGCATTACGAACAGCAACTCAAAACAGCATTCCCATTCTTCACCTTCAGCTACACTTAGGTGTCTTTTTTTTCCTGAAGAAATCTTACTTTTCTTCTACCCTTTATTTAGTACTCTGTCTTGAGCTGATTGGTGTTGAAGGGGGCCTCCGATGGCTCATTCATACATGTCTTAGCATCCACTAGTCCTGTGGCTGATTGCAGTGATGAGTGGGGGTTTATGCTGCACTGGTAATTCTTCATGTCTGCCTCTTTCCATGCAAGGATTGGAAAGTGCTCTTGACAATATCAGTAATCATCAGATGTCATTATCCCTTCAGACAGGAGCTTCCACTTCCATAATCAGACACTGAGGCACAGCACAGGTGATGAAATTGTAAAGTGGAGTTTGCAGTTCCATGTTCTGCATTTTCAGTGACTTGGTTCTTGTTCAAAAGCACTTTTCCAAATTTGAAATGAAAGCACGACAGACATCATCCTGCTCTTCAGCAGGGGCTGTAGGACTTTGTCAGCACAGGTTCTTTGCTCCACATAGGCCAGCATGAATCAAAACCAAGATGTCCTGAAGGTAAGAGAGAACCAAATAAAACAGCAGCCCAACCTGCCTGGAGGAGCTAGAGGAGATACCCAGTGAATCTGAAGCTGTGCTATACTCCAATCATTAATGTGAAATCCAGACAAATAATTACTCAGACTATGTGAAGTCTTCCATCCATCTCTGTAGTGGAGCTTGCCATGGCACTTCCTCGTTGCTGTGACTGATGTGAAATTAGTTATTTGTAAAACAAGAGCTCATCTCAATCTGGTTGAGAAAAACGTGCAAGCAGCAAAGGAATGTTAGCAGTGATGTGAAATGTGAGGAACTCCAAGTTCAATACATTTGTGTACTTGGCCTGTCATTAACTAGAGTACTTTGCACGGACAGATCATGTCATCATCTGCTCAAATGCAAGCCTACCACCAGTGCTACTTGGTATATATTCCTTCTTGTAAAGGCTCTTCCCAAACCTACCTTTCTTTCTACAAGCATTGTGAACTCAAACTGGAAAAACCCCTGTACAAGCATCTCAGTGCTGGGGGAACAGCTGAAAATATCTGCTTTTGTACAAAAAGGGTCTCTTCTCTCCTCTTGAGAGCCTTTTCTTTCTCTTCAGAAATATATCCCTGAAGAAATTCCCTGTCCTACGCTTTGCTTCCCTCGTTCCTTGCACTGGGAGCACGCTCAGCCAAATCATCCCGCTCGTTCTTGGTCAGTCTGGAAGAGGGAAGAGGTGACAACCCAGAGCTGGCCTTTCCGTTTGCTTTTATAGTATTACTTTGCTGATCCTTCCTGCTATCTGGCACATCGCCGATGAAACAGGGTATTGTTTCTGAAGCCTATACTAATTGCAGTCACTGTGACGGTGTTGCCCGCTTTGCCCCGTTAATGCTGCCCCATCAGGTTGGTGGAGGCCCAAGGCAGATAGCAGCATCAGCCTGCCGCTGCTCCCACTGGAATGGCTGAAACATTCCTCAGCTCTGCATCGCTGTCAAAGAGAGGGGACTTGGATTTCGTCTGGGGAGTTGTGTTTTTGTTTCTTTTAAACCCTTCACACACTCACCACACTGATGGGTCTGGTGAGCAGCTGTTAGGTATCACAAAAAGGCCTTAAGTGGTTAAATCCCTTTGGTGTCACTCTTCCGAAGTAATAACTACTAGCATTAGATGTCAAGGTGGTCCACACAATGTCTAGTGCAAAAACCTTATCCATCAAAAAACATCACTCTGCAGAAGTGCTCATTTGATGTAAATGCAACAATCCCGGAGTGCTTCGGGGATCTGGATGAAGAACCTAGTGGGAAAGGACCATAACACCTTCTTATAGGGCTGTGACATTCAAGACCTGATCAAATAAGCAAATGGGGAGAGATGAGTGCAATCTGGGATCCAAGCTCCTTGGGCAAACAGATGTGAGGCAAAAAGAAAACAGCCTGCCTGATCTCACACCTGGTGAGGATGGGGACTCCGGAGGGAGCCAAATTAAGTTTTACTAGGGAAGGGAACATGCCAGGCCCATACAATTTGCTTCCAGCCCTGGCACATCTGTTCATTAAAATGAAGAAGCTAGCAAATGCTTCTACTCTTCAAGTACATACAGCATGCTCTGAATTTCAAACAGAGCACTTAACTTCACTAGCTACCAAAAAGCCTAGAAGCAGTAAAGCAAAGCCCCGTACACTAGGTTCATCTGTCCAGAACCCCGACCCACCTGGTGTCAAAGTAACTTTGTGGTCTTGTGCTCCAACTAACGTGTCAAGGTGTGTGCAAAATGTGAGTGCTGAACAATTCACAGCTCTCTATGAAACCAAGTTACTCATTTGATGGAAAGCATATTACAGGTCTCAGACTTACTTTTGCAACCTGGACTTTGCGTCTATTTATAAGCCAAATTGTTGCCTGGCATTTCAACAGAGAAATTTAAAATAACTTTACCCCATGATCTGGGGTGAGATTGGAGACAACAAAACTAAGATTTATGCCAGAGATCCATCCACTATATGTGAGGCTAATTGGACAGTCTGATAAATGAGGAGTTTAAGGGGGATCAGCATACTGTAAGGAACAGAAGTGGAGAGCTTGGGCATGCAGAGGGAGAGGAGCCCGATGAGCCCTTCCAACTTATCTTTCCAGCATGCACACTCCCCCTCCCCTGCTGCCTTTGAATGAAAAATAAAAGGCTGATGTTAACACAACCACTCCACAGAGCTGCTTTTGCTGCATAAGCCCTGCTTTAGCTCCATCACTGGCCTCACTCCACACCTTTGCACACGCTGCACATGTGCGGTGGCTGCAGACCAGGGAGTCAAAGCTCTGCTGCATGTCAGCACAGCGAAGGAGTGGGTCTCACGTGTCACAGGAGAGACAGGAACAATGGAAATTCTGGAAAAGGAATCTTCCCATCCATGTTTTGTTTTAGTTTGTCATGAAAAATGTGCAACTGACATTCCATCAAATGCAGTGACTGCACCAAACACGAAGATTGGCCTTAGCTGTCGGAGTGCTTGCAAATCGAATCCAATGGGCTGCGCTCACATCAGCAACTGCAGTTCTGTTGCAAGTTCCATATTCTTTAAAATTCTAGAGATTTCTGTTGAAAATGTAAATTCCAGAAGTAAAGCATATACTGCAATTGCTTTTTTCTTCTTTGTTCCTTTTTTCCCTTTTTTTTTTTTTTTTTTTTTAACTTCTCAGATCAATTTTGTAACAGCCAAGTCTTTCAGGAAATGCAGGTGTGTGACCTCTTCACACAGAGACCTACACACCTGTATTTCTGCACGGGACAGGGAACTCCTTTTGTGACACCAGTTTTGTTCTACACAAAGGCACGCTTGCAATAAATTTTTACAAGTTTTGTACACCATGAGCTAAATTCTGAGTTCCAAAAATGTGAAGTGTGGCAACAATAACAAAATGGATTTATAGTATCACTCTGATATCTTGTCATGTGATTTTATTTCTTCAACAAAGTTTGTTTACAATCAACAACTTTGAAATACAGTCAGATATATTACTGCTTGCTTTTTCTGCCTCGTTCTTTTCGAGAAGAGGGGGAGGGCTGAGCACGGGAGGTGGGCGGCTGTGCTGGGTCTCAGACCTCTCTGCGGGATGGTAACAGCCCTCGGTGTTACTGCCCCGGCTCCTCATCCACTTTGTCTGCCCCACCAGTGGCACCCACTGAAACCATCACCCACACGCCAAGCGTGTGGCATTTGCAGGCAAAGCTGTGTGCACATCACCTGCTGGAAACTTGAATCCACAAAGGGAGCGGAAACCTCACAGGGGAAAACGTAAATGGGGTTACAGTGGGCCTGTACCAGAGAAGCAGCAGGGAGGAGTCTGGCGTGCTCAACCCCCTCGAGCTCTCACACCATCAGTTGCAGGTAGCTGAACTGACAGCCCGTGAGTGTGCTGTTGTGAACGACACCGCGGGTGAGCGTGCATCGCTCTGCTGCCAGCCTTTGGGTCCCCCAAAGAGGCTGCTACAAGCCCCTGCAGTGAGACCTGCCACACGCTGGCCGGAACGATCAATGTGATGGACCAAATGGGAATTTCTTTGAGTTCTCTGTCGTGGCTGGAGAACCACCCCCAGCGCTTTGCTCACTGGTCCCTGGATGCGCCGTGACCTGAGCTAATGCGGTGTGTAATCGGGCTCTGTGCTCACAGTTGTGAGCAGCTGTGCGGATCAGCTTTAGCACACTAATTGAATAAAACAAAGAATTTAATTTGTGAAATTATTAAATCCAGGATCTGATTAACACCGAGACACATACACATGCACACCCTCAGCACTGTCATTTAAAACAATGGCATCTTTTCAGATTAGGCCAAGGCCTGCAGTAACTCAATCTCCTATCAAATTATTCTTGATACAATTTGCAATTAATCATTCCAGCAATGTAGTCTTTCTTAATTAAGCCAAAATTAACATTCCATTTTGCAGTGCTTCTAATATCCTAACTAGCCTCTCCATCCCCAGGGAGGAGCAGAGAGAAGAAGGTACCGAGTCACAGATGCTGCAGATACCCCCCAGCCAGCACTAAGCCACAGCACAGGCACTTTTAAAGCACCTTCATCCAGGACTCAGAAAAAACACTTTATGCACATTTAATGAATTGCAGCTCATCAGACCCCTGAAAAGCAAAGTCATCTCAACTCTTCTCACAGACCATCCCCAGTTTCTGTTGGTTACAAATCCCGTCAAACGCGCAGCCAGCAACAGGTCTGCTTTTGGCAATGAGGGTTTAACATAGGAAAAAGGTGATGAGAATTGAGGAGCTCAGCACATAGGACCCAGGCTGGAGTCAGCATTAAAAAAAATAATAAAAAAATCTCCCCAACACATGGGGCCCTTCTGCCAATACCTTAAACAAAAGTTTAGGTATTCCTTCTTCTGCCAGATTTGGACTCCCCAAAAAGAAAAAGGCAAATTTAAGTTCACTGCATTGTCTCATAAACTTTGGGGAAAGAGCAAAGGAAAATACTAATCTCTTTTGGACAGACACACAAAATTAAAAATAAAAAATCTTGACAAGCTTCCAGCAGCCAGACACAATGATGCCAAATAATACTTTACCAAAAGGGAAAGTTGTGAGGGGAAGGAGGGAGACATTAATTTGCTGTTAGATTAGGATCTGCAGCCGGCTATGGCAGAATAAATTGCCAATCACTCTTAGAAACTGTAAAGGTGACTTGCCGACTAGTTCGTCTGTACCTCAGAGCCTTTTAACACAGGAGCAGTTGGAGATAAAGACAAACACAGAAGTCAGTGCACATATACATGCATATTGTCACTTGAACATTTAAACTGAAAAGGCTGGTCTACAAGCATAAGGAACTGTAACCCCATCACAGACACGGAAGAAAGTCCCTATCCAACGCCTGCAGGGAAAATGCAATTGTCAGCTTTCCTCCAGTTTCCACATGCTGCTCCTCTTCTCGTTTTGTCTATGATTCACCTCTTTTGAGTCCTCTCCGTTGCTGTGCCCAACAACTCACCACCATGTGGTCCAGCACCATTTCTGACACTGCATGGAAGAGAAGCATCCCAACAACTAGCTTGGCAAAACATTTTATGTTAACTGAGCCTCTGGTTGCACTTCAGCACTTGGTGCCAGGGGTGTCCTCACGAAAAGAGGGAGAAGCAGCATCCTGTGAGCGAGGGAGATGAGGTGCCTGATGAAACCAGACTGCAAGGGGTCTTCCCCACTACTGCCCATACCTCTGGGCACTGGAGGTGGAGACCCAACCTCATGCCTGGGCATAAGGTTTAACCTCCAGGCAAACCAGGCCAACCCCCTCCTCTTCTCTTCATGTCCTCACCCTACCTGTTGTCCCCTTCTTTCACTGCTGTTGCATTCTGATGTTGCCCAAAAAGGAGAAAACTGGAACAGAAAGAAAAATGTTTTTCTCTTACAATTTCCTAGTAATGAGGGAGTTATTTATAGCATTATTAGGTTCATTGTTGCAAGACAGCAGTGCCCTTTCCCAGCTGAGAGTCTCTCCAGCAATGACAGCCTCGCAGCAGCCTGCAGGATTTTATCGCCTGAGGTAGCTTAACCCAGTTTCTCATTTGGATAATGAAAATCAGCAGTGGGTGAGATTTGCTGCTGTTGGTGTTCTTTGGGACCCTACTCAAGGGCTGAAGCACCCCAGCACACACGTGCAGCTCTTCACTTAAACAGATTCACTTAAAAATGGATGCAAAGTCACCATCCCCCACTGAAAACAATGAACAACATCTTACCTGAAGTCTATGGGTTTACAGTCCAGCCAAATGCCCTCCTGGCAGCCCTCTGGGGCTCCAGGCCTTTATGTCCGAGGCAGAGCACTGCCTAGGAAGGCAGCCTGAGCCCTGCCTTGCCCACCATGCTGCTGGGCGCTGCGGGGTTTGTGCTGCCTTCTTTCCCTTGAGCCTCGGGACCATGTAATGCCCTCGACAGGGCCTGCCATGATGTAGTCCCGGGACATCTCTGCCCTTGGAGCAACACAGAAGCTCTGCAGTCCCAAGTGCTGGGGAAGACCCAGCTCCCCCTCAGAAGACAGCCTTCAAGGGCACTGACTCACATACGCCAGGCCCTCGTTAGTGCTCTTTATCCCCACACCATGGCTGATGGGCCCGGCTCAGCCCTTCTCAGCTCCCCAAGAAGCATTTGGTGAGCTCCTGCGTGCCGTTGCACAGACCTTGAGCTTCATGGGAAGCTCCCTAGCTGGAGCTGAGCCACCCGAGCCAGGATCTGGCCAGAGATCTTCTCTCTGACTCCACAGCAGCTGGAAAGAGGTGCAGGACGAGTGTTTGGTGTGGCTGCCAAAAGTTAATTAAAACAACAAACACAAACTGAAGAGAGGACTCTGCATGCAACACAGTTCATCAGTCGGGTCAGGTAGGATGCGTCAAACCAAACTCCCCACAGCGAGCTATCTCTACCTTTCCACCTCCTCAGGGCTAATTTAGGAGCTGCTCTTCGCAGCCCATAATAATCGCGAGAAAAATCAAATTCTGTTCTGCCAAAAGGAGGAAACTGGAGCACAGGAACCAGCAGGGAACTTGTCCTGCTGCCATCTCTGACTTTCCTGAGGAAACTTGTGCTCCAGGGCACTGAGTCACAGAAAATGGAGCTGCCTCCACACAGCACGCCTCAGTCTCTGCCCGTGAGGGAAGCCAGGCCAGCAGAAAGCGGTCTGCTCGGAAGGGAAAGGACACCTCCAGCAGAGAGCAGCAGTGCATTGGTACCTGTAGATGAGATTTCTGTATGTAGAAATAAGAGTACAGTAGAGAGAACCAGGTGGACAAGCACTTTCTCCATGTATGCCTCATGCTCAGGAAACCTCTTTAGTATGTTCAGTCCCCTCAAACCCATCCTGAGGGGCAGGAGGGGTTTGAAAGGAAAGGAAATATCTTAAAATGAACGCCTTTTGTTCCTTGCAGAGAAGTTACTCAATGGTCCTTGCTTTGAGGGCACTTCTGCCAGGCTTGGTCTTGTTCCATACAGTCTGGGCATGTCTTCATCCACGTGCGATGGGTAAAAAAACAAGCATAGGCATTAACCAAAATGGTGGGGCTCATCCTCAGTGCAGGTGTTCTCAGGTTGCAAAAGCTACTTACCCTTTTTATCATCATTTATCTTGCCCAGGGTACCCCCATCTTGAACCAAGACTCACTTTTTGCTAGGTAAGGATATTCAGAAACTCATACAAGTCTTTCACCGAGCACTGCAAATAAAGGTCTCAACACAGATGCATAGATTCAGGCTAACAGTGAATTCCATGGCGTGTTTTCCGAAGTCCATAAAAACTTGTTTTCTTCAGAAGTCTACGTGAGCTTTCAAAGACTGTTGTTTGTGACTGTGCAATGAAGAGACACCAGAATGTCAAGGATGCTGTCTTCTATCCAAGATGCCATTGAAAATGCTGGCTTTTACATCTGTAGTCATTTTGGATAGGAAGAATATTCTTGAAGTTGCACGAGGCATTTGATCCCCAAAGGCATTAAACTTCTATTAATGCTAATATATATAAAAAATATTTTCATGACTATTCTATGCTTTTTTTTTTTTTTCATTTTTCATCTTTCCAGATGAAAGTCTGAAATTTAAATAACTTTCTGCAGCTACATTCCACTATAATACCAAAATTAACCAAGCCCCTTTTCCCCTTATTTTTCAAGATGTTAAACAGATGACTTTGTAGGTAAGTTGTAGCAAAAGGAAGCTAATTTGAAACAATAGCTGGAGACAGGATTCTCTACAGAAGGTATTAAATCATCAGTTTCTCCATACTTGTGGGTGTGCTCTGTTAGCATTGCCACCTTGCACATGCCAGGAGATGCACTGTTGTTTACATGACCTCCTGTTCTCCAAGATGCTCTGTGCATTCATGTATTTGTCCAGCCTCTGGTATGAGCCACCCCGGGTATTTCAGTCAGAAATCATTAGCCCTAGTGGACCAAAGGATGATATAATCCAGCATCCAGACTTTGACAACAGCATGTGCTTAAAAAAAAAAAAAAAGACCAAAGAAAAGAGATCAACATTCACGAGATTAATGAGCTTAATATTAAATAGTATTTACTCCACTTGCCCTCCAAGTTCTCGATGTCTCACTTAGAGACTCAGTTTCCATAGCTTTTGGAATCGCATGTATTTCTGGATTTCACAACTTCAGGGTAATTTCCAACAACATGTAATACCTTTGTTTTAAACTCAGTGCCTGATATCACCCTGTTTTGCTTTTACATTCAACTGAGAAGAACAACAAAGAGTTACTCCCTATGCACATTCTCCTTTACTGTTCAGGATATAACCTTGTCTTGTACGAGCACCATGCCTTTCCATCTCACATCAGACAGAGCAGGACGATTCCTGCTCCTTGCTGATAAAGGACTTCAAAGTAGCAGGAAAAGAAAGCGGGCCATGGCACCCGCTCTGTGCCAGGCAGCCTGCAGTTCAGCTGTCTGCCTCCCTCATTCTATTTTCCACACACCTTCAAAGGTTTACCAGAATGCTGTGTGAATATATATATTTTTAATCTATTCCAGAACATAATCCTGTTCTGAAAAATAGGAACCGCGGTAGGTCAGGGCAGGACAAACACAACGTGGGGCTGTTCCCTAAGCAAACTGACAGACCCAGCGAAGTATTCAGTGCAGATCGGTGCCTGCAGGCACTGCTCCTGGACATCTGACAGCGTTTTGTTTATTGCATGCACATACACACACACAAACCTGTCTTATCACCTGCAGGTGGAACATTGATTTTATCTTGCTGTGCTGGATTTGCTGGAAGTCAGGGAAGATCTACCATCCCTCGGGATCATTGATTCAGAGCCTCTCAGAGCGCTGTCTAAAAACTGTCTGTCTTTATTAACAAGCCCAAAGCACACCATGCCTAATTCTATTTTTTCTAGAGTTGGGAGGAGGACCTTGATTCCTCACCATCCTTCCACCTGCCTGGGAAAACTGCTTTCAGCTAGACTCAGCATGTAGGGGGAAGAGTTAAGAAGTGACAGGATCAGACTCCAGAAGCTCTGACACAATAAAGAATATTTTGAGGAATCAAAGTTAATTAACAGAAAAAACGGCTGGGAGTTGAAGCTAGACATTCAGCCTGGAAACAAATACTCATTAAAACTACCTTCTATTGGAGTAGCTGACAAGAAAAGGATTAGATCAGCTGAAGAGTAAGATTTCCTAATTCTCAAAATTCATTGATTCCCCACGATATTTCTCTGCCTAAAAAAATATTTATAAAAAAAGCAACTGTCCTCAACACTTCTAAAAATTGTATCCAGTCTTTTATTTCTGAGAACATCCAAACCAGAAGTCACATCCAAACAGAACCTGATGACTCGGCACCAATATCCCTGTTGAAGGTGTTAGAGCTTATGCTGTACCACATAGGTCAGTTAAAACTCATTTTACCTTCAACTATGAACTTACTGACTTGGAAATACATTCTAACAATGCTGTAAGGAATGCTATTCGGGAAAAAGAAAATCATTAGCTCTGCAGGTGCTTCTCCATGCCCTCTCACTTTGCACCACTTTTTCTGACCTTTCTACTCCACTTTTCTTTCATTTTTTTCTACCTACACATCAAGAGACCAATACAGCATCATCTTCTTTTGTAGTTCCTACTATGACAGAAGTCCTGACTTCACCAGTGACCAAGATATCACTCAAATAACTCATTCAGTTGGAAAAGTCAAATCAAAGCCTTCATACAATTCTGAAAACAGTTGGGAGAGAGCTTAACACCAGCATGGCATGCACCATACCACACAAAACACAAACTGCACGCAAAATGCAGAGTTTTCTTTCTCAAGGTTGTCTAAAGAAGTGTTAAGTCCATTTGGAGCAGGCAAACCCCTATCAAACATTAACTTGTTATTGAAACTGAGACTTTGATGCAACTTTAAAACTTCCCCTCCCCATTGCTCTCTCTCTCCTTTCTTCCCATCTTGCCCTTGTAGGCGCAGTTGTCTTAAGACTCTGGTACCAGCAGTAAGGCTGTTTTGGCAAAAAAATAGTAGTAACAAAAATAAGAAAAAGCATCACAAAACTGGAAAGCAAATCAGAACATCTCTCAGCTCAGGCTTGCTAGGAAAAACAAGAGATTCGATTTTGTGGTCTAGTTAAGCCAAGCTCTAATGGCTTGCAACTACAGAATGTAATAACTCTTTCGGTGCTTTTTTTTTTTTGATCAACCTTCCTTACACCTGCATTGGCTCACCACAAGGTGTACCTAATGCTCCTTTTTAATGGTTCTTAGCCCACCGATCAGCACAGGACAGCAACAAAACAGTACCCGAGGCCTCACCGCGATGCACAGGGAGGGGGAATACCTTAAGCAGATGCTGGGTCCCACAAGATGGGCAAGAAGCTTTAGCACTTCGGTGTTATTAGTGTTCTTGACAGGATGAAAGGGAGCACAAAAGTTAAGAGAAGAGCATTTTGCATAACAGCGCTCACCAGACAGCCAAACAACAACAGATACTCAGTAATCACTATCTAACCCCCACTATTTTTTTAAACAAACCCCAAACCCTAGATTACCAAAGGAAAGGTTTAAATAACGCGAGCATGGCAGAAAACAGGTATTTGCTCCATCAAGACCCCTTTTAAATTAAGCAAAACCACCACATCCGCTGGGTAGAAATGAAGACTTGAAATCACACAGGTCCCTCTTTCTGCACACAGAGCAACAACGTGCTTCTGCACTGCAAGAAATCAAACCAGACCAAAAGGGTACCTTGCACCCATTCAGACAACCTCTTGGAGGGCTGCACTGAGAGAACATCTGTGGACTCACTTTATTCCCAATTTTTAAGCTTGATTACTAGCAGATCTTAAAAATAGCTACTGGATGTTAAGCTGTAAATAAAACATGCAGTCTAACAAAAGATCCAACTCTGATATTTCTGCTCATTCTGTAATCATGGCCTATTATCCCAGACTGCTTTTTCCAGTGGCTTCTATTCATTTGAAGCCATTCTGTACAGGAACAAGCCACTTTCTAGAGTATTCTGTAACTAATTATTTCTATGCCATTATTCCTTGTATTTCGGGCTGGATGAGGGCATTGATGCATGCAACTGAGGACCTTGTCAATTTAGAGTGTATCTACATTTAATATAAATACAAGAAATACAGAGTAGACTCTTTTCTGCATACAAAAATACAGTTTTTAAAAATAACTATGGTTATGGTAGAGGCATTCCAGGCTGGAACTAGGCAATGATCTATAGCACCCGCCTCAAACAAGACAACTGTCCTTATCTCTAGCAGTTTTCAGTGTTATAAACTCCCTCAATATTCAGGTACATAGACCCAGGGATCTTCTCGAGAATTACAGATTTGAAATACATTTTAGTTAATCATGAAGAAAGATTAAACGTTCCTTCATAAAAAACGGTATAAATATGTGATTTTAAGCACAGCGATAGGCAGAGAAAGCCTATGCATAGACACAGGCTAACAAGCATAACCTGAAATTTGAGCTAAGAAGTTGCACTGAATGGGAAACTTGCCTTATATCTGAATATACAAGGAGAGAAAACAACAGAGATTTAGTCAGAAGGAATGCAAACTTTGCTGGGCAGTTCAGATACTTACACCAGCAGTTTACTAAGAAGAGTACACACAGAAAATGCACAAGACTCTGGGCAGAGACACGAGATGGACTTCTACGTTTAACATTGGATTAAATTAAAAGCTACTGCAGCCAGAAGCCTGACATAATTACTTTGTAGTATTACCTATCAGCTCAGAGATGTCAAAGGGTGGTTAAGAGGAGAACTCTCATTTGAGTTCTCAAACACGATCTTTAAACACAAGGTGGTTTCTTCTGTTTAATGCAGTTTGTCAAGGCCATTTTATTTTAGCCTGCCATAAATATTAATCAATGCTTTATCTTCTTGATAGAAAATGTAATGTAGATTTCATTCAGTTTTTGAAAGGTGCCAACTAGTCATCAACCTCTGACATGCAGGGAGAGTAAGTTTGCACTGAAGAACTCTCCTTCCCTACAGCTTGAGCACTAAAAATCTTCCTGTCAATGCAATTAAAAGGGTACTAGAGTTTAAACCTTTCCTGCAAATGCTTCTGCAGGTGATGCTAGCTGATCAGGTCCCTGGGGCTAACTGCAAGGCTAGGTGTCTTAGAGCAGGAGCACGCATCCTAGTCCTGTATGCTACTCACAATGGAAAAGGATGTGTCCTAAGAACTGGCTTGAGGAGTCTCAAACTGGATAAAACGTCTCAGGCAGGATTTTATCCTCACTCATTCTCATGCTTACCCTTCTGGAGAGCATGTTAAATTTGCAGCCCTTCTCAATCAAGGTGATGTTGCAATCAAGCACCATGCCCCAGCTGCAGCCCCACAAGAGGACAAGCTCACATTCACACATTCCATCACCTACTGTGAAGAATTTGTTCCCTTCCCAACTGGGCCAATATAACACTTCATTTGAAAGCTCTCTAAAGGTATACCTGTGAAGTGTTTGTCCTCACAGGAAAAAAAAAAAAAAAAAAAAAAGGCATCTTTTGGTTTGTTTTAAATACAGATTATTTCATATCTGGTTGCAAGTGCACCAGAGACATCTGAATTACTACCCTGCACAGGGAAGAGGCAATCTCTAATGGAGCAGAGAAAGGTAACACGAGCAGATTAGGACAGGGACTCCAATCAACAACAAGAGCTGTTGCTGCAATCATCTTCCTTGAGTTCCTCCAGGCTGAAGCAAGCCCAGCATGCTTGGAACAGTAGTTTATGGAAGTGAAGACAGGCATTAGTCTTGAGAAGATTAGACTTAACTGGGCCAGGGTGGGCAAAGTGCCTTAATGGTGTATTTTCAGGTGACTACAGTCAGCATCAACTCACTCAATGAGAAACAGCTTCTAAAAAAAGACAATTTTCTCAAAGCTATCACATTAAATACAAACATTATCTTCTTAAATACAAATATATAACCACGTATACATACTTTTAGAACAGGAGCTTTATGAAACAACCACGTGAACTGAAGCATTTGAAAGCTGCTACCATTTACCAGCTCCAGGCAGACTTCTTGGTTTTACTCAATTACATTCACCACCACACATTTATCTATAAAGCATTCTTCTTTATTTAAGTTAAACAATTTTTCAAGGATGGTTTCCATCTATAAAATGAACAAAGTACAAGCTCTGTACAGCAGACTTTTCAAACCAACTGAAAAAACAGTTTCCAAACTATGTTTTGAAAATCTGCAAAACAAACAATATCACCATTCTTGCTCTGAAGACAGTAAGAAAAGTTCTCAGAAGACTCCATCACAATTTGCTTCAAGGGCTCTTAATTTATCTTTCAAATGGGCAAATTTCTTAGACATTAAAAACCCCTAAAATCACAGTACGTAACTTTGGCACACTGTCATGTAAACATAACAAAAGGATACCACTTCTTGTCTGTTCTCTCAAAGAAAAGCAATGCTGTCTTTAGCATACAGCTCCTATATTGAGACCCCTATGCACAGCATCCATGGGGAGTTAGCAAAAATATTCCTACTTTAATATAATACCGGTTGACACTAAAGACTTAAAAGGTGGAATAAGGATTTTTTACTTTCAGTTCTGCCTCAGAGTTAAAAGGCAGGCCAATATTCAGAGTTGCAACTGCTGATTTCAGTTAGCACTGTTTACTATGATCAAAGTTGCAAGTGGAAATATATCCATGGCAGAAGTTGAGTGTTTTTTCTTCTCAATTCTGTTTTTCAAAACCTCCAACAACTGACTTGCTGCTGAGCCCATATATCAGTGTTTATTCTCCAGAATATTAAGAAATCTACTGCTATGTTTATGAATCATGTTCCTCAAGTTCTCACCTAGGTTAAAAGACTACAGATAGGGAGGGACAAAGCTGAAAACTAGTTTATCCTCTGCATGGCCTCTAAAACAGGCTAGATTTGGGGAAAGTAGACTGTGAAGAAGCAAAAGAAAAGTAATAATTATCTCTATTAAGAAGTCAGATGATGGATGGGAGAAGCTGAATTTAATGTCCCCATCCAAAAGGTATGCAGGTACTTGCAGGTAATAACTTCAGAGATGAGACAAGATATTTGTGGGCATGCTGACTGACAAAGTCTTTTTGCCCATAGGAGTACCACTTCTACACCTAGTGTATAGATGCAGCCAGAGGAAACAAAAATCAGGAACTACTCTACTTCTAGAATCAAAGAAAGAAGGGAACTGTATCAGCGTTATACAGTACAGCAAATGGTTTTCATCTCCTTATGATCAACACTTAAATCCAACCCCCACTGAGATCCGTATCTTTCCAAACCCACTTCCTAGCATGTCTGCACTCTTATTTTTTTTGGTTGATGCTCTGTCACTTATTAGTGCTGGAACTAGTTATTCACCTTTCTTTTTCATTTTAAAAGCTAAATGAAGCATTTGCTTTTAATAAAAATATTAAATAGTCTACGCAGATATAAGAAAGGACAGATCAAAGTTGAGGTTAACTTTGATAGCATTATTTTAATATAAAAATGACATCAGCTGGATTGAAGCTGTAACAATGCATGGGTTTATGGTTAAAAACACCATAGAGGATCTGCTGGTATCCAGACTGATTCCCAGAGCCAAGCCTGAATACATTCAAAAGCCTCATTTAATGAAAAAAAAAAAAAGGGGGGGGGGGGAATACCGCAGTAGTAGGCCTATAAATTAAGCAAGTGCAATTCAGAGAGATTACTTAGCTGCTCATCCTTGCAAATTAAAATTCAGACCTTGTGCTGTCAACAGTGACATTACTATTCCATCTTGGAATTCAAAAGGGGAGCTTGAGACAGAATTTTTCTGATTAGGGCCCAGAACAAAATTGCACTGAACCTACATGGCTGCATCTGTGAAGATCTGCACTGTTCGTACAATTTTGTAACAAAGGAAGTATTTTTAAGAACATATTACAGAAATGATGAACACAAATATCAAGGACAAGATTAACGATATCCAGAGCGCATGTAATGAATTTCCAAGTAGGAATAAACAATCCGAGTAATCATCTGTGCAGATGCATTGGCTTATTCTGCTATTTTCTTTCTCCTCCTGAGTTTCATGATCTCCAGTGAGGGCAAAGCATTAAGAAGTAGATCCAGTTTGCAAAGCAAAAGCATCCAGTGTTAGCACGGACATCATACTCAGCTGCACAAAATCCACACCTTCATTGAGTTTCACTCTCATAGCATTCTGATCCAATTTCTGGCTATACATACATCTATGAATTTGTTGATAATTATAGGGTGATGAAAATTGACATAAATCATTGGGAGCTGACAATATATTTATTTTTATATATTTATATTTAGAGTCCATCATAGAAAAGTTCATATTCAAATTACCAAGTACACACAGGAAAAAAACCCTTCAAAATGACACTTCTGTTTCTGGAAACAACAAACGATGATTTCTATGCAAATGGAAATTTCAAATGACCTTCTCCTAGTAATTTTTCCCACCCTCCCTCCCACACCCTGTTCCCCACAGGTGTTTTTTTGAGATCCTTTTTCTATCATACATCAGTTGTTCCTAGAGTTAATTATCTGCTGTGCAAGTACGTAACTGAAGACAGAAAGGAACTGTTAAAGTCTTCACACCAAGAAGGAACTGTGCTGCAGCCATGTTCAGTGAAATCTTTGCAGTGCTCCAAGTCCACCGATTCCCTGGTGTCTGCTTCAGCACTCTCCTACTTTCAGATAAAGATGGAATACTGAGGTATATAAGTTCCGTGGAAAGTTTTAAGAAATACATCAGTAATTCAATCAAAACTTCGCCCAATGTCTATGAATTGAAACAGCATTTTGCTTGTAAGTTCTTCTACTGCTGCAGATTAAGTGTGAATTTCCACTGTTGTGACAAAGAAGGACTGCAGATCTCAACGGTGAGACCACCATTTTTGGCATTTCGGCTGTCTAGACAGAGGTTGCTGCCAACGTGCCTCAGTTTAGAGTTGCTTTCAATTTGTTCCCATTTCTGCAAGAGAAAATAAAGTTACTGAGCTGTAAATGCAGGAAGAGGATGTGTTCTACCTCCTGTCCTTTGGAATCTTCATGTGCTTCCCTAGCTTGTGCTTGGAAGAGCTGTGAACACTGCAGTTATAGTACATGATTTAGACAATCCTTGAATAGGGGTATATAAATTATGGCAAGCCTTGCCAAAGCAACTATTCATTCAGCTAATGCACTGAATTAGATACAGAATACACCAAGTCATTTTCCTCTACTTCAGCACTTCTCAAATACGCTGTCACACCATGTTCACTTTTGCAAAACCTTTGGCTTGACGAAGAAAATAAAGAGTCACAAAACCCATCCACAATATCATCACTACTACTGTTATGAACGTAAAAAATTAAGAAGCACAATCACCAAAGGCAACCTTAGAGAAATCTAGAAATCAGATGTCCTTCAATTATATAGAAGCACAAACTAACTGGTTGTCTGTCACAAGCTCTGTTGCCCAAGGCAATGCCATGGATAGAGAAAATCCCAGCTATAGGATGCTTAAAAAAAGATTTCTCCATTAGAACATAACTTGTATTCTGCCTTTAATGCAGACCTTTATAAACTTATAAAGTGTTGCTTCCTTGGTTTCTTTATCTGAAAAGTGACAAGAATATTCTTTCTTCATCAAGGAATCAACATTTCAGTGATCTGTTTGCAAATATTGGGATAGAGAAGCAAGGAAGGTGGCAGATGATCAGAACTGATGACTTAGCAGAAACAGATGAATTGTTACATGACAAGATAAAAAAGATGGTATGTCTTTGCAAATGTGATTTTCCTCAGGCATGGGAAATAAATGAAGTAATGCTGCAATAACAACAGTGCACCAAGGGAATCTAGTGCTGCTGCAAACAGGTCACTGCTGACAAGAATGGAAAGCTAAACCACTCTCCCGAGACAGACTACATCGTCTTCAAACTTCACTCAAGAAGGCCTTTCAAAAATACATCATGAAATAAGTATTTTATTTCAGAAACTGAACATGATAGTTGTATTGAATTTATGTGGTAAGGTTTTGGTGGCAGGTGGCCTGCTGCAGGAGTGGCCTCTGTGAGAAGGGACCAGAAACTGCCACAGCAGTTCCCCTGCAGCCTGTGGAGAGGCCCCTGGTGGAGCAGGCTGTCCCCCTGCAGCCCATGGGTCCCACACGGAGCAGATCTCCACGCTGCAGCCCGTGGAGGAGCCCCACGGTGGAGCAGGTGGATGTGGCCTGGAGGAGGCTGCGGCCCATGGAGAGGAGCACATGCAGGAGCAGGGGGTCTGGGGGGAGCTGCCACTCACCCATGGGGGACCCGTGCTGGAGCAGTTTGCTCCTGGGGGATGGACCCCATGGTACAGAGCCGTGTGGGAGCAGTGCTTGAAGAGCTGCTGCCTGTGGGCAGCCCCCACAGGCTCAGTTCGGGAAGGGCGGCATCCCGTGGGAGGGACCCCACGTGGAACAGGAGCACAGAGTGACCATGAAAGAGCAGTGGAGATAGAGTGCTATAGACTGACTGCAGCCCCCATTTCCCATTCCCTATGGTGTGCGGGGGGGGGGACATGGAAGAGGGAGGAAGGTTTGCTTTCAGTTTCTCACTGCTCCAGTCCGCTAGTGATAGGAAATAAATTAATCTCCCTATGCTGAGTCTGCTTTGCCTGTGACAATAACTGTTGAGTGATCTCCCTGTCCTTATCTCAACTCAAGCCCTTTCCATTGTATTTTCTCCCCTTTTTTGTTTGAGGAGGGGAAGTGAGAGAGTGGTTGTGGTGGATTTCAGCACCTAGCAAGGTAAAACCACCACAATAGTTGAAGACTGTCATACATCAGTGCTGCTTGGTGAAACCTCTATGTATGGCCAATTGAGATAACAGCTCTATATTGACAGTAAGATTGTTACTGGCTTATATAAAGGAAATGTCAATATACAAGACTGTTACTGCTGTTCTGCCCCAACATCACACATCCTAGTCTTACATACACAAACAATAGAGAGACACAGCAGAGAGTATAATGGTTAGAAAAAAATACAATTACCAGTGCATTTTCTTGCACTCTCATTCACAACCCTCGTTTTCCCACCGTTTGCATAGTGCATCCATGCCATACTAACCTGTCTGCTGTCATTTTCCCTACAGCCCTGAAGTTTTATTAGTGAACCAGGTGCTCTGTCCACAACAGTAAGGCACAAATCCATGTGTTTCACTGACTTGTCCTTTGTTAAGGCCCATTCCTAAAAAAAAAAAAAGGAAGAAAAATTAAAAATCAGCGTACACAATCACATTACTAACACATGCACAGGGTGCACCTGCTATTTCTGCAACCACAGCACACGTTAAACTTCTATGAATGGCTCAGTATGAACATTAGAACAGTTCATTGTTTCCAGCAGAGCGGGAGATGAAAAACTGCTTTTCAGACAGTAATTGTTCCAACATCCCCAAATCAACCCTGGGCTGGGCTAGCTGAGTACTCCCTCTACTGGCTCCACAGAAGTACAACAGGAAGTCAAACACGTCCTTGAGTTGAGACTTTTTAAGGCAAGTTACCTATCCAGCTATATTTTCTGTGTATATTCTACATAGATATGGTGTGTGGATAGATATAGAAATTTTACACACAAAAAATAATCACTTGGGTTGCCGCATCGCTGGCCACTCTATCCATAAACTAAATAACGCATGTGTGTTATGGGGGAAAACACAAGTTCTTAATATGACAGAGACCACCGGCAAGCAAAATACAAGACAGTCAAACCCAAGGGCAGCAGGAGATTGACACTTCCTACCCAAAGCATGACGTGCAAGAGAATTTCTTTAAAATACACTTAAATATGCCATTTCTCATAAAATAAAGAAAAGCCATTCTATGTGCAGTGTTGCCCAGCTTGTTTGATATCAGTGTCCTGCACAGGTCCTGATCTTGCCCTAGCGTTTGGACTCTCTCCATGCATCTCACCCTGTAGTTTGGTCTTCATGACCCAGATCAGTCTCCATTTGTCTCATTGTCCTTGGAGGAAGAAAGCTGATTTCTCCTCTCACTGAAGCCACCCTAGTTATCCACACTAGTAATGCTCATTGCTACTTAAAAAGGGAAAGTCAACTTTTTCTAAGTGACTAAAGAGGATTCAGAGTTGTGTAATACAAAACCCTAGCTAAACAGGGCCAAGTCTGACTACCCTTTAAAGTGTTATATTGCAAAGAATGACTGTTTCAAAAAGAAATCAGATGACTAATCCCAGCCCATTTTTTAGCTTATTTTCTGATACCATAACTAAGTGTTTCGCTTGCATGATCACTTAAACTCAGTAGATTTAACAGTGATTAAATTCCTTTGAGAACAGATGCTCAGGAAACAGTCAGACCTCTCTCCCATGCAATTACAAGTAATCACCACCATGGAGGTAGCAAGCCTAGCAGCAAGTCATTAGTTGGGTACCATATAATGCGACTACTAGAATAATGACAATTATGAGAAACAAAAAGACAGAGCCCTGCATAACCCCTTACTTGTTTCTCAAAGCCATACACTGAAGGCTTTTCCTTCCGCTCTCCATACATAAAATACTTTTTCACTACATTGAGACTGGGTGTTAGGAAAGAGCTCATCACCGAGAGGGTGGTTGAGCACCAGAACAAGCTTCCCAGGTAATTCAAGAAGCATTTGGATGATGCTTTCATTCATATAGTTTGATTCTGGGGTGGTCCTGTGTACAACCAAGAGAGTTGGACTCAATGATCCCTGGGGATCCCTCCCGGCTTGGCATATTCTGTTCTAACCTCGCTTGACAGCAAAATTACTTTTCTCAGTTCTAAACAGTTTGTACAATGTCAACAAGTATCATTAATAGCCACTTCTAGTAATTTAAGGAATTAAGCAAATATATTTAGAGCTTATCAAGAAAGAATCACAAATGCTACTGAAACAGATGCTACCCTTATAAGATTTATACTCAACGGCATTAAAATATTAACAGGGTAGTGGTAAAAACATGGAGTTCAAGGACCCTGCAGTCAGTGAAAGTAAGAGCCAAGAAAATACTGATTTCTACATTTTTCACCCTTCCATCAGCAGACTGGAAGAGCTTCAGACAAACCAGCAACCATGCAAAAACATAACACGTTTAAAAGCCAAAGCTCTGCTGCTGGAGACAATGTGATGGCCCTTCATGTTATGAAATTCAGTGTATAGATGCTTTCTTCCAAAGATCAGGAACTACAATTAGCTATAGTAGAGATGAGTTTAAACAAATTTCACTACACCGGAACAGGAAAAAAGAAATGGCAAACGGTGCATGTATGTGCTCAAGGCACAGGCTGGAAACAGGAAAGCACTGTGTAGTAACTGGGCAATCAGGACATCCAAAAAACCCTGTATCATAAATCATAAGTATAAAGATGATAGAACACCAATAACTTTAAACCTTCCCTTTGCAGCCAAGTGCATTTGCCTTTACCTTTAGCTCTTTAACATAAATATTTGCATGTAATTGCCAAACAATATACTAGAATTTCTTTGTCCCTTTAGTGGTGCAATTGTTATAACTGAATTCTAACAGGCTGGTTTAGGAAAAGAATCCCTTTTCAACTAATTTTTCTATGTGTGTCAAGTACAAGCCAGAGTACACTCTCCACATCATAGGTGGTCTTCACATCCTATAGTAGCTGAGTACTCTCACTCTCAGTAAGAATAGCTGCAAAACACATAGGACAGAGTTGAAGACTGGTTTGCTCCTCATCCTTATCCCATGCTAAGGTCACTATGTTCATTCCTCCAATCCAGTATGAATTCTGCGTGGACATAAAAATCCATCTTTGACCTGTTCTGCTTCTTAATCTGTTTGAATGCCTTGTCACAGGGTTCAAAACAAGCATATATTACTTCTTAAACGTCACCTTCACAGAAGAAACTACACAAAAGAGAGGGTCAGATTTGGAGGAGGGGAGTTTGAAAGAAGATAACTTCATGCATCTATAGAGAATATAGAAGATGAGAAACTTCCAAGATTCCTGCACCAAGGCAATTCTTCACATGTCCACCCTTTCTTCTAAAAAAAACATTGTGGTGCTCTGAAAAGATAAGTGCATTTTTGCAAAGACAACAGAAAAAGCCTCCCCAAATATATTCTTTAATGATATGGAAGAGAGGCGTATCAGATATACGATGGCAATTCAAATCAACATGATACATTGCCTGAAATAATATACTTTAGGCTTCATCTGATTGTAGGGTTTTCCCCTTTTAATTTAAGTCAGAGCAAAATTCTGATACAAACACTCTTTCAATAGTGGATCTTAATTAGTAAGCCTTCTATTCTAATAGATGCTCTTGATTATAAATATGAATGTAAAATTAATAATCAGGTTGGTTCTGAAATGTTTACTGACAAAGTAGCACAAAAAACTGTGAGCACATATGCACATATTCTGTTAATAGTGATGAAGTCACAACTGTATAATTAGATTCTTCACAATGGTTGATCTCATTTGGTTCCCATCTACAGATTTGACGTATTTTCCATTAGTTTTGGAGTAGCATTTAAAAAAGATATGTTGAAACACCCCCTTTACTGCGAGTGAATAGGAGATGACATCTAGGCACTCCTGTTTCCAGAAGAGCTGAACAGGAATTTGAGATTTTTTCACATGCCACTACAATAAGGCACCACAGTAACACATTCTGACCATTTAACTGACCTTAGGTCATATACTTAACAATACATCCTAAGAAATAGTTTCCCCCCCCCCACAAGCAAATATACAATTCATGGATAAAAGCTTTCTATAAAAGTAGACAATTTCTTGGATGGATGTTACTGGCTTCTAGTATAAAAATATTAATGGAGAGAGAGGAAGTGGATAATCTGATGCAGACTGAATCAATTTCTGTGCTAAGATTCTAAACCTGAAGGCATACAAAATTAAATTTGAGGGAGAAATTATTAACAGACTGACTAAATAACTGATCTGTTCATCTGGGTTTAGGTACCTATCACCAGTACACAGTAGCTGTTTGAGTTAGTTTCAATTCTACTTTATTTTTTCCCCTCTTCTTAAGATCGCATTTTGGAAAAAAAAAAAAAATCAATAGCATACAGACCTGGTTTCCCCCGGCATTATGACATTCATAAACTCCAACAACACCATCCGCAAAATGGCCCAAAGTATCAAGGCAATTGGTACCCTGCTGCAAAGCCCCAAAAGCTATATCTTGATGATCAGGTACCCTAAAATAAAACCAGAAATATCTGCTTAAATATTTTTTTATTTTTTAATCTGTTTTTACTTGAAGTATTTTTAGGATGAGAGGTTAAAGATGAATGATGACTGATTTGAAAATTCCAGTTGTCTTTTGGAGATGGATGTCAATTATTTGATCACATGGACAAAACAAACTTTGAAATGTAGAACAGAATACAAAAAGATTTGCATGTTCATCCTTGTTTTCTCATATAAACTCAGTAGAAGTAAATTAAAGGTGACAATATCATCATCACTTAAGTCTTAATTCTATCAGTTAAGGTCATCAAGCCTTCTTGTCTGTTGTGTTTTGTGTTTTTTTTTAGCCAAGCTATCAGAAATATGACACACTACATTTCTCCCAAACTGTTCTTATTGAAGTGCTAGAAACGGTGTTGAAGAAAATGTTTTACTGATATCTTTTTAAACAGCTGCATATAAACTGTCTTGAAATACCTAGGCAAATGAATTCAGAGTACACTTGTTTGATGTGAACTTATGGTCTGTCTGCCCCACAATAAAGCAAAGGCATATCAGCTCCTTTAAAAACTTCAGATTGTAATAATATAATAATTCAACCCAACAGAACGAGCACAAGGGAGATAACAGAATAAGGTAACTTTACACTCCAGTAATGCTTGTTGCAGCACATTTTCCAGGAGAGCTTACAAGACATATTTCCTCTGGCAAATGAAACAAAAATAAATATCCTCTGGCACTTTTAAGAGAAAATAAAGAGTAACTTCCTTCCTCAGCATCATCCTGGTTTATGAGACCCTTTAGTATGTGTGGTTCTTCACAAGTTTTACTAGGGCTGTAATGGCTGACGATCTTGCATTCCCAGCCTGTAATGCCACTAGCAGTTACCCAACTTTACTGACACAGTGCCCCCAGGAGGAAAAAAAAGAAAAGCATTCTTATGAGCCATATTGCCAATACTCAACTGACAACAAACTAGTTTAGAGACTCAGATCTGACAGACATACATAGTAGGAGGTTATTGAACAAAAACCTTTTAATTCAAAAAGCAACATATGTTTTCTTTGAGGATTTTTCATTAGTTATATGCATTCTAAAGCAGCAAATTTCAATTTGTGTCACGTATCGTGTTCATGCTCTAAGTGTTGACTCATTTTGCAGAAAGTATTAGTGATGTTACCACTCATTTCTCTGTTTATGCACATGCATAAACGTTAGCAGTTACCCAATGACAGAGTAAGAGATGATAAAGACCACCCAGCTTCTTAGACCAATGCATTTACCAACACTTGCGAAATTTACAAGGCTTTGTTATCTGCTAATTTGTGTTACTTGTACCATACTGAGATTCAGTCTTCTCACTCAGATAAGCACGTGCTTAGGTGAAGGCAAAGCTTTAAAAAGAAGAGATGACAGAACAATGTGTCTTCAAGCAAACAACCTGTGTAGGTGACTAACTCCAGGCTCAGGGAAGTTTAGTTCTATGGACGCTGTTCTCTAGAATGCTGCAACTACAGCTGCAGTTGTACTTAAGTGGAAAAGAAAGATTACTTGGGAAAAGTGAATTTTTAAGAATAGAACTAACAAAACTGAAAGCAAATAAGCCTACATGATGGATTTTTTTCACAAATTTAAAAAAATATCTTTTACTTCCAAGGAAGCAGAATGAGAAACCAATGATTTTTGGGGAAGGCAAATAAAGAAGTCCATGCTATTGCAGATTCAGATGAAACTCACCGTAACTCAGGATAAACATTTTCAAGATACCACTTGAAGGGCTTGCAGCTAAGTCTCTTTCTGAGTTCCATTCGGCTTTGAATACTAGAAGAGGGGTAAAAAAGGAACAGTTTTCAAAGTCTGGCTGTTGTATTTTTATACATTAGTGAATATAGAGGAAACTGAAGTTTCTCAGTAGAACTGCATCTTAAAGAGATAACATGAGATCCAGCACTACTTTTAACTCAGAAGGCAGTGTTTTGTGAGGAATAAATGAAGAAGAGAAAGAAGCAGTTGTAACTTACTTGCCATAAGGTACATTTCTGGCTGAAGGCACTGCTGCATAATAGAAGTTTTTGTATTCATCCATCCATACTTCTGCTGCCCTGCGTGTATTTCTAGAGACAAGCATATGAAATATAGGTTATAATTTTCTCCATCTGCAATTAAACAGTTTATTCTTGGTTTGATATTAATCCTCCCTAGTGCTACATAGTCAGCTGCCTCAAGCCAGGCAGAAGATTGATTCCCTATTAAAGACCCACGTAACAGAAAACCATTAGAAAGTCACACAACGGAAGTCTATGCATTTGGAACAAGACTTGTGCTTTTTCCACACTCTTCACTACTTCATATTTTCATCTGGAATTTAATACATGTCTTGAAGGTCTTTCTGTAAGCTTCAGAGAATTTGTTTTTGTTTGTTTTAATAATAACTTGATAGAAACCAAATTCCATGAGTGTTTACCTGGATAAACAAGCTAATTAGAAACAGAAAATCTCAACAATTGGCAGCATTCAATAGTGTGTTTTACCTTGCTGAAAACAGATATGCTAACTTTGGCAACACATTCAGTCTGCATCTCACTATTACCACCAGTATGGCACTCAACATTCCAAGACGACATAAGCTGTTGTGACATTTAAGGCTATGAACCAAGCAAATCTGCTGCAGTTGAAGTAACAGAGGAGAGACAGTAATTAGAAAATACTTCTAATACTTTAAAACTCTGTAATTATTACTGTAAACGCAGGGGAAAAAATAGCCAAGGTTCTTTACTTCTAACGAAACATTTAAGATTCCTGTCTTTATGTAACTGGTGTCTTTCAATCTCCTTTTGGACAGCAAGATGGTAAGGCTTTTTTCCACCCCCTGGCTAATGTAAAACTTATTTATTCATTCTGTTAGTAATTTTATGCTTAGAAAAAGTCTTATTTCACTTGCAACACTGAAGCTTATTTTACATTTGGCAGTAAGTTCATCCTGAGCAACCAAAGTAAATGCTGTCAGCCAACAGCTTTAATATTACGCTTTCCAATTCAGAAGGCATAAATAGCCAGGATAAAGTCAGTAAAATTAGTAAGACCCCAAAGAAGCCAGGCTACGGAAAAACAGAGTGTAGGGTGCACTCAGCACTTACATTAGACCACAGATAATGAAACGTAGCATCACACCACTAGAGGCAGTTCTGCACGGACCAGACTGGGGTCTGTAAGGCTTATTAGCTCAGATGAAGTTGCATATTAAAGCAGCTGGTCCTCACGCAGCAAAGCTAAACTGATCTAGTAAATCCTGCCAGACACAAGCTGTGTCTGCCCACACCACACAGCCAGGAAGTCATCCCCTCTCTCCTCTCGTAATACTGAACTCCCAGTCTCTCATCCAGAATCATCAATTTGTTTTGGCTGCCCAAAGGCAACGCACACTGACTAGTCAGCTAAAAATAGGAAGCTTATCCAGTGCACTCCAGAACAAGTTACATACAGTCAAGAGACAGATGACTGTATAAGCTAACAAGTCCCAGTTGCACAACCAGCACAGATTCTGTGCACCAAGTTTCTTGGCACCAAGGTCCCACACATATCTGATAATATCTGCACCGTGAGGGTATCATATTACCCTAGGTTTCTCATTCTATCACTGCTTTGTCTGTTTAAAGGAGCTTTGTTATATTAGTTTGACATACGAGACAGCTGACTGAGGAGGAAACATGACCTTTAACTATACAGCAACTTGTCAACCCTGCTTTTAAGTGATATGCAAGTTTTCTAGGTCAATTCAAAAATAACTGCAATGAAACAGAGAACTTTAATGGCACTGCAGTATTTCAGACATCTCAGCAGACAAAGGCAATAAACAGCCCACAGAGAAAGATAGATCTGGAAAGGGATGCAGGTTCCCAAGATGCTAGTTTGTAGGCTTTAGTTGTCCTCATCATTCACATCCAGGTGGGACCTCTTTTTCAAGTCATTTTGAACACAAGTGACTGGAAAGCAAAATGCTAATAAAAAACCTGTCATAGTAGCTGTCAGGACATTTGAGCGATCAAATTACAATGATTATTTGACTCCACGGCAACAAAATCTAGAAGTTTTAATCCCAGTATAAATGCAGAATCTTCAGCCACATATGATAAATTTCTGATGCATGCTCTATTCTTGCATACATACAGCCAGACCCTTTTCCTGCTTTTCAGATGAGTTATGTTTAAGTACGTATTTAACATCACAAGAAAGGCAGCATCTTGGCAACAGACGAAAGACAGAAAAAGCTGCAGAGTAGGAAAACTGCACAACTTTATTAACCATATTATTTATTAACCTTGATCCTTGTTATGACATCAACATTTTAAAACCTACTGTAAGACTAAAACAGTTGTTTCCTAAACCTACATAATATGGTTTAATACGTAGATCCTTCTATCCTCCTGGCACACACTATATATAGGGGAAGATCAGATTGGATGTTATGGAAAGGGTGGTTGGGCACCAGGACAGGCTCCCCAGTGCAGTCAGTGGTCATAGTACCGGGCCTGACAGAGTTCAAGCATTTGGACAACGCTCTCAGACATATGGTCTGATTTTTTTGGCAGTCCTGTGTGTAGCCAGGAGCTGGACTCAATGAACCTTGTGGTCCCTTCCTGCTCAGGATATTCCAGGATTCTATATTGGCAGAGATGTAACACATTAAGAGAGGATACTTCATCACTAGCTTTTGCTTTCCCACAAGTACTATTATTCATTTTCACTGTAGCATGAAATACATGCTCAAAGAAGAGAGGACCAGAAAAATCCCTACACTATGACTACTGGAAGAAATCAAGACTGTGACTTTATTTTAGCAGACTTAAATTCATTAGTGTCACATTGCTGGCATAGCCAATGTGGAAAAGAACAATTTATACCTCCAAGGTGATTCCTCAGCCTAAGGTGAAACACGGTTCCAAATACATCGGCAGCTTGGAACTTTCTTCCAGACTTAAATACAACAGTGCTCTGTGCTGTTTCACGTTAAACAGTGTTGGGGTTCCATATTCTTCGAGGATAAATAAATGATTTGCAGCTCTTAACTCATGGAACTTTTAGCTCATACTTACACTCCTTCAGGCCTCTGAACATGGAGTCCAATACTTTAAACCAAAATCTACAGATGCTTCAGCTAGAACTGACAGAGCCTTGGTCAAAACATGTCATACACTCATGCAGTGCCTTAAACCACATGACTTAAGACACTATGAATATGAGTCAGGATTTCTCTTCTCATTCCACAGAAGAGCAACTGTGGAAATAGTTTGGTCTTCCAGCTACTGCCACGCATTAAACTAACAGCAAAATTAATACACGTTAATTTGAATTCTTAATACTGCAGTTTCTTAGGTCTATACAAAAAAAAAAAAAGGCATTTTAATCTTGTTACAAGAAGGAGAGACATGACATAATGAAGCTTTCAACAGCCTGGCAAAAATACCAGATTGTCTACACAATAATTTTTATATCTCAAAATTGATTGAAAGCAAAGTTAACCATTTCCTTCCCCATGTTCTCTGTCTGCCTCGACAAATTTCATTTATTTTTTTTTTTTTAAAAACAATTTAAGGTTCTTCTCTGTCTGCTTAGCTGCCTCAAAATCATGAGCTTCCTCTAAGAAAATGGTCCTTAAAATGAAATTACTGCCACCTGCTGATCATTTGAAGAAATCCAAAACATTGCTATTTAACTGAAGGCCAGACTAAGAATTACCTTGCAAATACGGTACCGCTCCCACCAGGAAATGTGTACGGATGCTGTTTGCGGAATACGTGACCAACTCTGCTGCAAGGGATGATTTCTAGGCTCCCACCACATTGCCAAACTCGGAATGAGATCTCTGCGAAGAAAACATGAAACACCAACATCACAAAATAATGTAATTTCACAGGATATTATTTACAGGAAACTTGAATATTGCTGGGAAGATCAATACATTTACTTTTTTTTTTTTTTTTGAGAAATTCCAGGATAAAACAAACGCATATCTAAGCATTCTACTTGCATTCTTCAAGTTCAGAAGAAATAACTGTATTAACTTGGAAGGAAAACCGTATGTCTTCTCTCATCTGAGGTTACCTGGTATTCTCCAAATTCACAGATAGGACAGGCTTATGTTCTATTACTGTGCTTTAACTAAATGTTAAGCAATTGTAGAAACGCTTAACATAAATTATTGATCTTTTCTAAAAGAAATCACCTAAAGATGAAATAGAACACAAAAATATTCAAGGCATGACAAACAATCAACAGTTTTGAGCTGCTGACTTATATCAGATAAACACTCCTGAATGCTGGCAGTGGAAGAGGTTATATCAAGTCAATCTTGATTTGAGAAAGACTGGATAGAGTAGTGACATATACAAACTGAAGGCTATGGACTGTACACTTCTAAGCCAATCTAGCAAGCTTACCTTGCCAGTGAAGACAAAGATCTAGAAATATTGTTGCATGTTTCTCAGCTTAGACAACTGTAAGCACAAGTTTCCTCCTGCTGACAGACAACTTTTCCTCATTCATTCCCAGTATAAGCACACGGGTGCTTCCAGTAGCACTTTCTTAATTTTGATTATTTCCCTCTTTAGCCTAGCAGCTGCTACTGGTCACCAACTCCTACCCTTAGTTTCAAACCTCTTCATCACCACTTGCCACAGATTTGAAACAAAAACCACACACACAAACACTAAGCAGCTCTATTTCAGCGTCTACTTTTAAGACTACACTAAGTGCCATTCTTCCTCCAGAAGCCTTCCTCCCACATACATGAATAAAAAAAGTCACAAAACCCAGCACTATTTCTAAAATTAAAGTAGAAAAAAAATATAGAGAGCATGTCTGACCAGAGGAAAAAGAGGTGCTGTGATTTTAAACACTGACAATGCAGGTTAACTGCTGTTCTCCCAAATGGTCTTTGCTTTTACACAGATCACTTCCTATTTGTTTACTTCAATAATTTCCTTTGCATCAAGGCCAGCTAGACATATTCATAAGTTCTAAACAATCAACATAGTCCAATCTGTAAACAGATAATCTTCCAAAATATTAATAGGCAATAACATTGTCTTTGGCAATAACTTATGACCTTAATTTTCAAGTTGAATTAACGAGGAACAATAGGCAAAATGAATTTTAGAAGCAACTGATCATGACGTTCTTGTTGTACATTTTTCACAGCACTTTAATCTTATTTTGAGCTTAGAATGACAAAAATAAATTACTACAACAAACGACTGGACAATGTTTCTATTAAACATGTTAGTAACAAAAGTACTTTTATATTTCTACCAGAATAAACTACACAGATAGAAAACTTCAGGCTTTCCCATATCTAACTCAGATTCAATCCCACAGTGCTGAAATTGTGAAAGCAGAGAAGTAATAATTTTCTTATATGACTTTGAAGCATAATGTATGGAGTTTTATAATTTCTGGAGTTTTGCTAGAAAGTTCAGACAGTCATCAGTCCAATGTGAGAGTTCGTTATATGCAGTGAGGTTACGATGTTGCTTAGTGAAAGGTAACAGGGAGATCTGACCAAAGACAAACACCTTTGCATTAGACAAACAAATGCAGACTAAAGCTCAGAAATCTAGAATTAAGCTTCATTAAGTATTGGGAAGTATATCCCTCTGAAGCGAAGAGAAGGAAGATTCTGGATAAAAATAAAAGGTCAATGAAATATGCTTAAAGGCCTTTCTTTTTTAAATGATTACTTTTGAACATTTAATCCAAAACATCACTATCATCTTCATTAATGATCTGATCGTGACCTGGATGTAGGTGCTGAAAAACTATTTCACATGCAGTTTAGAAATGCCTTGTGTATCAACTGTTTTTCATTACTCATAGCTTCCACTACTGTGTATGTTAATGCTTTGTCATTTGATTAGTTCTCTTTCCACAAATGCCCAGAACATAGACCTATAACTCAACACAACACTGAACAAACCTTGATCCATCTTGTACAACAAGCATATGTAATCAGTCAAATTTGGAAACAATGTGAAAACGCACCATCTCTTCATGGTTAAAACAATCATTTGGTTAATTTATGAATTAGACTGTAGGCAAAATACTGCAAGCCCATCTTGGAATTGGTAAAGTGGAACCTACACTAACGTGAAAAAATATCTCAAGTGCTTTGTACATGCTTGAAGGAAAAATGCAAAGTTTTATAAAGTATAAATCTGTTTAAACTATTTTGCAAGTCCACCTAGCAGATCATTTGCATGTAACATCAAGAAGCTGATTGAGAGATATTCTGGAGAATTGAAGAGGCCACACAAGTGGATATGCTAGATTTTAAACTGCACATCACAGACTTCCGCTATCTGGCATATGTCATTTATTGTTAATTAAATAATACACCATGCAATTTTTACATACCTTCTGTTAATCTTGCAGCTATGAATAAATAATTAGCTGTCTCCTGTCTGACTCTGCTTTTGCAAACAGCAGAGAAAAGGCACCCCAAAGTCTCCATCTCCTTCCTCCCATGGTAGGAGAAGGGGGAACAGAATGCAGCAGAAGCAAACAGCTTTTTGCATGCACACTTCCCACCTAGAGTAAGGAGCTGTTGCTTGTGCCTTTTACCGCTATCAAGTCCGCAATTATCAAAGCATATCAGCAGCTGCTAAATTTTCAGGAAAAACTCAGTCACTGAAGTACATGCTTACAGCTAATCAAACATTTAAGTGCTCTAGTGGTAAGAGGTTCTCTGAGAACGCAAGTATTGCTGTAGTAAGCTTATCCAATGACTTTCCAGGATGTTTTAAAAAACAAAGAACAGTTATGATGTTCAAATTTCTACAATTCAGTCATAATGGGGGGTAGGGAATAGAAACAAAGTAAGTGTTCAGATCATGCAAATGTTTGAGTATTGTACAGAAAGGTCAGATAGTGGACCATAATGATGTATCTTACGGCCTTAAATTCTTTACACGAGCTCAAGGAATTTTAGGATTTTGTAGATTGCACATGCAATAGAAAAGTTTTAATCCTTAGAACTGGTCCTAAAACACACTATTTAGAATGTCTGAGATGCATCTCTACCTTGATAAGTTAATGACATACTGCAAGTCTTGAAGTTGCAGAGTTCAGCTCCTCCTAAATCATTTTTAATACAAATATACCAGTCTTAGCTGAAAGAAGTCATTCCACAATACTGTTATGCAGAGAGCTAGACAACTGTACTAATGCTAAATCTAACCACAAGGTCAAAGAAGCAATGGCTAATGTGCAAGTTCTCTTGGCTTCTCCTCCTTCTTCCCCCAAATCCCATGCACTTCAATATCTGAAAATATGGAATTAAAACAAAAATGCCTTCTCAATCATAACTGTTTTGTTGGGCTAAAGTATCGGTATAAAACACTAAGGCGATACGTCAAGCAATATAGTTGGATCAATGGTAAATAATAGACTATTCTTCAGTTAGCTAAGCTTTGATTGATTTCTTAAAGTGTAAGTACATTAAACCCATGATCTCCTATGTTCTGCTTGTCATTGTGTTTCAGCATCTTAAATATCAAAAAGTTGTCAGCATTTAAACATTATTATATTTTAATCTATAACATTAGAAAATGATGACTTTTAAAACAAGGTAACATTTTTGGAATTAATTTCCTATCTTTCCTATCTTTCCTATCTTTCCTATCTGAGGGTTGTTGTTTTTTGCCTGCCAAGTTTCATTCCCATTTTTTCCACTGTGCAGTGAGCAAATACTTGCATTTCCTCATGCTTAGTTTACAATTCCTACCGTTTTAATTCTTTTGTTGATGTAAACATTGTGGGTGTTGCCAGTAATGCACCTGAAGTCTTAACTCTGTTTCTTAATCCTCTCCGCACAAAACCACAAAGACCATGAATCCATGACAGTAAAGACAAAGTTGAAAGGTGCTTTCTTTCAAAAGTGATCCAATGGTAAATTATATACTTACCTAAGTTTTCTCCACCCCAAACATCCATCATCATGTCATACTTTCCTAGTTCTTCAAAATAGGATTTATCCATCACAAACAACCCACCAGCTATCATGGGTGTCCTAAACAGACAAGAAAAATTAAATACTTATAGAACCGTGAACTGGGAGGTATCTATTTGCATCTCAAGTTTAATACATCCTTGAAAAAAACTGCAATGTTTTCAAAGGCAACTATGTTTACATCTATCATTTCAATGCTTGTCTGCATACCATCATACAACATTTTTATGGCAAGTACACAACTATGACCACCATACAGCTTCTGAGTCAACTTCCAAATTTCCATTTGGCTCCCAAGATGTCTATTTAAAGACTGGAAATATGTGCCAGCAATGAAATATTGAAACTGATGCTATATTTCAAGCTGTCAAAACATATGATTTTGTGTTTAAATTTGATATGCTTGATATCTGTTTTTTGTTAAGGTACAAATCTAACAGTGACCTTTAAAGCTGGGTAGTCTTTATTTGTTGGTGTTGTTTTTTTAATAATCAATTTGAGTCTCAGAAGGCTACACAAATATGAAGGAAGTTTCCATATTCCTGAAAGCTATGGAAAATATTCCTTTTCAGACTGAGAAAATGAGTTCTAGCTTTGTTTAGACACCGACTACTTGGTCCTGAATCCATTTCTATTTTTAACTCTATGTCAAGTCTAATTGTAAATATATGCTTGCTATATCTCATTGCATGTCATTTAAAGTAAAATGACACCGACAAGGAAGTTGACTTAAATTTTTTTCTTTCTTATGGGAAAACAAAGAATGCAAATTCTACACTACAGACAGTGTCTGTTTTTCAGTATTAGAGTTTATAATTAGCAAGGTAGTGTTTCCATTCAAACCTCCCAAACTGGAAATATTAGCTTTAGACTGTTTTGGAGATGCAACATGCACAAAAGTAATAGTTACATGAACAGTATTAGAGGTACACTCTGCTTCAAGCTATATTCTTCTAACGTCCTGAAGCAATGTTACACACTACATGATTTATTGTGTATTTAAATCTTCATCAGATAAACTAACCAACACCAATCCACTTGCAATGAAGCGCTCTGACAGAAACAGAGTCCCATGAAGATGGATCAGTAAGTTTCTTTTACTCAAAAAAAATTAAAACATTATCTATCAAAGGGAGAACAAGTGGTATAGACGCACTTTATGGGAGCAACTGGGTTTCCTTGTCGTGCTCTTCTTTGCTCTGGTGTCATATAATCCCATTTGAACACCAGGTTCCAATCAAAACCTTTAAGAAAATGATAGAGAATAAGTAGAATGTTAAAAAGACAGTGGTCATCATTCAAGTTGTAGTAACATAATATTGACCCAAACCACTTGGAACTGAAATTTAAGTTAAAAATTTTAATTTGTACAATCTTACGGGTAGAAAACAAATGAGGAGACTGAATAAAAGGTAAAGAAGTTGGACAGAATAAAAATTAAATCTGAAATATAAAGAAAATGATTTTTTGTTGTCATCTGTTACACAAAGTAAGAAACCCACTCAACAAATGAGAAAGCATAAGCCTTAAATATGAGATACTGGATTCATGCGTAAGTCATACTGAACATCGTATGAGAATCTTCATCCCATTACAAATTGTTCTGAACGGTTCTTAGTGTACAATTACATTTCAAGTCTTTTTTGCTCACATTTATGCTTACACAAACTTAATACATGACTTGGTACTCCTCTCTATCAGCAGCAGTTCTCTATCACAAAGGTTGCAACAGATAATGTAGATCCCACTTCTCTTATTAACATTCATTTAAGTTCATCCTTTTCTACCGCATGCTCCTAAATACATCATTTTTAAACCCGGGATAAGTGCTGGAGAGCCAGAAATCTTACTCTTCTTATGCAGGTACATGCATCTGTATGCACAGCAGGAGAAGGTCTGGACCTTTTATGAGTTAAAAAGCACAGGAAAAAAAGATCACCAGTACAAACCAATAGGTCACCTCCAGCAGCTTTCTACCTGCCAACAGTTTAGAACACCTTCCTTTAGGCAACAATACAAGAAACACAGCCAGTATAAGATGACCCTACTACAGGAAACACTTTCTAACTATTTTTGATCTGGGCTAGACCATTAAGTATGAACTTCTACCAAAAAACTACAAAGGCTACACAGCACTTTCCCAGTATGCCTAGCAAATCAGCCTTATACAGAGTGCCTCTGCTGCCAAAAGCATTTAGATCCTATGAGGTAATGTAATGAATGATTTCCAGATTTCTGTTGCACAGATGTCAATAGTTTTCTTTCTCTAGTATGAAGATAAAGCAATTACTTTCTGGGGAAGTGGGAAAAAATTAGCTAAACAGACAACAATTATAGCCCTACAGGCTGTTTGTCTGCACCAGTAAATGTGCATGGTAAGGACTGAGGTGGAGGTTTGAAGTGAAAATTGTTTGGTTTTCAATTGCCAAAATACTTATGTCTCACACACACAATACAGAAGTTATCCTAAACAGTCTTTACAACATCTATGCCAAGTCTTCCTCTACAGGTTTGAGCACTTCATAAGGTGTGGCACTGTAAAAATGGAAGACCATCTAAATACTCCAAAACTCCAAGTAGCAAAACAGTAGAATGGCTACAATTGATATCAATGCAAAGCCTCCAGCTTGAAAAGAAAAATGAACTACAATATTTCCATGCAGTTAAAAGCCTCATTTCATCATACATACCCAGCAAAATTACTTGCACCTGGAAAAACCTGAAAAAACCCTACTATTCTCCAGCACAAGTGGTAGAGACAGTGTTACGTACACCCTAGTGAACACAAGGGGTCTCTTTTGGAACACAGCACTGTGTTGCTAACTCGGAACAAGTGTATAAATTGTCTACCCATGAAAATGTTTTTTCCGTCTCCATTTTCACTGAGTCTGGGAAAAAACTGCACTCAATGAGATAGTATCAGTAACTCTGTAAAAGGAGTATTTTTAAATACAAGTGCATATCCAGTATGAAATTCTACCATGGGTAAATTGCATGATAGGCACAACCTAAATTATTAGATCTCAGTTAACTACAATTTATTTCAGTAATTAAAGTGCTTCTCAGTGTGTAAACAGTTTTGCAAGCCTCCTCCCCTCCAAAACAAATTTGTAACACAAAGTACGTGGATTTAGAAGCGGCCAGACTTGGGAATTATTTCAGCCCTGTCCTCTGTAGAATATGCTGGATGGCTTGTCTTGGGTGATTAAGCCTTTTGCAAAACAGACCAGGCACAAATGCTGTCCCAGCTGTCTCAACACTCCATGCTTCAGTCACACAGATACTGTATCTAAAGGTTGAAAGCACGGTTTGATTTCCATGTTTAGATTTGGCCCCAGTGAAAATGTCCTGTGATGCCAAATGCTGTAGCGCCCCTCTCGTGCTAATCTGTCCTTCAGGAACTGAAAGGGAGTATATTATTCACATTTCAACACACCCCAAATTGTATTTAGATATTGCTACGTGAAAAATGTGTTGTTAAAAAGCAGCTTCTCACTCCTCAGTACAGAAGCACAGAGGCTCAATGCACTTTAAAGGATCTATTTCTATTGTGTATGATGGGAGAAAATGAGCGCTAAAGAAAAAAATGGGAAACAGATCCATAGATGAAGCATGAAAGCAGTAAGAAGTAAAGTGATCTCTCAATTCTCTCCCACTTCAGTTGGGAGGAATTAAAGAGCATGAACCCCACAGGAACCAATCAAAGGTTTCAATGAAAACTCCTCCTCCCACTGCAGACAACAATAAGAGCCACATAATGGTATAGAGATTTTCATACTTGCTGTATAATGAGTTGGTTGGGTAAAAGCCTTAAGGTTTTAATAAAGCTGGCACACAAATAATAGCATAGTATTATATATTAGCATATTGTGAATATATCCGCTGTAGGCATTCTTTCAGAACTTAATTAATAAGGATATAGAAACTCTCACCTCCAGGTCATGACTGGAACTTGAAGCATATGCAACATTATGCAAATATTACTTTCGTTTGGGTTGACTGAAACGAACACTTGGTGGCCAAGTCTGGACTTAGATGTCACAGACAGAACGGGCCTGAAATTGATTTTCCCTTCCCCACTCAAGAGAGCCCATTCAGAAAAAGCTGAAACAACGTGGGAACAGCACCATGTAATTTCTATGTTGAGGCTCATCTTATATCTGTTATGCAGACAGTAGTTTCCAGGGTTGCAGGAACAATTGGGGGGAGGAGGTGGAGACAGCTATTTTCAATGTTAGATTCCTGCTAACAGTGAAAAAAACTTTAAAAAACTTGTAATGAATAAGGATTTTAGCATGTGGTTGCCCTGCCCTCCCTCCTTTGGAAAAGCAGAGGAAGAATTATTTTTGGAGGGCTTCACAAAACTTCTTATTATTTGCTCTCAGCAGTTTACACTAACCAGACAGTGAAACTGTAACATTTCTAAACTGAATTTAACAGGAAGTTTTGTAACTGTAAAGGTATAAACACTACAAATTTAAGGTCACATTTTACTCTCCTCACAATTACAGATCATCACTAACAGAAACATTTTTAAGCACATTCCAAAGCTTTCTGCTTTTTCAGAAGCATTTAATTAAGCAAACCAGCATCTTGAAAAAAACTCATAGGCACTGCATTGCTGATGGACTTCTAAACTAGATAGCAATTAAAACCTGTCTTATCTAAAAACAGACTCATAAGCTCTGGCCATAAGCTGCTTCTGACACATGCACAGGGCTACAAACATTGGAGTGACTCTTGCACATTGGTAAAAGGCAGCATAAATTAATAAGAATTCATATAATAAAACTGAACTGTTTCAAAGTAGAAGACAATAAGGCCAATTAAAATCCAAGCTTAGAGAAACAACTGACACCTAGAAATTAAGCTAGAAATGAAAAAGGGAAGAGCAGTATGTTAACAGCCCATTCCACAACTGCAGTGATTATGAGCTTTGATTCTTGATGCTTTTTATTTTGTATTTGTATTCCAGTACAGGTACATACCGCCTTTTAAATCAGCTGACGCCCCCACGTACTGGAAGTTGTCCATATTAATTACATCAATAATAGGAGACACAACTCTGGTCTTGTCCTAAAATAAATATTAAAAAGTGATATTGAAATAATGAAATCAATATAGAAAGATTCATTCAGGATGAGATGTTGCACAGTTCTGTAGGATTTCATCAGCACTTCCCCAGCTTTTCCCCTACTTCAGCTTCTGGCTCTGAATATCATTGCTCACCCTTGTTTCAGAGAACAGGAACCATGCTATATAGCTGAAAATCCACTTTATATTCTAGGCTAACTTACTGGCAAGTAAACCCCCCTCTTCTGCCTTGCTCTTGAGGCAAACTCATAGTTCAAAAGGCAAGTGAGCAAACAGCACTTCCATTCCTATTTTTCAAACTGAAAAAGAGAAGAACTACCCAGGTAATTCATACTTTCACAGCAAATATCTAGCCACACAGAGTACTACAGTCTTATTACTTCAACCTTTAAGGAACATTTAGGTCTTTCTACAATCAGATAAGCCTTAGGTTAATGATAACCCACTTCACACTAGAAGAAGAATCACACTTCACAGTTGGACACAAGATAGGAGAAAACTGAAAAAAGCACCTCTTAAACTAATGAACGCTATTAATCTCTGGCAGCCGAGATTCCAGTGGCAGGGATGCTGCATTCCTCTGTCTGAGCATGGTCTCACATACTATTTAAAGCAATGTTAATTACCTTAGCTCATGTGTTTGTCAAAATAGTTTTTAAGGGAAAAAACATCTTTCCAGCAATCCCACATGCATCATCCATCAGGATAATAAGACATCTGTACTCTAGAAGGGACTCATCTAATATTAGAAACACAGTATCATGGTTAAACCAATTCCTCTCCATGAAGTACCTCTTGAAAAAACAAGGATTTACATTTACACACCGAAGCATAGCTTCTTTTGATCAAACACATAGTTTGGGATCAAAATAGAACTTTGAGCACCAAGATTTAGCACCATTCAGAGAGTACAGGCACCTTCTGAACAGTATTATCACCAACTCTGTGAATATAAAAATGCTTTAAATAAACAAGGGATATTTCGGTAACTCTGTTACAGATAATCTGTTCTCATTGTTAAAAAAAATACCAACCTCACCATCTCCATTTTAAGTATGTATGCAGAAGTGTCTTCAAACAATACATGCATTCTGAGCAATTCTTCAACAATACTTCCCCCTTGCTAATCCAGTATTATACACAATAGGTCAGTATTAAAAACTAGTACTAGTAGCAGAACGGTGTGAGCTCATAACAAGACACTAAAAAGCAACTCCTTTAGTCAAATGCTTTGGTTGGTCCAATAAGATCATTAAAAACACGTTTTCATTTATTGATTCTTAACTACTAAATCTGTACTGATTTTAGCAAACCAAAGCTTCATAGCTGGCATATATCAGGTCATTCTGCATACAAAAAGTCACTTACTTTCTGTATTAGCCAAAAGGAGAATCTGAGTTAGGCCTTCAGCTTTTGGCTGACCACACAACTAAAAGCTGATGACTTGTTATTGATTCTACATTTAAGTATCAATCCAGCTATGCCATATGGACCAAGTATACATCTTTTCAAAGGATGTAACACAAAATGTAAACAGACCTTCCACTAAGTATTAATTAGCTAGGTCTAAAGCAAACTTGTAACACAGACAAAGAAGACCAGCCTCTCCCATTCGGCTGCTGATCACATCTTCAGCTCACATTTCTGTTAGCTGTAGCCCCAAGTCTATGTGTTTAAGATGACAAGAATATGGGTTTACTAACAGTGTTCTACTTGGGAGGCAACTACGATTTATTGCACCTGAACTACAAAACCCTGTGTCCTTCTACTCCAATAAAGCACTTCAGGTGTACCCATGACCTCATTTTGGATATTCTACTTACAGTAATAAAACTAAAAAACTCCTTTCTTTAAAGACTGCTATCTTCTAAAGAAGTTACCCAGCCTATCCAGTACTTGCAATACACACATCAGCATGAAATTAAAAAAAATATATATAAATGCGAAACAACCCTTTCTGTTCTTTCCTTAGCTGAAACTGATGTGGTTGATACATCTGTGTCCATCTCTAAAAATCATTTCTTGCAAAAAATCTGTATTTTCTCAAATAGTTCACAGAGCTGAACCTGGTAGTAAGACCTGCCTAAGCTTCCATCTGTCACATTAGGCAGAGCTTAAGTTAGGATTCACTTCATCTCCACTACGCCTCCATAACGCTGAATAAGCAGGTAGCACATCATCTCTACACATTCAGGATTTCCTCAGGCCATTACTGTTTATCTGATTAATTCTATCAATATCAGTGCAAGAGCACCACTTGCAACACTGTAAGCTTAAGTAACACATTAAGTTATTTCCCTGACACACAAATACCCAGGTTGTAACCATTCAGTTTGATGTACAACCACCACTTTCTGGGCCTGGGAACATGCTGTTCCTTCCATGACTTGAAGTGATAGATTTGTTCAGCAGCAAAGTGGACAAAACACTTGCACATCTTTAAGGTGACATTTTGCAGGGCACTGCAAAGTTGTTAATGCAGAAACTGCTAAAAAGACCTTGCAAGTCTCCAAAGTACATGGAGTTCAAAACCATCCGCTTAAAATACTAGAAAGCAACTGCTCCTGTTAAATTGATAATGGAACACAATTGGAAAATCTTGTGCTTCTATGTGAGGATAATGGAAAGAAATAGCCTGTGAACACTGCAAGTCTCTAGTGACTGGAAATTTGTAGCAGACTGTTTCATTTTAATATTTCATAAGAAGGTTATGTATGCTCTAGAGAGTTAGGCTTCTATTAGATATTATTCTCATAAACCACTAGAAATTATCCTCAGGATTCTGCATGCATTGCTTTCCCCCCAACCCAATACCCCCCAAAATTAAAACACTTCAAAGATTAAATTTCACAACACACTTAAGAGGAAAATATAAATATTTTCCTTTCAGCAATTTGCCAGTTAAAAGCAACTCATTCAAGGTCACAATCTGAGACAGGTATGAGAAAGGAATCCATGTCTTATTTCTTAATTTTAGTTCCTTAATCATTTTAAGATTTCTTGTTTAAAAATATTGTCAAAGAAGTGATGCAGAATCAGTTGTGCTATGAAAATACATGAGTTTAGTTCTGCTCCAGAAACTCTCTTTTTACCTGTAACTGATAGTATAAGAATAGATCAAAGTGCTTAGAAATAGAAAAAATGGAAAAAGCAAAGTAGGAAAACGTTCACAAAATAACCTAGTAATTACCAATGTTTTCAAGATAATGGGTACTCATGATTATTATTGATATTTGGGGGGATTCAAAAGGTGAAGCTCCACTGACTCCTTGTTATCTCCCCTAACCAACACACACACTCCCCTGGAAGACAAAATGCAATTAGACAGAAAGCCTCTTTGCAGTAGGGAGCAAGGTGGGAGAAAGCACACCAGCTCCAGTTTACAAGGGAATCTGCACATTCTGAATGCTAAAATATTCAGTTTGTATGTTTTTACTGCTTTAAGCCTTTGTTCAAATTGCTGAAGGAAACCCCTAGCACTGCCAAATCCCTCCAGGAACAGTAGGCAAGCATGGCCAACAAGCAAGGACATTCTAACTAGGAAGCCACCTCAAAGAACACTCTGGGATGGATCATCCTTCAATAAGAGAGGATCTCAAGGCCTCAAGTCCTCCTAAGATATGTAAGAGGTCAAACGCACAGCTTTCAGAGGAAGTTACAGCATGCTAGATAGTATATTGTAGAATTTATTCCATTTAAGCTGTTTCTGGATGCTATAATTTTTATGTTTTAAAACACACAATTAAGCCCCTAAAGCTCCCACAGAATTAAATATCAAGTGGACAATTCTGAAACTGAAGGAAAAAGCAACCCTCCCACCACACACAGAACAGATGTAGCAGAGCATCAGAAAATACTGCATTAATGTTTAGTTAACTCTAACCCAAAAAAGCTACATTTGAGGCTAGAAAGGAAAGGAAGTTTGAATGTATTCAGATTCTTGTCACAAAGACCATTAAGAAAATGCTATTGATTAACATCAAGTAACGCACCATCTGCGCTGTGAGCAAAACTCAACCCATTTAAAATAACAACTATACTATATGCAAGCCCTATACATATGTGCCCTAATTATTTGAACCAGCAGAGCACTTAAAGGCGCCTTTAACAAACTCCATACCTGCTGCTTGGGAATCTTCCCAGATAAAAGTAAAATAAATTATGTGGAACTCCAGTTATTTAACAACACATCAAGCTTTTAAGAATGGAAAACTGTACTCATACAGCTGAAAGGTATTCTTAGGCACACAACTAGTATGTGTCAGGGTGACAATTATAAGGAGCAAGTTGTTTTTTTTTGAAGGATCTAATCATTCATGTACTTCTAGAAGTAACTACAGCACGAAGCAAAATATGCAGCTATTTCTCCCATCAATTACACTACATGTAATGCCAGATCCTCATTAACCTGTCAGCCACTTAATAACAGGTTGTACATTCAGTTTTGATGAAAAGGTAACACTTTCATATCCCATATCAGTTTCAGAAACCTAAATGGAGTATACCCTGAAAAATATATCAGAAGAGGTTAAATGGCAAAATATTTGTCTTGCTAAAAGCAAGGCTTTATTGACCAAAACTACCCTTCTTTTCAAATTTCTCAAACAGGTAGATGATTCAAACAAATTACACAAAAAGGCTTGAGAACAGTTCCCACATTCTAGAATCAAGCTAGTGCTTTAACAACAAGCATTATTCGCTTCCTTCTGAGATGCATTTAATGCCTTCAAGTTCACTTTCCTGGTTAATAATTATATAGAAACTACCTTTCCAGGGCTGCAATATTTTACATAGTCACAAAAATAGAGCAAAGCGTTATGTTGCTCATGCTCAAGGGCTCTGTGGGCTGCAGGTACCTTAGTGTCCAGGTTTGAGCTGATTACAGTTATTTCTCCTCCAAAACAGGATTTTAAACACTGATATGTCTTAGGCAATTTACAGTATTTCTTGAATACACAGTAAAGCATTGCAGAAAAATAGAATAAGAGACGTTATCAGTTGATGACGACTGGTTTTCCCATTGGCATACTGAGGACACGGCTTCTCCCTCCCCCTCTTTTTTTGGAGGAAATGCAAAGAAAAGCATATGGAGAATAAGCAAGGAACTTGGCATTAACAAGACAGAGTAGCTAAGTAAAACCATTTTGACCAGGAGCACTTTGAAGGAATGCCTTTCCAGACTAAAATATGTCAAATTAAAAGAAAATGCAATTATGGAAAAAGCTCTGGGTTTTTTTTGAGCAACCCCCAACACTTCCTGGGATCACACATGATTCGCTTTCTGCTTCAGTAGAGTTCCTCCGGAGTAAGTTAACATGGACAACCAATCCCTGGAGAAAACAGTATACTTTCACTCTCAGTTCTGTCAATAGCTTTTCTGGGACACTGGCAAAGCATCATTTTCACAGAAGCTGAGAGCCCATGGTCCCTGTTAATTTCCATGAGAATTTTCGTTTCACAGTTCAACCTCTTTCCCATTATCACACTGAATCTTAATGAGGCATAAATATTCAGGTAAACTGAATTACATTGAGATGATATTGGTTGAGGAGAACTATGCTTTGCTCTAAAGATTTTCAACACTTACTGAGGAGGTCCCTAAAGAACCAGAGAAGCATATATTTGAATTGCTTTTTAAGGTAATAATAAATATTCACATTTTATGTTCTGATGTTCACAGATTAAATGAACAAAAAGTGGGTTTTAATCACAGAACCTCCGATCATCTCCATCATCTTACTTCAGAGAAAAAGCCTCCTTAGAAAAATGCATAAAATTAATGTAGTATAAACCAGATGGCTTTAAAATTTAAAAGCTACTCCTCCAGGAAATTACTTTAGAAGAACTTTACTAACCTCAGCTACTCTTTCCAAAAGTGGTTCCAGCCAGTGTTCATTGCATTCACAGTGACTGTCCAGGAAGGTCAATACTTTTGCTTGTGCTGCATCTGCCCCTCTGACACGAGAGCGCATCAAGCCTGCAAAGTAAAGAAAAAGAGTCTGTATAGATTCTGGAGGAAAACAATCAACAGCAGAGAGACAAACAATTGCATTCCAAGATGATCATGAATTAAATTACTGTAACTCAGGACATAAACACACAAGTTCGACTATAAAAACAAGATGCTGTTTAACAGTTCAGTGAAAAGATTTCAGAATAAAAAGCCTGCAACTTTAACTACTGCACTCTAGCCTACAGGTTCTAATCTTATTTAAACAAAAGAATTTAAGTGCCTTTTCAAAAAAAAGTAATATGCAAGTGCAGCTGGATCTACATTACAGTAAATGACATTAATGCTGATTAATTTACTTAACATCAATACTGAAAACAAATCCGCCCTCCCCCAAATCCACAATAGGGTATAGTACCACTTTGGTTTTATTAGCATAATTGAGGGATTGTTACTGGGTGAATTAAAAACAATCCTGCCTTTAAGAAAGTACAATAGAACTGCAAAAAATAATATCAACTTATCTTAACCACCTTTTTGCGCACACACACACCCCCCCCAGCTCCCCATTTTAAAAGTTCTCAGAAACAGTCTGTCTATCCTTCTGTCAACTTATTTCAGAAATAACCACACTTGGTTAATTCATGTTTAGGAGCCTTTTGCCCAGTCCCTTCAACTGTCTGTCCTGTGTTTCTTGCAATTCACTTGTTCGTCTGTTTTGGAGTTTTACTGTGGTTTTAAAATCTTAACCCTGAAAAGATTTAAGAGAACTTCTGATGAAATCAAAAGACTCTTCCCTTCTCTACATCTCATTCCAGAGCTTTGTATTTCTAACCTTCCCTCTGACAGAACCTAATATCTTCATCTACTTTCACAGAAAATGGAAGTGACCATTAGGTCATCAAGTCCTCTGAAATCACACTGAACCATACAACAGGAAAAATTCAGAATGTTCCTTTGAACATTTAGTCTGTAGATTACCACACCCTCCAAAACGCATCCATTCAATAACTCTGGTCCTAAGGATAAAACCCGAAGCTACCATCATGTATTTCTGAAAGCAGAGCAGTCAGTACCATCCCTGCCTGAGATATCAGGCAACCTACACTTGAAAATAAAAAGCAAAGTTAGTATTAAACTCTAGCATAACCACCCAGCAATCAAATGAAATCTTAAAATATTTTATTTTTTAAAAAATAGTCATCTGATTGCAAAAATGAATATCTAGGCAAAGCTTCCTAAACAGTACAGTAGCTCCCATTGGTAATAATTTCATCCTAATCTCACAATAACACCAAGTAAACTAGTATTGCACCTTGAATTTGAAAGCATTTCTTTTCTGACACAGTAAAATACCTAAGTCCTATTATGCATCAGTATATCTGAAAATGAAATTTGAAGTATGAAGGAAAATTCAGTTCATGTTTGTATGTACAGTACAGAATTAGTATTTATAGTACAGAATAAAAATAAAAAACTGTTGCTTCAGTCCATCTCCCCTTTACTGTTATCTCAATATTTAAGTGCTGCACTGGTCAGAAAAACTAGATCAACTCACTGAGAACCCTGCAACCATGGCAAGTCACAAAAGGTCTGATTTACTAACAAGCCTTTGTTCACAAGTGTATTCCAAACAAATACTTAAATACTAAGAACACGACTGTTTGTAATAGCTTTAATTATGGGACAACACAGGTTTTGTGCTTGTCACTTCCTGCTTCTGACAATCTAATGATTCGAGCTGCTCCCTGAACCAGGCTGGCAGACAAGATGCAGCACCTATAAAAACAAACAAGCACATATCTGCTAACTCAGTCAGCTATTTCAACTGTCAGCTCTCGGTTATTATTTCAAACAGCTGTAGAATAACAGTTGCCTCTATCTAATTCTTTAAGCTCCACAGACAGAAAGCTGCTGACTGAAGGGCTCAGTGATACGAGGCCATAATTTACAAGGCAACAAAGAAGAAAAAAAATGTAATACAAGTTTGTTATATGACACAGAGGCTTCAGCAAAACTGGCATGTATGGTCCCTGCCCTCCTGGATGCTCAAACTCTCTCAGGTTTGCCAAACGAACTGACAGGCTGTCCATCAGCTGGATCCTTAAAACGATCTCTAGTAAGGGAAGCAGTGAAAAAGAAGGATATTTTTAAGCTGAATCTTTTCAAACAGTCTTACAGTTTACAGTGAGGCCTTGCATACAATTGGAGCAGCAGAGGATTGAAATACAGTGAGAGAAAGGAGGGGCTGAGGGTGAAAGGAAATTTCTCAAGTTGGCTTCCACTGTGAAAGCCAGCAACATTCAACTGCGTAGAACAATACTGGATTAATTATAATTACTATTTTTACTTGCACAAATACATCTGTTTTTACTCCTTTCACTTGTAGGTTGATTTATAAAGTGAAAATCCTCCCCTCTAAGACAGAATGTTCCTTTAAACACCTGATCAAGATTAGCAAACACAGACAATGCAACACACTACAATTTGTATCTTCCTTTCCCCAAATGAAGCCTACCTTCTCGGCGATCATTTCTAAGAACCCGCACTTTTTCAATTTTTCCCAAGAGAGCACCATCTTCAGCTTAAAAAAGATACAAATAAAGTGATGAGAAACAGTTTGATATACCATAAAAGTATGTTTTCCTTCACCAAAAAAAAACTTCATAGTGAAAAATATTCATGGCTGCAAATAATTAAGTTAATATACACTCTTAAAAATGCCTCACCAGAAATAAAGAAAAATTATCAGGCTAAGAAATTAATACCATTATTATATTTAAAGCTAATTTGATTTTACACTCAAATATTTTTATTCAATAATATTCTTTTTGCTTACTTTAGGTAGTTTCTACACGTTATAAAAAGCTAAAGCATTAAAACATGCTTTCTTTGCATATAGGAAGGCTTGCACACTATACTTATTGTGGAATACATTTAAGCCTTGAACTAGCAAATTCCTTTTAAGAAGTGTTATTCAGAAGTCCATTGTTCAAGTTAGCATTATGATACCCTAGTACTTTTAAAACCTTGACTTATTTTATATTTAGTAAGAAATTTCCAGAAGGCTGATGGAGACCACCATTCTTTTAAAGCAGTGCTACAAAAGTATTTGGCATAAGCAGCATAGGTTTAATTTTTATGTCATATAACATGCTATGGAAAGGCTGTTCTCAACTCTACACTTTGCTTCTTCAGCTAGCAGGAAGTAACAAAATATAGCTGAAGTATTTTAATCAGAAGTGGGTGATATTGATGGTAGGGGGATGGTTGGACCAGATGTTCTTGGAGGCCTTTTCCAACCTTCATGATTCTATATATGCAGAACTCTTCACTTTTCCATAATGACAAACATGAAAGATTTAAGACCTGGTTTTGGATCAGTCTTTTCAAACTCCTACCCATATGATCAACTCTCAACTAAACCACCTACTTTCATCTACAGAAAGTCTCAGCAAAATACATAAAATAAAATTTGGACAGAAAAATTACTTACGATCATTACTGTAGTCATCTACCAGTATGATTTCCTTAATTAGATGTGATGGGCTTTTTTTAAGGACACTGAAACAATGAAAAGAAGCATTCAATACAAAGTAGTTTTCATTTCCCATGATAATGTCATAACCATTGCTTTGTTATAAGCCATAGTTCAATCTGGCCCAGGATCTTATCTTCAACAACAGCTATTGGCTTATTAAGTAAAGAGTTTGAGAAAAAAGGCACACGTAGAATTGTTCTCACCCCCAATAAGAATTCCAGCTTCCAGAAAACAGTGGATTAGACAACTTGGAAAATGGAAGCTTTACAGGTATCTTTAGATCAAATAGCCCCTGTGAATTTCTTCCTTAACTTTTTCTTGAAACTATCTATACAGCCAACCTCCAACCATCATCTTGTAATTAGTTACACACTTTCATGTATTTGTAGTTGAGGGGAACATTTCTTGTTTAATTTCAGAATATAAGAAATTGAGTCATTAACAAAATTAAGTCTCAGCTTTCCCCTCTGTAAATAGTACATAAAAGTATACTGGATTATTATATCCCTTCTTTATCAAAAGGTATATCTGACACAAATTTTTTTTAGGGAAAAATCAAACTCTCTCTTAGGTAATACCTGACAACAGTTCGAAGCAAAGCAGATCTTGCTTCATTATGAAAGGTGATCACCACACTAGTGGCTGGCAAATCTATCCGCCATTGTTTCCGTTGACACCTGAAAGACATAATACCCTGTCATTTGAATGCAGTATTTACATTCCAGTCTTAGCAGACAGCTGCTTCATCATGAAGGATATCTACTAAACTAGTGTATGCTCTCCATCTACCTAGGAACTATCTTGTTTTCAGGTCAACTCATCCTCTGACACTTTTGGTAGTTGTCTTTGTATACAACAGACCCAGTGAGTGCCAGATTCAGGTACGTTGACAAAAAAAAGTCACTGTACTACAATTGCTGCAGTACACTGAGTACCTTTTATGCAACTGAGTATGAAACCAGAACACTGTTTCACATTATGACCACTTAATGAATCTAAGTAAACGAGCACATTAATGAACACGCAGGGGTTACTAGGCTACCGTACATCTCCTTTAGAACAGCACTCAGCCACTTCACCCTTTATTTTCAAAGCTATTGTAGCATCCTCGTCTTGCTCATAGAAGTAACTTCTCATTAACATAGAAAAATGTTTTTAAGATTCCAACATTCAAAATTTGAAGAATAAAGCTAACAGTGACAATATTCAGCCAACTAAATGCAGAATGAAAACGTTACAAACCCTGAAGATGAAACAGTCCACCTATGCCAACTCATTTTTCAAGACCTCTATTAGCTCTTCATATCAAATTGTAGAATTCCGATAAACTGCTTCTAAACAGCCTAGACAGTCTCAGCAATTAAGTAGTACTATTATGTAGCCATTTTAAAGTAAAATAGGCTTTTAGACACATCAGTACAATTAATAAAAATGCTTAAATAGAAATATTTCCTCATTTTTCTTCAATAAAACCTTGCAGAAGCTTCAAAGGAAATACTAATTTTAACAGAGTTGCCTTCAATTTTACTGAAGATTACGTGCCACCAAGTGTCACATGCACTCAGATCTGGAATATATTCTTCTTTCCATGGCTATTACTCTTGCTCTTCCCATTACACAGTTTCCACACAAACATTTCACAAACAAGTTCTTCAGCTTCTGCAGTGATTATCCTTGTCAAAATAGCTATCAGCCACCCTCTCCCAGTTTTGCGTCACCTGAAAACTTGCTGAGGTTGTACTTTGCCCCCTCAACTAGGTCATTAATGGAGATACTAAGCAGTAGTGGACCTAGTATTGACTCCTGCTCCCTATGTTGCTCACACTCAGAAGTAGCTTCCATACTGCTTAGTCCACACTGCATGTTCAGTGGTGGTACAAAGACACAGCAACATGCAGCAGGATTCTATGTTCTCCCAGAACCAGGTAAGAAACAGTGAGGCTTGGAAAAGAGAAAGAAGTATCTTTTTTGTTTACATAGGTGTGGCCTATTAGGTGCAATACCATATTTAATAACTACCTGCCTAGTTCCTATAGCAAGAGGAAAACAAGTGAATCCTGGAACTCGAGTAGAACATGCGCCATCACTGAGCAGTTAATCCAGCATCTTCCTCAAACCACACAATTATTTGATCCCCGGTATGAATTTTGATGCCATTAACTCAGGCCAATGTATATACTTGAAAAAACATCACAGACACATGACCTTGAAGTAATCATTTTTGTGTTGATCACATGCTATTACTCTGTCCATGTTTCCCTTAAAAATGGGAAGAGGGTTCAGCAATCAGCCTAGCTTACCAGGAAAGACCTGCAAGTTAACTTAATGTAAAGAACTACACAACATGTCTCTAGAGTCTAGCAAGTACAGAAATAATGTCAGAGCTGTACTGATTGAGGTGTCAATCACCAGAGTGAAGATGAAACCTGTTACAAATGTACAAGCCACAAAAAGGCATCAAGTGAACAAGAATAAAGAGACTGAAATACAACACCAGCTCCGATACAGAATACACGCTGATTGAAGTCATGGAAACAGAAAAACTTGAACAAGATTTATTGTTCTTACCCTGCTCTTTAAGGATCACATCATAGTCTGCTGTTCCTGTCATTTTGAGAGCTAGAGAACTCCTGCTTTAGGAAAATCACCTGCTGCTCAGAAGCCATAAACAAAAACTAATCCAAGACAAACACGGCTCAGTTTGACACTTACTGATCATGCCTTGTGTCAGGAATGTTTCTGTCCATTCGAAGTTTGTCACTTTCTACCTGATTGAACTTGTTGCGGGCATATGGATCCTGACCAGACCGCACCATAGTAGCACTAACATAAGCATCTTGATCAAAATCTTGCCACCGAACTTTTCCTACAATAGAAAACCACAAAAAATATCCAATTTAATCTTTGCAATTTAAAAAAGATAATTCAGCAATCCATTTTGTTTGATTTTGCAACAAAATAATTAAGCCCCAACAGTATTTAACAGCGTAGCATCACACTCACTTTTGCATATTATATTTCTATAATATCCTACAAATTAATGCAATTGAACCACTTTACAGCTTAGTTTATACTAGTCACCAGACCATGCTTTATCTTATTTACTGGTTGCTGTTTTTTCCCCCATTACCAGAATTTCCATTAAAAATGTTCCACATATCTACATTCTTAAGATGGTAGATCTCTTCAAAGATCTAGATTTCAAAGACATTACAATTCAGTTTACTACTGTTGCATTTCATAAATAAAAATACAGCCAGACATAACCAAACTGTTTGAGGACCAAGCCTTTAGAAGTACAAGATTGCATTTTTCTTAAAAACTAGCATTTCGTGTAGGCAGAACACTAGATCACTCTCCAGTATGAGTTACATGACATAACTGCAGCTTTCTTTATACTCAAAAAAGGATTTACAGATTAAATCTTCTTTAACAAAGAGTGCGTTGTTATATAACTGGTTGCAGCACTGGGATTTGTATACCTAAAAATTGAAAGGCAGATTTTTGAACATCAATACCCTAGAAATAAAGTTTCAGAATAGTTATCTTCTTCAGCTGTATAACAGTTGGATATCATATGTATTTAAACTATTATTTCTTACTTCTGATTAAACATTTGTTGTTGTCTTTTTTTTTTTGTATATTGACAGCCAAACTAATGTTACCTACCTACTGTAAATTTACACCAAACATAAGAAAAACAAAGAAGCTTCAATTCTAATACAGTGCAAACACTTCTTACATGGTTGTACACAAGAGTCTCCTGTGAGCACGTCGTGCACAAAAAAGATAAAAAGCCAAAGCTGTCTTTTGGGGTTACTATTTATTACAGATGAAAGGGGTCATTGTTTTCACAGGTAACACAGTTTTTGAGGTACTTCAAGTTCAGTAGGTGGCAGATTGCAGAGATGTCAGAGATGTCATTCCTTTCAAGCTCAGCTTTTAAACAAGTAGTACAGTTCAGGCATATCCTAAACTATGCTAATAATGCATAGACAGAATACCATTGCAACAGCTGTGAGAGTCAGAGGTTGCTCAGGTGTTTCAAGGTTTGCCTTTGTTCTTTCTCTCAACTTGTGAATAATGGAAACTAAGGTAGATAAGGTATACCTCATTCAAAGCTTTCCACCGTAAACTGTGCCCTACCTATTGTATGTTAAGTTCAGCTAGAACGTTCCGATATTGAAAGAACACTTTCCTTCATTTAATACAGTAATCATCTGTTGTTTACTTAGACAAATACCACCATGCTGATTAAAAATGCTCTATAGTTTCAGGACCACCTGAGGAGCTAATTGACAACAGCAACATGACCACAAGGTGTGATCTGGTTATCAGATAGTAGCAGAAGGTTGTAACACGTGGAAGTCATTGTTTTTCTGGTCTACAAAAAAGATTTAATGCATTACTTTATTTTACAATATATTTATTACAATCTATACCTGAAGTGCTTTTATATACATTTACATAGGACCTTTCAAACAACACTCCAAGCATTCAAAGACTCTAGTACAACCCTGAATGCTTCTCTGGAGTACACTCATAGGATCCTATTTAATTGCTTCTGGGGAGTTAGCTGGCTGTGTAGTATCCTGAAATTCAGCAACTTTGCCAGGTGAAATGAATATTCAAAAATGTAAATGTTATTTGAAACCTAAATTAAGCAGGTTGGTAACTTCAAACTCAAGCTTTTTTTTTTTTTTTAAGGCAACCTATACTGACACCTAACATGACAATAAATCAAGAGTAAATGAACTGCAGGGTTTGCCACCAACATCAAGTAGAACCAAAAACAACTGCACTGGCTAAGAAACTGGAACCAGGGGATGCTACAGCACTAAACTTGTATTTGACAAGTGTTTATTTTACAGATGCAGAGGTTAGATGTTCTTCACTGTTTGTTGTTGTTGTTAATTAGGTTTGATAGTTCTGAGGCAGATGAGCCGAGCAGAGCCGAGATAAAAATGTGTGAAAGCCAAAGTTGCTTCTTTTGGTCCACAGACAGAAGCAGGTATTTCTCAGATCTAAAGTCTTGGAAAAGGTAATCAGTGAAAATAATGCAGTTCTCTGCAATTATTTTTAATAAGCTGGTTGGTTTTAAACATGAAGCACCTTTTTTTTGCACTCACTGTAATTAGCTGCATTTAAAATAAAGTAGTACTAGTTTTGTGGATTTTATTGCATTATTTCCATCCAAGTAGAGCTTGATAAAAATCATTAAAGATGTATCACCTATTATTCCCTAGGACTTTAAAATCAGCAAATGCAAAGCTAATGTAGACAACATATAACGAATTTGAGGAAAAATAAAGGAGACTGTGTCATAGAGCTAGAATTACTGAAAAGCAGTGCCAGCCCATAGAATATAAAAACAAATGAAATTGGCTTCAGAAAGCAGGATGGATGCAAAGCTTGGCTCTGGCTCCAGCAGAGGTGCTGTCAACTGTGTGGAATATGAATCAGATCTATTAGGGAAAAGTCAGATAACAGTAAAAGCAGGTTGAAGTCAGAAGAGAAAAAAAGCACAACAGAAATCTGCATGAAACCAAGCAGCAGGCACCAAGGAATAGGACTAGATAGATACAAAATTCCACAAATAGCTTGCGCTCCCTCTTACTGACTCAGAGGAGCTTAAAAGCAGTAGGATACTCAATATAAATATGATTATTTTGACTTTCAGACATTCAGAGATTCCAGATCTTTGTTAACTAAACAGAAGGAGCTGGCTGAATAACTGCTGAAACTTCTATTATTACTTGTTCAAGGTTGAAAAACATCCATCTAAAAAGCACTGGCTATACAGTTCTGCTTTAGTTATCCTCAGAGACAGTTCAGGGTCAGTCTTTCTTACTACAAAAGCTGACAATGCCATTTTTACAAATCAAGAAATAGAATTTTGCAACATATAAAAAAGTCATCAAATGACAAAGGATAGACACACACTGATGTACAGAAGGTAGAAGAACAGCAGTTAAACCCTTATAGTAAGCCATTTCAAATATAAAGATAACAAATAATTCCTTACTTTCTAGAAATTCTGAAAGATACCTGACTGCGTAACGGTGAAACCTAAACCACAGGTCTCCTAACCTCAATGGAAAAGTAAGAAAGATTTGAACCAAACCTCTCCAAAAGTTTGGTCATTTAGCCTAAAAAAAAAAAAACACACACAAAACATCTGCAGAAGCATGAACTCCAAGTTCCATTGCCATATGAATTCAAAAGCTTGCCTACACAAATTGGAAATAATCAAAACAGTGGTTTAAGAGTGCAAAGTTCTGTGTAGGCTTTGATGTTTGCCTAGAGACTCTCATGCTACTTTGCAGTAACGATTCTCTTGCCTGTTAAATCAAGTCATAGAGACTACTAATCAATGGATTAAATGAGAGGAGTCCTGACCTGTTCTACTTTACACTTAATTTTACTTCTGACCTTCCAGCTTCTGATCTCTCTCCCTTTTGACCTATGACACTTCCCACCTCTTTTAATACTCATGGCTACTTTGGGCAACATAGAAACTCTTTGAAGACGTGTAGGGGTTTGGTTCTGAATACATAAATATTGAAGTAGAAATAAAGATACTTCCTTCCAGAAATAACTTTCCTTCTCACCTGGAAGGTGTGAGATTGGCCAACCTGTAAACCCAGTATTAGGGAAAATATTTAATAAATTTGCAGAGGGTCCTGTTAAGGAAAAAAATACTTTGGATGACCCATCAGAAACCAAGTTACATTAGTCAGTTTTGTTTGTTTTGTTTTAAATTGATTTATTTCTCAGTTCATAGAAAAAGTTTTTTTTGTTTCCATTTTTTACAAAAAGCACACATACATAGCCAGAATCTTGTTTCCCCTCTCCAGAAAGCATCTAAGACAAGGTAAGCCAAATGCTACACCTGTATCAGAAATTTAAGACTGTAAAACAAAAACCACTCATGTTTTTGGGGATGGAAATTTCAGCTGCTTAAAGTAAAGCTTACTTTAGTTAATTCTTTCCTCAAAATCTCATGCAATTTCAAATGTTTGGCTTAAAATTTGTTTTCTAGCCCAACATAAGGATTAGCTGCAGAAGAGTAAAATGTTGTAAAGCCATCTGATCGTAAATTGCCTTCTCTTTATGGTAGCCTTTTTGAATGCAGTATAAAATTTTCAAATCCATTTCAATATTTCTGCACTCCTTTGTATGTCAATTCTAGCTATCCATTAAATCTCATTGATGTGAAACAGTTAAGCTGCAAAAGAAGTTTTATGGGAGCAGTCACACAGAATGAAGATTCCCTAATATTTAACTGCCCCAGCTCATCTCCAAGGCAAGACTCCATTTCATTCAAATAACACAAAAATCATGTTGTTCTGTTTATTTGCCAACATTCAACAAATACTGAGCAAGCATGAGGAAAAAATAAGGTACACCATCAGCACACTTTAAAAGAAAAAAAAAAAAAATCAACCTGCCACAAAAGGTAGAAGAAGCTACAAAAAAGCCTGAAACTTGGCTGAACCTTCAGTCAGAAGTACAGTTTCAAGGTGACTTGTCTGTTACCTGCCAGCATTCTCCATAGAGAAATGGACTACCTTTGTACCTTTGGACTACCTTTACAGCAGCTCAAGCCTATTGCAAGGCAATATAAACGCACTAGCAAAGAGTAAATTTCTTTCTATGACTTAAAGCCCAAAGGAGTAGTGAAGCAGGCAAGATAAGGAAGCTGAAGCTTTAAGAACAGAGATACATACTGCTAAAGTAATCCTATCACTTCCAAACTACAAAGAATGATTAAAATCAAAAGAACTGCTTAGCTACTTGAAAGCCATAAAGCAATGATCTGTGCCCATGGACCTTTCATTACAAACTTTACTGTGATACCTGGAGGTAACGTCTCCACACTTTGTGCCTTGTCCTCCCCATCACTGACACGCACATCTTTCCTTTTGGGGTCAACGTCATTTGGGTCCTCCTGTAAAAACAAACAAACAAACATACTTTTCAAAATAATATCCTTAGTATAATTTTGTGTTTTCAGTGCAAACAGCAATGACAGCCTCTGGATTTTAACCTTATGATGTGGTTCAACAGAGCTAACTGCATTTTGGAAGAGAAAAGACAGTTATTTCCTCTTCTACTTTAAAAATGTTAGAAATGGGCAAGAAGTTTAAGATAGGATTTTGCATTTAATTTATGCAACAATTCTTAATTGAGGAGGAAAGAGTAATATGTAAGAAGGAAACATACCACGAAAAATAGAATTTAAAAAGTTCGATCAGTAATACTCAAATGAACAAGGCAGTCAAAAATTAAATAAAACCTGAAGAAATAACCTAAATATGAAAGTTACCTGAAAAAAAAAAGAACAGTTTACCTAGCAGTTATAACTAGAGTGGCAGTTTTCTGACTGAATAAAAGCCTTCCAAAATATTTGCAAGTTGCTGTTTTCATTTGTTTGTTGCAGCGTAGCTTATTCAAGGCAACTCTGATGGATTTGTTATTCCAGTAATACTGGTAATATACCCATTTAGAGAGGGTAGGAAAAAAGCATTAATAAGTTTCTTCTCTCCTACCCGCTCTCCGAACTCCAACATTTATTCTCAATCTGTAAGAGTCATTTTCCTTTCAACAGGAAAAAACCTACACTCTTGTACCCTCATTACCACAAAAATACAAGATGTCAAGGAAATTTGGATTCATATCATATTATGCATTTGGATGAAGTTGAGAAGAGGGTAACTTTTTAAAAAAAGATAATTAGCAATAGTATGCCGATTTGCACGCTATGCTTCGCCAACTGTTTTCAGTGCCAGCAGCTTTTGCTGCTCTTGGACATGTGTCAAAGGAAATTCTGTTGCCCTTTCTACATCTGCCTTGAAGAAGTCCCAGTTCTAAGATGGTTCCATTTGTGCAACCCCTCTAAAGCCAACATCTTCACTATGAATAGTGTCGTGTAAGAAGATACAACACTATGCCTATAGTAATCAATTAAGTGCACCTAGAAACAGAAGAAGAGTTTGTAGCCGTCTGCCCAAGCCTCCAGAACAAGGTGACAGTACACGAATTGCCCATTGCAAATGGTCTCGGCCACAGCAACTCCTAAGCTATATCCAACAATTCTTTAGAATAACAAGTAGTTGGAACTGGCCAAATTCATGTTGGAGAACATTTAAGCCATAAATTATAGCATTTCCACAGGCACATCTGAATTTTTCCAGTGTAAATTCAGCCAAAGTTACTACTTACATTAAGTAGGATATTTGCATTTCAGCAGTTTAGAAATACGATACCTTATATTCAAAACTCAGTACTGATGTTTTGTTACTGGTAATCATTTTTAGAGACGCAGCCATACAAACACTAAATCAGTTAAAAATGAAATGCTACCAATGCACATTTTTCATAGAATCATGCATTCAGGATATCAGTGAGGGAATATGCCCAGGTTCTTATACTATATCCCATCATGTAGTCCATGTTTCAGGCTATTGGGCCTTGTGGAGGTTAATACATTTGCTTTTTTTTTTTTTTTAATTAAGACAATAAGAAAACACATTTCAAGAGAACTATCACAGCATGCTGATGAGGGAAATTTTATCCCCACCACCACACTGAAACAAAAGCTTTCTGTGGTTCTGGAAAGCTGTATTTTACTTGCTATTTGGCTCGGTACACCGTTTTAAAGATAGCAGTGCTATGGAAACACTTGATTCATTGACTGCAAGTATCAACTGCACTTAAAACACCTCTCAATACAATAAGGTCAAATTTTGCCAATTTCTACCAAGTTCTTCACTGTCCCAAATTATTGGGAATCATCCAAAACTATGTAAATGGAAAAATAAATGTAAAACATCCATTAAACGACCAAAAAAACTGGAGGGATTTTTCCTGAAATTAAAGAAAAGGCACTGAGTGCTTCCTCATTCTCTTTTCTTCCACCCCCACCCACTCTAAGTCTTTAGGGGAAGCCTCTGCCTTCCTTGTATGCTTAACATGCCATTAAGTTATCAAGTGCATTAGTTATCAACCTCTTTCACCTTGTTTGGTGTTTCCTCCCCCCAGAGTTAAACACAAACTACAAAAGGCAAATGTTAAATTTAGAAAGCTGAATGCAGTTTTGAATTCTTTTAAGTCTGAGGCTTCTACACAACTATTCAGCAGCAGTCTGCAGATTTTTTTTAGGCGAGACCCATTGCCAAGAGACTAACACAGACTGCTGGATCTTCAGCCTCCCTATCAAACGGACTAGGTCCAAGAGATTATGGGATATTAATCTCTAATCTCTGTGCCCTAGATTAGGGTTTTCTGGTATATTTCTTCTCCAAAAGAAATCTATTTTAATGATGCTCTATTACCTTCACCCAGTAAAGCATTTGGAAAGTATATGTAGACATCCAATGCCTTTTAAGGGAAAACCTTTTAAGGGAAAAGATAATTCATGTCCTTCAGAGAGAACTCAAAATGCACAAAAGGAAAAGCAAGCAGACATTAATGCCATAGATAAAAATGCACCAGACCAACCAGTTTTTTGCTTCTCTAACTGTAAATTGCTTCAGCATGTTAATTTGGTGCAGTACACAAATAAAACATATGGTCAAATGACATTCCTACGTTGTCATCATCACAGGAGTTGCTTTTTCAGCTTGCTTAGAGTGAAACAAAATACCAATTTCTAATGTAATCTTCAGAAGTCACTTGCATTTGATGAGTAATCTTCTTGATAGAAGAAAACAATGCTGCACTGACAGCATTCATTCATACAAAAAACTAAGCTTAAGGCAAGATTAAAAGCAACTGCAACTGCTCAATGGGAGGCATAGTTATAATCAGGAGTGTGAGAAGGGGATTTAACAAGAAAAAAAATAAAAAAAGGCTAATGCTAAAATATTGTTAACACTGTTAGCATTTAATACTTTAAATACTATTCTCCTGACATACTAAGAAAAAAAGCTGACAACATCAGGCTTTAAGCTAAAGCCATTTTTGTTTGCTGGAAATACATTTGAACAAGAACTTTGAGCTTACTGAAAGAATAAAAAGGTAGCTATCCAAATAGCATAGATGCTAACCAAACGTTAGATGCATGTGAAGCACCGCTACAGTAATATCTTTGTGGTCCTCATTTGTGATGTTACTTTCTCAGGCCAGGACTCACACAGCAACATCAACATCGGTGCACTCCATTGATACTGCAGGTGTCAGGGATTTGGCATACGTTGGTTTTATACATCATGGCACAGTTCCCATTATTCTTGACTCAGGACCAGATGGGCTATGAAAAGAAAAATTGCAAGCTTTCAACTCCATTCAGTGGGAGATCTTACCCCGGTATCGTAGCAATATTTAAGATGTACCAAATAAACCTAACTGAAATGCAATTAAATTTTAAATTCAATTACCTAAATACCTTTGTTATTTCGAAGGTTCAGAAGTTAACATGATGTACATTTACATTTGCCACATTTTTTAAAACATGCAAGTCATAATGACATTTCATCTTTTTTCCTCACAGAAAATTAAGATAAATGGACATCTACATTAGCTACCCAAGTCTAATTGTTGTTTGTTTTTAAATTAATAGCATTTCAGCAGAAAGGACAAGGAAAGTGCTTACTACTCAACATATTGAGCAGAATAGCTCAGTAGCTTTAACTACAGGAGAAGGTAGATAAAACTGAATAAATTTGGAGTTTTTTTTTTTTTTTTTTTAAAAAAAAGCCTCAGTCACTAAAATGCAGCAACTGTTTGTTTCAGAAACCATTGTACTCTCTACTCTTTGTATCCCAGAAAAGGTTCTCATTAGTTTATAAGCCTTGCTGTTACCACTTTTCCTGCTCAACTCATCCACTCCAATAAGACAACCTGGCAGATTGAGTTTGAGATTTGAAAAAGGTGAAGTAGAAAATTCCAGTCTCAAGAGTCAGAGTCTCAGCTATTTTAAAGAAACAAGAAAATGCTTCATCAAACGATGGGTTGCACTTTTAAGGCTGCACTGAGTGGTGAGGGGAGAGGGAGAATGAGGTATCTCATACAAAACACTAGACAAGATTCAAACTTACTTTTTACAGCATTTCTACACAGCTACAGCAAGACATGATCATATTCAACACAAAATTTAAGACAAGTGCCATTTTAGTTTAGAAAGCTGTAATTATACACAGACATACATTAGTGGATAATTTCACTAGCATTACTTAGGCCTTCCAGATTGCTTACCCTTCTGGTTTTGGTATATTTATTTGCATCTAATGCCATATTCCTTAAAACAGTTTTCCTTAATACTGTTTCAAAGCAATTAGTGTTTTGTCAATTGTTATTTCACTTGGCACGAGAAAAAAAAACAAATGTTAAACTCATCCAAGTCTCTAGGTATTACTCCACCAAAAAGCATTACTGATTTTCCTACTTATGCCTACCTTTTTAAAAAACTGAAGTTTCACATATCACAGATTTGACATTTAACTGTGGGAATTAGACCTCATTAGAGGAGAGATTTCTATCCTGCACCGACTTCCTGTCACCCAGAGAATCGCATACCAAGGTGTAACATCGCTAGATATATTAAGATATCACATGCTTTACAAGTGACAGGTCAACACACTTTTCAGCAAAGCTCTTGTAGTTGAAACATCTCAACCGGGAGCCAGATGTGACGCCAGCACCAGCGTTTCCTACCCCTGAGGCCCCACCACACAACACCCCGGTGCAGGAGATGGCCGGGGGCTCTGACTGCACCACGCAGTACCAGGACTCACCACCTCCTCCATGAGGATGGCAGCAAGCCAGAAGAGAACATCTCATGGGCCAACACACAGTGCTACCCCACAGGATAACACCAAGCCCCCTGAAACACAAGTCAGACATGGAAGACACCAGCTCCTTTGCTCATCATCACGTAGCAGCACATTGCAACGTTGTTCATGCAGAATACAAAGCAGAGAATTAAGCAAAAATAAAATAGAACTTCTGCTTGCTTTGGTAGCATATGCTCACATAAAGTAATTGAGAGTGGCATCATGGGACAAAATACATGCTAGGGCTTAATATCTGTTTTCGTACTTGCTGTTAAGATGTTGGCCAAGGGCCAATTGCAGACAGATTTTCTTCTACTGATAATTTTCTAAAAGGAAGCTGAACACTGGCAGCATCTTCAAAGTATCATCTGATCCAGCTGGCCTAATATAAGGCTTCTCTGCATCACGCGGTGCACATCAGTCAAATCAGTTGATTTTGGAAGAGATGCTCTTGCTGCAGCAGACACTCCTCGCGGCATTTCATATACTTGTGCTCTGATCATGCACTTGGGGCCAGATATACAGAAGCACTTGGATGTTTCCTAGCAGGCCGCTTGGCATAGCAGCAGCTTGGTGCCTGCTAGGATTCAGACACCGAACCCAGGCATGAATACTCCTCGCAGAAGCTAGTTACCTAAGGAGAGGATTCAAAGCTGGCTATGCTATGGATGCAGCCAAAGCACGATCTTGTTTGCTGCCGCTGGTGCTTAATATCTGCTTCACTTTTCCCTAATCCAGTTTACAAGCTTACAAACAGACATCATGTTAGATGCTTATAGAACAGCTAAGCACGCTCTGAAGTGCCAGTTACTCCCAGTCCTGGAGAAACTTAAGCAAGGAGAGTCAAACTCATCTGCTGGCCACTGACTCGCCGCCTTCCAAGGGGACGTCTCAAGAAATATGACTAAGTCTCTTTCTGGAGAGAACAGGGCCAGCTTCTCTACATGCCAGACAAGCACTCTAGCAATTTAATGTAATTACATTAAGGGGCATCCATGCCTTCCCCTGTCAGCAAAAAACGTTTTGCATGAAACGACAGAGCAGGCTCTGAAAACGCCCAGAATGCTGATTCTTACAGGCAAGACTGGCAAGAAATATCTTGTAAGCAAATGCTGAGTTGGTGGTTGCCAAGTTGCTTAGCATTAGTAAAACAGACATGTCCAAGTACATCAAGAAGCAAAACATAAGTAACCAGAAAAACACTTTGCAAAAATTTGATTAGAAGTAATATATTTGTTGGAAGTAACGTATGAAATTAATACAGCACAGAATTTAATTTTCCTTCTAATTCCCTTACACAGTTTAAGTAAATTACTGCCAAAGGTACGTTTCTTTCACACATTTGAATATTCAAAGGAAAAATAGAAGCTTCCAGTAAGGGAGAACAAAAAACACAAACACAGGCACCACACATGCATACAAGAAGGCAATTTTAAATTCTCCAGAAATGTGGAAAAGTAATCAAAATTATAATTTGATAGCTCCTCATGTTTAGATATAGTCTCAGGGAATATACTCAAAACATTTTGAAAGTGCCTGTTACCATAACCTGTCATCTCCAGACAAAATTAAATGCCTTTGGGCCCTACTTATCTGTAAAGTTTACCTTCACTTAGGACAAAGCACATATTTTAGTGCTTACAGGCAATATCTGAAGTACCAGAACAACTATAAAACCTGACATGACATTTTATAAACTGAGATTGGATTAGACAAAAACAATGGTTTCCCTGAAGTTTCTGGCATACATGGATACGTATTCTCTGAGGGAAAGCCTGATCCAACTTTGCGGCAGACTTATTTGTACAGCAAACGAGATAAACTGCAAGTTCTTGTTCAGCTTCGTTTAAGATCCCTGGGCATTATAAACTTATTCCATTGACAAGAGCCAATAGTAACAGAAAACCCCCAGGTTAGGGCAGGTAGGGCTATTCAGGCAGTAGGCTTTTAAATATAGCTATGCTGGAATGCAGATCTGTCTATTTCACACTATTTTAAAGAAAAAAGTCCAAACGGATTTGAAGATAGCTTAAAAGTAACAACACATTTTAGCCTTCAGATCCCTGTGTTGGTTTAATATGTTATGTTAATTGAAGAGCAGGCAAATGCCACACGGTTTTTGATTGTAATACAGTGTTTTACAATAAATGGTAAACTCTTCTGTAAGCATCTGACATTGCATAATGTTGATCCTAAAGTTATAAAAAGAACACAACACTCCTACAGCTTTGACAATTCAGGTATCCAGCTCTAGCAAACCAGACTCGTATGCCTAGAGACCTTGACTCCAGTAATGTGCATCTAAACTAAGTGGTTAATCTTATCACCTGTCAAGAAAGTAGATCAATAAGCATTGCCTGCCTTCCAAAATTGGCAATGTAACTATATGACCAAAAAAAACACTGAAGAACACACACAAAAAAAACATATCACATCCTTTGTTTTCTTTAGCTTCAACAGCTTTTTTCACCTACAGCTGAAGAGATCCTCCAACAGAGGACAGTCAAAGAAGGGCAGTAATATCTGCTCATTGAAACATCTGCTCATTTAAACTAAGGCTGGATAAGAGCACATCTTCTTGGCAGAGGCTACTTCTGATAAAACCAGCTAACCCACATCTCCCCTGCATAAAGCAGCCCTACCAACCAAGCCAAAAATACTCAGCACAGCCTACCACAGACAGAAGCAGGAACAGTGCTTGCCATAAAGTGCCCGAGGACCAGAAAGGAAACCAGTCGTACTCTGGCTCAGGGAAGAGACTGTCACCTGGCCCCAGAAATAGCAGAAGCAAGGGGAAAGCTTCACACACCACAAAAATCATTATTGCAATGGGAACTCTGCAGAGGAACCATTAAAAGGTTTTGCTGCTTTTACAAAGACTATTCATTGATCCTCATAATTCAGGAGGCTGCACAATGTGTAACGGGATGGCAGAGAAGGAAGGAAAAAAGGAAGGAGAAACATTTAAGAGTACTGGGATTGATGGTAGGGTGAATTCTCAAATGTACCGGTAACTTTGAAAGCAAGGAAGAACAATCTCTAAAAAGGAAGGCAGGGATGGAGGTCAGAAGCAGAAAACAAAAAGGTCTGTCTAGTCAGTATTTCCTGTTAAATTTTTCACATCTGGAATAAAAATCTCACTGGTCTTCACTAACAGCTACAGACTACAAAAATACATCACAAAACATCTGCAATAATTATTTAAGTTCAAGACAAATATTTAAGTCTTATCAGTCAATTTTAGTTCCCAAAAGGAGAGTGGAAAGAAAAAATAACCGAAAAATGTCACTTTAAATAACATTTAAAACAGCCTTCTATTCTGAACTGATTGTGTCAGTGCTAACACGTAATTCCACAATTCACATGCTAAGTACACACAAAGCAGCAAGAGCATTTACACTGCTCTTTTAGCTGCACTAGATTGGGAAAAAGTCCAATAAATTAATCATAAATCATCATCATTCAAAACATGTACATGGGATATCACATCACTCTGTGTATGTCATAAAAAGAAGCTGACAAAAAAGGAAGAGTCAAGGAGACATCATAAAACTTCCCAATTCCAGCTTGTTGAAAGCATCTCGTTGGTATGGCCACCTCCAGGGAGGTTTCTGTCACCACTGTGTCTCTTGTATAGGTTAACAAGTGTTTTTAGGTATATACTCCGGCAGCAGCATTAATTTTAGCATTCCTGTCTCACACCTACTGCTTTCCATGCACTTCATGATATTTGCAAAGCATTTATTTACTTGTTTTAAAAACTGACCAGCCTCTGGAAAGGGGCAAGGTAGAAGAGGCAGCCACGCAGGTCCGAAAAGGCAGGGCATGGCGTGATGCGGATACAGTTCCTGCTCACTGCGCTGCTCTCAAAGCTCACTGGGCTCGTTTGAGAATTACTGTGCGTATTCAGCTTCTCGCTTGACAGCTCTGCAAGATGTGAAGTCTGGACATTCAAGTAGCTTAACACAAGCATATATACTCCGATTCAGATCCAAGAAATACAGTGGGCATTAGAGCCATTCTAAAAAATTAACCAGAGAGGCCTAAATCCCTGGCTAACAATCCCACAGACCCAACAGACTTTGCAGTGAGCTTTTTGGCCAGAACGGGGCCAGGAGGACAGGAGTACGCATGCATTTCATTGGTTGGGTTTTATTTAAACCATCAGATCAACCACTAAATTATCTGTTTTGATGGATGGGAAGCAGCTGAAGGTGTGTACAGCCAAGGTAGCAGGGAAAAGCGTAATGGGAATACCAATTTCAGCACAAGTAAGGGATTAAAAGTTTAGTTACAACATGAAGCCACACATTACTCAAAACACTGCCTTCTTTCAAGCAGAAAAATCTGCAATTACTCCAACAAATGTTCAGGCACGATTTAATGCCACCTCTTGTTAATTCTACAATATCAGAAGTGCCCAACGAATTAGCCTGCATTTCAAAGTCCTGTCTCTAATCCTCTTTCAATTCAAATCATCACTGCTTGTTCTTACCTCCAAGACAGGCTCTTAGAAGAACAGGGGTGAAGGGAAGAAAAGCAGCTTTTTCAAAGGGAAGAAAAGTATAGAAAGCAATGGATGTGCTATTCTACTTTAGTATTTCTGCACATGAGAAAGTCTCTTATTTTCTTAAGTTTAGGAAACTTAAGTTGTTGTTAATTGAAAGGTGAAGGACTGAATGAATTGGTAGAACTCATTTTACAGCGTGTGAATCCAATAACAATTATTTCAATAACCCAGGTATTTCCAATTCTCCTCCTATATACTTCTGAAGGAAGCAGTAAGCAATCCCTCAGCTGCAATACAGAAAACAGCTGGGGCGGAAAAGAGGAATGGAAGAAAATTCTCATGCCTTTCACACACATCTTGAAGTAAAGACTGCAGACAAGGAAAGCAATTAGAACTAAACACTTTTCAGCTTAATTTTGTTTTATAAATATTTAAACCTGCAAACATAACAGAGATCAAAAGGATATACATATATTTATCAGAAATGCAAGTACATCTAAAGGCAAAACCACTCTTGCAGTCACACAGTTTGTAGTAAAGGAAACAAGGTGACTTAAGACAAAACAATGCAGAAACAGGATCCAAGAGCTATTCCAGGAGGGGGAGGTGAAGGGGGAAGATGCACTTGACAGGTCGAGTGCTTTGCTGGATCAGATCTGCAGGATTATGATGCAACGAACCAACACAACATTACACCATATTTTCCTCAGCCCTAGCAGAAGGTTATCACAGGCATAAAAGCAAGCTCTAGACAAGCTGAGATGAGAGAATTGAAGTTGCTGTCTCATATCTTTTGTATAGCACGCAAAAGCACTGTGGTTTTACTTTCCTTTTGTTTTCTTAGGCAATAAGTGAGATTGACTTTAAACCTGAACCCTTTTAAAAAGAAGATCCATCTTCAGGTTCAGGAATTGAGCCACTACAGAACAAGGGAACCACTTCCTTCAACCTCTTTCAAGATAGGCACCTTTTGAACACAAACAGATGGGAAAAATCCCTGAAGTCTGAAAAATTACTTAGTAACTCCTCTAATAAGATAACTTTATGACAAGCTTGCATTTGACAGATGACTTCCTTCAATAACTGTGTTTTCCCCTTTCATCCCAACCTTAAGATTTACAGACAAGTCTCCGCAACTCCAGGCACATGACATAGCACATTTAGCATCGTGATTAAAAATCTACACAGTTAAACACTGATGCTAATTTAAACAAAACAAGAGCCACAAGTCTAATATACTACCCACAGGAAGTGTAGCTTTAGTGTAGTCCAAAATTCTGACAGTAATTCCACCCAATAAGTGATATCCAATAACGCATTTAATCACTAGATGTTCGGTAATATGAAATTCGCACAGATGCCAGTAGCATCTTTCATTTTTGCCCAATCTAGACAAAACCGTTCCTCCGAAACACTCAGGACAACTAAATTGAAGCCCAGTTCCACTATGGGACAAGTACCTATTACAAGACAGCCAACAAGTGTGAAATGTAGAGTCACAAATCACAGCAATAAAGGATATCTATCCTTTCAAATAATTCCTGCCAATCTTTAATACTAACATTTGTATCTGGAGTATGTAACGTAAAGCTTTACATCTCTGCTCAACACAGAGCAAAACCATACCACGTTGCACCTTCGTAAAAACATTCTACAGTGAGGTATGAGTTGGAAAAAAAAGCCTTTTTTCTTCTTCCTGCTACTAAGCATGAGATCAGTTTGGGTGTGAACCTGTTACAAGAAAGAGACAAAGCACTGTTAATAAAATTTAAGCCATGTACAGACTCACAGCTTTAAGGCATAGACGAGAGCCCTTCAGACACAGTTTGGGCCTTGCGTGCAAACCTTCACAATTTCCACTGCATATCTAACATTTGTGGGGCCTGGGAGAACATAACCTTCAAGTGTCACGCAAAGCTGGCAGTGCACGAACCTGTTGAGAGGAAAACAAGTTTTGCAGGACTGGCGGGAAGGTGTTCAGGAACAGCCGGGCTCTCTGTTGAGGTATCCCAAGAATTCTGTGCACTTGAAAGCAGCAAGCTGGAAGCCAGCTTCAGCTGTACACACACACTGAAGTTAATCTCCCTCTAAAAGCAGCAGGAAAGCTCACCCTGGACGTTAAGGCCTAGCCAGAAGCTGGGAGCTCAAGTTAAGGCCTATTCATCCCAAATCCCTCAGAGGAGAGGTCACCAACTGCGCGCTCTCCGCTGAAATCTCACACCAACTCCACAAAAGAAGCCTTATAATAGAAACTGACCTAAGAGGGGGAAAAAACAGAACTATAGACTGATCCAAGCATGACGGATAAACCAGGTGCAACGCAGAAAAGCCTTTGTGCTGCTCTCAAAACCGTCAATAAGAAGTGCCTTGGAATTTAACAACTGAAAAGACTTTGACAGGAAATACAGATTCCACACGAAGGTTGATGAACAATTGTTCATAAACTATTAGAAATTTTTCAAAGTTTAAATTTTTTTTTTTGTTTTTTGCAGGATATTATGAGCTACCCTTTTCTAAGGCTCATTACCTCCACTTTTTTTTTTTTTTACTACTAACTTCAAAATGGAGTATTAATGTTGGCAAATGCCACAAGATGAAGTAAAAGCCATAATCTGTTTTGAAAGTCATGAATGGTATATAAAAGATAATGGCAAAAATGTCACTCCCATCTTCTGTTTCCACCATATGTAATACCCCATTATTTTCAATGGTGAGCTCTACATCCCTCTCATTTGGTACGCACACATTCTGAAATTTCTCAGAAGTCAGAAAAAGAAAAGGATTTGAGAAGAAAGAGACCTTACCTTCATACGTGTGTCTGCATACACACAGAGACCAAATGCACTTTCAAAATTGCAGCAGAAGTCCTAAAGAATAATTTCAGCTACCATCAGAAGACAAAAGAACTTAAGTGTTCTCTGGAAAGTGAAAGAGTTGGAATTCTACTTACAGGAGAACAGGACTAACAAAATTAAGAGATACATTAACTCAGAGAAAAAAACATAAGGGGAAACAACAAAATTTCAAAAAAAAATAAAGCAAATTTGAATATGGTAACTGTCAACTGTCTAGAACCAAGCAACAACAGCATTTTTGAATTTAGCCCATAAAACAAGAGTGTCTTCAGCTTCCTGAGAAGTACATTGTCATGTGGATTAGAAACATGCTTAAAAATCAGGGAGTAAGGGCTACATCATACTCAGGAAATAAAAGCATACGTTTTTTATAATGAGATAGCTCCAAATAACAAATTTGTTTCAGTAAGAATAAATTTGTCAGTTAGCTGCTTGTAGCAACCAGCATGCTTCATATTCTAGAAAGACCATTGCAGTACTATAGCTATACTGCCATGAACGTGTGAGTTACCCAGTGTAAGCATACTCACTCACTCATATGCTGGTGGTCAACTAAGTACAGGTACAGTCAGGTAATACAATAAGTAGCTAAAAATATAATTTTTCTTTAATAAAAGCAAGCACAGCTCATGACCATACGGAATTCATGTTTCATTAATAGGATATTACTTATTTCTCGTCATTATTCACTTATGTTCTGTATGTCAAAGCAGTAGGGCAACTGACAGAATGAAATAGCTGATGTGTTTGAAAAAGTATCAAGGATTTTGGTATTGGCTATTCCACAGAATACTCAGTAAAATATGATTTGAGATAGAGATGTTTTCTTTCCTTGCATCAGTCTGAAACAGATTTTATTTATGCTCTCACACACTGCAGATGCAGTCCTCGGTTTTGCAAAGTAGTAACTCCACTCACTCCCAAAAATCTTACTCATCTATTCTTTTCCAATCGCTATCCAACTATATCATCATCTCTACGGGACAGCAACCTTCTTTCTGGCTAAAATGGTGCTTGTTGCCTCTATAACAGAGTGAGAGACTGCTCTAAATTTAGCCAACACAGCAGCACTTTATCAAAGGCAATCCAACACAAAAAAAAAGCCATCAAATAATTCTAAACACTACACTGTGCAGTCAGATTGTTATAACTGTATTTTCCATTTTAATGGATTGTAGAAATTGTTTATTCTGCTTTATATAGAACCTCATTTTATGTAGATTTTTAAGCAGGCTCATCCTTTACAAACACTTAAAACAGCTGCTCAGCCCCAACGGTTCGGGCAACTAGAGATGAAGGAACGAGTAAGTGATAGATACTACGTGTAGATATCAAAACAGTCGCGTGGTTTGCTCTTTCATCTACTTTTTTTTTTTTTTCCCCAAAAAAATAATCTGTAACTCCTCCTCATCACACGGAGGCAAATGAAGCATCAACTTCCATCAGACAGTCCTTTCACTTCGAGGCTGAGTGACAACATTCCTGAGAGCAACAGATTATCTGCAGACACCCCGTGTCTCAAGCCTGAAAGCTAGATATTCCAGGGGAAAACAAACATCCAGCTTTTCTGGATATTTCTCCAGTCCTCTAAGAGTTTGTTTTACTTGAATGATGCAGATGATAGAATAATAAACAAGCTATTCAAACTCAGAGGGAGCAAAGCTACATGAGTCAGAAGTTCTGAAATATTGCCCCATCTTCCTAATGACTTGTTTTGAATAGCGCAAGGTAGAGTTGACTCTGGCTTCAAATTTTAGGTCAGCCTTGACATCCAAAGTTAGAGACAACAGATTTTAATTACCCCACAACACATACTGGTCTAATTTTTCATTCCGTTTTGTTTATATTGGAAAAAAGCACCAACGTAAAGCCTCAGCACAGAGAGTAAAATTGAGCATCAGACAGGTAGTACTGAGCACAGCCATGCTCCCCGTTTACCCAGACTAATAATTCAAAAGCTGTTTCTAGACTCCTGGAGTGAATTTGACCTGTCAAAATCCTTTAAATTTTGACTCACATAGCTAGATTAATAGTTGAGATACAGTCTAAAATGCAGCTTTACTATTTTTAATACTTCAGTTAGACTAGAGCAGATAACAGACCTATGCAAGCAGCAGCATTTTACAAGCTAAGGACAGGAGAAATCAGGCTTTGTAATCTTAGCCCACAAGGAGTTACATATATTTCAATTCACAATGCAGGTATTCCTTTGGGCAAGTCATAATCTGATTTGCCATTATCTACCACCTTGTCTGGTTTCAAAGAACTCGACAAAGATGGAATATTGAAGTCTATTTTGAATTGAACAACAGATTCAAAAGCAGTTGGAGAAAGAAGAATAGGGAAGGAAAGAAAAGGAACAGTCCATCAAAAGTGTTTTCTTGAGGGAGGGGGGAAGAGGCTAAAAAACTACTACTGAAATACACACAGATGCAGAAGAATCCTAAAGAAAATGAAGAAAAACTTCAAAACCACCAAGCAACAATTCAAAGCCAGTATTTCTTTGACATTTAATTCCCACTGCTGGATACATACCTTTCAGATAACAGCAACTTTAAAAGGTTTATTATTAAAAACCAAAGACCACTTGAAAACTCATTTATTTTGCACTTGCAGGAAAACACAGATAAGGGATAGAGACATAGATTAGGTCACCTGCTCTTAAAGTGTGTGCTGTTTTGCTGATGGATATTATTCACATGTTGAGATTAAAGTTGAAAAAATGAACTGCTAAAGGAAATTATGAAAGATAAAATTCCCTATATTTATCTTCCACAAGCACTAAAACCAACATTCACAAATTTAAAAGATTGGGATGGCAGGGTGGGAGACAGATGGACATCAGACCCACATTAACTCCTCTGGCTCCTGAATGCTACTTTCCAAAAGCCAAGTATCTTTTTGTCTGCCTCAAGCAATATTGCTTGTTGACTCCAGCCTCTCCCCTCGCCCCTTTCCCATTCTTTTCACTCACACATTCACACTTCCTTCCTCTAAGAGGATGAACCAGTCCTTAAAACTGTAGTTGAATTTCCCGGTGCTCAGACTGGTGATGTGCTGCTGAACCAAGCTGCAATACAAACAGGAGCGGGTTACAGTGGTGGTTTCTTACACCTCTTTTGAAAGCTGCCAGCTCTGCTCCCCCAGCCTAACATCAAAAACTGTTCTGATCCTGTATTTCACAAAGCTGCTCCTTTCTTTTCTCCAAACTTTTTGACTCCTTGTGTTATAAAAAGAAGCTGCTTACTGTCAGCAATAGCTGCACCTGAAAATCCTACATGCTATAATTTGGGATGGCCGTGGTTCTAAAACAGTGCTAAGCACCGTACACTTATTTTCCATTACCGCTTCAAAGCCATGCACCCAGCAGCCACCAATTTTAAGATTTCTTGTGCTTGTGACACCTTTACCATCAACACAAAAGGCAAAGCACTCAAAATCTTGCCATCAGCGACATGCCCAATGTTAACCATTTGTTACAATGGCACAAATTTAGAAACAGTGCTGAGATTAAAATTCTCATACAAGGATTATTTTTACCAGGAGTTACTGAAAAGAGCAACCGGTCCATTCCTACGGATGCCAGGTATGAGCAGTCAGACACAACCAAGAACTTCCAGAGTTTTGAAATCGTATTTGAGTAGGTAAAAACTAATTTGTGAAAATCCGTGACTTACAATGGGAGCAGTAGGTCTTCTGTTATTGAACACCTTTCAAAGGAAATTACTTTTTTAATCAGGCTATTAGTTGAAGTGTGTTTCAGATACAACAATAAGAACATCTTATTAAATGCACGACCAAGTGACAACTGAGAACAGCCTTGATTCATTGGTGGGTTACAGTCAGCCTGAAACAGTACACACAGGTTTCTTTTTTTTTTAAAATACTTATTATTAATTTTGGACATGGGAAAGTCTTGTATTTATGTAATCAACTTAAAACAAAGATAAATTAACACACTACAGTGTACACATCACTTTGAAATGGTATTGACTGTCTTATGTTCCATTTTACTCCTGTGACTATGAACCAGTGCAGCTAGTATTGCTGAATACAAACAAGGCAATTTCATCTTTAGATTTTCAAATATTCTTTCGCACTGTTTTTCAGAAATGTTTTAACGAACAGAAAAACTATATTTATGTGCTAATGAGATACCCTTGACAACACTGCAAGTAAGGAGCAGAATAGATTTTTTGAGCCTAGGATACAAAGTCTTATAGCAATTACTCAAGCCTTGCCTAGTGAATTTAGCATTCAGAAATAATTCTCTGGCAAGCCCACTTTAAGCCTTATGAATAACAAAGAGCACCTTGTACATCTTAATGTCCTCTTATACAGGGATGCACCTATACCTTTATCTTCCCACATTAAGCTCTTCCGAGTTGATAAAGCAGTACGTTTTTTCATTCCTGGATAATTTAGACTTCTTAGCCCAGTTCTTCTACATGTTAATGGATTTTTATTACCGTCTTGCACTCCACTAGGTTTCTGGATTAAAATGTTTTCTTTGATTTATTTTAAATCAAAGGTCAATCACTACATTCAGAAGAGTGGATAAAAGACTACCTCCAAAGAAGTTTTCATTTCAGGTGCTTAATCTTGCTTGCCCTCCTCCCCAGCATAAAAGAAAAAGAAAACAGGGTAACTCTCAAACAGTTTACAGGCCTGGTGGCAACTCTAGGGAATAATTTTGAGCAACACCCACCAAGAAAAACCACCCACCTGATACTGAAGGCCTCAGCCAGAACAAGGAGGGTGGGCAGGCAGAAATGATCCATATAAGAGCTACCCCGCATGATTTATCAGCTCTTGTACGATACCAAGAGCTCTCTCTTCCGAGCAAAAGATGATGCTTCACACTTTTTAAACCGGATTAGTCCTTTGTGTCTACTTGAACCTGACCAGGGTATGTTCTAGAAATGTCTGTAGTGAGAGGGGAAATAAATGAATTTGTGAGGAAAAATGCAGAACTTGCAGAACTGACAGAAAAAGAGTTGAGAGATTTTCCTGGAATAAAAGGGCTCATAGGGAACACTGTACAGAAGAAGATTGTGGCAAAAAGGTGAATATAAGATACTGCTTACACATAAAGCACAAGTACATAAAACTAAGAACAAACAAGCTGTATATAGAGGTTCAACTACAGAAGAGAAATGCATCTTGGGATTATTTCTACTCTTGGAAAGCAGCAGAGCTCATAAGGAATGACTTCACCCAAATGAAAAGAAGTCCAGCTCTATACCACCAGAAACAAGCTATCCAGAAAAAAAAAAGGTCTGAAATCCAAAATTTTTCTTAATTAAGAGTATCTATAAAGTAGACAGTACATTGGTATGAATAATATATTCCAGATTACAGAAAATATTTGTTCTCTTAACAAACCCATTCCTTTGGAAGTGAAATACAATATTGATTGTTGTTTTTCACATAACTGAGTTCTCACATTTTTGTCTCTTCAAAAGGAGAACTACTTCCCTAACAACCACAGATTTTCTTGGAGAGCACCAGTACAAGCTGTAGAGCTCTGAACTCTCAGGCAACTACACTGAAATCTTGTAACCTTTTGAGGGAAGTAATGTCTTTATTGCCAAACACTAAAAGACTGCATTTCTGTAGTCAGGTGCAGGGGGAAAACAGTGTAGGAAGAAGGATGTGTCAGTGAACCCAAAGGAGAAAGCCCCTGGAAGACCAATACCACTATCACACTACTGATAGAACAAGGATGTTTGGCTGTCAGTTAGAAACTAACTTAAAAAATAAAGGAAACATTCTATTATGACAAATACTACTGTTTCCTGCTCTTGCACCAGACTTTTGCAGCTTACATTTATCTATTCTCTGCATTGGTTCAGCACACAGAAAGATGTGTTACAAGCACACATTGGCAATACCTATAGTTATAGCTGGAAAGCAGCTCAGGAAACTCTTAAAGCTTATCACTAAGGATATCCAGTTGCAAATATGTAGAAAAGCAAACCTATTTTTGTCGTATGTACAATGCCACAGAAGACTACCTATTTTAAGAAAGTAGTGAATTCAATATTCTGGTAGTAAATTTAGTTGCATTTTAACCCAAAGAATACAGGTATTTTCTTAAGAGATTAAGATCCTTTACACAAAGTTTGCCCTAAATTTGCAATAAAAACGTTTCATGCACACAAAGAAACTTAAGGGTAGGCAAAAGTAAGTCACAATATATTTTTTAAAACAAAGCTTTGAGATGTGATATTTGTTCTGTTCATTTTCCTTGTGTCTGTTGCTTACAGGTAAAGTTTCAGACCAGTTTTTCTTCCTTATAAGAACAGTAAGCAAGCAGCGAACTGTTGTAACACAAGAAAAGTTTGCTGGAAACAAAATCAGATCTATTTTTGTCATAAGATTCCCACTTAATAGTAAAAAATTGGTTCCTTCTCAGAAGGCTTCCTTTCCAAATGCTAACACAGACTACAAGAAATCATTCTTAATGCATCTTACGCTGCAGCGCTGACTAATAAAACAAAAGATATTCCACCTTTCCTGTTGCCCCCCATGTTATTATGATAAAGCCAAACACCACAACAGATTCATAAAAAGTTCCTGTACAACAAAAAAAATATTAGATGAACAGCTTTTTTGTTCACAACCAGCAAACTCTATGGAAACATTCCTTTCAAAAGAAAAAATAGTTACAGGAGAGAACAAAGTGAAATAGCTGTCCTGGCAATCAATACTTCTTTTATCCAGAAGAGACATACTGCATGTCATCCATTATGAGAAATGCATTAATAAAGGAATGTAAAGTCTAATAGTCTCGGGCTGCCAAGCTTCACTGCAGCACAAAAAAAAGTTTGGCTTCCTCTTACTCCTACTCATGATCTTATCAAGTTCTCATATTAGCCTTCCTATGACTCACACGCAAATAAACAAGTTTTCACCTTTTAAATGCCTTTTTAATTACATTACTACTGATAAAATTTATATAGATGTAAACAAGAAAAAAGTACTTTATCAAAATAAGATAGGCAAAAATGTAAGCAACACACTATGCCTAAGGTTTGTGTATATATACCTGTGGGTTGACAAGATTCCCATTCTGAGCAATACTCTATTTAAACCAAGATTTAATAGAAGATCGCTGGCTGTACCTCTTGGTCTAGCAATTAAGACACTGCCTGCTAAGACTATTCTCTTTCATGGATGATTAAATAGCTCCAGCAAGTCTGCCAGAGTTGTCTAATTTACACATAAAAAAATTACCTAGTAACACTCCATCTTGAGAAGATGACTAAAGAGTAGGACTTCCAACTTTTTTTTAAAACCCTTGGAAGAAGTCATGCTGTAGACAGTACTCCAAATATTTGAGAGAGAAAGCTCACAATACTACAAAATTGTCAAATGTATAGCAACAGCTTTCCAATGCAGTTAATACAGGCTACCTCAACTACCATCTCAGCATTATGCCAAGGATTTAAGCATATCTTTATAAGAAGTTCCCCACATTGAAATCCCTAGATACTCACTTTAATATTAGATTTAGGGTTTCCCCCGATTTTTTATTTTTTAATTTTAAAAATAGATATTCCTGGCATTTTGTTTTTGCAAAACAATTCTAAGGCTTCAGAGTGAAGACACGACAGCAATGTACTGCAACATGACTTGTATCTTTCCCAGGCACTAGCTGAAGAGCAAGAGCTGCATTAAATTTAAGCCAGTTTGCCAACATAAATGGGGATGTGATTAAATGATAGTTTTCCTCTTAATTCCAGAGACTCTGTTTTGGGCAGAATTCACAGCAGTGCCTCCCCCAGTGACCTGGGGAAGAACCATCCCCAGAATTTGCATCTTACCGCCTGGCCACGAGCCGCCCTCCGCACGGGACACCAGTTGGCAAGAGGCGCCTGCTCCGAGCTGCCAGCACGGCCTCTCTGCCAAGAAGCCATTACACAGCACGCTCGGGCTGCCACAAGTCACACCAGTGGCCATACATTTTCTGAGGACCAACAGTCACTCGGCAAACTTCACCAGAGAACACACGATAATCAACTGGTAATAGTTATTCTAACAGTGAAGACCTGGATAAGAGTCTGAAGACGGAAAACAAGGACAAAAATCAAGAAAAAGGATGGGAGAGACTTAGGGAACTGAAAGGTTTCTTGCAGGAAGAAAGCAACTTATAACTGATTATTCCTTAAAAATACCTTTAAAAGCAATAAGTACTACAGAGCATGGTGCTCTTCTCCAGCCATATTTACTGCAGTCTTGAGAAGCATCAGCATTTCCTCCACTGCTGCACTTAGCCTACTCGGACAAAATGCATCCACATTTTGATGGCATTTAATTGCTACAAAACAGAAGGGCCCAGCCAATACTTCCCCGCATGCATTTGCTGAGCACTCAGTCCCTTTTTTTAGGCTGGTCATGACAAATACAGCTTTAGCCTCACCTCTTAGCAGTTAATCTTATCAGCAGTGATTTGTTAGAAAAATACACTCCTTAGTTGCAAGCAATGCAAAATCCCTCAAAACCAGACAAGCCTTCAACCATGTATCATGGCCTACTGACACAGATATTGGCAAACAGAATTGAAGATATCTAATTAAATAGCATAAAAGCAGAAAGCAGACTAAGAGCCAGCTTTTTCCATCCATCTTGCACTGCACAGCAGAGGGCTCTGGTGTTCTTACCCCAAATAAGCAATACGTATCCCTGACAGAGAAGTAATAGGAGATTTTTCTTAAGTGTGAGACACATCTAAGGTCATAATTGGGATGCAGCTCTTCTGAATACTTAAATACAAAACAACGATGCTAGTTTTCCAGTTAGGCTCATAGGCAGCTGTATTCTCCTTTTTAATGGGGAAAACTATCCCAGAATGAGTGTTGGAGTAAGTGATAACAACGGCAAGCACACTTGTCAAACATCCAAAACGATTATTTTGGAAACAAATAGACATGTGCAATCTAATTTCACTTAGCAAGTGCTAAAAGCCAAACAATGTGGTACTAAATTAGTTCATGCTGACAACGAAAGGAAATTCCCAATTACTCTAAGGATTATTTTCTGAAGCCAACCTTTCCTAATAAAGGCAAAATTTCTATACTTGCATAAAAACCCTTGATAAGAAGATTAAAACTCTATGGAATTGAGTTTCCGAACTTTAGAGAAAGATACTATAGAGATAAACCTTGCATTACAGCACTTTGTTTAGTACTGTAAAAAAAAGCTATAGAGCTATTAGAAAAATACTGTTTTGTGCGATTTGACAATTAGTGCTTCACAATAATTAATGATTCAGAGGGGAAGCAGGGAGGACAGCCTCATTTTCAGCTACCTTGGTTACCCAGAATGCTGGAGAATTAAGAGATAGAGTGCTGTGCTACAAACATACATGCAGTCATGTCAAGGAAAGGAAGAATTCACTGAACAGTCAAGACTGGAAGGTCCCAAATAATGGAAGGAAAAAATTAAAGAGTCCACAAGAACCTCTTCAGCATTACATATGCTGAGACAAAAAGTAACCAAAAGACAGCTCCTTCCCTTCTTAAATAGGCAGACATCACCAAAATCCCACCTTCCCCCACCAGACAGTTTATCTGCACAAAACTAGGAGCCCTTAAACTTTGGCTGTTTGAGTAACATTCACTAAGTTTGGAGTCTGAAAAACCATTTTTTTTTTGTATGATGCAATAAACCAAATTTCAAGCTAGATGAAATTTAATAAAAAAGAAGCCTAAGGAATGAAGTCTGTAGAGATTTGCTACAGCTGGGCTCTTGCTGAAGTCATCCAGGAAAGAGGCAGAGGTAAAGGTAGATTGATAATTGCTATACTTAAAAATTAAAAGCTAATGCTGAGAATTGGGTGGAAGGAGGAAGGAATCAAAACCAAAGCAACTGTAGTAAATACTTACACATCAAAAGACATTAAATGATCCTCATCAGTGCCAACACAGTTAAGATACCTGAAGCCTGATAATTAGAGAAAAGGGAAACAACACATATTTCAGCTACCCTGTATATTAGGGTATATACTTGGTATAAGCTCATCCTCAACTTTATATAAAGCCGTTCCAAAACCTACTCAACAAACAGGAAGGAAGTAATTTATCGTGTAAAAAACAGGTCCTCAGCACAGAATTCCTTTCAGAGATGCACGTTGTTAGAAATCTGTCCTCATTAACCGGTAAAGGGATTTTGAGCACTTAAGATCCATCTAATTGCTGAAGCAATCCTAAAGATTAGTACTATGGTATTTCTAATAACTTTCAGTCTGCAGAGTTGCTTTGGGGAAAGCCTGATCTCTGTCATATCTTCAGAGTAATTCAAAGTCATCATAATTAAGGGGAATAGAAGAAAATCAGGCAATACTATGGATTCTTAGAAGGCACAGACTCAATACAAATACCTTGCAAATTAACCCTAGCAGTTTATGAGTACGCATATAGAAGTTAAACATTCATTTCCAGTCTCAAATGCTGAACAACAGTTTAATTAACCATTTTAACTCCAGGAAGACATTTAAAACAGTAAGTAGCTACAAGGTAGAAAATATCTTAAAATGTATAATGAGCATGCTTCTACAAAGGAGCTTTGGAACATTAGAACCCTTGCCACAGGCCTCAGTACAGATCAAATATGAACTCCTGAGATGCCACTTCTATTCTCCTGCAAGCACAAGTGAACACAGCTGCAGGTGAGAAGGTATTTCCTTCTCTATATGCATTTCTAGAAACATCTTTGCAAGAAACTAGAGTTCCCAGCGAGACATTTCACACCAGCTAACCTCGCCACCAAGTCCTCTAAAGTAACAGCAGCCTTTTCCTGTTTAAGCTGAGGGAGGAAGTTTTGTCTCAAATTATCAGTCCTGTTCTGAACAAATGTTTTTACAGCCAGGAATCCAAACCACTGTAGATTTCTCAGCTTCAAAAGATACAAACTTCAATGATATTTTTAACATTATTCCTACCTATTTCCAATAAAAGAACAGCAAGAGGTGAGATACAGCGGTTTTCCCAAGTGAACTCTTGCTCAATCAAAATATCTAAGCATATTTCAATTGATGTTACTCTCATGTTCAGCTAGAACTACTAGGTCATACACTACAGTATCTCCTCTAAACTTCTTTCTAAAATCGCAGCAGGCTGCAAGGAACAGGAGTATCACCAAAAATAGACAGGGTCTAAGGGCAGGGTCTCAGGGTACCTCTCGGTTTCCTTTCTGAGGGTCAGACATTAGAAAGTTCTCATCTCCTACAGATGATCTTTCAGGAGTTAACTAAATGCAAATTTACAATGAAGCAGCCCTGTTTAAATCCCAGTATTCTTGCTCACAACTTCCCGAAATTACTAGAGGAATAAAAGTTTACTTCAGAGATTTTGCTATTAGTCATCTGGGAAACTATGCAACCTACAAAAAATCTGGCCGCTAACTGGCTTCAAAGCAGTTACAAAAACAAAAGACAGTTTTAGATTAGAGATCTTTTTGCAGTACCCTTGAAGAAAACCCTGTGGTCCTCTGTCCAGATCGAGTGGATGTTCAGAGGGATGCTACACCTCATCTCAGAGCCTGGAGGAAGTGTGGTATTGGAGCAACCCTCCCAAAAGGCAGCAGGCAGGAAACGAGAGCAGAACCCGTTTCTTCCCAGCATAAGGAGCTATAAACCCTTTCCTTTAGGGAACTGGCATCTTCAAAAACCATTCAGCTCTGTTAGAGATTCACTGCAGTTGGGAGGCAGTGTCAAGACGTTTGCAGAACTCAGGAACTGTTGCACCTGATGGGGAGAGCAACAAGGGAACCTGTCAACAGAGGGAAGAGCAGACCATGCATGTGCTCCATGTCCAGCTGCCAGGCTTCTTTCTGCACAAGGACGGAGAGGAAGGGCAAGGCAACTGAGGAGAAAAGTTAAAATACTGTAGAAAATTAAGTACAATGTAAGCTGGCAGGAAAGAGAGGCATCAATGCAACAGCAAGTTGCAGTACACAGCACCAGCTGCAATCTCCCAGTTAAGAGTCACCGACCTCACAGCACCCAACCAAAACAAACCAAGCAAGCTGCTCGGCTCTATTTCCACCCAGGCTATCCAGGCCTAGCTCTTGTTTTAACCCACAGGAAAGTTTTCAAAGCTTATCACTCAGAAGATATTAGCACAGAACGGGAAGCACAGCATCTGACTTCAGATACGGAGAGCGAAACGTAATTGTCAAAACAATTTTGAGAAAAGGGCAGATCTGTGCCCGGCTGTCTCTGCTGTTTATTAGTTGAAGACACAGTGCAGCTCTGGAACGGCACAAACAAGCTAAGTTATGCAAAACTCATCTGGCCAGCATAGCGTTAGACAAAGAAAATGTTGATGCAAATTTACCAGCAGATTGTTAAGGAATAGGAGGCATTTATGCTCGCAGCAAGATGCTTTCAGTGTCCAATATAGAAGCATTAAAAGTTACTTTGAAAATCACCACTCGCAAGCAGGGGGGTGTTGTGCCAGTGCTTCACATGGCACGCAGCACTGCCCATTTCCTGGGCACGACAAAAACAGCAATGCCATTAGCACAATCAGGAGTCTGTTTGTAGCACAAATGCTAAAAAACATTTGGAACAGACCCACAGATTTTATATAGTCAGAGGCACAGAGCGAGCTGCATCTCTAAATCAATTTCAGAAACAATCAATACCCCTCTAACACAACAGAGGGAATAGATAAATAAAAAAAATAAAACAAAACTTCACTTATTTATTTTTACAATTTCTTGTGAGCAAAACAATGAAAAAAGACAACCCAAAATCTGACTCGGTACTACGAATAATTTTTCTGTGGTTATTCTGCTGTGAAATCACTGCAATCTCTATTTTCTGAGTCTCCTAAAGAAGCATTATCACAAGCAGCACCAAGAGTATTTTCCCTTATCTAAAATTATAACCCTATATACTCACAGTAAGCAGAGGCATTTTCAAATCTATAAGACTATATGATACTTTTTTAGAAATCATTACAGAAATACGATGAGATAGAGTTTGTACTTCAAGAAAAACATCTTAATACTGTAACCTACTACATTGTGCATAAGATAACGATGACTGAATTTTCAGAAAATAGTCTTTTAGTTTTGGAGAACTGAAGATGTCTTCAGCAGTGTGTCTTAACTCTTGAAGGCACACACCGAATTAGCAGCAGAACATCACAGAGTGTATTGACAAGAGCAGCAGGAACTTTTTACCTCTATGCAAGTAGAAATTCACTGCAGGTGTACAAGTTACTCAAAACCAAGTTACTCAAAGCCAGCTGGCATACCAAAAATGAAGCCTTACTCTTTAAAATTCTAAAGAGTACCACAATAACTTCATTGTCCTATAATTTGGAAAGATGTCCTCAAACACTAACCAGTTTACTGCAGTCCCCATAGGCAGCAGCACGCACAATGAAGCGCAGTGCTTCCTCGCTACCTCACAACTGCTCATCTGATTTACAGCTGCTCTGCAGCAAATTCACACCTGTGCTGCGAAACCTAACTGAACTTTCCATCACTTGAACTCAGTTACTAAGCACCCTGTAGAAAATATGTATCTGTATCAGTCAAAATCCACAATAATCTGGATATCTAGAATTTCAAGGGGCACTAGGAGATGGAGAAAAAAAGCTGTCTAGGATTTTGGGATGGCAGGGCGCAAAAAATAACATTGTGTGGCTTCTGGAAGGCAACAGGAATACCACTGCCATGTACCCACCCCATTCTCCAGTAAGACCGTGCTCTACATTCCACTAATGAAAATTAAAACCCGCTTACTCTGGGCTGTCCCTTTGATATCCTGGACCACCATCTCAGGGCAGCCAGTTCTACAGCTCACTGTGGTTCAGGACAGCCGGTGACACTGCAAGTCACATTGCCTACACGCATGCAAAATTTGTTGCTTTCATTTCGGCTTTGATACCAAATCAGCAAGTAATGTTTTTTGTATTAAAATAGGCTGGAAGACAACCAGGAATTTGAATTTTCTAGAACAAAATCTAACTTCAGGAGAAAAAATTAAATCTAATTTCAGCAAAATCTAAAGCACTATAACCAGTCAACATTTAATTACCCCTGTACCATGCAAGTACCAAAGATGTAATCGAAAATGATTAGAAAAATTGCAACTTCAAGTTACATAGCTTGATATTAGCAGTATCTTGCAGAAATCTCAGAGTTTTAATTTTACAGAAATTAACACAATTTAGCATTAAGAGTTCCTGAAGGTGAAGCCAGACACCAAATAAAGGTGATACTTGTTCCTTCCTGTCAATTTGTAAGGTTTATTTTTATGTACATGTGGATAACTAATGAAAGAACATACACAGAACTCGACAGCAGATCCCAACTATCTGGATCCCACAGACTTTGAAAGGAGACATGCCACATCTGACTCCATCGAGTATGAATTAGTGTCACAACAGCTTCCAACCTTCTGAAGCATCCCATCCTCCCGCTTTACTTTTCTGGGACAAATTAAGTATTCAGCAGGCAGATTACAGCTGGCTGGAAACACTGATACTCAAGTGACAGATGTGGCTCACACCAGCTGCAGCTACAGCAGTGAGCTAGCATGCCAGGGGGGAAATGCTAGATCACTCCCTGGGGCAAGTTCGCATCCTTTCGGTTTTTGGAAATATGCAGCCTCTACCAAGAGAAAACCCAAGCGTGCCAGGGTCGCTACAGGCCACTGCCTGTACGTCCTTACTTTTAACAAAGATGTTAGATCCTCCAACAGCTTGTTCTCCATGCATACGCTGTGCACTCGTAGGACTGACAGCTAGCACAAACTTTGCTGAGAAGAAAAATGCCAAGCAGACACGAAATCCTAGAACCGTGATAAAACATACCAATCTACAAGTGATGCACCCACCCCGCTTACTACATCAGCACTGCACGCTTACCAATACCTTAAAGCTAAGTATAATTCCTGAATTTGTCGTGTAGCATAGTAAGTTGTCAGGGTTGGGGGGGAAGACTGCATTCAAAAGAAACCTCCAGTTTTTCCTCAAAATTCCCCATCTGTGTATGAAGCAAACACACAAGCAAATATTCTATAAGTACACTGATGTGAAATTTTAGTAGTGAATTAACATTTAGGCTTATTTACATTTTCTAAAAAGTGATGATAAAGAACAGGTGGTTGGTCTGCCCACTGCCACTTTGGAGGCACAAGATCAAAAATAACATGCTTAAATTCCTTCTATGTTCTACCCGCTTTTCACTGAAACCCATCTGCTCCTTCATCTCTGCAGGGCCCACTCCCTGCGCTCTGCCAACTCCTCTCCTAAAGCAGAGCAGCTATTCTGACTGTGCTGTGCCGGTGATACCCTTCGGTATACGGCCTTTCCTATTTTTCCTTCTGCCCTTCCACAACCCTGTCATCTTTTCTGAGCCTCTTTTCCACCTCCTTCTCAACTCCAATTTTCCTTTCTCTGAGATTTTTGTTTTTCTAAGGGTTGCAGAACAGCTGGGTCTAGCAAAGTTTCTTCTAGTAGCCTATTAGTACTGCCCACTTAATTACACATTCTTGCTAAGTAGGTACTGGTACACAATAACTGAGACCACAGAAAACCTATTAATGTTATTAAGGTGATAAACGAAGATCCTGCAGAAGCCCAGAGCAGTCAGCTCACACCTGAGCAAGACTGCTTTTACAGATAGACTGAACATCAAGGTAAAAAGAAAATTGTTTCCTTATCACTGTTATTTCACTTCCAAACTATGCATTACCTCACCCAAACTTACAAAGATAAAGGGCACTGGCTCAAAACTCTTGAAAATCCACATAAGCATTAGTGGCACAGGCTTTAAGGCAGCAAAACTTTCGCAGTGCAGCAAGGTAAAAAGGACATGGCTACTTGTTACATTCTCTTGCAATTGTCTAATAACAATCCCATTTTTAGATACTAGGCCCTCATATGCATGCTTACCAGACCCCTAACAATACTGGTCACTATTTTCAATCAGTGGTGACCTCCTGTCCACTTTTATTTCCCAAAAATGTAGGAGCAACTGCTCTGTCACTGTTTCATTTAGCATTTATTAATGTACCTTCAACAACAATGTACGAAGTTGTCAGAGACCCACGGCCACACTACTAAGGCTAGCAAAGTCTCTTATCTCCAATAACAGTTTACACTTGAACACTTTACTACACTGTAAATGTGCAAGTGCACTGTGCACTGCAATTTGTTCAGTGCTCTTGCCTCACCACCTTTCCATGTTTTACATTCCTTGTGTCATGAGTTGCTACTCACTCAAGAGGTGAGTAAACAAAGAAAGATGGCTGAGCTTTACAGAATTTTTAAATGACAAAATGTGGTCACTATACTGAATAAAGTTACTACAATAATCTAAAAAACAAGAAGTTTATGAAGTTTACACAGAATGTATGCAGATATTCTCCTACCATACTGAGCACAGCTGAGTTAACAGCTATATTCATTTGCCTGATATGAAAACGAATAGCCCTCAAACATCTTTGTTGCTTCCAGAATCTCCTTCCTACCCTGTGCATTTTTTTTTCCTACAGTACTCATTCAAATGAAGCCTTTTGTCATGAACTAGATAGCCAAATCTTCCTGACCTTGCGAGCCACATCCTAAAAACCTAATCCTAATCCATTTTAACAGGGTGGAGAAGAGCAAAAATATATCCCACTCACCTCAGCGAGCCAAGGCTGACAGTGCTCAGTCATTCATAAGCAGGAAGAGCAGGTCTAATCTCTGCTGCAAAACAGACTTGTTGCTGGGTTTCCAACGTTCTAGCAATCCTGCTGCAGCGGTCCTGCAGGTCATGAATTTAGTCCTTTTATCAATAAAATCTCCCAGGAAGTGCAGCCAGACTTGCAAGCAACAGCAGTAACTAACTTATTTCCAGCTACAACAGCCTTTTCCCATGGCGCTCACTAGGACAGTTGCAGATAGGAGGCAAAGTTCAGTCTAACCATACCCCAGCATACATAAGAGAATGGAAAACTGTCACATTACTAGAAAAAGGAACTAAACAAGTAGGAACTAAAAAAACAACAATATTCTCTATAGGCCATGCAAATTACAGCACAATACAGCACAATCAAAGAAAAAAGGGTAGTTGCATACCTAGTTATGAGGCTTTCTTCTTCACCATTGCCATTTGGATTCCGAGCAAAAGAGCTTTCAGCATAATACAAAAATCAGAGGATTGATGAAATTGCTTATCGGCTTGCTCTTTGGAATCTAAACAGCCTAAAAACATGGTTCAAGATGCTACTGATCACATTGAATATCCCCAAAAAGGGTAAGAAATTAAAATCTAAATCACCCAGGAGGACAGCCATTTAGGGGTGCCAAAATGCCAGTACTAGATGACAGATTTAGCTCTTGAATTTTGGAAATTACTACATTGATTTAAATATATACACACATGATACACAGCATCTGCAACCATGTAGCCTCTCCCCAGCAGCCCCTGCAACCCCCCCAAAAAATAACTTCAGAGTTGCTTCTAAAAATGTATTATGCATTATGCACAGCTGTCTGAGCAAGACACACCAGGAAAATAATTTAAGCCTAACAGGAGACTTCCCCTTGAACTCAGTAACACCCCTCTTCAGACTCCTTGTTCTCTTGATATTCTCCCTCCTCCACCGGCAAATAAATACACAAAGATTTTTAGATATAAATCTGTTTAGAAGTGATCAGTTTAATCTACCTCAAATAAGAGAGGAAGGAGTTGTGGGGGAAGAACAATGCTGGGGGCTGAATACGAGTACTCAAAAGAAAGAACTTCATTCAGACACTTCCTGTACTGATGAGCAGTGGCTTCCCCCACTTTTAAAAGAGGATGTAATGACAAGTTTAAATATAGTGAAAATTCCCAGTCTTGTAACAATTATGAAAGACTACCCAGCTGTTCCAAGGGCATTCTTCAGAAATGCAGCAACAGTTAAAAACTACCAAAAATGTTGTTTCAATAACCACAGGAACACCGACACCGTGTTTGGCTTAAGAAACCCACAACCCCAGCACGTGTTCCCTGAGAAATTACATGTACATGCTGAGGCCAGGCAAGGAAAAGCCGCTTGCTTTCTTTATAAAAACATACATGAAAGTTTGTGCAGATTTAGAAAGCTTTGGGTTTAGAAACTTTTTTTTCCCAGCACGATCGCCTTTACAGTCTGTGGCTGCCTAACAAGTGGCGTCACATGTCACAAATCTTCAAGACGAGGAGACATTCCACAACAGGATACGGCCACCCGCGGCCCATCTTGGAGAGGTGGCAAGTTGCTGAACTAGTCAGTAACTACAGCGAGCTAGGCACAATTTAAGCTATTTAAGTCTGGCTACTGACGAAATCATTGTCGGTGACTTGCTTTCTGTACAAACCCAGACCACTTACTCACCTAAGTGGCCGGTAAGCAGCCAAGCAGTAGTGACTTGCTTGCCGATCAGAAAAATGAGTTACACAAGAGTATGGCCCAGCAAAGGTACTACCATCGTGGGAAAGGGAAAGAATGACTGCTTTAAAGATTTGAGCTTTCCACAGGGAAACCACAGACTGTCAAAAACCTTCAGAGCATTTGCATGGATAGAGAGGAAATAATGGAAGCAAGAATTCCTGTGCCTTTAAAAAAACCTCCAAATGGATTGCTTTTTGCTCTTCTCAGACAAATGCTTATACTGGCTTCACTGAACAGACATCTAACAAAGGTTTAGCTTAAAGTTGGAGATGGAAAAATAAGATTTTTTAAATGTAGAAGCTACTCAAGTGCTTCTGAACACCAGGCGATGTTTCAGCTCCTCTATCTGGCTGCTGATGTACAGCTTCAGTGCCAGAGGCTGAATTAGAGGCAGGGGCTCTGCATTGTGATAATTTCTATTGGTACATCTACCTTGTTGATAATCTGCACTAACAACTAACAGAGCATAGTACTCCGTGGTTCACATACTATACTCTTGTCAGCACCTCCTATGGAGAAATCTCAGACGTGAGCAGCAAAAATGTTCAGTTTTATATTCTTCTCAGTAAACATAGACTCCTGGGTTTGAAAACCAGCTCTTCCTTTCAAGTGAAGCAACTGCAAATGTCATAAAAGCAAGGGAAGCTTCAAGGAAGAATACTGAGTGTTATATCTATTTTATGGGATGAATATATTCGAATGAGCAGAACAAAGATGGTTGATTTTGTATGCGAGTAGAATAAAGAAATAGCAACATCACCACTCTTCAAAAATGAATTCCCAAGCCTTTGGAGTTATGCCACACCACACAAACACAGACTCCAAGAATGCTACTAGAGCAGATTTCTTTGGAAAAAGAAAGCCCACAATGACTACAAATCCAGATTTGGCAGAAACCATGAAGACATTTTTAAGTTAACCCTCACTCTCCTCATTCAAAAAAAACACCCTCCTTGATAAATTCATATTTAAGTTCAGTTTGAATCTTCAGCTTGCCTGACACCGTAAGCTGAAGATTTGTCATCTACCTCCCGCAACTCAGTCTGAAGAGTTACTTTTTTGTAAAACCATTGTATTCTTCGGGCTCTGATTTACCATCAGCACGCCATTGTCGTGCTTTCCCTCCAGCAGGAAAATAAGAAATAACCATGTTATTTCTTCTTTGTTTCTGAGCTTCCCCCTTCCACACTAATTTGAGAAGTCTAAGCAAATGGAGGAGATTATTCTTATCTGGTGACAAGAATATTTATTACATGACCCCACACACACACTACAGCTTAGCAGTCTGCACCAGTGGCCAAAATAATTCAACAGGAGGCAAGAACTCTGTGAAGTCAGAGCCTACAAGTATGGCTTGCATCAGAAAAAGCACTCTTGTAAAAATGGATAATCCCGTATAACTCCACTGGCAGCCAAATACTTTGAAAACCTGGTACAACAGAACGGCATAGCTCCCTATAAAGATAGGGAAAGAAAAACAGTACCCATGAGGTCAGGAACTATATGACTACTTACCTGCTGCAGAGAAATATCAGCTGGAAGGGAGAAAACCGAAGTCAGAGGTACAACACAGTTACTGGATGCAAAGAGAGCCAGTCAGCACAGAAGCAGCTCCTCAGTGATCTTCATAAACCCAACTAAAGCCGCCGTCCTGGAGCTGGCTTTCCTGGCTACATTCCTGTGAAGAGCACTGAGCCTCTGAACAGAGGATTGATTTAAGTAACAGCTTGAAAATAAACATCAATTTCAACTTGTAAGCTTGGTAGCCTTTATACTTCTCTTATCCAAAGAAAGGCTACTAAACCTTACTTGAATTTCAGGCGCTGGCTAGGCACCAAGATTATTTTTATTAGCTGATGATGACTGGATGCAGAAGATGCTGTTCAGGCTCTGCAGAAGGACTTAGTTGTAAAAAACAAAGTGCTTGTTTATGTACTCACAAAAGCTACTTGGTCTCCCAAAGGCCACCAGTTTCTGCAACTCCCAAAGAAGAGGAAGTGCACATTAAGACTGTTGCTATTCATTCCTATTAGCTAACACAACACAACTCAGAAAACAAGAGGAAGAAAATGAAAGCATCGTCCAATGTTTAATTAGGCATGCTTATGACCATATTATCACACCATGAGATAGTTCAGTAAAAATGTATTTTTCTCCTACGTACAAAGATCAAGTTCAAGTGACTTGTTCTTACAGATTTTATTCTGCTCCATCAATCCTCCTTGGAAGAAATTATTACAATGTCCTTATCTCCGTGACACTTGAGGTCAACACTTCCCAGGTTTGGAAAAGGTGTTCGGCTACAACCATCTAGTAATCTGAGATCTATGTGATAATGCAGTAATCCAAGTGTAGGAGAGTGAAAGCTCTGACACTCCTGTTGATTCAAACTGTAGCAGAATAAAGTGATCTGAAAGAAGGGATTGGACACATTTCACCATCCTCAGAAACAAGACAGAAAGAAACAAGTTCCAACGTAGTGAAGAAGTCCTCAGGCCTGTGAACAGTACAATTGCAAAAACCTAACAAGCAGATTAGCTTTTATTTGTAGGACCTAATATTTCCCACTTTCACTCAATTCTGACAGTTCACAAGTACAATAATCTGCTTATATCAAATAGTAAAAATATTTTTGGAAAAAACAGTGCTTGTTATCTCCTGTGATAGTAGAAGTCTCTGTTCTTTCTTTCACAGCTGTGACAACCTGTGACAGGACAAGTTTTGTTTGCAGTAACAGAGCTGGAGATAGCAAGGGATGCTGAACATGCAACACATTCAGCATTACTGCATCGCTGGGAAAGTGGTTGCAAAAACCAGTCTTGACAGATGCACATCACTGTGAAAGATACAGCTTAACTCCATGAAAAACCCAAGCCTACTTTTTAAGTAAAGCTTGAAAAACACATTCTAAAATAGTAAACAAGTTAAGATTTGTAGTTACCTAACCATGGGAGAGGATTAAGTCAGCAATTTCATCTGCAATTACGAAAGGAAGATCTCCTCTCAAAACATCAGCTTATTTCAAAATTGATCAAGAGAAGTCATGCAACATTAAGATAGACATACACGTTTCTAGCACCACACCACTTACTTGCAGGAGCAATGGCACAAGAACAAAGGGAAAGTAAGATCCAAGTTCTCCTGTAACTGTCCAGTTTTAAAGACAACCTAAATGCACTGTTTCAGTGCTGAGTCCCAGTGATGGTTACAGAGCAAACTGACCCCTCTCTTCAAAGATTTTCACTACCTTACGGTTTTGCCACAGTTTAAGCTGTAACTTTGCTTCTCTTACCTCACTGAATCCTTTTTAGCCATTTTGTAGCACAATTGGTGGTTACACAAAACTCAGACTTTCAGAGCACTGTGACTTGAAAGCGTTTTGAGATCTGAGCCCAAAAGTGGGTACGCTCAGAGCACCTGGCATCCTAGATGAAGCAACCTGACTGGAACATCTTTTTCTCTTTTTTCTCAGTTTTGTATATCCCCACACCATGTATTTAATCTTTGTATATACCATACTTCAGAGCTGCCAAAAGACTCTGCAGTGTCACTATGGATGTGGTTTGTTTCTAAAAGCTAATGCAATTCTGAAGACAGTTGAAAGATTCCATTTATTTGATATTCAAAGTCTACAAAAAAATATCTAATTGTCACCACTTAAATCCAAACGTGACTGAAAAAGAATTAAATCAGTCAAGCTGTCAAGAAGTGACCAAATGGGTAAGCAAAGGGATACAACAGCATAAACAGAATATAAACATGGAGAAAACAGCTTTCCACTCGTATTGGTTCTTAATGAGAAATATTTGTAATTGTCTAGAAGTAGACCTTGTAAATGGGCATACTGAACAGCTCAGTCTATAACTGCATTGTCATTCTTCACAGACACACTATAGATTGCTTTGTAAGCCTCAAAACTAAATTAATTTAATAGGATAACTACAATTACACATTGTTGCCATTAGTACAAACAAGCAAAAACCACAATTAGATCTGCAGCACGGTATTCTCCCCAGATTTCCTACGGTTAAACTGGACTTGGCTTTCATGCAGAAGCCAGGTAATACAGGCAGCTCACGACACTAATGGTATGATTAGAATAAAGCACATTTACTCTCCTAGGGCTTGGGATGATTTTCAGAGATAGAGAAAAGGGAAGCAAAAGGCTAAGCTTCTTTAGGATATCCTTCTTTCCTTTTTGACCTAGAGCTTATCTTCCCCCATTTCTTCCTCTTCTTACACAGGATGCTTTGTTAGTGGCTGATGAAATAATTACGTACGACAGATACTATGCCCTTTAAAACAAAGGAGCAGCCTATATCATCTTCTTTTCCTTTTCTGTTGCAGAACACAAATAAGATGTGTGTTGGTGCATGCCAGATACTATTGAAATGATTAGATTCCTGCAGCCCTTCTTCCTCCAAGGAAACTCCATCTGGTTGTGGACATCAGGAACGGAAGCAGGCAGTTCCTAGTTTAAACGATTTGCTGCAACAGAAAGCCTCAGTGAATGGACCAAACACTTCCATTGAATGTTAACACAAAAGATGCATTTTGTTTCCATTCAGCCATCGACATCCACCTTCAAGACTTCGGCAAACCGTGCCTTTAATGAGCAGACACACTGCACGTTCAAATTTGCAGAGGACACAAACACTTATATACCAGAAGTGAAACGGGACAGAACGATGGAGTTTCAGACCAGCAATGAGCTGGAGCAGCTATAACACAGCTAAATACATTTACAGAAAGCCCGCAGCATTAAATGGTATGGAGGTGGTGACCATTTATTTTCCAATAGAAGAGGAAGGAGCAAGCAAGAAGAATATATGAAATAAGCTGCCTTCAAGCTGCCTTCTTGTTTTAATGGTTGGGAAGCATGAAGCAAGCAAACTACTCAGTCCAAACCCATGCTTCTGTCTTCATGACATGAACAGTCCCCAGTCTCACGCATGATGGTATGTCAGGACAGTCTGTAGTACTCTAAAGGGCAGAAGATACTCGTCTCCACTTTTCCTTGCCCTTACTTCCCGACTTCCGTCTAATCCAAAGGCTAAAGAGACAGCACCAAAACCAAGGATGCTACCAGCTATGCCAAGTAAGTGTCAGCCACCTAAAGTCCTGGGAGAGCTGTTTTGATTTGTTACCATCTTCCCTGAAGTAAAATTAGGGGAAAATAATCTCATAACAGAACACCTTATCAAAGTTTGAATTATTTCAGTGGCGTGTAAAATACAAGTGATACACACAAGAGGCTCACGAGTTTGAACATGCTTTGAAAGACAAAGACCCTGAACTGAAGCATTCTTAACCCTTAAAAGTCCTTAAAAAAAATAAAGAGGTGCTGTGACAGAGCCAGTCTGAACCTTCATCCTCATTTAAGTCCAACAGAAATGAGGAACTTAATCTGCTTTTGGAAAAGATTAAGAATTGACTGGAACTCCTGATCTCCATCAACCAGAAAGGTTTCTCCTCTCTTGACCAACAGCACTCTTTCTTATGGTTTGACACAGACTGCAAGACTATAAAGCCAGGAGACGAGGATCACCTACTCTAATCACGCCCAGAGTACTTCCCCAAAATTCAGTTTGTCAGGGAAGTTTTAAAGTTTAAGATAACCCTTGATAAACTGTTATAATCCTGAAGTTGCGCAGTTAAACAAAAAACTCAAACCATTGAGCACTCTTTTAGTATTTCCATGTATGCAATTATTTAATCCTTAATCCTTAAGTGTAGGATCACAAAATTTCCAGTCGATGTAAAAAAAATAGCAAGCAACAATCTAACTTGCTCTTCATAAGCTCCTCGTTAGGTAGCAGATTTCCAGAAGTATTTGCCATACCTTCTTTCTTTCACGGCTGGAATACTGTCACATCAATACCAGCAGCTTTTCGTACATGCAAGGAAAGAGAACATGCAATTTATTTATACATTAACTTTTTCCACCAAAAATATAAAGCTTACAGCCGCTAGAGATTTAAATACAAACCCACAGGAACAGCACAGGAAGTGGTCAAACGAAACCAATGCAGCTTGTGCTGTGCACCTCCAGCCCTCAAGGGAGTAAGAAGGCAGCATACATTGCAAGGGGACACAAGAACTAGAACCATGCTTCCAGAAAGAGACAGAGTCAAGTTGTAATAGTTGAAAAAACTGCACGGTGCTACACAAGATGTTTTGTTGTCACAGTGCTACCTAAAAACCAACTGCTAGTATCATAGCAGGGATCAATTACTCAAACTAAGATGCTGCAAGGCACCTGCATTGTTACAAGAAATGAGCCCGTAATTACCATTTTCTCCAACAGGAAACAAAACCACTATTGGCTAAAATATAGAGGAGTAAAGTTAACACAGAGAAACTAAGACCACATACTTATGCATTGTATACTACTCAAAGGAGGTGCAGAAACACAGGCCGTACCACGCGTTCAAACAGCTCAGCTGGGACAATTCCAGTCCAGCAGCAGTCCTACCCATACTGACACCAGTGCATTAACCAGCAAGCACTGCCATTTACTGACAGAGCTGGGAAAAAGATTGTTTTTCTAGCAAAATTCAGCACTCAGGAGGTGAAGGAGGAAGAGAATCATCAGCTTCATCACTGAACTAAAGGCAAGAAACAGCACACAGGAGTGCAAGAATCACCGTAGCTGACAAACCAGAAAGGAAGCCGTGGCACGAGCACTTCCTGCCATTCCGTTGCCATTTGCTTCGCTATTTGCACCATGGCAAAAGGCCATTCAAATACAGGAAAAACAAGGACTATAAAATTGTCTTAAACTGCTACGCCTGAAAAAGAAGAATAAAGCATGCCACAAGAAAGCAAACATGCTGACATCCCAGCTGCTGCAGTCTACTGCCAGTAAGAGCACGAGAACAGCCTAAATGAAAACACGGCGCAGATGCCAGAAGAGCAGTTATACTGATATACTTCCAGATACTCTCCCACTGGAGACTCCTCTTTTTCAACTGGCAAACAAGCCAGCTAAACAAATTCAGGGCTAGAAAATTGATACCCATGAGCACTAGCTGATCACATAAAAACCATAAAGGAATCCTAACTAAATGGCCAAAAGAATTATTCTGATAGATGCCGATGTAGAAATACTTTTTCCAGGATGATTACCTAAGAATCCTTCAGCCACCTCCTTCCACGAGGGGAAACATGACTTAACCTATAGAAAAGGGCAAAAAGAAGAAATACGGTATTTGAACAAGTGTGATTGAGACAATGCAACGAGTATCAGTATTTATAGAGGCCGCTGTCTTCATTAAAAAAATAAAGTGCCCCAGTTTTACATCTATCTTTACCTGTGCAATAAAATATAAGCACTACCTAAAATCTGCCTTAACCAAGGTACATTTTAAAAAAAATCCACCCTGTGCCATGATGTTTTGACAAAGAATCATGACAGTAAAAGATGAAAGGTGACAGAGTCATCTAGCTAAGGGGAATTAGCAACACACTCAAAATAAGGACATGGTGCGACACACAAACAGAAAATTAATAATTGAAGCTAAACTGCAGACTTTTTAGCTGTTTTGCATACATACATGGGTGCTAAGAGCTTTTTTTTTTTTGAGGTTTTGCCATAATTTCTGGAGTTCTATGGGTTATCCTTATCCAGAGATTGCCATTTTAAACACAGAGCATTTCCTTTAGTCACACCTGTTTAAAAATCAAAGATAACGTCTTGGAAGAATATCAAGCACACACTCCCACTAACATCCAACACCGTGCTTATTCATCAGTATGAACCGTCTTTCATCACAAACCATGTACTAAAAGCAAGGTTTCTTTACACAGTTGTAGCAGTCTTCACAAGACTTAACCAAGTCACTCATGCAGCAGTTCCACTGTAAATTGCTTTGAAGACTTATTTTCTTATGAAGAGTAATCGGTTCAGGCATGGTAAAGCACTCAAAAGAAGTAACTTCCAAAGTACTCCCATACCCCAAGAGTCATCTAACAGCATCCCTGAATTGCCTCTTGCTTTTTTTGGGGGGAGAAAAATAATCACAAGATGAATCTACTTCAGAGATTAGAATAAAAAAATTGATAGCAGTTTTGTGTACTTATCCAGATCTGTCACCGGAAACCTTTTGAAGTAACAGGGATAACAACATTGTGAGATGACAACCGCAATCACTGTTAATCTGAGCAAATGCCATGATATTTCCAAATCATTGCCTGCATCTGAGCTGTTGCTGCTCTTTGAAATAAACATTCAAATATCAGAATCCTAAACACGAAAGAACATGCGTGAACCGGAGGTCTCAGAAGCGGGGCACATCAACCACATAGGATTAGGCACGAGCCACGGTTCTCTGCACAGCCAGCCTACCTCATCATATCCAGATCCACAACACATCCAGTCCTGTTCTCCTCAAAGCTCAACAGCACCAGGTCACATCACTCTGCGATACCACAGCCTGAGAAGCTTCAGCTCTCTTCTATTTGAGTACAAACCGGGATGTTATCATTTGTTAAAGTCCATTCCATTACTAAGCCTTACTCCATACAAGCCCATTCTCTAATACACCCCAATGAAATATGCATAGACAAAAAGGGTTGTTTGGAACAAGAGGCCACACCAGAAAATTACAAGTATTTCACAGCTAACATTCACACATGGACACCTAAGTGCTACTAGGAAGAAGCCCTTTTTTAAATTTAGGGTATAGAAATAACCTGCCAAGATGACTCACCGGGACCCCATACAGTGCTCTAAGGCAAACAACAGTCAAAAATCCTCCTGAAACAGCTTGGGGTATCTTTTCACCAGACTTTCCAATACTGTCAGGCAGTGTTTACAGCAGCCAAGTTTTTCCAGAAATCATTACTTACGCACAGACAACTTAGCAAACGTACTTCTTGAAGTTGTCAAAAATATTTTCGACATGCTTAATTTAAAAAACACAACTACTTTAGCGTATCGTTAAAAGACACAATCATGGCCACATTTGAAACATGTACAGCCATTAAGGAATAATCATTAAAAAAAAGTCACACTCCAAGGGCATGCGTGCATGTAAAAAAAGTTTTTGCCTGAGATTCTTGCTCTTGAAATGGCAAGCACTTACTTAGAGAACACTAAGTGAGCACAGACTGATCTTATCTTGATTTTCTAGCTATTGTTCCCACGATGCAAGCAGTGTTTTCCTAGAACACCGCTATGATCTGCATTACTTATCTCAGTAGGTAACCAAAATGGATTTTTAAGCAAACAGCTTTTGCTGAGCATAAAGCCAGGTACTTCAGGCCTAGGCTAAAGTGGACGTCAGGATCGATCTCTTGCCTATTTTTACTAGAGAACATTCAGTAAGTATGGGGAATAATTGAACAATTGCACCTCAACAAAAGGTACTGCATCATTGCTACATCTCTCACAAACCTGACAGTCACTGCAGACAGCTCTTTGCAGTTTTTTTTCCTCCCTCTATCAGAGGAAGTTTATTTGTCCTGGTGTATTTTTGACTCGTGATCGTGCAGTGCTGGCATCGATGCTCTTCCACTCAGCACCCTCTTCCCTCTCTTTTGTACATCAGCTTCAGTATGAAACCTGAAGAGGCAAAGGAGAGCTACTGTTTGCTAGGCTGCTGCTGACTACTTGAAGTTGAAATGCTTCCTTCAGACTGCGAATGCTTTTTTATTTAACTACCAAGGCCCACAAGCGTAGGATGCGCTTGAAGTCAGACAGCTTAACAAATGGGGAGAGGGGTTGTCTTTGGTAGGCATCCATTTGTTTAAAAGGTATTAAGAACGACTCCTGTGAGAGTGTCAAGTAGGAGAAGCAAGCTCCAGCTCTCTCAAGGGGACCCTGGATGGACTTGCCACAATTATCGCTCCCCATCATCACCTACAAAGAACATCAGAAGAAAAACAGACACTTCATCAGTGGGACTGAGAAGAACATCCCTAAATTAAAGTTTATGCTATCTTAGTTGATACTTTTATATCTGGGTAATAACTATTCCCCATGCTAGAACATCAGTTACCGATTTGTTAAGAGTAAATGACATGGCTCATCTTCCCATCAATGGTGTTTTCTCAGCAAAGCAACTGGCAAGGACCCAAATCCACACTGTGTTGCAAGAGCACTAGTCAGAGGAGTAAAGTACACACTCTGTTTTCTACAAATAGGTAATGCAGGATAAAAGGAGCAAGTTTGCTGCTAAGGGATGGTCTGGTATAGCCTGAAGCATTCCGCTGTAACAGGAGACTGCCCGTAACAAGGATTTAATGCACTGTCTGGACAACATATGCACTCCTAATTTCGTGAAACACCCCAGCAGAAAATACTGTAATTCAATAGCCCCCACATTTTTGCTAAGTCTGCCTACCACAGTAGTGGTTTTGTGAGAGGGACATTTCCCAATGTTTGAGCAAAGACCAGTAATTATACGGGCTGACCCAGCATTAGCTGGTAGCAGCTTGCTACCAAATGAAATAAGGAAACTGTCTTTCTCCTCACCAAGGACTTGTGAACCTACGTGTACTTGAGAGAACAGACTTTTCCATTTAACTTAAAAGCAGGAAAAATAAAAGCCAAGCTGTATAAAAACCTTCCTACTTCAACTCACTGAAATATGACCATACACACACGCTGACCGTCCTTAAACCAACAGGCCAGCTAAAGCAAATTTACTTTAGTAACCACAACTAATTTCAGCTGTGCTGATTATTTTCAGGGTGGTTAAACGTTTGGAACTTCATACAACATGAAAACATTTTCTTCTCGTCAGGTCACGGCTCTTTGAGGATTTGTTCACAATAGCATTAGCTCAGTGCCAACTCTTTGTTGAATCTTTCCTTGGCTAAATTCTTTTTGTTTCAAGCAGCTCTGTTACAGACCAGACAACCCACTGCATTTTGCTAGTGCCTGAGCTCAGCAGAATCTCATTACTCTTTGTTTTCCTTAAAAAGAGTGCCCAAATTGTATAACAAATAACTTTCTGAAGCTATAAAATCAATAGCTGAACCTGCAAGCTTTTCAGTAGGCTCTTTTTTTTTCCATAAGAGACCATCGTTTTAAAGATGACAAATCCAAATTATTGCCTTTGTTGCACACTACATAGTAGTTTCTGTGGATATGTCAAATGCTCTAAAATTCAGACTGCTTTTAATATCTCATTCCTTTTCCATTTGAATTTTATAAACAGAGCTCAGAGGTACTATCTGCCTAGACAGTCTCCTTATGTAGATGTTGTTCTGTCAGGTGGCGTAGGTATTTAACTAGAATATTTTAACTCACTTAAATGACAATAAAAGTACTCTGGGAAATTAAAGCCAGCATTTAAAAAGAAAGAATGGTGGGGAAAATAAACAGATTAGACAGATGAAAACACAACTGGAAAAATAAAGCGTTGACAGCCTTCAAACATAGCCTGTGCAAATTGCTCTCATATGAACAAGTTACTAAATAGCTTTAGCATGCAAGCTGATGCACAAGAAAGACAACGCCCCCTGAAAAGCTTACCTTTAAGCCACAAAAGAGAATAGGCTATGTTCCAACAATACAAGTTACTGTTTTAAAAAGGAGAACAGACACTGATTTTTTCACATTTTTGATAATTAACAACTGCCACAGGACACAGCAGATATTCCAGGACTACTTCATTCACTGCAGTATTACCAGGCAAATGGACGCTTACAGGATAACAGGTAAGCATCTGCATTGTCTGCATCAGTAACATATAGATTTCATAAAATAGTCGGTTGTTCAAAACAAAAATGAAACAAAGGAAGCTGTTTAAAAACCCTTTGCTTCCAGTTAGTGAGAGAGGCCTATGATACAAAGATTTCTATGAAAGAACATCATGGGCCCATAGGAAACATTAGAAAGTGAATCATTTCATGTTATCTAGAATACCTTGTGCTACGCCTCTGAATTCCCAACACAAAAGATGAACATTTTGATGTTGACATTTAACTTTTTTTTTTTTAATATATCTTCTGTCCTCAATTCCTCCCTTCTTTCTTTGAAAGCTTACACGAAACAGAAAAGCAGAAGATGAGCACATAGTCATTTCACAACAAACAGGATAACAGAACGTATGCGGATTTTAAGATTCATATAGCTTAAGATACCACCACTTTCAATCACATTATGGCAATGAAACAACTTGCTTAGTGTTTCCTTATAGGACGCCCACACTGGTATACTGTTTCTCCACTAACCCAATACATGCAGGCAATGACATTCAACCCCATATTCCTGAAAAAATAAGAAAAGAGATGCATGTGTCACACTGCTTCCTGCAGATTCATTGTAAGAATTCAAGTGCATTGCCAACACACGGCACAGCCAACGTACTGGCAATACATCACCTCTCAACACACACTCCTACTAAAAATCACATTGATGACTTGCTACTAAATGTCCAGTCAGTTGAGAAACACATTTGTACAGCACCCAGCTGCACATCAATAGCTAAACTACCATCTGAACAAATTATTTAAGAGAAGACTTAGGTCTTAACCAAATCATCTTGAACAATGAATATAAGTTTATATTCATCGCTTGCACTGACTCCTTTGACCAGCTTCATCACCTGAGTTGCACAGGTTCAACAGCATCCTAACAGTTCATTTTCAGACTACTTTAAACTAAGGTCCTGTACATTAAATTCATTACAAAATGTATGTAGTTACCTAAAATCCAAGCAAAAACATCTTCCTGGCTGCCTACTGGTGTTGTTTTTAAACATGTTCTAGTCACGCAGCTAGGGTTATTCTCTCATGACGCCCAGTGCGGATACGAAGGCATCTCTTCTCTGTAGTAGAGCGTGGTTGTGAGCAGGCTTTCTGGCAGACAACACCACACCTCAGATCTGAGCTACCATCTTGATAGAACACCAGTTATACGCAAGCAATTGGATAATACGTAGCATACATAACTTTGGAAAACGAAGAGAAGACAACTAAAAGAAAAGGTATGAAAAGTGGGGAAAAATCAGCGTTTCTAAGGAAAAATCATGGAGCTATCACGTTGGGTGTTTTTTTTGAAAACATGGAAAGTTACATGGAATTATGTCATTTTGAAGACAGAGTCTTAAGTTCTCCAGCATATTTAAATGTTTTGTCTGGTTGGGTTTTATTTCTTCTCTAGATTGGTCTAAAGACCAAATGATGACTCTCCCATTTTGATATCCACCACTGACATATCTGTAATACTTGTACTTGAAATGTAGTAATATTGTGCCTTTTCTAAGCTAGAAAAAAAACATACTTTTCAAGTTGTATTTTTGGAAGGAGCCAGAGAACATGGAAAGAATGACTGGCATTTATTTACAACACATCTCCAATCTCTTGACTGACAAGACAAAAACAGGTAGGGTACATGGCACGCTGTTTGCATACTACTTCATTTCTTAACCTACATCTCTCAAAGGACATCGTTACAATTTACAAACTTTGATCACATTAAGCAAACTACAGCAACAGAATAACACTGAAAAGCTCAGCTAGCCATTGCAATACACATATGGGGAGAGGGGGGAAACAGTGGAAAAGCACATTAACTACCCTGCTTCATGTGAAACAAGAAGTCATTCTTGTTTCCTCAGCCCCTTCTGTGCATCCAAACAGCCCTGCTTCACTTCTCTGTTTATGAATAAAAATAGGTACCAGTGATGCAAGAGCAATAGCATCCAAACCAAAGGCACAGTCCTCAGTTTCTAAACTGATGGGTGTGTTGCGGGGAAGACACAGCAGCCTCTGACTAAGAATTAATTTCTCACTACCCTGCCATATCAGAGAAATGCCGCATTGAATCATCTCAAATTGCAGGGGAGGCAAGGGGAAGAGCCTCGTGCAATCACAGACCTAAGCAAACAGCGCAGAATTTGCAGGTGACTGTCTTTTCATCACACCTGAACTTACATTTTATGAGAGAAATAATCCACCCAGGTGAGTCATTTTGCCAAGTGACATTTTATATTAAGGAAGTACACACATTTGTCAAACTTCAAAAACTCTTTACATTCCAGCAAGAGCTTAATTATCAAAGTGCCTAGGCCTTTAATTTGTTTTTCATTGTTATAGAATTACATCGAAGAAAAATATCTGCCGGACAAGAAATTGTTACCCGTTAAGCAGAGGAATGAGCTTTATCTTCTTGCACTTTGCAGGATGTGAATGCCAATTGTTAATTTCTCTTTCAATCCTTGGTATCTTCACTTGTCTAAAGATCAGGATACCAGAAATGGCATCCAATGGGGCGTTGCACAAGGCACTGAAGTTACCTTTTAAAATGATGCAATAAACTGAACTCTCAGTATTTAGCCACTGAAACTGGCGATGCCTTCCTTAGGCAAACGAGGACAACAGAACTGAGGTGGTTATTTTTAACCCCCTCCCAAAAAGCAGCTCTCCTGCCTCCACACACCTTGAGAGTCAAACAATTTACACTCTGCAGTTTCACCCTGACAAAAACAGGCTGGTGTACCTAAAGTTAAAACACACTTCCTCCTTCTTCCCACTTAGACCTTCAAAAAGAAGCTGTGTACGCTAAGTCTGGAAGATATGTAGCTCTCTTGCTGTCCTTCTACTGTCATTATACATATTTATGTCATGCTTAGGAGCCTCATTTAACACTAACTGAAATAGTTCAGAGGTTCTAAAAAAAGAAGAAAAGAAAGAGGAAAAGAAAGCCTTTTGTATGCTGGAAGGAGTTATTCTAAAATTTTATCCTTGTAAAACTTAGAAGAGAGCAGCTGGCTTCTTTTCCTCCTCCTTTCCCCAAAATGCTTGAGTTACTTTTAGTCAATCCAGTACTCAAGGCATCATTTACCTTTGAATTTATTCCCTCTCAGCTAGCTTCATAGTACAGCCTCTATCAAAAGCTTGCTCAAAAAAAATCACCAACACATTGCCCCCCCAACCCCAAAAATACACAAAGCCAGGAAACAGGAAAAAAAAAGCAACCTCACAAAACAGTACTGTATGCAGGGCAGTAACCAGTTCCACAGGAGAAGCCTGCCTCCTTGTGGCTCGATTAACCATAAATTAGTTTGTTTTTTTTTTTTTTGCAATTCATTCCATTGCACCCAGAAAATCTGGCAAGGCAAGAGCTTAACAGGCTTCTAGTTAAAAGCATTCAGGGGCTGAGGGAGTTTTGTTTTGTTGGGGGGGGTGGAATGATGAAAAAGATGTTTCTAATTTTAAGAGGTACTGGCAACAGTTATCCATCTCTGATTACTGACTAACTGTTTTTACCCTCTTTCTCTAAATAGCACAGAGGGGAAGAGAGGAAGCACAGCACAGAGGGAAGGGGCAACTTGAGGGGACGTCCAACTTGAAAAGGAAACGAAAACCACATTCTTCACGTGGCAGCAAAAGCCTGTCAGTACTCTGGCACCTACAACCAGAGGACTCCAAACCTTGGCTCAGCTGTGGCTTAGCCTAGCAGGCATCTCCTCTTGATGCCTCAGCTTTCAGCAGTAAATCCCCTTTCAGCCCACAGGTCTCCTTCAGGGTACGCCTATGAGGAGTTCCCTCTTGGCAGCAACGAGGTGTTTGGTGCTGTCAGTAAGATGCAGACATTCCTCCGTCCTGCCTGAAGGGCTCCATTCAGCAGGCCTACTTCTTTAACGCTTACAAGAGTAAGTTCTTTAGAAACCAGCTGGATTTTTTTTTTGTTTTGTTTTAAAAGCCAGTCACCCAGTTGTGCAAGACCTTAGCAGTTAGAGTACTCAAAAAAAAAGCTGAGACTAGCTAAATGACTTGTTTGAAAGACCAATTCAAATTCACACCACCATTAGGAGGGGGTCATAGCATCAGGACGACCTTGGCTTGGAGGGTACGCGTAGCTTTCTAACCATGCTGAAGAAGCTGTTCCATTTCGTGCAAGTCAGACACGGAGCATGAACCACTTTTGCTATGGGTTAGGAAATTATCCACAAGCTTCATTCCAGTCTCCACTCCAAAGGCTGTTTAATATAAAGCACATTAAGTGAACACAAAAGTAAGCCACATTTCTCTCAGTCTCACAACTGTTGGGCTTGAAACTTGCCTTCTTCTGTGTCACAGCCTCTGTTTTAGGAACTGTTTCTCTAACCACTAAACAAGTGAATCAGACTCACTTTTTCCAATCTACAGGTGATCTGACTGGGAAAAGGAGCGAAGCAAACGCCTGGCTTTCACGGTTACAATCATCTTAATTGAAGACTCACTGGAGGACGAAGAAAACAAAAAAGCAACCTCTAAGTACATTTTGAATGAAAGGCTTAGACTCTGCCCTTTTCTTCTTTTTGAGAATGAAAGAAAAAAGCCTGTCATACCCTAAATTCCAGGATCGGAAGAAGCAATTTCATTCTACTGCAGTTCTGTGCCTAGGTGCAGAAGCATTGCGCCTTCATGTTTTTTTTTTTAGTCATTACTATTTCCATATTTACTAATGAGACAGCTCCTACTTTGTGTGCTTCAGCCCCACTTATGTGTGCTCAGCTCCCGCTGCCCCACGACCTGCCTAGCCAGAGCACCACACACAGCTGCGACTTCCACCACTGCTGCCAGAGGCCAAAAACTTGGGCAAGGCTGTCCTGCACGCCGCAGCATCCAAATAGCTCGAAAGGTTATAAATAGAGAACCAAAATAAGTAGGAGCTTACATTAACTCTGACACTCCTCTAATGGGAGAGAGAAAAAAAATAAACAAACCGCTCTTCTCTCTTATTCAGGTGCAATTCTGGAAAAGGGCAAACGCTCTCACCTCTTCTAAAGGTAATGGGAATTGATGGTGTTCATCGCAGGACTGGATGTCATACCAAACAAGCCCAGCACGTCTGAAAAACACGCCAGGTCTTTATACGAAAAAAAATCATCCTCATGGAAAAACCATTCTATTTCCATAACCAGATCTGTAATTAACATGCAAATTACTTATTCGCATAAATGAAGAACTGTCCCCTTCTGGCTTCTGTATTTTTATAGACTGAACGCGGCAGAGACTCCAATTTATAAAAAGTGATGTTCTTCTGTAAGCAACTCTGTTTTCATTACACTGAAATAGTGGGAAAGTAATAAGGACTACATGAAGTCATACCAACCAAGAAATTTACTACAGCAGGGTTTCTGTTCGTAAGTTTAAGGCGGTTTGTGTTTTTGCTTTATACCAGGGTCTGACACTAAGTTAATAAGCCTTTTATTGAGATTCAAAAGCTATTACATTACACACATCTTCCTCTACTTACAATTGCTAACCTACTCTGAGGCCCAGGATTAAATTTTACGCTTCGCTGACAGAAAATAGAATCCTAAATCAGCAATCCACACGTAATTGTTAATTTCCCCACTTGTTTCTTACGGTCACAGTACCTGTTTTCTTCCTTACCACGGCCTTACTTTAAACTTCCACGGTTTTAAACCTAGCACCAAGCTTCAGTTCAGGCTTATGACATAACTCATTTTCTTTAAATTTATCTTTGCTAAACTTTCCCAGTTACCCACATCAGTAAGGTTTATTATATTCCAAGCAGAATGATGACAAATAACCCCAAGGAAAGTATCAGGATCATAGATCTCTTAAATTCGTAAGAAAAGTTGTACTAACATCAACAAGAAACAGCAGCAGGTTCTAGGAGACTAAGTACCAGACTTGCACTCAGAAGGACTGGTTTCTTTTCTATTTTATTCTCACCTGGCCTTCTAGGCGACCTTGTGCAAATCACTATCCCCACACCACAGTCTCCCCATCAGTAAAAGCGAATTGAACTCAGTTGCAAAGCCGACTGGAAGCTCCAAATGAAACACACTAGGAGTTAAACATATATTCCCCTATCTGCAGACGTATTTGCCTTAGATAGCATTCCTTTATCCCACTATGCATCACCAGCAGCATAAGATTGCTTTTACTTTCTAAACACACTCGTGTTGTTCTTCAAGAAAGGCTTTAGGCTACTGCCTTACTTTTTATCACGCGCTTGATCCATTTCCACCGCTGTATCTACTCTGACGGACCACGCTTAATACTTACGTTAACATATGGTGTCAAAAGTTGCTGTTGGGAATAAAAGGGGGGAAATCAGAGCACTGAGCCAGTTATGAATGAGCGCAGACTCCTCCTGCAGACCCCTGCAGAAGTGACTTCGTACATAATCGTGCAAATATTTGCTCCCGTGACTTGCTGCGGGAACCGGTCATCACCCAAACCCAGCGGGCTTTCACCTGGAATGTAAGCACTGGTGCACGGGACTGTATCGAAGTAACTGAGCAAAGACCCCCGTGCTATACGCCACCGGAGTGGAGAAAGGCCGCGTCTCCTCGGCAAGGGGCAGGGCACGCAGCGAGCACCCAGCCGAGGCGCACTTTGCCCACTCACCCTCTGCCATTGCGGGGCTCGGCGGGGAACTTTCAAGATGCAACTTGGCCATCGCAGGCTTTGCTGCCGCTCCCACTCCACAACGTAAGGCGAAACAAGCCTCGTCCCGGGGGGAGCGTGCACACACGCGCAGGAATTACTCACTCGATGCTTTTCTACTAGAGCCGGCGGGGGAAGCCACTGCCTCTCGCCGTGCCCCAGCAAAAGGCTGGACACGGGCAGGAACGGCCAGGAACGTGTCCCCGGTCCCTGCCGGTACCCGCAGCCCTGGAAACGTTGACTCAGAGCGGCACGGAGCTGCTCCCGCACCGCCGCTGCCCGAAACACGGGGGGG
>CM021767.1:42167922-42273836 GCA_011076525.1 Nettapus auritus | reverse complement strand
GGCGGGCGGCGTCGCCATGGTTGCAGCACGCCGGGAAGCCGCCGCCCCGGGTGGCGGGAGGCGCGCGCCGCCAACGGCCGGCGGACAACGGGCGGCGGAGGCCGCGCGTCCTCGCCCCGCGTCTCCCCTCGGTGCGGGGGTCCCCGGCGTGGTCCTGGCGCTCGGGGGGTCGCTGACCCGAGTGGCGGTGCCCCGTCTGGTCGTTGTCCCCGTGCCGGGCTAAAGGTGGCTCTGCTGGGTGTTCCCCGGTGGGGCGCCGCTCTTAGAGGCTGCTCTGCTGATACAGGGTCGTCTGGGTGCTCTTATGAAAAAAACAGCACACAAAACTCAAAAGGGAAGAGGGTAATGGTTAAAAAACACCACATGATTAACACCACATCATTAACCCTAATGATTAAAGACCACCACATCATTAACCCTAAAGATTAAAGACCACCATGTCATTAACCCTAAAGATTAAAGATCACCACAGCTGTGTCCGCAGTACCCACTCAAAGCAGAACGTGCCTGATTTTAAAGCTTTTCTCCATCACCTCACCATGTTTTCTCAACAGCCTGTTTGGTCGCTGCCCGTTGTGACTGAACCCACCTTTCTGTGCTCCATCCGTCCTTGCCAACATCATGCCTCTACCTGCAGCGATGGCCTCCCTACAAGTCTGGACTCCAGGCCACGCCACGATGGTGTCCGCATGGACCTGGTGCTAGACCTGGTGGCAATTCTGCTGCGTTAGCAGGAAAAGGTCCAGCAGCCCAAAGGAATGGCATCAGCAGCTCACCGGCACAGTTGCTCTGCTGACAGCCTCCCCAGGGAGGTGAGCTGTGCGAGGGTTATAATGGCCTGGGCAAAAGTTGTCTGGTATGCAAAGATTTCGGTGAATAACCACATGCCTTCCTACCTGCCAGGGCCCCAATAGACAAAAAGACAAAGGAAGAAATCTGAGATAAGTACTCCTTCAGGAAGTGCAAAATAGAGAGATCTTTCTTCAGCACAAATGACTGTTTCAATAAACTCATCTTTGTGATTCTTGGTTCTGGAGGGAGCTAGAGAGAGACACCCAATTTGTGCAAAACACAAGTTTTGGAATCAAACCACTGGCATCTATTGAAGTGAGGTACGCTGGAGAGTATGGGCTGCCAGGAGACTTGCAGATGTTCTGGATGAGATTTTTTGATTCATCCAAAGCATGTTTGATACAAGGGAGCCACAGTAACTGCAAAAGCCTCCATCTAAAAAGGCACACACACACACACCACCCCAAAGGCTAAATTTTCATTAGCAACATTTTCTATGTAATTTGGAGCAGTCTCAGCAGCCCAAGACTGTCAACAAGCTGATAAACTCCAGCCTGTTAAGCTCTGCCATCAGCTTTTAGAAGCGGCTTCCTGCTGCTGGGGGGGACCCCTTCATCAGGCGAATCTGCTGCGGGAGAGGGTGCCGTTCCCTCCATGGCTCCGCACAGAAAACATCACACACCCAGCTGTGTAAAGTGCTCGACTCTGGAGCCATAATCCCATTTAACCTTACAAATTCTGCAGGCCACTTACTCTTTAAATGTCTCGCAAAGCCTACAGAATCTTTTCTTGCCCTTTACACAGCCTAAAAGATCTTGAGACAGCCTTCAAAGGTCTTCCTGAAGCCTCAGGTATTTTCACTGATTTTAGCAATGCGCTTAGATAGATTTTTCCCTTTCCAGCAAAATTAACCAGCCATGCATGTACAGAAAATCCTTCTGTAGCTGCACACTTCACAAGCTTACCGAAATAATCCACTGCACATGCTCAATCACAGTTTTCAAAGGTTTATAACTCAGCCAAATCAAAACTAATTTCCTCTTGAACAAGCAAAGGCACATCTACGTTAAAGGAAGGCTACTTCCGTGTCAGAGTTCACTTGTCAGCCGTCTGCTGATAAAGTTGCAGAAATGCTCAAGAAAGGCTGTAAGGATCTATTTAGCTCAAGAAACACTTTTTTTTTATTGTTGTTGTCTTTGACTCTTCTGATATTCTGAACTGGCTGAACCAGTTTCGTTCAGATCCTTCCAAAATATTCACGTTTGGACAAAGTCCAAAGCCAGAAGATTTCATCCCGAAGTATTTTTATTTCAGAGACCACAGGAAGCAGAGAAGTTTAGAATGGAAAATGTTATATAGCTTTAACTCTAGGAAAAGCTGCCTGTTCTGTTACGCCACATTCGCATGCACATACTTCTTTGCCTCAGAAGTCTTAACATGTTTAGTCCACAAAGCAAGACTGAAAAAAAAAAAAAAAAAAAACATTAAAAAATGTTTTTTCCAGCGCATCTTAAAAGAAAATCTTAGCATATATTAAGAGCAGCATTGCTAGAATGAGTCACAGATTATAAATGCTTCTGTATCAACCACAGCACTTTAAACAAAAGGGAGATCAATCACATGAGAGTGCAAATAGGGGTGACATTTGCAGAAGGAATCATCAAAACTTTTCCTTTAATCTGTAATGCGGACACCTAGATTCAATAGGCTAAATTCTGGTCCAGTTAGCTAGGATGTAAACCAGAGGTTAGTTCACTCTATTCGTTTGAGAGCAGGTATAAAAACAGGTACAGCCCAGATCACAGTCTAGTTCAGGGTGTTAGTGTTCATTTTCTTGTAAGTCAAGACCACAGAAATTGCTCATCCTTTTCTGGAGTTAAAGGACCTAGTCAGAGGTAAATGAATCCTCCAGCAGTGGGAACGGAAAGTAGTCCTCACCTTTAGGAATAAGTGAGTCAGTTCCTTACTCATGCAAGCAATCTTGCACTTGGAAAGACAGGAATGAGGATTTTCAGATCAGGACTCAAACACAGAAAACAGGTTTAAAAGACTTTAAAAAAAAGCCCCAGTTCCAATCAAGCTGTTTGGAACCTCTTTGATATACAGAAGCTAATGTGTTACTGATCCATTTCAGATTACAGTTTTTCAAAACCATGCGGTTATGTCAGAAAGTATATCACTCTTTCTCTCTCAAGAAACTCATTAGTAAGATGTGTTATGACATAGGAGACACACATTAGCATGAAATTTAAAATACATCTGCAGAGATATAGGTTTATTAGTGCATTGAGAGCTTGAGCTGAATACTCAGCCTGAGCTGCGCTTGTGTTTGTATTGAAAGAATTGCGTTTGTAGCGAAAGATCCTGATCCTGCAAACATTTATGCAAATGTTTAACTTCATTCAGTGCATATTCCCATCGGAGTCAGTCGGACTACTCAGATGTTTAAAATTATATGCTCATGGCTGAGTACTTGCAGGATTAAAGGTTAAGTGCAGCTAGCAGGTCTGAAAATCTATGTGGGTGTTTTGCAATTCCTCACTGCACAGTGGTAACAATGAGAAACAGCCTACCTCCTCAGCTAAAGACTTGGGAGTCAACATGTCCTTTCCCATCTGTTTAGATGCCAAGAACTATGTTTGTTTAATTTTTCAGCACAGTTTCTGATGCTACCCAGAGTAGGCAGACGTGCTGGCAATAGCATTCTAGAGTGGCTCACTTCCAGAAAATCTTTCAACCCTCCAAGAGTGTTATTTGAGCTGTTAAAACCCCAAGTAGCAAGTACTGTATCATGCGCATTTTACCTTGAAAACAGTGTGTCATCCTGCCTGACCACGGAGCATGCCGTGCAAAGCCTGAATGCGTTCAGGCCTGTTAGAACTAAAGTTACCTCATCCCAGACTTTGATATTGATAAGGCAGCATCTTTGGTTTTAAAGCACAAAGCGATGGCTCTTTCCCCTGGTAGCAGGGGTTTTTTGTGCCGTTTCCCCACCAGAGATCAATCGACGCATTATGTCACGCAATGCAGATACAGCAAATACCGCATTTTCTTTCAAAGGCTTACAGTATCAGCTTAAGCCCATGTGCTTCCAAGGCAAACGATCTAAATCTGGAAGTCCTTCCTCTCTATTAAAGTTGAAGGTTCAACATTCCTTGCAGTTTTTTGGTTTTATGAACAGAGGAAACGGATCCTTTTCCTAGGGTGGTGAAGACAAAGAAAGAACAACTCAGCCTTTGGTCGGCCTCCTGCTAAAGATGGCAGCAGCCAGCACAAACTACTGTCCCATTGCCAGCGATTCTTCCTGGGCTGAGTCACTTAGCGGGTTGCACTGAACTTCAGCAGCACAAAACAAACCTCTTGTGGCATTCTGGAGGCTGATGATCAGATTTCAAAATGTGATATGGCTCAGAAGCATCTCTCACAGGGGGGTGATGATAGATGGAAGAGAGAATCAGCTGTGGAGAGAGACTTGCTGAAACAATGACCTCACCTTTGATTGAGGTAATTTGATCCCTGCTCGCTGCATTTATCTGAATTCTTAAGGTCATGCTGGATTCCTCACTGCTGCCAGGAGTGGTAAAGACTGATGATCTATGGTCTGAGACAGGGCAGGAAATTCCATCCTTTCCTCTCCAGCACGATTGTATCGTGGTGGTGTGCAGCCATAGTACTGTAAGGCACTTGAGTCTAGGGGTAAATACTGAGTGAGTGCTAATGCATAATACAGCCGCCTACTTTTGAGCGACAAAGACGAAGACGAACACACCACACAATGGCTCTGTAATCTCAGCTGGTGCTTTATCTGTTCAAACTCATAATCCAGATCAGTAAGGCTACAGTCAAGTAACGTGAGGCTATCTATCTATGATACAACAAAGCACAGAAACTGGCGCTAAATTAGCCTACAGTAAGATTCCTGGAGACGAAGAAAGAGATTTCCCCAAGTCAAAGTGTTCTGCCAGAAGCGGTTTTTGCTTATCTCTTTAAATAAAGTCTTTCCTAGCTATTGGAACCGTCATCAGCTCAGCACAGGAAATGCGAGGGAATGAGGGAAAAGAGAAAGATAAAATGGAAAGAGGAATGATAGAATTGTGGTAGGAAGGGAGCTGGGTGTTCAAGGAAGCCATACAGAGCTTTTCCTTCCAAAGTTACCGTGCCGTATTCAGACTATCTGTATGCAGCACCTGAAGTGAGAAGAACAGTAAGTGATTCAGATGGCCAGGTCCCCAGGATGTCAGACCCTGGCTTCTTGTACAGACGGCTGGGAGAAAATGACGCTTAACTAGTACTTAACCTAGGCATTGTAAATGCTTCTCTTCTGTGACTGTACATGATTCAGAAGGGCAGCGAGAGAAGACCTTTCCTTGCTATACAATACTTCAGTTTCAGCTGGAAAGTGGAAAACATCTCCTTACTTCTTCCCCACTTCCCTTGCAGTAGGTGTTAAAGAAAGTGCTTTCAGGCTAAGCCACTGAGAGCAGGTCTCCCATTTCCTCAAGAAGCATCCTAAATCACTGACAGCGAGTTACTTCCAGAGGTGCCGTAGCAGACAAGCTGAATACAGCTCAGATGTTTTTGATTCACTTAATATATACATATATCGTATTTCTTCTCATTCTTCTATGTTTGCAGTGCTGGCTCCCACTCAGATGCACACAGTGGAGCTCATGTCTCAAAACCAGCATGCTACCTGTAGCAAGCTACCCCCACTGTCCGTCCTGGGCACAGCACAGCCTGATGTCAGCAGTGGTGCACACCTCCAGAGACTCCCCCATGGCCGGTGAAGGACTCCACTGCACACACAACTGCCCTACCACCACGTCTGCTTTTTGCATTACAGCCATGGCTGAACAAATAACCCCCAGAGATGCATTTTTATCAACACTATAGGTTGTACTTCCAGATATTGCTCAAGAATATTTTACATTGTGGAATTAAAAGTAGTCTTTCACACAGCACATATTATCAGTAAACAGATTACTTTATCATGTTCTTTTGCGTATTTGCCAATTTGTATACTGTTGTTTGGATCCCACAGTCATTATAACAAATTACACAGGTCTTCTGTATCACACTCAAGAGCATATTTCATGTAAGGAAGAAAAGAGATGCTCATAGCTGTTTCAGTTCACATACCCTCTAGAAGTTATATATTGATTTCTCCCAAATATAATTTTTCAGTACTTTGGAACAGAGAGTAAATAGGCTCACCACAGGGGATGGGAAGTGACCCCCCTGTAGCCTTTATGACCCTTTTGGCTTCAAATCTTTATCATCATCTGTTGAAATCACGAAATACATTGTTTCTAAAAACAGAGCCAAAACCAACAAATCAGGAGAAATTACTTTTACAGCATTACACTTCCAGCAGAGGTAGCCAGATCCACCCTCTGCGTAACACTCCTGAACCACAATGAACTTGGCCCCAGTGCCTATCACACGAAATAATTTAAAAGAGAAACTGCGATTGCATCACAGAGACCATGTATTTTCCATGCCCTTTGTTCTTTCAAGAGTTTCAGGTAGAGTAGCAAGTGTTTTCCTCCAAGAAGGCAAGCAGCAAACAAAAGACCTTTCTGTCATGTTTCTGTAAGCTGAAGGTGTGCAGGTTTGTGAACTGAGGTGAAGATCTTTTTTCCTTCCTCATTCTACTGCAGTATCGTCCACTGATTTATCTGGCTTTCCAAACTATTGCTGAACTGAGAGACATGCACCACACGGAGAGGTGGCCATATGATGATTTTAGTTTTACTTGCAAACTAGATTCTTCCAGCGCATGCAGGTGTAAATGAGGCCTTCACTACTGAAATAATATTTTTGGCATCAGAAAGTCCCCACAATTTCATTCCTTCTCTAAGTCTGAGAGAAAGAGACTTTAATTGTCATATTACGTGCTCTGGTGTAAACTGGGAGTAACTGCAGAAGGCCACGTCTCTGCAACAGGAAAAAATGGTGAAAGTGGAGAAATAGAACCAGCTTTTCCAGGGAGAGGGAGAAGAGGAGGGGAGAATCAGAAGAGAGGGCATGCCTTCTGCTTGGGTACACACTAGCATATCCTGGTTGTGTGGGGATAGCCCAGCACAAGCGACACGTCTTCCCACTGCACCAGCCTCTACCTCTAGCCACTAGAGCCTTTGCCAAGCCCAGCATTTCCGTACCTGAAGCCTGATTTGTCTGAGTCATCTGCCCTTTCAGGCTCACGCCTGCTACGTGCCCTGAAGCAGTTTAGACCCAGAGCTCCTGCTGATGAGAGCGCAGAGCGGTGTGAAGCTGCGCACGCCGCACCTGAAGGCAAGGATCCTGTCAGGAAGGGACTCATGTCACAGCACGCTAGCCAGGCACACACCTGCACACCACGGGGAAACCCTGAACTCAGGGAATAACTCCCTTGGCTCCTGCCCTTCCCCAGGACTCTGTCAAGCCACTGTTAGAGGATTTCAGCCAGAACAAAAGCAACATCCTCCATGTTTGTGTGTCATGGTTTTCCTGCTCTCTGATGAGATCTTGGCAGGGGCTGGATGCAATGGGAAGCCTCACCTGCTGCAGAACCACTGTCAGCTTTTATCTCCCGCTTCCTTGTTTCTGTTTCAGCTTATTAACTTCACAAATTTCATCTTTCTTCCTGGCAAGCAGAGTCCTTTTAAAGTCAACGAAGGGCAGTGCATTTTCTTGCCGCAATTAATCACATGCTTTCTGGCATGTGACTAAATAACAATAATTAACCCAGCAGCTGGAGTTTTCCTGGGTTGGATCATGATGCTCTGTGCTGGCTCTCCATAGTGTTTGCTTGCTCTTAGTTTGTCTACACTCCTTTCTTGGCTAGCCTACCTTCAGGCATACCATGTGCTTGAGTAACAATAATAAACAGGAAAAAATGAGGCAGTTCTTACAATTATTATTTTAGTTAGATTTTCTGCTCTAAAAGCCAAGAAAACATCGGCAGGCCCAATACACCCATGAGAGCTGGTTTTTAATTCTACTCACTAAAATATTATGCTGTTGTACAGCTGTATCAAATAATTTGATGGGACCCCAAATACATTCAGGATCCCACTGGTACTTCAGCTGCTGGATTTGATCAGCCACAAGCTCACATCATTGCTCATGAAGAGAGAGAGAGGAAAGATGGAGATGGAGTTTCCATCTGAAAGACACGAACAGGTTCAGATCTCACTTATCAGGGTCGGTTTGCACATGCCATTCTTTCAGTTCTTGAAAAATTGTACAACTCTGCTGCACAGAAAAAAAAAAAAAAAATAAAAATAAAAATAAATGAGTGCCAGAAGTCCTGACAGGGCTCTGTACTGTGTTGGTAACGGAGCCCTGGCACAGGCTGCCCAGAGAGGCTGTGGGGTCTCCTCCTGGGGATCTCCAAAAGCCACCTGGATGTGGCCCTGGGCAGCTTGCCCTGGGTGTCCCTGCTAGAGCATGGGTTGGACCAGGTGGGCTCCAGAGGGCCCTGCCAACCTTAAATCCTCTGAGATCCTGTGATTCTGTGACTCCCACAGCCCACTGCCCTGGCCTAGGAAGCAGGTTCCTGGTGGGAGCTTGAGGTAATAGCTGATAGACATCTGAGAGGAGTCCGTATGCTTCTGACACCCAAAGAAATGAAAAACCAAAGGGCTTGCATCTACACACACGCGAGAGGTCTGCACTGAGATTCACCAGATACAGGAGTTTCTCCTTCCAGACCTTGCATTGATTCAAAAAAAATAAATAAATTCTTCAGAGAGGGACCTTTTCAATGTCGGAAACCCTACCAGAGCTCTGCTTTTATTCCGAATTCCTCACGGAAAGCAACATTACCTAGAACTGAGACAAGCCTGAACAAACAAGTCATCTGGGCCAAGGCCTCTTTTCAGTGTGTAACCAGTCACCCCTTCTCATCTAATCTCTGTTGGTTGTTGCAGAGACTTCACCTGAAGGAGTGCACTGTTCTCAGTCCTACTGAGAGCCTTCGTAAAGCCTGCACTGATCCTGTATCTGCTGTCCAGAAAGACAGCAGTACAGAGGCTGCTTATCTGGCACCATTCAGAAACACTAAATTCACCAAAACCAACCAACCAAAAAAAAAACAAAAAACACAAACCCAAACCCAAAAACCAACCAAAAAAGCACAGATGAAATTGAAATTTACTGTATTTTCACCTCATTGTTCCCTTTGGATCTCTAGGCATGAAAATAACCCTACATGGGAAAAACAGAATCAGGTAAAGGCAGGATGAACACCTTCTGGAAGCAAAAAGATTTGTTTTGTCAACCGATTACACAGATGGGAAAATCATCTGAGCAGTGGCAAAGTTGACGACGGTTTGGGCAACATCCCAAAGGCTAATGAAAGTCTCCTCTTCATTCAATGCCTCTTGACATTTCCCCAGAGAGCAAGTTCACAAACTGTGCATTTTTGAGTTCAGACAACATCTCCTAGACTTGTCAAAAGTACAGATGCCGCAATTGCCAACCCAGGGCTGTAAGACTTACAGAAGTATTGCTTTTTTTTTTTTCTTTTTTTTTTAAGAGATGGCTCTTGCAACATCTTGACTTCTGAGCAAGATGAATTCTGTCACTGTGCCAATTCTTTGCACTAGGCAACGGAGGGCAAAGATAAGGTTTCAGATGTGTCCCACTTATACGTCAAAATACTGCAACACTGACAAGTATTTTAGTGCTGTATATTCCCTGAATACTAAACTTCTTTCTACTAGTATCTTGTGTTGTACAATACGGCTCCTTTCATACTTCTGTTTACCAGCATCCATTTTCATTTGCAGTTAGGCTGGTAGGGGAAGAAAGCCCCTCACAAAAATTATGATTAAGTTTTTCCAATCTTTACTCCTCTATGTAGCACGTGTGAACTATCCACACAAGTAGGGATAAGAAGTCATAGGGCTAAGATATACTTACACCTTTTTCACCCTGAAGTGTTCTTTATCAAAGCTTAACTCACTATTTATCTTTGCAGGGTTTAAAAAAGAATGTTTTATTACCTGGCTTGGTACCTTCTTGCCATCCTCAGAGATGATGGAGTGGAGAGTGCACTTATAAAATTTGTGGATGACACCAAGGTGGGAGTGGATGTAAGTACTTCAGAAGATGGGATCAGAATTCAAAATTATCTCAAGACATTAGAGAAATATTCCCAAACTAGCAAGACAGAATTTAGTAACAATGTGTACAAAGCACTGCATGAAAAAAATGAAAGATCAAATGTACGAATATAAAATGCAGAATCACAGATGAGGTGGAAGGACTGAAAAAAAAAGAGGATGTGAGAGCTACAGTGGGACTCAAAGCAAATACAAGCAAAGCAGGCAAATCTCCTGAAAGGCAAATATCATACGGAGATGTATTATTACATGAGTACCACATGCAACAGGGATTTATTCGGCTCTGCAAGGCACCGGTCTTCACCCAGCTGGAGAACTGGATCTAGTTGTGGGTGGCTTCAAAAAGGAGCAAGAAGAATATTAAGAGAATTAGAGAATGTGACTTACCAGAAACAGCTCAGATAATTAGGTTGGTCCCTCTAGAAGCTCTGAAAGGGGATTTGATAATAGTTCACTGGTAAGTGAAAGATTGTCCAAGAAAGGACAACGACCACTTATTCCCTTTGAACACTTTTCAAGAAAGAATTAACTAGACCCTGTATAATGGCAGATTTAAGTTAGATATTGGCCAAAAATTCAACGCTGGCTCCTAATCCTTAGGGGGACTGGGAATTCTCTGCTAGTGGAGGATTTTAGGAGTAAATCTGGCAGTACTACGGGTATATTTGATCCCACTTGGAGCACAGACATAGGCTCAGTGGTTTCATCCAGCGTCTCAACTTTCTTAATCTTATCCATCCAACTCCTTTTTATTTTCAGCTGCACACAGCTAAAGCTTAGCTGCAGGTGATTTTCTGTCTCTTCAGTACTTCAGCAGTTATGAATTCAGGATCATGCTCTTGTGGACAAGATGGGAGCACTCTCATCGCCTAACTCTGCTCCCTGTTTTCATACGTAGGTTTCCCAATGGTGAGTGTTGTAGGGGGGTTGCATTTCCCCTTCTTTCCCCAGCACACTGCACGCACTCACAGCTATGTGGCATGGGTATATCTGAGTGCCTATGAAGACTCTCAGGCTCCAGTCTCTACCCGCTGAAGGCAGAGCCCAAGCAGCTGGGATGCTGCAGCCCCCAACCTGACCCGTGGGCTGCTGTGCAGGTACTGCGTGAGCCCTCAGCTGCTGCGAGTCCTGCAGCCCTGCCTGCCAGACCCAAGAAGTTAGGATTTCACAGCATTATTCCACTTCATCCCCTGTAAGCTGCTGGGCAAGGAGTTTGGTAAAACAGGTGTCTCTGCCAGAGCCTGAAAACCCAGCACTCCCTCAAACAAATTCCCCTCTCTCCCTCTGCACTACAGACCTGTAACAGATTACAATGCAGGGACCTGGAGGAAAGGACCAGGCTTCCTCCTCCACAAAGCACAAGAACATGGGAGAGCCTGTGCAGCAAGGAAATGAAGATACCACCATCCCCTCACCTGCTCCCTGTCTTAGTGGCAGGGAGTAGCTTGAGCGATGGTTTTCTGGGTCTCTGCTGTGTGCTGCAGACTGTGGTGCAGTATCACCGTGTGCGAGATAACTTTAAATTATGAGAAACAGTTTAGCTGCAGGAGGAAGGAGCACCATGCAGGCTGATTTGCCCTGTTTCACAGTGGCTCTTACAAATGATTTTGTTCACAGCCCCCAGAACCCCAGCAATGCAATTAGCACAGAGCATAAAGCTGGATGGCAACCTCAGGAGTGCGACCGGTGCAAGTAAATAGACTGGAGACCTTCCCTGCATCTCCTGCAGTGCGTTTGTTATGGTTGGAGAATATCCTCCCCAGGCCATGACAGACAGCCAAACCTGTGTGAAGAGGTAGTAAAGAGAAATGTAGAAGTTTTCCCACAGAAATTCTTTTTCCTGGGCAAATAAATAAATAAATAAATGCAATTGCTTACATTTTCAGAAAGCTTTTTTAGGTAAAAAAAAAAAAAAAAAAAAAAAAAAAAAAAAATTACGTTAATTAAAAAAAACAGAAGGAACCTGGTGGAACTCTAATTTGCTCATTACGAGCTGTTGGGCTTCAGAGACATCAGTGAGCAGCATCAGGAGAAGTCACTGCACACAGGTGAGTCTTAAGCCACCAGGGAAAAGCTCAAGAAAACCTCTGAAGAGGGAGATTCGCACCTGCACTGCTGTGCACACCATTCAGCCACCCCCAGACCTGCCCAGTCTCCTGCCTCTCAGCAAGCATGTGTTGCAGAGCATGAAAAATCAAAATTTCTTTCCACAGCATCCTGGCACCAGCCTCCCTACAGGAACACAGATTTCTCTCTTCTGTTGCACTTTCTCAGCCATCCAATCCTCCACCTGCCTCACCTTCCTGCCAGGTTCTGCTCTCTCCTCTCAAGCAGGCCTTTGCTCTGCAGAGCACCCCCCTGGGTTCATTGGCTTACCCAGACAGCAAGATGTTGTGGATAACAACAACAAAGTCTGGCTCTCCATGCTTTTTACTTCCATTCACAGCTGATTTTTCCCATCCCATAACTTAAACACGTTGTTATTAACATTTTTAACCGCCTTCAATATCTTCCTTTTTCTCCTTCCTTTCACAGCTCGTCATTTCCTAGTTTCTTTTACATTCCCCAAATTTCCCTCCCAGCTTCCCTTAAGAAAAAAGAACTCCCAGTAAAATTATTTTTTTTTTCATTCTCTTCCTCATTCCTTCTCTTCCAGACCTATTCTTTAATTCTATCCTTTCTTCTACTTAGTTTTCTTACTACACCCAAGGATGTGTTTCCTCAGCTTATACATTAACTGCTTTTGGCTGATGTCCTCACAGTAGCTATCACGTTTCCCATCAGCTCCCAGATTTGACTCATGCCCCTGGAGCTGGGGTGAATCCAGCTGCAGCTGATGTGACACCTCTGTTTAAGCCAGCTCAGTTTTAACAGCAGTAGGACTACAGCCGTGCAGGGTGTAATACGGACTGCAAGGTCTGCTCAGTACCCTGCAGTACAGCCGTGTGGATGCTCCCTGCAGAGCTCACGCAGAAATAATCTTCCCCCAGGCAGACTGGGACCTTTCACAGCCCCTTGGTGTAAGCGATGTTTAGGGGTCTGAGAAGGAAGAGGGTAATGAAGGCTAAGTTTTTTTGGATAACAGCTCTCATTACCAAAAGCCCTGATCATGTGCTATTCATGTCCATGAGACGTTTGTTTTTGTGTTCAAAGGAATAAGAGAAGCCTTGTGGCACTGGCTTCTGATAAGATACAGCATGCAAGAAGAGGGATAAAAAAAATGAGAGAAAATAAAAGGGAAAGCAGGTTGGTGTGGTTTAGGAATGAGGTTCTGGAGTTCCCACTGGTGCTGATTTAAGTCCCAGTTTCTCAGCAAGGCCAGATCCCCTAAGGTGTTTGAATGTAGAGCTAGCAAATGAAACAAAGAAGAGGTTGGTACTTAATACACCCGTGTGAAACCCTTTGATGGTAAGCCCTAAAGATAAGGGAGTGAAACTCAGACTCACCAGAGCATAACACACCAGTTTAACTTGGCTGAGAGTCAGGCACTGTATGCTTTTCCTTTGCAGTGAACAAAACTGAGTGCATTGGCAATGCTCAATAAATAAATAACGATAACAAAATTTGAAGCATAACCAAAAAGATACAAGAAAACGACTTGTGTATGGAATTCCCATAGATACAGGTCATTGCCTTCAGCACAGCAAAATACACTTCCATTGTAAGCTTATAGCAAGGCAACTATTACTTTTAAGCAAATATTCCAGAGCAATAAAAACAAGAGACCGCGATAGGTCAAATAGTGTATAAGTTACCAGGCAGATTATAGTGCAGGTCCATGAACCAAATTGGTGGTGTTCTGGGGATAATGAGCAAAGCATTAAAGACATCTGAATTCTTCCCTTAACGTACGGTCCAACCTTTTCATCATGATGACCTGCCAGACTTGCCTACAGTGTACCACTTGTTATTTGTGAGAGAGGACTGGGGGAAAATAAAAAGGCTGGATGAGCGCAAGAGGCACAAAAGCCTTGATGGAACAACATCAGTCTCAGAAATTGTCCTTTCTTCTCCTGCTGTTCAGAAATGCTGCAGTAAAGCAAGGGATTTCTAGTCACAGGATACTGACAAGGGAGATTTTTCTGTGGATCGGTACTTTTCTTTTGAACGTGAGTGTAAGGCACAAAAGAAAAAGCTGCAGTAATAAAACGCTGTTCAGTGGGTGATAGATAAATGACTCAGGGCTACGGATGAGCAGGTGAATGCCAGCTGTTTCACTCTGGTATTAAGTGTATCTCACATTGCAAATCAGTACCTCGGACCGGGAGCTACTCGCCGTCGATAGACATCTCATCTGTTTGAATTCAGACACTTCAGGCAGGCACTCAGGGCCACTGCCCTCCCTAATGCAAGCAGAAGCATTGCTGCGTTGGAGCAAGTACCCGGCCATCCCCATGGCTTGGCCTCTGACCTTTAGCTGTGACCGGGGTGACACAAAGTACAAGCCATCCCTGCGGACTCAGCCAGGCACCCGAGCCCCTCAACACACGCCTCAAGGGCATCCCGATGACTTGTGATTGTCGTGGACTCAGGCTTGCTCCTACCAGAGATAAGGGAGATTTCCCACAGAATTCATCTGGGAGTAGGATAAAACCACGAGATCATATCATCCCTGCCGCTGTGATAATGAAATACTGTGTGGCTGTTATTAATACTACATCCAGACAGGAATCACATGGGCAAACGTCTCTGAATCAAATACATTTAAATCAGGTTTAAGGCATATCATCAAGTGGCAGAAGAAAACCTGTAATGAAGGAATAGAGAAACGAAGAGGATTAGAAATGATAAGACACTTGTGCATAGTCCAGGTCTGTGGGCGAGTAGCATGGTTTTATTCTTCGGAAGATACACTTAGGAAATACTGAACCATGTATTAGTGTCTAATAAATATTTACTCAGAACAGTTGACTGCACTTCACAAACGAAGTGAGACTTGCAGAGGACGAAGTGAGATTTTCACGAATGAGTTAGAGAAATTTATTCTGTATGTAACAGAGCAAAAAGAAGGTACAAAAGCCATCTGCTGGAAAAGCACTTGTTATTGCCTTGCCTTGCATCTCTCCGCAGAGAGGAATGTTTATCCCCCACTGCTTATAGTGCAGGTTTCCTTAAGATAGTTTCTGACCTGCCCACCCTGCTCACATAAAAGCCACCACCTGAATGACCAGAAGACATGGATCTCAGAAAGTGAGTTTCCACCAGGTGACAACAGCTTCTGAGCAACATCTGGACAAGGGACAGAACCAGAGATCTTCTAGAGGAAGACCACCAGATCTTTCCAAAAAGCCTGTGCACCAGCAGAGCAGCTGTCTGACAGCATCCACCCATGAGAGGTGAGTCCCACCGGTGTCAGGACATGTCCCACCAGCCCAGGAGGGCTGGGATGGGAAACATGGAGCTGGAAGAAAGTTGGGTCTAGGGCTTGCAGCATGCATATTTTTGGTGTAGCATGCAATGTGGGGTAGGATCAAAGTGAACCAGAAAGAATTAGAGGTTTTGTGAAACAAATATCAGCCCCAGTTATGCATTTTCCTGAGATATTTTGTTTGACTTGAAATAAAATAGCTTGTTTCCATCTCAAATTATGCCATCCTTTAATAGGAATAATAATAAAGAAGATTTCCACAGGCTTCCCCAGGCAAAACATTCAACTTTAAAACCACAAACACAAGGTATTTTGAAAGCTTTGATTTGACAAATTTGACTGAAATTCAGGAATAGCTTGGCTCTCTTCCATAGCTTCCATAATTTTCTGAGCGAAAATTAACTACTTCTGGAAGAACTGCACCTCATCACATCTGCACCCACTCTTCCCCTCCGTGCATCAGAGGCTTGTAGCACACATCACTGGGGGCTATGAAGAATGGTACCAAACACTTCCCCACTCTGACTGTGATGAGCAGATTCTGGCTTTTGTGGGGAAGCATTCAGATGGACCTCTCAAACATTTAATTTAAATGTACTTAAAAAATATGAGACTGGTCCCCTGCTGCAATGTTCTAAACATGCAGTTTCCAAGAGCAAAACTATCTTTTTCGTACCACCACCCCCCAACACTCCACAGTGCTTTCTTCTGTCTGAACTGGCTGACTTTGACCCATATAAATAGCAGTGCAGCACTAACAAATGCTGTGTTATCACTGTCATTCTATCTCAAAACACAAAGACAAGATTGTCAGTTTTACTTTACTATCAGCATACCTCTATATTTTAGTCAAATCTGCACAGTTCTTTCAGAAGTGATTTTGAGGCCTTTTTTGTGCCTTTTTATGTTATGAATGCATGGGGATTCATCAAAGCGTTCCCTACCGAGCTGAGGGTCTGCCACCCAGGTATAAAAGTAGATCTAAAACATTCAAATGGGAAGGTTTAAGTACTGTTTACAACCTGAAACCTGCAAGAAGCAGGGGAAAAAAAAATAAAAAAATAAAACAGTAAATTTTGCTTGTTAAACAATATCTGACTCTGCTTAAAATTCACAGCAGCTGTCAAGTTTGTGGGCACAAGAACGCATGGTCAGGTAGGGTACTGCTGTCAGCTGAAGGCTCCACTCAGCTGAGGAGGGGGCTCTGGCTCTTGCTCCTCTGCCCATGCTGGCAGTTCGAGAGCAGTGCCCCCCGCCAATGCATTGCACCACGTAATGGCAGCTTCAGAAAGTGGGAATCCCTTCAGACTCCGACTGACCCTAAATATAGGTTCTGTCTCAAAAATCCCTTCCTCAGCAAAACTGGATGTCTCAGAGGATGTGTAATGGAATCACCATTCTTGGTAATTACCAAAAATTGGTACTGCTTGACAGCAACCTTTTTGTGATCGCAAACCCCAAGGAACGGTGGCGGTGAGTCCATTCCATGCTTTCTGCCAACGCGCCATCACTTCACTGGTGTCGCTCCAGACTCCTTCACGTCTGCTCGCCCAAGCAAAACAGCAGTGAGTTCAGATTCAATTATAAGTATTTTATAGTCTGGGAACTTGCGGGTTATTAGCAGGCAAGTTTTTATTTGTACAGATCCCAGTCACACATGGAAATTCCACCCACAAGCACTCTCAGATCATTCCTCTAACATGAATTTTTGCGCTTGCTAACAGTAAAATTACTCACAGAAAGAGGTAAAATGTACCAGTGACTTTGCCCCTTAGCATGTGGGTACTGAGATTATGGTAATCACTGTGGCCACTAGGTCCTTAGCCAGGATGGTTTTACTGCTTTTGCATTATGTGTCTGTCTGTTGCCTGAATGTGTGCAAAATTTGTATGACTGCGAATCACCTATTGCCTACACGCAATAATATGCACACCCTCCTCTTTTCAGTGGTAGAATTTAAGAATCTTAATATGCAGCCTACTTGTTTGATTTGGTACATCAGAGAAGAACAAGACTGTGTCTGAAGTGCAATAGGACAAGTAATCACATACCAGCCTAATCTAACAATGCTGTACGCTGCCTAAATATATAGGGAGTGCTTTGACAGAAAATGCACACATATACACACACATGCATAGAGACAGACAGGAAGGTATGTCATTTATATGTATGTATATACACCCCTATGTACCTATATAGAGAGAATATTTCAAAACTGGAAAGGAGATTTAGTCACACAGCTTCTCGATGCTAACTGATACTGTATATCTGCATACACACATGCACACTGCTGGTACTGCAAAAAAGCCATCTGCACTTGCACTGTATAGCAATTTTTAGTCACATTTCCCATGGAAATAATGATTTATGAAATCATCTCTTTCTGCACGCTTGCTCTCCTTGTAATCCCAAACCCTTTTAGCAGCTTCAACCACACCTGGATCTAACTTATTTCTTACTGAATCCATGAAAATAGGCATGCAGACAGAGGAGAAAGCCCCTATCTGTATCATGCTGACGTAAAGGATGTAATATGAACTTATCCTCATCTTAACCCACAGAATTTGCAAGAGACTGCAATTTTAAAAGTCTAGCAATGCTAGGAAAGTTTAAATGAGAACTTTCATTCAGCAACCAGACCTAAGCTGATGGGACTGGCTGTCTTCATCAGTTTCAGCTCTCATGGCACTGCTTTGTTTCTGTTTATCTGAAGGAGAGTGTTCCTCCATCCATTTCTGGCTTGAACCTTCAGCAAATACATTTATCCTGTACAACCGTGCTTCTACCCAACATTTTTTCTGTTTGTGAGGAGCTGAATGACTCAATTCCAGAGAGAGAATTTCAGATTTTGGGTGAGTGACATATATATTTATGTCAGAAGGAATTAGACCAGTGCTTAACTGATGGAGGAAAAATTGGTCCGAGTATATGGATGATTTCTGGATTTGGCAGCTGGAGAGGAATTAAACAAGATTTTAAGGTTTGTTTCTCTTGTTCCACATCCTGAACCTTATTTATTCCCTTCCAAAAGGCATAGAGGGTAATAAAAACAATGCACTCCTTAGCAAAGCTTGCCTGCTAAGAAGGGACAGGTAGGTTTAGAGTCCCCATGAAACAGTGAAAGAGTCTCAGCTGAACTGGAGACTTATGAATCCTGGAGCCTGTCCTGTGGCTCCTGACCAAAACCCAGACCAGAACAGACCAGGACAGTACTGTATGAACTGGCTCCTGCACAGCAGTTTCCATGTCCTGTCTTCCTGGAGAGGCAGAGGCAGGAGCCATTGGGGCAGGTCATGGTACCAAAGAGCCACCCAGGAATTTATACAGCAAGTGGCTTTAATGGTGGATCTCTAAACCTGCTAAGGGTTAGGCACCTGTACCTCTGAATAGCCCTCTCAGTGGAGTAAATCGTGCACTTCCACACTGCATAAACATTACCATATTGTGGACTTTGCATGCAATGGTATGATAGAGCTCATTGGGATTCAAGTCACCTCATTCCCATTAATCATGTTAATAATTGAAAACATATGTTCAGCTTGAAAGCACAGCAAGAGAGTTAGGCAACCCTACACGGAAGCACATCGTTACCTAATTCAGATGATACTCATTAGCGTACCCTTGCCAACCTCAGACAGAAAATCCTCCCACCATCATCAGGTGCAGTGTCTGCTGTTAACTTCTATTACAGCCTGACAAAACCCTTCCCTGGGCACTCATTTCACCTCAGGAACTCCCTTAATCTGGGTCTGAACCTTCTCCCACCACAGGGACGTGGCTGCAGAATCATGCCCCTGGTTGTGGTCAGCAGGAGCTAACACCAGGCCTCCTCAGGTCTGCTGGTGAAGCTCCTTCTGGCTTAGACCAAAAGATGAAATGAGATATAGAAAGACTGGTTTTGAGTGAGCTTCATCTTCAGGAATGTGCTGCTCTTGACTTGAGTGCCTGGTTGAGGCCTGGGTCCCCTCAGCTGCTGCCTCTCCCAAGGAAGACTTTGAGATTTCCCAAGACAAAACAGCCCAAGCAAGATTAAATCATCACAGCCAGCAATATTGCCCTCTCATCACTCCAGCTAAAGTGAAGTCAATGTTTCTGTTATCAACTCCTTTTTGCCAGAGCTTGCATGATGTAATCATTAAAATGAATTCCAGGTGAAAGCCTACAACACAAATTCGTAACAGAGCAGTGAAGCTCAGATCAAACCTCACTGCATGTAGTCAGGTTGTGTTCCTAACTCAGCACCTCAGTTTTTCCCAGCTATTGAAGCTAAAATGGCGGGGGGTGTTTTGCCTTGAATAAGGCAAAGCTGGGCTCTTTGTGAACCCAGACATGCTATCAAGTTTCCATGGCACCTGCAGAAGCCACAACAGCCCCTGGTGTGCCTGAGCACCAGCAGGAGAGCACAGAGGAGGGAGGAAGTTCAGCTACAGGTGGAGGAGAGGATGGCTGGTTTTTCTCTTCAGATGCCTCCCTCTTCCCCAGTGTGCTTATAAATCACTTCTGCTACTTTTAGTAACAGGAAATAAATAAGTCTGTTTGGAAAAGAGTTTTGCAATCCTGTAACGGGAAGACAGAAAAAAAAAGAAAGTAAGCAAGCCTTGTCAAGGTATTAATTATATGGTTTAGAGAGACTTCAAAATCCCGACAAACAATCTGGTTTAGATTGTATTAAGTCCTTTCCTCAGCCCTTTTCTCCTCCTGCACCCTTTCTCTTTTGTTCCATAGACACAGAGGGACTAAATTTCTCCCTGTTGGATAGCAAACCTCGGTTGCTGCCTACCCTTGTGCTGGCCCACCTCAAATGAGCGCAGTGCCCTGTGGGGAAGCTCTGGATGAGAGCTGGAGGGTGGTGAGGGGGGGAAAGCATGATGGCCACAGCTGGAAGTAGGAGCCTGGGAGAGATGGAGCTTGCAGGGGCTGCTCACAAGCAGAGATGGGTTCAGCAGCGCACAGGGCATCTCTTTCCCTCTCCAGTCATACCTCTTCTCCTTCTTCCCACCTCCTGCCAAATGGTTCCCCCTAGCAGGCACCGGCAAGGGCAGTTCCCCGCTTCCAAGCTGCACAGCAACAGGAACATGCAGAATAAGTCAAGGGCCAACTGCTGTTTCATCTTTCTTCGGGGAGTAAGATTTTGCAGGCTCTAATGCACTGTTGGCTCATTTCTGCCTCATTTAGGCATAAGGAGGGGACTGCCTCTGGGGTGCTGTTTGGGACTGGAGGAGATAATCAACATCGAGACATCTAAATTCAGTGCCCACTGCAGGGTGCACCACAACTTTTGAAAGAAGGAGTATCACAGGTCGGGGTGAGACCCAGCAGATAAGGTCCTGGCACCCCGATGCCTCCAGGCCTCATCCTGCACCCCTACTAAGTGGGTTTGTGCCTGGGGCTACCCTGGGGGAGGCTGGGGGAAGAAGAGCTCTGCACATCCAAGCCCGCAGACCATGGTAACCCAGCCCTCTGCTGATTAGACCACTCTGGTATTTTTCATCAGGAAATGTTGGAGGATCCTTTGGAAAATATAGGCCAAGGCCTCAAGCAGTGTAAATCAGCGTAACTCCCCTGAAATTAATCACCAGGGATCTGTCACGTGAAGTGCTTGGGATTACTATTGTATAAACAAACTGCAGAGGCTTGGGCAAGGCTCAAGGAGACGGGATTGCAGACAGCCCCATCATCCTCCATCCCCAGCGTCCCTGCCTCCTCCCGCAGCTAGCAGGTATTTCCCTGCATGGTTTGCTCAAAGTGCCTGCGCTGCTCAGCTCCCACCAAAGACTTAGCACCATGCCCTGTGTGGAGGCTTGCTTTTGCTTTTAAAGTAGAGCTTGCTTCATACATTAGCAGCAAGTCTGAAGATATTTCAGTTGTCAAAATTAATCAACAGACCGCATGCTCTGTATCCGCCTAATCACCTGCCTGTGATAATATTTACCCACAAACACCCCAGCAGCTACTGCCTGTAACAGGCCTTTCTCCACACCACTAAGATCTAGGCCAGTTAGATTTTACAAAGCTGAGGTGGGAAGGGACCATCTTGGGGCTGCTGAGCCCAGGCCCCTGGCATCACAGGCAATGTCCAGCCAGATGCAGGGCAGCAGGATGGCCCACCCAGCCCTGTGACAATTCCCAAAGCCCCATTATGAGCTTCAGCTTTGCAGTAAAAGCCTGAAAGCTGCTCCCACCGGAGGATCCCAAGCCCTCTGGGGGAGCAGATCAGGCTTCACCCCGCAGAGGAGGGGGAAACTGAACCAGCCCCTCTGACCTGAGGGGTAAATCCCTCCTAGCCCCAAATCCGGCTGAGGGTTTATTTGAGCATGTGAGCGAGGCGTACAAGGCAGGCACTTCTGTTATCAGCTTGGAGGAAAGCCACACTAGTGATCTCATGCAGGGGGAGGCTATTTTGCCAGAAGGAACAGAATTAGACCCAAATTGTTGTTTCCTCTCTGCTTCCCAAAACTCCTCTCCCTGATTAAAACCACGTTTATAGTATCTTTTCCTTTAAGACTCTAAACTTTTTGGCTACATCTTCTCTTTTCCATGTCTGGTGAAGGCCAGAGCTACGAGTGCCAAAATGTTGAATGAAAGTTTTTGGTTTTGTTTTTGTTTTTGTTTTTTTTTTTTTTTTCCTGAGGAACTCTCTCGCTGTTATGGCTTATCCCAAAGCTACAAATAGTTGAACAGAGTTAAACAGCCGGGAGAGAGGTGGTGACCAAGCCAGAGACACAGACCTGGGAAATTTTTTTTTGTTCCAGACCTGGCCCTGCTGCAGCGCCATCCGCCTCCCGGAGAATCCCCCTTCAGCCCTGGCCCCACCAAGCACATGAGCTTCCTTAGGAAAGTCACAGGACTACGCCAGCGGAAAGCCAAGCACGTGCATCGCTGCACTGCCCAGCCGGGGGCCCAGGAGTCTTAAGTATAAATCAACGGGCCGACTCACGTGCTTAAAATAGGGGCATATGTTTAAACACCTTGTTGGATCAAGGACTTAACCCCTCTTTCTCACAGCTGAGCAAGCTTTTAAAAGGCTTCCAGTGTGCTTACCATTGTTTTTTTTATTTTATTTTATTTTATTTCATTTTATTTTATTTTATTTTTTTGCTGTCAGTATTTGAAGCGTCAAGACTAACTTAAACCAGTGTATATAAAGCACAACACTAATCCAAATGCCACACGCCTAAGGGGATAAGTGGGATGAATGGATAATAACTGTATTTACTAACTCCATGGCTTTCTCCATTTTATTTCTCTTGTTGGGGGACCTTAATATCTTTTCTTTTAATCTAATCTCTTGGACATCCTGGCATGGGAACATCAGGAAAAACCAAGATCCAAGTCCCAGTGCAATCATGTGTACAAGCATTTTGTACCAGCTTTAGATCTGCTCATCCCAAAAATGAGTCTGATCCTATTTTCCCTGAAGGTCACAGTAAGATTCCCTACTGACATCAATGGGAGTGGGAACAGACAGTCAGACTTGTAGTTATTAATGCAATTATTCCAGCTCTCGGAATGCTTTCTTGCCTGACTAGCTTTCTACCTGTCTTCTCTAATGACTCTGCCGAAGCCCTCTGCTTCTGATGCTGGAGCTGGTGGCACTTCACAGAGTATGGAGAGGAGCTGATGCCTGATCACAGCTTCCAGAGCTCAATGTGCCTAAAGTTAAAGACAGATTAGAGGTTGCAATCCATAAAACCTCCTCTCTAATGTCTTTCTCAGTCTTGTCCCCATGTGTTTCCACCCATCAAGTCATGGCTTAAAGTCCTATTCTGCCACAGTAGATACCCAGAGCTGAAATGAGGTGCTTAATTTTGTGCTTGTTCATTACCTGGAAATGTAAATGGCATAACCGGGATGTAAAACAGGCAAGTGAACACCTCCATTGGAGCTGAGGAGTCTTTTGGATTAAACTGTTTCTCTTTGCAGATACGCTTGTGGTTTGCCACTATTCCTTTTGTCCCTTTTCCATTTGCTTGATTTCTTCTCTTTATGCTGCGTCTGTAACATTTTGTTCAGGGTTGCTGCGAGTGAACAACAATTTAGGATGATGAATTATGGATTGAAAGAGCAGGCTGGGCTATTCTGGAAGCACTGTTCAGCGCCTTCTGAAGGGACAAAGGAATTCCAAAATGACAGATTTTCAATTATTTGTCTTGAAGAAGACAGGGAAAGAAGGGAAAGGAAGTAAAGGAGGGTTGGGAAAGCAGGCAGGAAGAAAGGGAATGAATGAACAAAAGAAAGATAATTTCTTCAGTTCACAGCACTGAGAAAGCTCTCCATTCTCTAAATAATTTTCCCTAAAAGACTTTCCAGGGAAAACATTGAAACCCATGTGAATTTTTAGTGGTGCTTACAAACGCAGTCCCCTGAACCTAGTGGGAGTGACTCACGGGATTGAAAGCCACCCGGTGCTTGTGGGGGTTGCAGATGGTTGTCCTCCTCCTCCTCCACCGCCACTGAAATCCCGATGCATAGGACTGTGAAATAACCCAGGAGGGCTCTGCTGGAAATTTGCAGTCCTGTGTTAAAAACCACAAACAAACATTTTCTCAAGTACTGCAAGCAATATCTGCATAAATACTCCCTCCCTTGGCTGGCAGATTATGGGGAAAACAATTGCAATTTTGTTGACTTAACTTCAGCATTTGAAAACTATTAATAATGAGGCATGGGGGAGGCTTCTGTTGGGGAACAGAAATTGCCATCTAATTCAACTGCAATTTAGTGAGCTATAGGCATTTTTGAGGGCTGCTGTGCAGAAATGTTAATCCTTGTCTGAAATGAAAGGACATCATTGAATGGGGGGGGTGTTTTTTAAGTAGGTAATTTGTTGCTCATTTTAGCAAGCGCAGCAGTGTGGCCGGTGAGGTACAGCACACAACCAGCACGCAAAAACCCTGCCCAAAGCCTGGTATCGCTCTCACATTGTGGACAGGCAGTGGACAAGTGAATCTTGCCATCCTGACCCCCATCTGCAAACTGAGAGCTGCAGAGTTCGGACCAAGGTGTGCTTTGGGAGCCTGGGGCAAAAAACTGCTGTGTACATGAGGGTGGTGCTGCAACAGATGGCTTTTGGAGACATGTACTCTTTCTTTTAGACTGCTTAATATCAATTTGTTTTGTTTAATAAATTAACAGTAATGTAGTCATTTCATGCTCCACTCTGCCTGTTTCTGCGACCCTGGTAATATAAGTGTCAGGAAGACACAGCCATGCATCTAACCAATTCCCCACTGTCTGCTCCTCCAGCTTTCCTCTAATCTCGGCTGAATAGTCTCATTACATGACATGTTAACGCACCAGCAGAGCTGGAAAGGCTGAGTGCTCCGTTAGGTGTACACAATGTAAAATCATTAGGGTTGCTTAAGAAGCTTCCCAAATGCTTTCTGTCAGCAGTGAGATCGCAGTTACAGAATTAACTGGAACAGACCACATCTCCCCCTTGCCGACCCACAGCTTGCCAATGAGGGGATACCATTTCAGTGGAAAAAAGGTATCACCTGTCATAAGAACAATGAGAACATGAAAAGCATATGGAAACCATTTTCTGGCTACCACAGTATGCGCTCACCAAGCACCCTGAAAATTCAAGTACTGCTCAGACCAAGCTGGGGTCAACCAACCTGCGGCTGATGCTTGTGCCACCCTTCCCCAGGAGACCCAGGTGGATGAATAAATCTGTGAGGGGAGCAAGACTTTGAGACGCTTGTGCTGATGGGGCAAAGGCATCAGCCTCCAATAATGGACATGTGGGATGGGGTAGAATGGTGTGGGGCATGCCACCCCCCCTGCTCTCCCGTTTGCCTGGGTATGTTGCTGGTGGGGGATGCTGCGATGCTGGAGGCAGGAGGAGAGTCCCTTTGGCCTGCCATTGTGGTCCATGCAGAGCAGGGAGGTCCTACAGAGTGCTTCTTGGAGGTCCTGAGGGAGGCCTCTGCTTTGAGTTATTCACTGTAGTCATTATCCCTGCCTCTCCCTGCATGCCAACCACGACCATCGCGCTGGCTCTCCCTCCCCCAAGGGACAGCTAATGGAGCTGCTCTGGCCATGGGCACACTAATCCTAGCCAGATGTTTCCCAGAGTGATTAAAATCCATGGACAGCTTGCTGTTTCATACTGGGCCACACAGTTGCTGGGTTGTTAACTGTCACCTCAGCCCCATCCCCACAGAGCAACCATAATCCTTCCCCAGGCCACCACACACATAAGCCAGTATAATGAATAGCTTCCTTGCGTGGCATTTTAACCTTTCCTCCTCCTCTCCAAGCCTGGACCTTATGCACCACCTTTCTCCCTTTCCTATATCCCCTCCCAGAGCTCCCCTTGGTTCCCTTTGGTACAACATCCACCATCAAAGTCTTCCTCCAAGTGGCTCACAGGGTGGCATTCACACAGGACAGCCACTGCTGTGGGTCTTTTCCGCTCCTATTACTCTGCATTGCTCTTACTTTGACCTTTGTGTGTCCCCCAGAGAGCTCCCGAGGCATACACATCTCGCACACTATACTGACAGCTCATATATAGACCAGACACAGGCCTCCAGGACTATTCACCCAGCCCATGGCTGCTCCCGGTGCTTTTTCCCTTCCCTCCCTTTCCAGAAAGAAGAAGATGGGAACCGAGCCCACCAGGTCGTCCTGGTGATGGCCACCTCCTGGGGGACCCCACAAATGGCAGGAGCATAGTGAGCAGCATGATCAGCCCCACGGCTGAAGGCACCCAGGGAGCCATGAGGCCTGTCAAGCCTCATCGTATGCTAGACTTGACTGATGTTTCCCCATTGTGTTCCTACAGACAGCTGGGGCTGGGGACTGGGCACCTTCCCTGGGCAACACACAGTGCAAACCGCTTGTGCTTGTGTGATAAAGTGGGGAGTGGTGAGGGGATTTATGGCAAGAGGCTGTACGGTACACGGGCAGGGGCTCAGTCAGGTAGAGAAACAGATCTGGCACCCAGCCCACCCTGACACCAGAGTAACAGCACCACCCACCCAGCTGGAAAGTTTGGGCTCTCTGCTTTGTATTTGCCTAGGCAAGAACTTGCTAAGTGTTTTTACACTCTCTGCTTGTTGTTAGGAGCCGTGTGTGTCTCTGCTTCCCTCAGAGGTAGGGGAGTGGTTTGAAAATATTGAGCTCTGGTTTGTTCCATGAGGGACAGGGAGGGCAGAAGGACGGTGCTCGAGGAGGGCTGCTCCTGAAATGCAGAGGGAAACCAATTGCCAATCCATAAAGCTGCTAGCAGGGCAGCTGTGAAGGAGGACAGGGCTTAAACAACTCAGGGCACCTCGGCTAAGGAGCAGCTCAGGAAAACAGAAGCAGCAGAGCTGCAGGCACAGCAGCTGGCTGGGCTGCAGCTGGGTCCTGCCTAGGGGCGAGCAACAGGTGTCAAGTTCATTTTTCATCCCTCTCCATCCTTGTTCCTTATGTTATCAAAGTGGCCTGGAAGTGGAAGGCAGAGCCAGAAGAAAGCCTGATCCTCTTGGTCAGCTCAGTCCCAGACTCCGCCTGGCACAGACGCCCTGTGCACCCACGGGCAACCAAATCCTCTGCCTGGGCACACTGCCTGAGGGCATCTCATTGGGGTAAACACCTCCATGGGGCCACCACATGGCCCCATGGCTTCCCAGTCCCCTCCACCAGCACACACAGGTTAAGTTCAGTGCACATGTAAAGTGACACAGGGCTGGGGCATTAGACATTCAGCTGCCACTGGGAGCTAAACTCTCTTACTTCCTCACTAAAGCACCGTACATGTTTTTGCTGATACACAGGTAATAATTTTAAAAGCCATTGAACCTCCTCAGCCCAGCTCAGGTACCACCTCCTAATCACCATGAGAAATTTCATCCTCAGTATATAAAAAATTTTCGGCAACAGACTTGCCTGCCACATGCCCACAGAGATAATTAAATGTCAATGCCAGAAAATACGGAGCTAGAGGTTGGCAAAATTTCTCTGAGCCTTTTCATCCCCAGCTTTTGAGTTCATGGAGAAGGAAAATGGGAGTTTGGCAATGACTGGAGATACGAGGGAATCTGTGAGAACCGTTTTTTCTGCGAGCAGAGAGGGAAGATTTCATTTATCTTTTTATCTGTCAAGGTACTGCACTAACTTATGCACAGCCACGAATCTTGCTCAGTGTATGATATTATACTACATGACTGCCGACGCTTCTTTTTTTTTTTTTTTGTAAAATATGTTTTGGCTTATTGAGTTGCTCTACCAAATCATTCACTTCTCCGTTTTTCTGCCTCTTTTTTAATAAAGATTGCCTGACATATATTACATAAAGGCTCTCCCCATCTCACACACCACAAAGCAGCAGTGTAAATACAAATTTGAGTCATGAGAGAAGAGAAACATAACTGGATATAAATGCCATCAGGCTTGTGTCACTAGCAATCAGTGGAAAGTATAGGGTAAGTTAAAAAAAAAAAAAAAAAAAAAAGGACTGTTTTGTGTGCGTACTTTAGGGCAGAGGCAGTTAATGGATAGAGGGAGAAAGTCACAGCAGAACCGAGCCTTTGGCTGCACATCAGCCACATGCCTTCTCTCCCTGGCCAAAATCTTTGTCCAGAAGCAGCTTTGCACAGCCTCCTTGGAGAAGACAGCGAGTTAATATTTTTGGTCACTGCACAGGAACTGGGGGCTACTGTTCACACACACGTGGGGTTGTGTCGGCATGATCCTGCCCCTTATCTTTTGTTTTCCTTGTTTCGTCTTCCTCCTCATCCTGATGTTCTTGATCTCTTGCTGGACTTCAGCACTTCCCTTGCCAATTATATTATTGGCTTCTCAATTGTTTTCCTTGTGTTTCTTGTTCCACATGCTTTTGACAGCCTCAGCCTGTCTCCCACCACTTCCACCTTCAATTACTGCCACTGCTCTCAGCTTGTGGAGCGCTTCCCACTTCTCTCTCTTTCCAGCACCAGGCAGCTGGGAATAACTCACTTCTCCCGCATTTTCCTCTTCCCTGTACAGCCACAGCTCTCCATCAGGAATGCTGCTTTCCCTGCAGGTGTCTGCGTATTCCACCAGGCTGTGAATAGCTTTTTCTGCTTTACACGTGGGAACTGAGGACGTGGACATTACACATGTTTGGTATTCAGATATCACTAGGGACTAGGGTGAGCAAGGGCTTTATAGGCAGTAATGATCCATTCTAAATCAGCTTACAAGACTCCACCCTCCTCCTCCTTCTTTATCCTGGCCTCTCCATCACTCTCAACACAGGAAACCACACTCTTCTTGTCTCCTCTGCATGTGATTTTCCCACCCCTTCAACTGGGAGGTCTTCTTTGGCCTTTCTTCAGCCTTTGGGGCTTCAAGGCTCTGTCCTTGGTTCCTTCTCTTTCACCATCCCATTCTGTTTCTGGGTGGTTTCATTTGCAAGCAGAATTCACATTCCTCATCAGTCCCAGATCTACCAGCTATTGCAGTTCAATCTCCTTCTGTCTGGACTAAAATCATGGCCAGTCTTTCAGACATTTCTTTTTGGATGTCTGTTCAACCCCCACATGGCTAAAAAAAAATGTATTTTTATCTACCTATTCTGTCCTCCACTCTGTCCAAACATCCTAACAAGTCCCTTGTTTAATTGCTGCAGACCACATCCCTGGTTCAGCTCAACCATGGTTGTTAGGAGTACCCAGGAGGAGTCAGCTCTGATATAACCAGCTTGGAGATGCATTTTGCATCATTTATTTTACAGGATGTGATGCGATCACCCAGTGAGATTCTTATCTGGTTCCTCATCTTCTCACATCTCTGTTGGTTCAACATCCATTTCTGCAGCTTTGACTTGACTACAGCAATCCTGTCCTCATCCTTTTGTAAGGCTACTATTGCAGGGACCCACTCCCCTACCCCATAACCCCAAAGCTTCACTATTGCTCTGATGATTGTTATTCTCTTATCTCCTTCTGCTCTCCAGATGGGTTTTTGTGTGTCTCTCTCTCACAAACACACATAGTAAAGTATTCAGGGCAAGGAACATCTTTTTGTTTTGTCCTTGCACAGCACCTAATACAGCAGGGCTCCACTCCACAGTGAGAACCTCAAAGTGCTGTCACTAATCAAAATGACAAAATACAGTAAATACACCAAAACTGACACTAGGAGTAAGTAGCCTGCTCTACGTTGTCTGTTCTGCTCTCACACATTTGGTCAAAACTGATGGAAAATGCTGTTGCCAGTGGTAGACTTCAAAATTACGTAGTACCCAGCAGTGGCAATACCAAGGTACCGAACACGTGTGTACCCAGGCACCAGCCCTAGTATCTCTACGCTTATCTGAATAATAAATTTACCCTGATAAGAAATCTGCCAGGTACCTCTCCAACTGTCACATCCAGCAGGCTGCTGGCGACTGGGCTCGTATCGTCTCAATCTCTCCAAGGCTGTTGTCAGTGAGAAAGCCTACCCTTATTTTGGCTGTAGAGCACACTTTTCCATGATAAATCTCTTCTCCCATCAGCACTCTTGCTGAATACTTCTAGAAGTGATGGAAAACCAGAGACGTGGTTTTACAAAATAGAGCAAAGTCATGTTCATTTCACTGAGCTTGAAATAGAGCTCATTTCCAGCTCTTTTCTTTTTTTTTTCTTTTTTCTTTTTTTTTTTTTTCTGCAAATTATTCTTCTTTTATTATTTTACTGAATTTTACCACAATATTTTTCTTCACACTAAATTATACATTTTTAAGATTTTTGCTGAGATGTGACATGATGCAGGGAAAAACAAACAAACAAACAAAAAACTTTAATTTGAACAACTTCCAGAAATATGAAAATGGTTCATTTGTCTTTCACACAGACAAGCAGTTCTGTGTCAAGTCCCATTGCCTTTTCCTCATTCTGCTGGTGTCTATAATGGAAGGCAGCAGCCCTCTGTGCTCATCAAGCCCCCTTAAACACGAATGCCATAGGTGTATTTGGAATTATGAGCAAGAGAGTCACTCGAATCGGATGTGAGAGATGCTGCTGATGACATTGTCCAGGGCTCAGCATGCAGTGATTTAGGATAGATAAAATATATGAGGCTCTGGTCTTTTGGGGGAAAAGAGGAGGGAAAAGGGAGAAGGAAGAAGAAAGGTATCTCCAGACATCAGTAAATATTTGAAGTATATTGAAGAATAATTTTGCAATCTCCTGGCGTATTAAACCAATGTTGGATGTGGTATGTTTGATTTTCATCTGCCAAACCCAACAAATTCTATCGGGGTGGAATTTGGCCATACTTAAGGTATTCCAGTAAAGAAGCCATGGTGTAACTGTGGGTACAGAACAAAGCAGTGCAGTAATCCCAGGAGCGCATGAGCAGAAACGTAAGTAACTGTAGGACATGAAGAGCAAATGGGGAAAAAAGAAACCAAGAAGAAAGCACATAAATATTTAAAAACAGGAAATGCCATCAATATACTGGAGGAATGAAAACTGCAGAAAAATAATGGGTCAATAAATAGAGCTCTTGGAAGAAAAAAGTGACAGTGGCACTAAATGTTTTCTTTGCCTTTGAATTTGTTAAGAAAACGTATTAACAATAAGCCTGCAGAGGATGTGTGAGTACTAATGAGCACAAACGGGAGGTTACAGAGATTAATGAAAATGCAAAAGAGCCTCTTGTGTAGGATACAGATAAAAAATGCCAGACAAGTATGAGTTAACCTACAGTTAATATTGGAGATTAGGGACCAAAGAGTTGGACCACAAACTGTACATTCTGAGAGAATTATTTATTAATCATGAGTCAGGAGAGTTTTTTGAAAGGCAAATCATATCAGACAGATGTGGGTTTCTCCACAAAATAACTGGCTTTAGGAAAGATGAAGTAAAAATTCAGCCAGATTCTTCTGTCAAATAAACTCAAAACCACGTGGATGGCACAGCCAGGGGCTACCTTGAAAAGCCTGGCCTGTCAAGTCTCGGTTCACATTAATGTCAGAGTTCAGTACTAGCAGCCCTGATTTTCTCAGGGGTAGCAAAGAATGACTGGAAAAGCACCAGAAGCTTACTATAGATGAACTGAAAAAATAAAAGCTTGATAAATTGTTTGGTGAGACGCAGAATTTAATTTCAGAGTTAAGTGCCAGATAATTTATAAGAAACTTGAAAAGATTGTAGGTAGGTGGATGCTGGAGTGAAATTTGATTTTCTTTGCAAGAATTGGTAAGCTGCAGTCCTGTCTCCAGCTGTTAGGAAACAACTACTTTTGGAGCCATTTTAATACCAATTTTGACATAAGAATAATGTGTAAAATGTATTTGGAAATGATACTAAAATAGAGTGGCGAAGAGTGCTGTACACCTTGATTAGTACAGTACCCTGAGCAACAATAAAAGGCTCCAAGTTAAAAATGAATAGCCCTAATACCAATCTCGCTTTTACCATCATAAATTACAAGCATTTCTAATGAAAGCAAAAAAAAAAAAAAAAAAAAAGAAATGTTGATATTAAAAATGCATGTATCTTTATATGAGGCCTGGTTTAGTACGATTATATAATTAGAGAAAATAGTATCCCCTCAAGGGTATAAAAAGGAAAACTACAACCTTAATTATGGCATTTTTAATTCCTTTTTGAAAATTAAATAATTATCTTCTAGTAAGTTTTGTTTTAAGGGAAGGTAATGACAGAAGCTAATGAGTTGCAGATGAGCAAAAATATACAAAATGGGGCTTGAAAAAAAAGCAATAAAGGACAAGACAAACTGAAACCATCTCCATGATATTGTATGTTTAAGCAAGAATTTCTAATTGAGGTCATTTCACTCATGAGAATTAGAACAAAAGCCGAGGGGCAGGCAGAATATGCATCTAAATAATTTAAGGAGGATTATTTTACAGAGAGAGCAATCAGTAGGTGACATAGATATTCAGCAGAAATGGAGAGGTCAGACAATGCCGACGTGAGCAAAATCCTGCCCTCCACATGGAGCTCTAACAGATGCGTGCTTGAGGTTAGCCGAGAGCCCAGAGCATTGCGGGGAGCAAAGAATTTGTCAACCACCACATTTTTCTTACGGGGCAGCTGTGCAGGGCCATTTGTTTTGTATCGATTCCTGAGAGTGCTTTGCCCTTCTTTGGCACACTCTTCCACGTTTATAGCCCATGTAAACTAGATATAGTCATAAGCTTTGTAAATGTTATTATATGAATTATATTGTTTATAAAAGAGGAAAAGAGATTCCAAATTCACATTTTTCAACATGTTTAGTGAAAGAGAAATGCCAGATCTGACATAGAACTCTTCCCAGCAGGAAGAAAACATGGCCTTTTTCAAACAGCAAAAAAACTGTAATTACATAGACTTCCCCTTCCACAACTAGCCCAAGTGCTCTGCACAGAAGGGCTTGTGAACTTGTATTTCTTCCTAGCTGTCTGAGGTCACCTCTGAGCAATCACTGTGGAATCTCGTGGGGCTTACCTGAAAAAATAAAAATCAAATCAATTTGGATTAAGTCACCTCATGGTTGGGGAAAGAAGGTCTCAGTTCCCAGTTTACACATTCATGAAGAGATATGAAAAGCTAATATCTGTCAACAGTCAGGAAAAAAAAAAAAAAAAAAAAAAGGATTTATGAAAATTCATAATGAAATTCAGGACTTGTTGACTTTTCAGCTTTCATCTGGAGCCCCCCAGCCACTTCAGACGTGCCATGTGTCACACTATCCCCATCCCACAGCGCGTAAACCCGGGCTGAGGAGGATTTCCCAGGGACCGCCTGCCATCCCAGCAGGAGAGTTTGAAACCAGGGCCGCGTGCCCTTCCCTCGGGTCCTGGCTCTGGTCCCCAGACAACGCTGCCTCCTGTTAGCTTCACCCACGGAGGCAAGCAACTGCACAGGTGCAAACACTGAAAAGAAGGGGCTCCCTGCTTGAAGAACGGCCCATTGAGCCCGACTGATGCCGCATTGAGACTTCACCCTTCTTGGCCTCCACCCAGCGCCTGCTTCCACGGAGCCAGGAGCCTGGATCAATATTGCCTGTAACTTCTCAGCTTGGCAAACGTGCCCACAACAAACAAGCACTTTGTGTGCTTCTGCAGAAAGAAACAATCCTGCACGGCTGACGATCATTTCTTGTGCCTTTCGTTCTTGTACTTAATTGAATCCTGGCTTTGTCCTCAGTGCTGTTAGAGAAATAACTGAGACAGAAGTATTGTCTAGCAGTCCAAGCAGGGAAACAAACCAATTAATAAATGTAATCCCAATTCTAATATTACTTACTTGGTCAGATCTTAATCCAGCTCCTACTGAAGTGAAACAGCCTTCCTAGATGGTAAGGAATTAGCCTGAACGATAAATCTCCCTGCCTACCATCAGTTTGCAACCAGCCGCATTTCATACTTTTATCTGAAATAAATTATAAAAGTCATCACCGTTTTTAGCAGCCTAAAAATAAGGGAGAGCAAAGCAGGGAGGGAGGGCCCAGCTCAGAGAGTGGTTTGTGCCTGTGTTGCGGTTTGGGCCATGGCCTGCTCCTAAGAAGTCTGTCACAGAGCACAAGAAGAGCAGAAGTCCTGAAACTAAAAAAGGTAAAACCTGCTGTTCCAGTTTACCTCCTGTATAAAATACCTTGATCTGCGCTCTTGAACAAAGGATTTACAGAGACAATGCTTTCACCCATCATAGCTCTCCTCTGAAGCCTCTAAAGCTGCTGGGCATGTGAGGAGCAGAACTGGGTGCTGATGCCAGAAATGAACATTTCTCTGTGGCCAGGGATCACTTCAGCTGTTTTTGCTGCATAACATCAAGCAGAGGCTTGTTTTTATCTGACTTTGCACCCTGGTTGTCCAGTCCTTCAGGGTTGTGGATACCTGAGGCAGTGTCCCCTTTCTGTGAGGGTGGCCTACTCGCCTCCTCCTGAGGTGCATCACTTCACTTCTGGCTGCAGTGAAATATTTGCAGGCTCCTGTTTTTAGACATATTTCAGCTCAGTGGTGTCTTCTTCTCTACCCTCACTCCCCAGCCTCCAGCAATATTTGCAGGTCTTCTTCTAGGTCATTTCTGTAGCAACTGGTTGAAGAGAACAGGTCAAGAAAACCCACAGTTGCCTACAGAATATGTCTCTACATTTTACAGCATGTTTCGAGTCCAGTCCACTAAACTATTTTTAGTCTCATTTACCACAACTTGTTCATTTGAATAATTCTTGATAAAAATGTTTTTCAGTACCATAACAAAAACCTTAGAGAAGTATAAACACATTCTCCCCAACACTCCTATTGCTAAACAAATGTGATGCCATGCTGGTATTGAACATTTTGTTTCCCTTGAGGCTAAACTGATCACTGTTGACTGCAGTTTTGTTTTGTTTTGTTTTGTTTTGTTTTTTTTCTCCTTGTTGTTGATGACATTGCATTATTTTGCTGAGGATCAGGCTGACACGCATGGAGTTATCAATATCTGTAATTTCTGTATCTCCAGACAAGCAAGTCTTTCCGGTGCTCCCATGGTTTACTAGTTTAACAGCACACAGCTCTCCTCATCCAGCTCTTCTAAAACTCTTGCTGCAACCAGACCTACTGGTTAAAAACAGCCAGCTTATTAGCGCATTTAGCACATTGCCAAGTTGCTGTTGGAAGGGAACAGATTTCATCTTCGCCCTTGGTGAATTCTTCACGCAGACTTTTCAAAAAAACATTTGGAGCAACAAGATATATTGAATCTATCTGCCATTTCTGCATTAAAAACATGTTTTTACAGAGTAGAATCATTGTTAGGATTTTTTTTTATTAATAGGCATATTAAAAACTTTGTTTTACTGCCATTAGCTCTCTTGCCTTAGGTTTTTCCCTGTGTCCTGTCACTCCACCAAGACATTTTCTGGTTTTCCACCCTTCTAATTTATATTCATTACTATCTCTTTTTTCCCTATTTGTGTGTGTGCGTGCATTTGTATTCAGCTACATTCGCCTACTTCAAGCCAGCTTGCTTCTTTTTACCAGTGTAACTTTTTTTCTCATACTTGGGCAGCTGTGTGGCTTTGGGGCATGTAATAAACTCTTGCATAAAATTCCCAGTTACCCTTCACATTTTAGGAAGGCGAGAATGGCTGGACAGGGCGCAATCAAAGGGCCACCGAGCCAGCCTCCAGCAGTGGCCAGCTCGCCTGGGATGCGCCTCCCCTCCTCATCCTTGTATGCAGTCATTTCCATTCACCTTCTCCGCACCATTTTTAGTTGTGTTACATCATGTTCACACCTCAGTCAATTCCCTTCCAAGCTGACAAAGTCTGGTCTATTTAATGTTTCTTTGAATGAAATGATTTTGGCTGTATCTATGATCTCTCTTCTTGTCCTTTGCTGGACCTCTCTACTTCTCCTTTTTCCTTTTGGAAATGGATGGAAACAAAACTAGGCATACTATTATGATGTCTTGCATTTTAAATTCTTTCTCCAGAATGATATTTTTTTTCAGATTCAAGAAACTGGATTTTTAAACTGTGACATATTTATATGTTGCTGGTTTGGACTTTAGCTTCTTTAGATACAGAAGACAGTCAAGACACCATCAACCGCGCCAGCAACCAGCAATTTTCAGTTGTGTGCCCAATCATGTTAAGTTTATGTCTAGTTCAGAGCCATGAGAGCCTGGATGCAGTCCCCACACAGGGAACTGCCAGCTGTGGGCTTTGGCAATTCTAAGGAAATTTTGTGTCGGCCTCATAAAAGCACAAGCCAGAAAAGGTTCAGATGGAAGCTGCAAGTATAATCTGAGATCAGACGACTGGCTGTACAGCAAAAGGCTAACGAAGCTTAATGTTGCTAGCTTATTCAAGAGAAAATAAAAGGTGATGTGATCATGACTCACAAACACCGTTATGAAAGGGGTTTCTGATGGCAGATGCATCTCTAATCTAGTGGTGTAAAGGCGTAATAAGATCCTGTGGCTGAAAGCTGAAGCAGGACAAATTCAGATTAGAAACAAGACAAAAATGTTGGCAACAAGGGTGATTATACAAACAGCTTAAAGGGATGTACCAGATTCTCTAACATACAATGTTTTCAAATCATAATTAACTGTCTTTTTAAAAGATGTGCTGCTGCTCAAGCAGAAATGATGGTCTCCATGCAGAAATAATCAGAAGATAGTTTTAGCCTGTATTAAGCTAGAGGTCAACCTAGATGATCTTAATTACCCCCTTGGCCTTAAGATTCATGAATCTTGAAAACTGAGAGATAATGGCACATATTTAACTACCTTGTGTTTTGAATGAGAAAAATTGGGACAATTGTTCACGGTGAATAACTGATTCTGTAAATGTAGACCATTTTTCTGCTTGTAAAATATCTGGGAACAGGCCATTAACTCCTCCAACCTATTACTCACATTTGATGGACAGCTATCTTGCCCAATACCAAATTTACAACGTGTGAGTTGTGCTGCCTAGCTGGCTAGAGGACAGGCGATGTGTCAGCTCACCTCGGTGACTGATTAGCATGAAGGCAATCCAGACAGGCATATTTAAATGTTTCACGTTCAGTTTAAGTGAACATGTGTAGGAACACGATTTCAAAATGCACGTTCCTTTAATCAAGCACCACCATGTAATGGCTACTGAGGAGTCGGCAGAAAAACTGTGTAAGCTTCACTAAAGCAGATGCATTTATTTTAAATGCTAAGGTCTAATCAAGCCATAGTCACAACATTATTTTGCTCATCAGTCATCCGGGTCCAGGTCGAAGAATGCATTTTGTTTCGAAAATGAACAAATTCCCTAGCCATTTGCATATACAGTAGGTAGTATAGTGGTGTCCTTCTGGGAGCTAATGCAACTGAAACTGCAAATATTCAAGATACTAGGTATTAAAAAAACAAACTGCTCTCACTTAGCTTGTGTCAATATGCATGTGAGGAAGTGCAGCATTCTGGGAGATGAAACAAGAGCAGGGGCAACTCACAGGGGCAACTCAACTTATTACAAAAACAAGGCTACAGTACCAAGACAGGATAAGTACAAAGAGGAACATGCGTTAACAACAACAACAAAAAAATCAATTTCAAAGCAGATTGTCTTTAGCTAATGAAACCCACTTATGTGATTTTAGGACCAGGGGAACACACGCCTGGTGGCGATGAGGCACACCCGAAAGTGGTCCACCATGGAAAGAGGAGGACTCCCCCAGGACCCCAGCACCAGCAAGGCATCCCTGGAACACTGGAAAGCATGGCAAAGCAAAAGGACGGGTAATCCTTAGAAACATGTAACACACACCCTCTTCTTTAACAAGGCTTTAGCTACTGAGCACTGGCAACCCACGCCTCATGCCTGTTGCCCATGGGGCACACACAGCTCTGCATCCCTCCATGCCAAATCACATCCTGGGCAGGACACAGCAGGGGCAGGAGTGCTCCCTCCTGGCCAAAATCCCAGGGGTCTGCTGCCAACCTGACCTCAGCCCAGCAGGTACTGCATCACCGTCAGCACCAAGGTGGTCCCCCTCCATCTCGGGCACATCCACCCCACCGCCAAGCAGGACCACGATGAGCGCAGGCATGACCGAGCTGCTCGGCTCAGAGCCTGAGTTTCCTTTGGCTGGGAGGTTCCCAGACCCTCAGCACACTTTGCCAGCCCCCTTTGAAGCCTGTGCTCCTGCAGCACCTGGTTTTGCAGCATGCTCTGGACTCCAAGTGCCCTGGGTGTTGCAGCAGGAAGGGTAACGCTGCGCTCCAGCTGCACGTGGCGATGCCCTGCGTAGGATATGAAGGGCTGCAGATGATTAGAGAAGCACAGGCAGGGGCGATGAGCAGCCATTTGGCCTGCGGTGAGCCTGTGAAATGAGCACAGTTTGTATTACAGAGACACCAGGGAGCAGCAGGAAGGCTGCAGTAGGTGGGAGGGAGTATCTGCCTGTGTCAGGGGCCACTTCATTTTTCACCTGCTAGATGGCTTTTCTATTACATCTCCAGCCTGGCATGGAAATTACGCCTGTTCTCTGCCTCCGGTTCAATGCCAAATTGGAGGAAATATATGGCTGCCCTACTTCCACACACTTTTCTGCCAGGAGATGTGAACATCGGTTACAAAACTGCTCGGCACTGCCAGCACCTGGTGGGAGCGGTACCCCCCGGTGCTCAACATAATGATGATGTTTGGGGCCAGACTCATCGCTGTGCCATTGGCATCAAGAGCATCTGTGCTCCTGGAGACACCCCACGGTACACAAACAAGAAATAATGCCATGATTGCCCTCACTCCTACCCATGACAACAAACTTCTATGTCATGAAAGCTTTGAGACGACAGAAACACACATCGAGGGCAGTGACCGGGCAGGGGGCTGCTCTTCCAGCAACCCCAGGACCACAGTGCATGGGCCGTGCACACAACGGGAGGCACAAAATTTGTGTGCCTGACCCAGCGCTGCAGGAGCTGGTTCCCGTTCTTATAGAAGGAGGCTGCTTTTGCACCTGCAGAAAGCCACTGATGCCAGCAAAGTCCCTCGTGTGACCTCCAGTGACAGTGACCTCAGAGGAAGGTTTGGTCTCCAATGCTTCCCCACCAAGGAGAGCACGGACTGGTGGGCGTGCAGCCTGCGTGCTGCTCATGCATCCATGCACCGCTAGTAGTAAAAGCCTGTGCCCTCAGACCATACGTTGCTTTATTGCAGTCTGACCAGCCAATGCAAAATAACAAAACAGTGTGTTTTCAGCCAGCAAAGCTCCTGTTTGGTTTCCTTCTGGGCTCGTTGTTTGAATTAGGTGGAAGCAGAGCTAACCCGGGTCTGGATGCTTAGCTGCTACACGCTGTTTCACTGCCAGGAGTAATGGTCCTGGTTCAAAGCGCTCTTTGAAGCCTCCTGTCCTGTCCTTGCTGGTGGAGGAATGGTGCTGGGTCTCTCCAGTAGGTCTCAGTCCCCGTCATGGCCAGTGCTGTAATTAGAGGTGTAATTAGAGCCCCAAAGAAACGGCCTTGCTCTGCTCCTCCCCAGATGCGGGCTCATCTCCCTGGGGTGCAGATGGGGGAGGACCTGTGTGATGGGGAGGGAGGGCTGGGTGTCTTCATCCTGAGAATTAGGCAGGAGTGCTATAGCAGGCAGAAATTTAGAGTCATTACTAGTCTAGGTCCATTACAGCAACTCCTACCTATTCTCCCTCTGCATTCATCAGGCATTGATGCATTGACGGAGGCTGCCTAAGGCTGGTACGTGGCAAGTAACTGCTTTATCTCCTGAGCCCAGACTCTCCAACATCGGCGTGACTCTGCTGGCTTGTGCTCTTCATGTAGAGTGCTGCAGGACCAGACCAGCCCTGCGTGTGGCCAGGGAGGTGACACGGGTGGAGGGCAGCACCAGGCACACACTCACGTCCTTTGTCATTCGCATTTTACTAAAGCATTCCCTTATTACTCACCATGTGGCCAAAGCCTTGCTCTGGCTCTGGGGAGAAGCCTGGCCATGGAAAATTCAGGCAACGGGGCCCCAGGTCCGCTCCCGTTTTCCCAAGGGTGCATTAGGAATAGCTCTGTTTACAAATCCAGGTTCGTGCCTGCATGACCAAGAGCTGGGTCTGGCCTTGCCCTCCTGCTTTGCTCCGCAGGGCAGAAAGCAGCACTGTTTATTTGCCCTTTTGCAGAAAACACACTCCAGAAAAAGGCAGACTTTCCCTTCCCCCGTGCTGACTCACCTTCAAAGCCAAACCCCGGGCTTTTTTCCACCACAAGGCTGCGGAGAGCTGACAGCTTGAAAACTCGAGGAAGTTTGCTGCTCATTTTGGGGTTTGAAGTCTTGTTTCAGCCCAGTGGGCTGACAGAGATGCTCAGGTATCGCTTGCTTGGGATCCATTTATCTACAAAGGCAATCAAGCTATTCCCACCAGCTGCCGTGTGAAGGCCAAGGGGACTGGAGATACATATGCGGGACCTGCTCTTTGATTAGTCTGGTTTGTACATCAAGGTTTTATTAGCTTTTACTGCCCTACTGACTGCTGCCTGCAATTGCTTCACGCTAGCCTCCTCGCTAATAGCTCCTCTGCACTCTCTGCTTCCCTTCCTGCTGAGTTTATGTGAGCCTCTTTATTGTCAGACCTGGTGAGATGATCAAATCTGGCATCTGTTGCCGGACATTTCAGGTTTATTAAATCCGTTAGAAAATCTTTAACTCTCTGAAATGTGCACAGGGCCGGGTAATCGTGGGGAAGCAGCAGGGCCCTGCGCACTCAAGGCTTTTGTTGGGCGAGTGCTCCACAGCCGCGTGTGTGCGGCCACAGCCACGGAGATGCCCTCACGATAGGCGTGCTCACCCCCCAGGTTTTTGTGTCTTACCTAATGCCTTTGCCTCCCTTTGAGGGGCATTATCCAATGCACAACTCCTGTATTATTCATTATCCCAGAGCCTTTTGAAAGGCTGAGGTTAAGGTGAGGACTAAGTCATTTGAGTTCCTTCTTCTCCCCTCTTTCCAATGACAGGCAGCTCTTGGTCTGCTGTTCGTGAGCTCTGGGGGCCCCAGGAGGTTCCTTACTTTCTCCTGTTGGTCTCATACCGAGCTTTTCTCTTACCTGCCTGCACTCAGGCTCTCGCTGTCTGCTGAGCTGTGGGGGCTCTCAGCTCTCCTCCATAGGATCAGTCTTCTCACCACCAAACTTCAGCAGCTCAGACAGATACTGAAAACAAGGCAACACAAATACCTCCAACATCTGCCTGTTGCAGATCTTGCAGATCCTTTTTTTTCTCAGCCACATTCAGAAAAGTGCCCATAGAGAGGGTTTCTAAAGTGACAAAGACGTTTTTCCTCCCCTTTCCCCCCAATAAACTAAAACCTGAAAGAACTGGAAAATTTTGCTCCCCAGAAAATTCTCAGCATTTCCAGAAATCTGCTACCAAGCCAAAAAGCTGGGTGAAACTTCTCACGCTAGGAAACGTGCGTGCTCCAAAAAGTTGTAAGCATGTGGAAATGAGAGATAGTCAGGGAAAGTGCTCTAAACTTCACACGGAGTGGTCACTCTTGGCAGTTTGGAGAATAACCCTGGGAAATAAGCTATTATGCTTGATGACAGCAGCAATAATTAAATGCCAGGGCTGGTCATTACAAGAGTTAACCACTGATTAATTAGTCTGTTTATATTAAAAAATAGGGTTGGCTTCACTAACTAATAAATTGCCTGTGTACAGCTGCTACCAAAAAGATCACTTGTTAGATAATTACTTAAGTCATTTTTAAATTGTTTTAATTAAGTTTCAGTAATTGGACTCCCCCCAATTTATTTTCCTTTTTTTCTGGAGTGGAGAAGAAATGAACCAACACCATCTACGTGCCTGTAATGGGAGGCAGTGGAAGTATGATGGGAAATCTATAGGAAAACAAACACCCATCGTGATCCCTTTGTCCTCCCAGAGGCTTGCAGGAATCTAGAGAAAATTAGATTTTAATGTTATTTTATTTACTTTGCCTCGCAGAGACTGAGCTTCTGCCTCACTCCTCTCGGTGCATTCATAATCAGGACAGCGATGCTCAGGTCAGTAAACCTGTGCGTGCTCCTCCAGTCTTTTACACGTGGTGCGTGCCCGTGCTGCGGGGGGCAGCTCATGGCTTGACCCTAAAGCTTCGCTCACGGTTTTGCTGTGCCAGGTCCAATCTGAAAACTTGCCTCTTGCCTTTCTCTGCCTGGTCTTCAGGACTGCTTGTCCTGCACCAGCCCCAGGCCTGGTGGAGGTGAGGGCAGGGGCAGCCATGCCCAAGGCGAGAGGGGAAATGGGACCGGTGCTGATGGGGGACAGCAACAGGGAGGGCTGCCTTCCCCAAAACAACCCCCCCACATTGCCATGTATCAGGTAAAGCAAGTGCTGGCATGACAAGCAAGTTCTTTTCTTCCTGGAAATTCAGGCACAGGGAGCTTGCTGTAAAGGGCCTTTTTAATATGTTGCTGTTCTCTGTGTTACCGTCATTACTGCAGAGCCTGCTCTTAAAGAAAACTCTTGGGCATCATCACGTCGGGCCCCTGCATTGTCTCTCCTCTCTGTAAGGTCACTTTGTTAATGACTTTGTTGACCCATACCTCTGCGTGGCTCAATTTGCCATTTTCTACCACGCTATTGCAGTGACACGGAGCTCAGCTCTGGGACACAGTCACCCAGGCACGACACCACGTCTTGCTGAAATGCAGCTGTTTGGCAGCTCGCTGGCCAAAGTGCAACCTTCAGCGTATTTGCTCACATCAAGGCTGCAACTCGAGGCTGCAGAGCCAGAAAGGCAGTAGCGTAATGCAATCAGAAAAGCAGGAGCGATCACTGTTATCGCGGAAGGAGTTACCTGCCTGCACCACACCTAAAAGGCAAACAAATGCGTGCACCTCCCCTGCCCAGTGCACAAACAAAACCGCCCTATTCATAAACGTGCACTGAAAGCGTCCTCTGATAAAAGAATGCTCAATTTACACCTGTAACCTACTGATGTGGCTCTGCAAATATTGGCTCTCGCAACCATTTTTCTTTCATCTTAACAAAACGTGATTGCTTTTTAATTGAGAATCGGTCTCACTGGGGAACGGCCAAACCGCAGCTGTAACCACCAGGGATGTCGGAATACTCCCTGCCATCAGCAGTGGTGTGAGAAGTGCAAACTCCGAGAAACCTCACACATTGGTAGCGTTGTCTTCCTCATCCTTTGAGCAGAACGGAACGAATGGGATGGGGGACAGGTTGGCTACCCGGTGCCTACACAGCTAGTGGCTGCATCCCGCTGTGAGTCAGGATGAGGCTGCAGGTGGGGGCGAGCACCTTGCTGTCGCATCTCTCCTCCTTCTGCACGTTGCCTTGTGAATGCTCGTTCTTGACATTGCTGTTTCCCAAGCCTTTTCCCGACACACTGCAGACACAGGGCCTCACGCTGAAGCAGTCTAGACAAATCCGTGAGGACTTTGGGAAGTGTTTGGGTGCTACCACAAAACGTTACGCAGAGAAGTTAATCTGGAAATTGCAGCCCATTTCCTCCACGGCGCGGTTTGAATCACGGCTTGTAAATAAGGCATGAGACACGCTCTGAATAATGAGGAGAAAAGATGAAAAGTATGAAATAGCTGATCATGAGATCACCATTTATTTTGGACAGGGAATGTAGTCTCCTACATTCCCAGGGAAAAATTAGTATGCAAGTACGTAGGTTCAAGATGCAAGATTGTGTCATAATCCATATGGAAATGGAAATCAAATGGATATTGCCCAGACAACCCGAAGTCTAACCTGTCTTATATTCCAAGAGTTTAACTTGGCCGTTTTAAAAGCCTCTTACACTCAAAGGATTGAGGCCTCACTTTGTTAATCACTGGTATGGAAATGCTCCCGGTGCGGAAAAGGAATCCAGTGACCAATAAAACAGCATTTCATGTTTTCGTTATTTTATTGAAGTTTGAATTGCCTGTGTATTGAAGTGTGGGGGTTCATCCATTTCTTTACTTAATAGAAAAACAGCTTTGCTGAGCAAGAAAGAAAAAAAAAAATCCTAGAAAAAAAAAATAGTCACATAAAACTGTTCTTTGCTTTTGGTGTATTCAGCACTTTTCCTGAGTAAAGTTCACAGAACACTCGCATGAATAAAGCATTTTTTTGTTTAATTAGATTGAGCCCGGAGAGAGGGAAAACCAAATAAATCTTTAAGTGGGGGCAGGGAGGGATGGGAGAAAATATTTGAAGTAAAAATGAGCAATAGGTAAGACTCTCCCTGAAATTTCCAAGGTAGGGTGTTCTGTAACATTGGGTTATTTCCACAGACATGCAGATTAAAGGCAGAAGGTGCCCAATCTCGTTTCTGACACAGCTCATAGGATTTAATCCAGCTGGTCCTGCTTTACGACCTCTCCTTGCAGTGGTCAGCTCACCACGGACGAGCTTTGCTCCAGCTGTCCAGAGCTGGTGGGATGGGACGGATCCTGGGGCAGGCAGCAGGATCTCTGTGCCTTCCCACCAGCTTGGATCCATTTCACGTCACCACCAGAGGATCTTTGTTTCACTCCTTCCTCAGCAATGAATTCAGAAAAGGCAAAATCCTTTCTGTTGCTGGAAGCTCAGGGTCCCTGGGTCAGGCTTGGAGTGCCCATTAAGGATACCTGAAGATCTCAGTGCCGTGCTGGGGAAGACCTGACGGGTGCTGGGACTCAATCCCATGGTGCTGGAGGCCCCACCCCAGCTACAGACAGGCCAGCTACCCATGTCCTTACATGTGCTTGGGGTGGCGTTGGCAAAGCTGTCTCAGGTGTACCTTTTGCTCCTGTAGGTTAGCAGTGGGAAGGAACAGCCACCTGCTGCGAGTAGCCTTTCTCTGTGTGGTCTCACAGCTTGCTCTCGCCCAGCAGGCCCATCAGGGAGAGACGGAGAGCGGCAGCCCACGGCGCAGTATTTAGGCTCGGTGCTAAGTCATCTTCCCTCCCGTGTTTCTGTGTGCCGATCCTATTTCAGGGCTGCTGGCTTGTGCAGGAAGTGAACCACAGAGTCAACATGAGAGCTGGTGGAAAGAAATGTTCGCATCAGCGTGCTCCTTTGTAGGGCTGAGAAAGGTAATATAGACTCTCTAGCGACAGCAAGAGCTGCAGTAGTGTTGGCAAACCCTGCCAGTCAGCTGTCAGCTTTGGCCCTGAGGGAACAAGAGTGACACAGTGCCACTCGCTTGAGTGCTCTGCACCTTTTAGTTACTCCCTGGGAATGAGCTGGTAGCTCTTGTGAACTGGCGTCCTCATTGCAATGATGAGAAGCTGCCCGTGTGCGGGTCGTGTTGGTAATCCCCCGAGAGAAATCAGAAACTCAGTTGGAATGAAAACTGCTCTCATTTGCTAGGGCAGATCCTCCGGAGTGGGATGGAAGAACACCGGCCGCACGCTGTGATCTGACACAGCTAGCACCACTGCTGCCCGCGCTGGACGTGAGCCGGGGCGGAGGAGCAAGTCAGGATGCGGGCTTGCTAATCCAGTGCCTCTCAAAAGCACTATAAAAACAAGCTGGGAGATATGTTATTTACAAATGAGTTATTATTTTTAACACCAGGGATAAAAGAAGTACAGAAGGCTGTGGCAGCACTCTTCACACTTGTTCATTTACCCAGGCTTCCCCCGGGGAGCCCCGCAGCCAACACAGGCTAGTAGGAAAGGTTTGCAGGAGGAGAGCCAGTTTACACAACTCGCTTATGGAAAGAAGGCCTTTCGGGGCACTCTGCAGCACGAAACGTGTTGTTCTTCAGCACGGGGCAAGCTATCTCAGGCAAATGCTACCTATTCAACAAGGAGATGAAGAGGAGCAGATGGAAAGATGAATTTCCTTTTCGAGGATCCAAGAGAGTGGGCTGATGCTGTGGCAAGCGGAGATGAAGGCTGAGTTGGAGAGTGAGGATCTGGCTGCAGATCTAAAATTTGTCGGGCGGAGGGGGAGAGAAGTGCTGGCCCAAATGTTTGCAGAGAAGCTGTAGGATGAAGAAAACCGCAGGTACTCTTAGTGTCACTCTGACCTTCAGCACAGTAATACCTGCGTTCCCTCTACGTGTTTCTGTAGCCAAGGTGCCCGTGCCTTGTATCACCAGGGATGGGAGCACCCCAGCCCATCCCATGGCAGGAGGATGGCAGTCACTGACCACGGCAGTCCAGTTGTTAGAATGACATCTCCCCGCAGCACCTGGGCCCATCTCTGCCCAGGTCTGTCCCTCACGTGAGGGCAGTCCTCCCAGCTTTTTCATTGTCTGTGATGCCTCTTCCCTCCTCCCATACACCAGACCTCCCACTGCTGTCCTTGTCCTTCCCTCCCCCTGCCTGATCCTTGCCCCTGCATGGTCCCAACGTGACCGCATCCTCAAAATCTTTCCCCACCAGCTCCTGTGTTCCCACTCTGTCTCCATGAGGTAATTCCTATCCCCAGCTGAGAATCATTTCACCCCACCTTGCTGCTAACAGGTAGTGAGTCTGTGCTGCCCACCACTCAGCACTGACACAGGTTGGCCTGCTCCCCTCGAGCCCCCGAGACAGCTGCATTTCGGAGGCAGCCGTACGTCTTTTTATAGATGGGACTTAATGCCACTCGATGGACCACGGCGCTATTTTTATGCCACGTTAGCACAGGCTTAGTATTCCGAGCATGTGAGCGTTTCACCCAAGACTAGTTGCTGAAATATAAATACCACTCAACCAAAGTTATTTAGAACTTCAGTCGGATCGACCAGATCTGAGCCAATTATTTTCCCCGACAAAATTAATTAGAATGCACATAAAGTGAGTGAGATGTGAAAGGCAGGTCTGCAGAATTACTTATTCCAATAACAGCTGGTTTGGGGGGAGAAAAAAAAGAGAAAAAAAAAAAAAAAAAAAAAAAAAAGGCTCTGTCCTTGACTTGGCTTTGCCTTGCCTTGGCCTTGTCAAGAAGAATCAGGGTTTTCATGTGGGAAGCTGCTCTGCTGGCAACCGCAGTTCACTTGATGTTGGTTTGCATCAACAAGCTCCCTGCACTCTTAGGCTGGAGATGATAAGGGCTGGCTGTTCAAACGCTGTCGCAGAACCCAGGCTCCCTCCCTGCTCAGAACAACTGTTGCTCAGACCTCCTCTGCAGAGCTAATTTATTGCCAATGAAAGGGAAATGTAAATAGTTTGCAGCAGGTACGCACGCAGGCGTCTCTTCACCGAGTAGTACTTGGAAAAGAGCCAGCCGGTGCAGGCACGCAGAGCTGGGGGAGCAGCCTCTCAAGCACGGGGGAAGAGTAGGACTGACTTCAAAAGCAATGATTATTTTATGGGAACAACTCCAGCAAGGTGGGGATAAATCGAGAAGCTCGTTTTTTCAAGCTGAAAATTCGTGCTCAAGTTTCCCCGGGACTTTTCTCCAGAGTAGCTCCACAGGTCTTGTCCTGTTTGAGTAGTTCACTCAGGGGCAACATACATCCCAGTACGTTAGGACAAAGCCTGTTTTCTTTTCAAGCACAGACCATGAGAAACAGGACAAACCACTCTGTAACTGAACATCACCTCCTGGCAGCTCCCAAGGTGTTTGCCAGGGGTCAGACCTGCAGGCTTGGAGCCGTGTATTCACCCTCAGGCCAACGCTCACCTCCTGCAAGGAACAGAGGTCGGTGCTGCTCGTGGCACTGAGTTTCGGCCTCGGACAGTGTGCTGCCTGCATCCAACAGGGAGGTCGCTTGTGCCCTCTTCTCATCCAAGACCAACCTCTTTCTGGTTTCGGAGCCTGGGCTTCCGTCCCTGTGGGAGGTGAGGCAGGGAAGCCGGGGGAAGGCACTGCCTTGTCCCTGCGAACAGCTTTACCTTGGATGCAGTTTTTATCCCAGCTTGACTCTTCCTCTGCTGTCTCTTTTGATTTAACTCCTGGCAGGCAGGTTAATATGAACAAATCAGTGACCTACAGAGCTGCTGACTGCTGTAAAACATACCGCACATAACCCCACATCAGTCACAGAAATGGAAAGTATTATTTCCTATTTTGTGGGGTTATTTTAAGCACTGTTGTCTTGTTTCCTGGAACACACAAGAACTTTGTAGTTAGGTGTGCTTTGGGGAGGAGGAATGGACCACACAGAATGTCTTCCCAGTCCCACAGCTTGTCTCACACAGGAGATCAGAGGGATCCTGAGAGGTGCTTGGCTTGCCTACATCCTCTCGTCTGCTCTGAAAAGCTTTCAGTGAAGACAATGCTGCAATATCCTTCCTTGCCCCCTCCAGGGCTCACAGCTCTCCTACAGGCTTTTGTTACACCTATTCTAAGGATCTGCTGCTATAAATTATACCAATTATTCCTCATCCTACCTGCAGGAGGCAAAGAGGAAATTAAAAAACAGCTCTCTTTATATTGAAAGGTTTGTGATTCCCCTCCGTTATCTTCCTTCTAGTAAAAAAGTTCTTTTTTTTTTTTTTTTTTTTTTTTGGTTGCTTTGCCTGGATTGCCTCTGACATGACACCCAGATCACCCAAATCTGGACCAAGTGGGATGTCAGCAGTGCTGGGCAGAGCAGCATAAGTCTCTCTCATACTGCCTGCCTGCCAACACCTCCTCCCTGAAGACCCACCTGTTTCAGAACAGCAGCACGTTACTGCCTCACTCAGTTTGTCGTGCACGAGGACTCCAGCTCCCTTTCTCTGGTACTGCTGGCTCAGCAGTTTTTGTGCAATCTGGATGTACTCATTTGATTTCTGTGCGTAATACTTCCAACTTGTCCCAAAATAATTCTATCTCGCTGGGCCCAGATCGATTCTCCAGCTCATCAAGAACGCTCCTTTTCTGATTATGCCCTCCAAACTCATTATAGCTCCATCCCAGCTTGGTGTCTACTGCACATGAAGTCTTTTCCATCATCCATCCTGATAATGAAGACAGTGAACAGAAATAGTCCCAAGGAAAAAATTCTCCTGTAGAATCCAAAGCGAAATGCCTTCTCAATTTGACAGGAGACAATTGCACACCACCAGTGCCTTTTTTCAATCACTTCAATACTACTTCATGGAGATTTCTTTTCTAATGAAGATTCAACCAAAAAAAACATTGAATACTTCAAACATCTCTTTGTCATGCTTTATTTGTTCTCTGCGTCCATTAAGCAGTGGAGCTGCATCTCCCTTTGCCTTGCATCTGCTCCTTATGCGTTCAGAAAAACTGGTTATATTGCTTTGTTGCCTTGTTTTTACTCTTTGCAAGGCTCCTTTTTTGGATTTCAAGTAATGTAGTGCTCCTGATGCAGCTATATGGGTTTCACTGTAAACTCTATTGCTCCTCTGCACTGAGACAAGTGGCTGATTTGCTTGTAATATAGCCACCAGCTCTGTGCACTTCTTCCCTTCGAATTTCTTCCCAAGAGGCTCTGCCTAACTGCCTTCTGAAATTGCTGAAATCTGCTTTTTCGAAGTCCAGGTCTTCATTCTGCCACCCTTGGACCCTGAAATAGCCAGCGATTTGTTCCCCGTCTGCAGTTTCAGCAGAAGATGAAGGGGACACTGAGAATGTCCAATTCTCATTTCATAAACTGGCCCCCTCCAGGACTGAGATGGATGGGCAGGATAATCTGAAAACTGCTGCTCTCTTTGCTGTTCTTGATCTGTAGATGAAGTACTTCGGCTTTAAGAGTTGTAAATCTAGAGGCCTTCGTGATCACAACAAAGAAAGGGGAAAAAATAAAGCCTATCAATAAAGAAAGGGATGGAAGGAAAGATATAAGACCTTAATTGACATATGAGACAGTCCTGTTTTAATTTGTTTGAGAGATGGACAGGACTAGCAACAAATCAGGATTACTGGCTAATTTGGGCAATTGCCAGAATGGACTGGACATAATTTGATACACTCAAATCAGATATTAAGGGGCAGGATGTTGTTACTAATCTTGAGTGATCAGAAATCATCCAGAGACATTAACATTAAATGTAAAAAAATATTCTAACACAGCTTTAAAATCAGAAATGAAAACCACGAAGTAAGTCAGAAAATTGACTGACAGAGTCCCTTCAGCTGACTTTTCATGAGTGCCCCGAGAGGAGGAGGAGGCACGTAGCTTTTGGTGTCTGATCACATATCACAGCCACTGGGATGGTGAAATAAGCTATTTGCTTGGGACTTCAAGGGACAAGTCTTTTTTTTTTTTTTTTTTCTTTTTCTTAGCAAATAGAGGTTAACTACTGCAAAAGGAGATTTAGAAATATTTCAGAAACTAATTAGAGTATTTTATCAACGTATAGATGAAAAATCACATATGTGACTTTCTAAGGAACACTGGCAATGAGCCACATCACAAAAATACTTCTTTGCACATGCATCAAGAAGAGACCAAGTCCATTTATGATACATATATTCTTTCTAGATACCACAACCACTGCTAAATGAGGATCACAAGCCTGACCCTCAAAGCTGTTGAGTACCTACCCGTAGCTTTCACAGCCTTCAGGAAGAAGCACAGGCAGTGACTTACCTATGTCACCTAGGGAGTCTGACAATTGTGTAGGCACCTGGATACCTTTACAGACCTGAATCTCTTTGTCCCTGTCTCTAGGGCCAAACTTTGTTCAGACCAGGTTCTGAAATGGCTGATCAGCGGAGGGTTGTACCACTTCAAGGAGGATTTCAGTAAGTGGAAATGTGGCCTCCTCCAGATTTGGGTGTCTTCCCCACCAAAGCTTTCCGAGATCTCATAAAATTGGTAGGGTTGCCTCATGCTTGGGTAAAACAGCCACTGAGCCACAGATTCTGGACCTGTGCACTGAGACCTGGTGAAGCACATCCATAGGAAATTGCTGCTTCACTGGTAGCAGAGCACGTTTAGCAAAGGCATCAGCTGAGCTACAAAAAAGTTTAGCTGTATTTTTTTTTCCCAAGCAGCTCAACTAATTTGGAGTAAGGACTAACCTGGCTTTCCAAAGTAATTGCTTTCCTGTTCTCTCTCCATATCTCTTCTTCAGAGGCCAGGTTTGCCAGCTGCTTTGCCCGTTTCTCATTTTCAAGCCAAATTGCTTCTTCAGGTCTATCCCCTCCCCCAGGCCAAAAGGGCAGTACATGGGGCAGCCAGCAGACGAGGCCGTACGGCTGATGTTTGCCAACAGCCCTGCACGGCATGGGGCTGGGATATTACTGCCTGCTTTAAAAGGAAAATAAAGCCCACCCTGACTGCCCAGACCCCTGCAGCCCTTCAACCCCAGGTGTGGGTTTTTAACCAGAGCGGTACCCAAAGGGAAGAGAGCTGTGGTAAGGAGCTGTGAAAGCTTGGGCCAAACCCAAGCCATTTGTTTTGGCTGTGGTTGGGAGCAGAAAGCTGCTCCTTGAGCCTGGCACATAGCTCCGCAGGCCGGCCCAGGCACAGTCTGCAGCTGGGAGCAAGGACGAGCAGCACGGGGCTGTTTTTAGCATGCCCTTGGCTCTGCTTGCAGCTGAAGTGTGCTCAGTAACCCGTCCTGCTAAACAGGCTGCCAGCCGCTGTTTGATTTGTGATACAGGCAAGGCAGCGCGCGCACCGAGTGTACACAGCGAGCTGCAGTTTATATTTGGAAGACACTTGCCGTGGATTGGTCTGAGGGTACAGACCCAACAGAAGAGTTGCCAAGTGATAAGATCAAAAATGCATTTACAATCATTTATGTGCTGTGGTGACTGTGAGGTATTTACTCCACTTTCCTCCACAGGTAAAGTACCTTTCTTTTGCTGTAGGGTAAGGTTGTGAACATGGATTATGACCACAAAGTAGGTGACAGGCTTTAAGCTGACTCTCTAGGCTGTTCATGGCAGGCTGCTCATTTGCCCTTATCCTCTGGAGTCCTTGAGTTTGATGCTATCGCCTCTTGTAATTTGCATTTTGGTATATGTTTCCAGGAGAGAATAATAGCATTTTACATGTGTAAATGACTATAAAGTGCACCAGGGAAGGGAGAATTAGACCTTTATCTTTTGAAATGATACCAAAAAAAAACAGAGGCAACTTTGGACTGGAGCCAAAGGATATTTCCTCATTTTCAACCTAAAACACTAAGAGAATTGCATGAAATATCATAGTTACAGAAGCAAAAAGGTTTAGCTAAATTTATGTTGCTAAATATTCAAAATCACCTTCTGCACAAAATCTTATCCCTTCAAAAAATTAAAATAATGCATTCATTTGAGTGCGCAAAAGACTTCAATTTCCATTTATTGTCAAGGTTGAGAGGTTTTGAATAGGACTCCTGGGGAAAAGGGCAACTTTACTATTAAAAATGTAGTACTTTATTGCTTGAAAGTGATTTCCAAATACTAATTCAGTCACAGAATAACACTGTAGCACAGGACAGCTGTAATTCCCCTTGGAATTCCCATTCCATAGTTGGGAAGCTGAGACGCAAGTGTTGAATAGTTTCTTCAGTGCAAGAGTCAATGAAAATGCAGGGCTTGGACAGGATTCCCATACTCCCAAGTATGAACATGCTACAAAGACTCCTTACAGGTTATGAGAAACTTTCGGAGATGCCTTCCTGCACAGAAAAATCTGTGATGTAATCCCCTCAGCTGGCCTTTCCATAGCACACCAATCTCCTTTGTGCCAACAGTTCTCCAAAATATAACCTACAAATCAGAGTTTTCAGAGATATAGGTACAACAAAAGCCACTTTGCAAGACAAATCCTTTGCAATAGAGCACTTGCTGCTTGTAAAGGGTGATTCTGTTCAGCATTTAGAGAAGGAATTTTGCCCATCTCATGGGATGATAAACATTATTTCCTATATCTAAGAACAGTTTCTTGTCATCTGCATTCCTGTGCAGTCAGAACTACCCAAATTCTGCCTTCTGGTAGTGAAAGGGTGACTAACTGTCTCAGGGGGAGGAAGAACGGTTTCTTCGTGACTCATATGGACCATTTGGATTCAAGTGGTTTTATTTATTTTTCCGCATTAAGAAAAAAAAACGTCACCCACACAAAAGCTGTAGATGCCCAAAGAATCCAATTGAGTGGCTGAAATCCATTGCTTTCCCTCTGCCTAGTGCCTGAGAAGAGAGAGGTTTCTGTGCAATAAGCTGTGACTCTTCCTGAGTCTAAGAGCCTGAAAGTGCCAGTTGAAGGAAAACTGTGGCCCCAGATGCACTTCTATGAGCAGAGAAGTTTGTGTAGAGCAGATCTGCAAGCTGCTGCCTCAGTCTTCCATATGTTTGACAATTTGGAGGATGCAGCAAAAGTCAGAGTTGGTCCAAGAATCATATTATTGCTGAGCTTTGAAGATGAAGTCAACCTACAATTAAGGATGTTGTGATTTCCTTCAAAACCAAACCTGCCATTTTACATCAAGACAAAAGTGTTGAGATATATATGAGTTTACCATGTAACCCTGTGGCTGAGGTGAGCCATCAACTATTATTATGTCAACCTGAGGAGGGGAAAGGCCCAAACACCTTGAACTGGTGTTTAACAATGAAGGATATTTCTGCACGTGACATTCACTAGGGAACAGGCAATGAGGCAATGGGTTTTCTTCAGGAATAGGGAGGAGTTTTGAAGAGAAAGGTCCACATATAAATTTCATTTTTGATGGCTCTGAACCACAAACAGAGGTTCTTGATTTAAGCTAACAGGACATTAAGGCTTCAGTTGACTTTTGATGTGAATGAACTGTCCGGACCATTCAGATAAATGGTGTCTTTCTCTATGCTCTTCTAGAGGTAAAAGGCTGGCAGAAACATTCGTGGTCTGAATCAGCAAAGACTCACTAGCCTGAGACAAAAGTTTGGTAGGAAACTGACTATTATAAAACAGGACTAGAGAACACTGCATTATGTTTCCACAAGCATTACTTTTTAGTCAGATACAATCTGAGTTTGAGTTACCGCCGCTTACATAGTGCAAAGAAATAGCCAAGTACAGCTCCTGTAGAATTGGAACTGATCCCAATGGTTTCACCAGGATGATACCTACTTATCACATACTTGGATTTGATTAAGTGCACAAAACACTGATGAGCGTTCTACAAGGAAAATGCTCAACAGCATTACATTCTTCTGTCAGATCTATGATGAGCACTTGATCAAAGTTGTGCATGCTTAAAAAAATGAATTGAAAGAATGTTCCTTCACAGGTAGACAGTATATTAATGAAAGAAAGTATTTTCCTCAAAGTATGCCAGAGGAGAAATTAATTACTGGGAGAATGGGGGAAGAAAAAGATCTCCACCTTCTGCAATCTCAGAGTACTGTGCTATTTTTGCCCCTTGAAATCTAATTTCCATGAAACATTTCTGCAGAGCGTATGTTTTCTGAACATGAATTCCTTAGAAGACTTGCTAATACGAATGCCGTAACTCCAGACTAAAGAGACAGTGCCCTGCTCTAAAGGCCTTTGACTGGAAAAGATCGTATCTCAAAGGGAACCTGCAGCTCATGCCATGGTGTCATAAGAACCACTGCCCAAGTGGGAGTCAGACTGACAGAGGGAGGTGTAAACTCCCTGAAGGTGGATGATGGGGAGGGTGTATATTATCTCCAGCAGTATAAACTGAGTTTATGCCCAGAATATAAATACAGTTCCACTTTGATTTTAATGTCCCCTGCTGGCTTATGCTGATGCAAGATTCTGGTGTAGCATCATGAACAGCATTTGCTTGTAGCTGGTTTCATTCAGTGGCATTTACAATAATAATGAACTGGCTTCCAGAGCATTTCTGTAGGTATGCGGATACTTTGAGCAGTGCTGCTTAAGGCTCCCTGCTTCTTCAGCTCCCTTTCAATATCCTTTTTATCCCATCTGCAACACTCTCCGTACCTCCTCCCACCTAGCAGACAGCAGAAACACTTGAGCTTTTCCCAGCCAACCTCATTTTCAGAAGAATCAGAGTTTCAGATTGACATGCTAGGACTGGGTCAGCACCAGTGAATTGTCCACCCTAATACATTGCCAACACTGCCCCCAGCTGTGGGTGAAGTTCTGCCCCAGGGAAGAGGGATCTAGGCTCAGCATCTGCTCCTGAGACCTCCACAATGGTATCACCCCCGGTAGGAGCTCTATGGCTGCTGCTGAAGGAGATGCTGCCTCCCACCCCAGTGTGTCTGTTGAGTGGCCCAGCTCACAGCCACTTTGGCTTTGCTACAGGAAGATTGATGCTAGATACCTGTAGCAAAGTACAAACCTCCCAGTGGTTTTATAATTGCCACCTAAAGATGGAGAGAGATGCACAGCAGAAGCCTGTTTCTATCAGTTGTTTTGGGGAGGGGTTGAACTCGTGATCCTGTCCCACACCGTCAGCCTGTGGTGCCAAACCCATGCATTCTGCTTCTGGGAAGAGGAGAAGCCAGCATAGGGGGATTGGTATATGTGCATGTGAAACATCTGCTCATCACCCCGTCATCCCTCACTGTTTAAATGCAGCACTCCTGCATATACATGAGGTTTGAGGCTGTCAGCTTTAGCCAGTCTTCTTCCCACAGGTGGGAGCCCTTCTCTGGCATGCGCAATGTGGGACGGGCTATGGAGGAGGCACCAGTTACTGCAGCAGGTAGGTGAGGCAGCCCTCACTAGTGTCCTGATCTCTGAAGAACTGCTGGCCAAAGGAAGGAGGAAGATATGTACTCTCTCACGCTACTGCAGGAGTGAGAAGAAAACAGAATTTGGTGTTTTGTATTCTCTGTTGTTGTTACTCCTGGCATGAACAACTCAGTGAAGCTTGGGGCCCTGCAGGATATTTCTGTTCTCAGGGGAAGCTGTGACCAAACACCAGGTCTTTGATAGATCCCTGTTTATCTGTCAAAGCCAGGGAAAAGTCCTGATTCCTGGACACTCAAGACTCAAACAACAGGAGATCACCCTCTGCCCACCATAGCCATGACTGAGAAAGTCCCCTGACACTGGCATTTCTTTCAATGCCAGGCTCCCAGCAACGTTCCAAGCCTGCTGAAGACTTTCTCTGTTGCCTCCAGTTCTGGCTTCTCTGGGTTTCCTGCTTTCCTCTCCTAGGCACACACATTCCCTCACACTGTGCCCTGAGCGTGCCCTCCACTTTGTGCAGTGACCACTGTTATTTCAGCTCCTTGACAGTGAAGAGGCCTTACCCTCTCCTTAAAGCTCCTAGAAGAAACGTCTTATTCTAGAAGAAAACATGAAATACTTTTTTTATTGAATTAATGCCTCAGAGGCTCATTTACAGCCCTGTTGTAACTGCACAGGGGTAACCTGCATGTACATAGCAGCATGACTGTCATCATGGACCATAATGTGCTTAACTTTGCAAACACAGCAATTTGCTTGCCCTCCTTGAAAAATATACCAGCAGCCTCTGCACAGAACAGGTTCAGAGGTACCCAGAGTGCTGCCTGCTTTCTCCTTTTGGGCCAGGGAGGGAACACGTGCGATAAACCTGTCCAGATTCAACTGGCCGATGTGCTGTGTCCTCGGACGAAGCCTCCTGCGAGGCAATGTCCTACCTGGTTCCACATCAAATGCTGCAGGGATGAGTCACCAGGCTACAAGGCCCTTCACAGGCACGTTTCCACCCTGTCAGCAAGCCGCAGCTCAGGTTCTCGTTAGCATTCCCAGGTTTGCAAATAACCACCAGCATGTGACACCACATCCTCTCTTCGGGAACAAGTGACTCGGTGTGTGGGTTCAAAGTGGCAACTCAACAGCTCCCCAGCGGCTCCACGCACAGCAGGGCTGAGCCCAGGAGCTCTGACTCACCAGCGGGATGGTGCAGAGGGCCTTGTACTCAGATGGCTGCCCTGCTCCTCTACGGAAGGTCTCTGTCCCCCCTGCAGAGACATCTCAGGTGACCCTGAAGTGGATCCTGGGTGGATCCTGGGCACACCAAAGCATGAAAGAGAAATGGGTGGAGAATGTGAACTGACTGGGAGCCAACTTGGGGAGGGCAGCAGGGGAAGGTAGAAGAGGGAACCAGATGTCCTGAGGACACTGTCCCCCTCACAGGTCAGAGCCCTCAGGGAGACCAGAGTCAAAGCGACAGCGAGGCCTGCACAAAACGCTCACAACAACATTTCTGAAGTCTTCAGATGTTAAGCTCTCACATTTCGGTTTCTTGCAAACAAGCTAATTCGGAGACACAAGTTGTAAAGTGCTGGGGGAAGGCTGTTGGAAAATAGTGTTTTTGAATTTCAATGGACTTTTGAAGCAGACTTGCTGTCAAGCCAGACTCAGACCTTTCCTCCACTGAAAGTTGTATTAGAATGAAATCCGGCTGTCATAGAGGCAAGCTGGGGTGAAAAGGCCCTCAAAACCAGAAACCCAGCCCTCAGCTTCAAGGCTGCCCACCAAAGTACTTTTATTTTTCTGTTCATTATTGTTTATCTCAGCTATTAACATTCTGCTCATACCTCTATTAGCATACAAACTGGCCCTGTCCCTTCTTTTAAATCTCTCTGCAGAAACAAAAGAAATACTCTTGCTCTCAGTAAATACAGCGGTGCAGGTGCTCCTTGCAGATAAGGTAAAAAAGCGACTTCAAACATTAGTAACAACTTATGAAAGCCACAGCTGAATTTTTAGTAGCTGAGTATCACAAACAAGTCTCGGAATATTAGTACGTATTTCATATTCGTCTTTATTCCAGGAAAAAAAAAAAAAAAAAAAAAAAAAAAAAACACCACCACCACCACCACCACCACCACCACCACCACCACCACCACCAACAACAACAACAACAACAAAAAAAAAAAAACAGTAAAACAGTTTCAGATAGGCTAAACAAAGGGATTTCTCCATTGTAAGAAAAGACAGCACTGAGGTTATGTTCAGGTCTATCAGACACGAGCATCTGGTTCGTTTTGCGTTATGAGATCAAGCAATATCAACGGAGATGCCCATTCTGGGGAGGGCAGCTCAATCCCGGAAACAGCAAGAGGCCACAGAAGCAGACTAATTTCTGAAAAGACATAAAAACGATCGCTCCGAGTCACTTGACACCTAGGCCGAGGTAACGATCTGCGGCGGGGTATGGACGTGCCATGGCCACCAGCCAAACCCCACACATCCAGCCCAGAGGAGCAGCACCGACGACACTCTCCTCCTCCATTCCACCTCCTCCCTGCAAACAGGACGAATTGCATAGTCCTCCAACCCACTGCCAATGTGCTGTGAGCTCTGCCGAGGCGTATTTCCACGTTGGCAGCGATTGCTGCAAGGGGACAAAGCGACAGGGCTCTGCGCAGCCCTCTGTGTGCTGCCAGCCCCTCTCAGCCGAGCTCTTCCTCCAGCACCGGTGAGGGCCTCCAAATTTTTCGGTGTCCAAGCGCCTCAGGCCACACGCGGAGCTGGCGGCTGACGCGATCTTTCCTCCCAGGTTGGGACCCAGGCAGACAGTGGCCAGGTTTTCAGAAATGATCCTGCTGTTGAAAACTGGCTCTGGCCGCCCCTGGCTCGCAGACTGCACGTCCCCATTTCCCAGGTCAGGGGCTGAGAAGCTTCTTAGGTGATTTGGGGGTTAGGAAAGCTTTGTACAAAGCCATCTGCTTTGAAGTGCCTACCTTAAGGGCAACGGGGAAAGTTGTTCTGTGAACGACTTACAGCACTGGATCCCTATATGGTCCCTAAACGCAAATGATCAGGAATTTTTAAAACTAATTAGCTACGATTAAGTGTTTGACATTTGTGTCAGCCCTGTCTGCTGAATTATAGTTTCCCAGATCTTTTATGTGCTGCAGTTGAATTTCCTTTTCAATATCAAAGAGTGCTTTCTTTTTTCTTCATAATATATTTTTAAGAGTGACAAGAGATCGATAAAAACGTGTAATTTAGGGATCCATAAAACCTACATAATTTAGCTCCATATAGCATGCTTTAATAAAACAAGACATACCAGTTGGTTGGTATGCAGGCAGGTATATGCATCTTTGTCTCTGATTTGGTTTATGTTAGGCTTTGTTCTTTTAAACACTGACAGCTATTTAACACTTTGTTAGGAAAATCAAAATTTAATTAAAACACTGTAATGTGAGGTTCCTCTCCTCAGCTTAAATTAAAAATAATGACCTGTCCCCATTTTTGGCTAGGAAAAGAAAGAAAAGGAAGTGTTGATCATTCCCCATCCCTTGAATTTTTTATGGGTATTTGTCACAGTTAAACAAACAAGCAGTGTTTTTCTATAGATTTCCCCTTATAGACCCTGATGACTGTGACAGTCAGCCGCCAACCTCAATTATAAACAACTTTTGGTTACTTCACGTTACCCTGCCTGGAAAAGGGCAAGCTGTGAAGCCACCCCGGTTTTCCCTGTAGGGCTCCCCCTCTGCATAAAGGACAGAGCCACCAGCTAGACAAGGAGCTCACGGCTGCACGGCTACTCAGCAGTGGCTCCGTGTTAGGAATCAACCAGCCGCACGAATATGTCACTTGATAGCTGGCCATGGTCACACCAGGCCAGTAGAAGAAGCCAGGGGAAAAGTTTCCTTTTGTAAAAGTGAGTGGCAAGCTGCTGAATCACTCTGGCAGGCAGGAGTCAGCATGTGTAGGGGAAGAGAAAGTCAATGTCTCCTGCAGGGAATATTAATAATAAAAACCAAAGCAAGGACATTCAGGACTCAAAAGGATCTTTACATTTAGTGAAAAACATTCCAAGAGTGGCTCCACACACAAATTAATATTTCAGGAACCGTAAAACAATATTCATTTTATATTTATGATACAACATCATTCATCCACCAGGGTTTCAAAGTATTTTACAGTCACACACCAAGAAAGCATCTCATTTGCAGTGAAATGCAGCTTCCCTGTCATGGAAGTAAAGCAGTTGACAGAACTGCCTAGGACACAAGGGAAAAAATGTTACCATCAAGGGAATTTGAGAGAGCTCAGTAGTGCTGCTCCTGTTTTTTAAGCCCAGGATGGGCCTAAGTAACTGCAGAAGCTGGGCACGGAGAGACAAGACAAATGGAAAAATTGGGTAAAGCAGCCACAGATGTATGTAGAAGTTTTAGACAACTCCTTGCTGAAACCTGGCCGGTCCTGTTCAGATAAATAAAGATGTAATAATTTATGAGAAACTGATTTTATTGTCCTTTCCTCCCAGTCAGCTCTCTGTTAAAACATTGGCAAAAAGACTTAGCAGAAATTAGCCAGACCCAGGAAAAATCCACAGCTGCAGCAAGCAAACCACTGGGGATCCCTGTCCCTGGTGGGGCTCATCCCCACTCAAAAACTGGAGGGGGAGCCTCCATTTCTTCTTCTCTCAGTCCCCATCAGCCCTTCCCAAGCAGAGGAAAAAAGATGCAAAGTTAGCGTTTGTTTACTGGGGACACTGAGTATTCACCAGCTGATAGACATTTCCACCGATTCTATAGGCTGAATTTTTGCAAATACTACAGTCAACTTCATCAGTAACAACCAGAAATACCCTTCAAAAATAAAATAGAGAATGCAACACCTCTGCCAGCAAACTAGATAATCCTATATGCATAAATATTCTTATAATACAGAATCTGTATCAGATGCAACAGAAGCTGTAATATGGGATACGCTTTGTTACAGCCTGATGTAGATTTAAACTCAAATAATGCACTCTCATAGACAGACACCACCCCAAATCCAATTTTCCTCTCAAAATGGAAGTGCAATAAATAAAACAGACTGCCCAAACTGTCTACATAAGTCCCAGCAACGCCATGCCTCCTTCGCCTCCAGCCCAAGCACTGCAGTGGGCTCGCTGCCTTGCTCACACCTGAAACTGCTCATAATTTTATGCCAGTGCTCCTATCTTTAAACATACACTCAACTTTTTGGGTTTGCTGTTGCTTTGTTTTGCTTGTTTGTTTGTTTCCTATTTAGGTATGTATATGCATGCAAATACACACGTGGTTGAAATATGAATTTATGTTCGCTCAGGGATGGAGCTTGCTTTTGGTCTCTCTATGAAGATTGCATATTTTTAAAATAATCATTAGAAAGAAAGAGAGAAGGGGAAGGAAAAAAACTCAATTTTAATTTGGAGGAAGCTTTAGCTCATTAACAGGGCTTGTCTTTGATGCACAAGTTGCGAGGAAAAGGAAGCACAGAATGTTAGACGCAGTTTGCCTAGTGCAAAAATGAGCATAATTTGGCCAAAACACGTATGTTACTGGGCACTGAGAACTATTGATTGAGAGCAGCACAAAGAGCACAAAACCTTCCATAGCTTTGTAGCAACACTGACACCAACAAGGAGGGTTTCAGCTGAGGCATGCAGCGTTTTGCACAACTCCTTCTCCCTGCATATGGCATTTCATATGGCAGCTGTGACTTCCCGAGGAAGATCTTAGAGCCTTCTAGGTCAGCAAGTCAGGTGCCAGCGCTGTTTTACAAGCAGCAGGGCCCTGTCGGTGCTGCCATCAGTAACCTGCTCTCCAAAATCCCTCCTTCGCCTCCAGCCCAAGCACTGCAGTGGGCTCACTGCCTTGCTCACGCCTGAAACTGCTCATAATTTTATGCCAGTGCTCCTATCTTTAAACATACACTCAATGCACACTTTCTGAAAATGTGTCCCCCTACACCTCTGTGTGTACACTGCATCGATAATGTGAGCGCTGTGTAAATGCTTGCAGAGCAGAGCGGCGTATTTGGTGTAAAAATATTTAAGAGCCAAAGGTGAGTTAGAAATATATCACATGTGCTTTCCAGGGGAAGAGGTTAATTCAGCAGTTTAGCTGGGACTGTGCAAGGAGCAGAGAGAGTCTCCAGCTGTATCTGCACTCCCTGCAAGATTGTCTATTTAGTGGTATCGCATCACCCCAGCAAATTTCCATTGGCCACTCATGCCTCGCTGCTTAATATTATTTCCAGCTTTCTGTGAAAATAGTAACTTTTGGTGGGTGACAATGTGTACAGTAAAACTTGTAGTTATGAGAAAAAGAACTGCAAATGGTTTAGCTCATATTTTAGTTCCAGCTCCAGAAACTCTGGTAAATAGCATGAACAAGCTTTTTCCAGATCAACACTGTGATGCTCTGTTAGCTGGGTGCTTGCATTTATCATGACCCCCCCTACACACACACACACACACAGGCACTTTCTGTAAGGTGGGTCTTTTAATTCAAACATGAAAATAATTTTAAAGCAATCCACCGCCACTCTATTACAATTATGTTCTCTGCTACTGAATCTAAGCCAAGGACTCTGGGGACAGCGAACACATTAATGTTCTTGGAAAGTCGTTTAACATATGTCTCTTTCCATTTAAACCCTGCTGATCACTCCATGGATTTAATTTTCCCAGCCATAAAATAAGCCTACAATATCTGGTTACCTGGTTTGTGGACAGAGCTGTTTGCAGGTAAAGGACTTGAAGAGTTAAGTAATTAACAAAGACGACCTTCACCTGCCACAGGGCTCACCGTCTGTGTGAGGACATGGTGTGAAGACCAAGTTGAGCAGCTGAGATACCTGGTAGACTGGCTTTCACGGCCAATGAAGACAACTGTAGGCACAAGATGGCTGTTGAAAAACACTGTGGGTCAATAGGACTTCGCCTGTGCTTCATGGGATGAAAGGATGAGGCAGATGGGATGTGGTGGTGGGAAGAAGCCCCCTCTGCAGCACCACCATGAGGGCTTTGGAGAAGGCATGACACCGAGTAGGCCCCAGGCAGGGCACACAATGGGGAAGGAGACCAGAAATTTGTGTTGATGGATGGTCAATCCCCTATCTGAACACTATGAAAGCTGACACCACCATCCATCCTAGATTCAACCACCAGAACCCAACCACCAGGCATCTCTGCACCCCGGTTGCCCTCAGCTGACGCTTGTTGGAGGGCAGGGATGTCTCCTGTGCAAATCTGTGCTGCTGCCCTCACAACCACAGAGCCAGTTAAGGACTGCCTTTCAGCGCCACGACTCCGACAAAAAATCAAGAGGCCACACTCCAGGCTAAGTATCTAATTGCCTTTTCATTCCCTGGTGCTTAATCATCAGTAAATACAGGAATACAACATAACAAAGGGCAGCTCTGACATACCTGAATAGCTCCCTGCTCTGGTGCCCGGTCTGCACACCAGTCACTTTGCCCTTCCCTCCCCATCCTTGTCCAAGGTGTCTCTCCCTCTTTTAGGGTCCTTCTTTAGGACTTTAAGACCTCAGGCACACGCTTCCCTCCCTGCCTGGGGCTGCCTGGTGTGTACAGCCACTGCCAGAGGCAATAGCCCACGTTGTTGTCTTGTGGGGCTTACTGAAATCTCTCCTAAAGCAGAGGACGAGAGCAGCTCAGCTCCTTCACACCCTTGCAGGGCAAGGAGGCTGCGTGGGACTGCTCAGGATCAAAGGTGGGTTTGGTGTGGGACTGGCCACAGGCAGGGCTCGTCACAAACACAGATCCCCACACAGATTTCTGGTTATCCAACAAGTAGTTGTCACGTCCTGCAGGATGGGTATAGCGTGTGGCAGCCCAATTACAGCACATGGAGCAGGAGGTGACTGTGCTATAAAGCAGTAGACAGTAATTAAAATTAGCCTGGGGGTGGGAAGCATAGAGGGAGAGAATTTAACTCTTCCTTTTATTTATTCTGTTTCCTATGTATAGTTCCTTTCCCATTCTTTTCCTCAGCTCCTTTTGTTACTTTTCCAATCACCACACCACGCTTTTGCAGCCCAATATTTTCACTGTTGGCAGTCCTTGGCGGGTGCAGACCTCTCCTCCCTCCAGGCAGGGACAGAGATGCTCGAGGGCAGCAGCTCTGCCCCCTTCAAGGCAGTGACCCGCGAGGGCAGCCCCAGATGCCCCGCGGGCCCTACGAACGCAGCCCAACCTTCGAGTGTAATGCTGTTGTAATGCCGCTTGTGCTAACAGAAACCCAGCGTTCCCCATGAATAATCACAGAATTTATTTATAGTGACAAAACGAGAGGGCCTTTTATGCAATATTCACTAAGGTTACCCAGGTCAATAGCAGCCTAGTCAGAGTGACTCATACTGTGGAATTAAATATTTTATACATAGCACAGTTATCGGCTGCGTCTGGCTTGCCTTCCAGTAACCGTCTCCGTCTCATTTTCCCCTTTCTCTCCCCAAAACAGAGCAGAGAATTCAAAGTACCCCGTATGGTACAGCATCTGGTTCTCCTTACTCGATGTCAGACAAGTGATCAAAGATGCAGGAAGAGTGCTTGCACTAACGCCGTCTCTTGAAATAGCTTTGCCTGGTGATCTGTAGGAAATAATCGCGTGCGTGTAGGACGGGCACCCTGCAGGCTCCCAGCTGCTGCGCAGGGTCAGGTCGGTGCCGCTCCTACAGTAAGGTTGCCCGAGGGCCCAGGAAGCTGAGCGATTCATGCAAGGTCGCTGAGAAAACTGAAAAGCAGAGCTGGGGACAGAGTTTAAAAGCTCTGAGTGCAAGACCCCACAGGGAAATTGTTGGCAAGCTTTCACGGTTCAGACGACTAAATGGAGAGTGATGCTCGCCGGAGCCTTTTGCCCTGCCCTGACACATGCAGAAGGAGCTGTGCGTGTGGTCCTGCCCCGCCGTCCCAGCGAAGCTTCAAGGGAGACGTGTTACAGCATCCCCCACCGGCGGTGCGAGTGGTGCAAAGGCTTCTCCAAAGAGCAGGTGGGAATAAAGTGTCAGAGAAACAGCGCCGTTAGGGCTGGAGGGCTGTCCTCACCTCGGGCCCAAGAGCTCTGCAGCAAGAAGCTCAGGCCAGTTGTGGGAGAGGATCTGAGCTCTTTGTGACCAAAACCCCTGAAGGCAAGCGCAGAGCATCAGTGGGGTCCCAACCCCACAAAGACCCCCCCAGCTGTGCCCATGGGGTAAGAGCAGAGCAGAGTCACTGCACACATCCATCAGAAACGATAGGAAAGAACAACCGTAACAGACATGATTTCTTGCGATTATGAACTACCTCCTGTCACGGGGCCAGGATGAACCCCCTTATTTTTTACCCCACAGGTTTAACTGCAGCTCTCACTGAACACAAGCCTCCGAGCTGGCCTGGGATGCCTCGCGAGCCAGCGTAAATGGGGAAGGACCCCGCTGGAAGCTGCAGTGCTGCCGGCGCTGTGAGCACACCGACCGTGCTCTGGCTGAGCGGGCGTGGGGGCAGAAAGCTCGGCGGCTGCGTGGGCCCGGGGGCAACGTGTGCTCCGCAACTGCTCCTTAAACGTGCCATGCAGAAGGCTTCCCCAGAGCGCTCAGCGTGAGGGCTGGTACCATCATTCCCCACTGACATGCAACTGTGAATGTATTTTCATGGTCTCTTTCTTTTTTTTTTTTTTTTTTCCCCCTTCAATAAAATTGTCCAGAAGAGCAATTACATTGAGACAGGGACTAAATTGTTTTGATTTAAGCCGTTCCCATTTGGAAAGGGGCATTACTGGAACAATGGATATAATAAAGCGATACTTGTTTACATGACTTTTCCATTAGCAGAGGAGAATTTGTGGGAGGTGTAAACTTTTCCAGACATTCAACTTGAGCTGCTTAATGAAACATTTTAACTAGAGCATCAGGGTATATAAGGGTGATTTACCACAGCTTATTGCTTAGTCAGGGTGGCGCAGAACATCTTAAGAGTGTAAGAAGCTGATCCCATGGTCTCCTTCTGCACATCTCGGTACTTAGCAGGTCATGCAGACTTCCCTGCTTTGTTACCCAGCTCCAAACCCAGACCGCAGACACCATCTCCAGGAGGTCCACGGCAGCCCCACCACATCTGCTGAGGGAAGCAAACGCTTTGCTCAGAAGGCTCTGATCACAGGGCTGGGTCCTTCGAGGGCAGCAGAGCGCCTGTGTTGGTGAAGGCATCATTGCTATGTCATGCAGCAACTCTTTGGCCTGAGCAATGGGACCTCTTTTACAAAAAAATAAAAAAAAAAAATGTGCAGCTAGAAATCTAATCCCTTCCCTCTCCAGCAGGGCTGCATCTTCATCAGGGACGAGGAAAAGGACTGTCTGCTCACTCTGCAACTAAAATGGTTTTATGGAGCCGTGCTCCACCATACTGACAAACCTCTGGACAGAGGCAGCGTGCTCTAGAGGAGCTAGTGCAGACGGAAGTGGAGGTCAGAGTTGGTCCAAGCCGTATGGTCCAAGTGTCAGGAAGCACCAAGAGGCACTGCGCTGCTGCGAGGAAGCATCTCTTGCTCCACGTCAGGTATTGATCCATCGCATAGCTGCTGCTTGTGTAATTAAGTCCCCAGAGCGGATAGGGGAGAAAATAACTTGGGAAAAGAAAAGTATCAATAGCTGCAGCTGAGAAGCTGAAGGGTTTTATGGATTCAGGATGTGGGAACAAGCACCGTGAGCTTCTCTTATAGAGAAACAGACATTTCTCACACACACACACACAAAAACAGCCAACACCTAGAGGTCAGATTATGGTCCCAGCCCTTTCAAATGGAGTTGTAAAAGAGAGGAACTCATACCTTGAAGTTCAGCCTTTGAACACATTTTCAGAAATGCTGGCTTTTGCTGGGGAAATACCAAAATTTCACCACACAAAGCAGCAGCCCATGGCCATGGGTGGCCCCACTGTCCTGAGAAGGGTGAAGGGGCTCTGCTCCAGCACTAGCACACGTTTCAGACCCACCGAGCTGAAGTTCTTGGGCCTCTTTCAGTTTTCCACTGCTGTAAATTTCTTCTATTAATGAGCTCTGACTGCATCACCACCAGGCTTAAAATTTGTGCGCATTTCTACCCTAACAAACCCTGCTCTGCCACACAAGTAGCCTGGCAGCACTAATTGCTCCCATTAGCTAATAGCTCTTGAATCATCTTTGTGGGTCGGCTGTGAGTTTGTGCACATGACATCTTCGCGTGGCACGGGAGAGGAGGTCCCTGCAAATACAAGTAAAGAAAAAACCATGAAAGAGCAAACAACACTGGAGGGAAACTAAATATGAGAAACACAAGTGATGAGGTGACACCAGGGTGGCCAATGCAGCCCTCTCAATTTTGAAGGACCCAGTGACCCTATGGTTCTTACATTTGGCCCTACAAAACAGAGAAACTCTGCCACAGGAATAAATCACAAGTGCAGCAAACTGTCCTAGGAGTAAATGTATGAAGAGTTCAATTTGTCCTGATGGATGGATAGACAGTGTCACAGTTCACTTCATCTGACAGGACTAAGATTCGTACACAGTACAAATTGATTCAGAAAAGAGAAGACTGCCATGTGCTATTACTGTTACATTTGATCTTAATAACTATGTACTATAAGCAGATTTTGGTGCCTGGCTTCTTCAAAGAGAAAAAAAATAATAATAATAAAAACAACTAAGAGAAGCCCAGTGCATCTGTACAAAGCAAGAATCAAACCCCCCTGAGCACGCTTCTGTTGAGAGAAGACTATGATGGGTGGAAGAATCACGCTAAATCCTGTCCCGCTTTCCCCCTTTCATCCTCTCCCTCCACCCCCATCATCGCAGTACTTGGTACTCCTAAAGGATCTGCTAAATGCAAGGGAAGGAAGGCACATAATTTGTTCTGCGTGTGAATCCAAACATTGTTACAGCTGTTAATTCTTCTTCTCCTGCCCTGTTTACAGGATAAATTCTGGTTTTGTTTACCCTCCTGTCACACAAGGCAAGCAGGACTTTAGGATTCCTATATGCTCTGGCCACTTGTCACGGTTTCTTTGCCTGGACGTGCAGAATGGGCTGCATACCTGAAAAAGGGGAATTTAAGTGAGAAGAGGCATCAGTGAAGAGTTAATGCAAAGCAGTTAACCTTTCTTTTGAATAGAAAAAAAGGAAAAAAAAAAAAAAAAAAAAAAAAGAAGGGAAAAGACAGCATTAGCAGGGAGGTACAGGTTACATCCCTTGTTCCCTCACCCACCACACAGCATACGAAATGCCGGACATAACATCTCCCAGGTCCTGCAGCTGACGGTGCCAGCTGAGAACTGGGAGATGTTTTGGGCAGCTCAGGAGAAGAAGCTGAGCAGCCCGGCACACCCTGGGCTGGTTTCTGTCCTCGGAGAGCCCACCCCGTCCCTGGCTCCATGCCTGCCTCCCAGTGCAATGGGATCCTAGCTGTGCCACTGCCTTTTTGCTGGGAGTAGAGCAGCCTCCCATGAGGAGTGGGGCAAAAAAAAGACATATTTGTTTACATGCGATCGGTTACTGAATGTATTTGCTTTTTTTCTTTTCTCATGAATGGCTTTTATTTCTTCTTGAGTACTTCCTGCCAACTGGAGCAGAGGTGAAGGGAAACAAATCTAATCCGGGTGTTAGCAAAAGTCACCCTTTGCAACCAGAAATGCTATAAACATCTTCCTTTTTCCTTTTCTTCCTTTTCTCTTCCAAAGCAAACAATCAAAAGCAATCCACCAGGGAGAGTGATTCACCGTAAAATATCTCTATTTAATCAGCATGCCCAAGAAGATTGTTGTCTTCTTATAATTACGTGGAGCACACAAGTTCGAAGATGTGCTCCCTCCCAGTCCAAATGAACCAGGAGAGGAGTCCCTTGGAGTCCCACGCCCCTTATCTGATGGGCAGCCTCATTCCCTAGTCACAAAGCTGAAATTAAAATCGGTGTCATTACCGCCAAGGGTAAGCAGCCTGACACCAGATTATCAGACTCCTTCCCACCTCCCGCTCCACTCCTCGTCCTGCCACTTGTGAGTGTATATACACGTACACACACTCTCTCTCTCTCACACACGCACACACTTAGCCCAATTTCCTTATCTGCGTGATATATCACCATTGGATTTTGACAGCTATACAGGTAGGGGCTGTGAGCTGAGAATCTTTATGGAGAAAATATTTAGCTGTGGACTGTCAAGCTAGAAGGCGAGGGAATTGGAACAACGTAATGAAGAGAACGGCAGCAAATGAAAAGATGGAGTGGATAAGTAAAGAAGAAAGAGCCTTCAACAAAAATGCACAACAAATAGAGGAATGCAAAAGATTGTTTCTATGGCAATGTAAGAAAGACTGCAAAACTGCTGTCTGCAAGCAAATGTATTTAAAATGAAACATGAGGTAACTGAGGTAACAGAGCCTGTGTCACTAATGGCAAAGTACTTTAGCAGCAGTGAGCCTCCAGCGTCCCCTTCCCTTCCCACCAGCTGCAACACGAGAGCACGGCCACCACAGCTCAGCTGGGGGACTTGTGGCAGTGGCCCCACAGCTCGGGTGGTGGGGCTGCTCCTCCATCCTTGCCAGGAAAAGCCGCTCTGCCCTGTTCTCACCCACCCCTCAAAAAAAAAAAAATACACAGCCCTGGAGACCCCCTTCCCATGTGCGTACCTGAGGTGTCAACTCGGCAGCTTCAGCCAGTCCCCAAGGGCTCCTCATGGGATGGGGTCAGCCTCTGAGTGGGACTAGGGCCCACCAGCCACCTCCCGGCACCAAGTCTGACAGGAAGGTGTGAATCTGGGGAGGGGACCTGGGAAGGAGTTGGCTTGGCTTAGGAAAGAGCTCCTGCATCCCTTTTTGGAAGCCTGTTGAAAAGGAGGCCTCAAGAGGAGGCAGGTGATGGCAAAGGGGTCGCCTGCCTCGGCTGGTGCTGAACTGGGGATGTTGTGGGAAGGCAGCGAGGCTCTGGTAGGGATTTGTCAGGCACATAAGGCATTGAGGTGGCTGCAGGGAGACGAGCAAGGTCACTCCTCTGCCTGCACACTGCCTGTGAGGCCAGGAGCCTGTTTGGGAAGGGGTGGGTGGCATGCAGGGCCTCGATGACAGGGCAGGGCTGCCCCCTTGCAGGCACGAGCTGACACCAGTGTCACCTGCTGAGCCGCCTCTTTCTCCTGCCTGAGATGTGAGACAGGCGCTTGTTGAGGCCGTGAGGCAGTGCGCCTATAACGTGCCATAAAACAAATCACGTTACTTTGCGTATAAATAGACAGGTAAATTAGAATTCATTCTTAGGTCAAATTGGCTGAGATAAAAGCTTAAGATTGAGAGGAAATGAACTCAGATATGTCTACCTGTTGATGAACCTGTTCCTAGTCCAATGTAAGGAAAAAAGAAAATTAAAAAAGAAATCAGAATTTCCTCTACACGAACCCTCTCGCAGAGCCCGTTTGTCTGCGCTAAATGCTGCTGGGGGGGTCTAAAGCACAGCAAAGGGGCTGTGGCAAGGCAGAGGATGTAAACAAAAGTGCAAAGAGATTACTTCAACACAAATTCTTATCAGTTTTGCTATTCAGTGCCTGTCTTTCAGCTATGTGGCATTTCAGCTCCCGAAACTCTATTATGCCCTATTTATATCCATTTTCTGAATGGTAAAAGCTGTAACCTAGCACCTCGGGCACTGGGCTGAGGCTTTGAAGAGTTGGGTCTGGCTTGTCACTGCGTATGCAGCCATAGCAATGCTTTTATCCAAAAATCAGGGATAATACATCCCTGCTGCAACTAAAGCCAGCTTATGAGATCCTCTTGTGTGGGCCCTTTAAGTGCCGAGGGCTTATGCTGCTGCATGTATTGCCTTTGAATCAAATTCAGCTTTCTTTCAACATGACAGCTTATTTATTCTTAGCACTCTTATTTGTGCTAATGCCACTGTCATCTATCAAAATGCAGCTGGTGTCCACTGTATTTCTCTGGTGTCAACCTGAGGAAAATAGCAGTGAATTAGGTCCTCTCTCTTCAATTAGCCACCTTTGTTCCCATGAACACTCTGCCTGGATGTGCTTTCCATGATATTGACCGAGCTGCGGAGCCTTCCCGCTGCAGCCCCTCTCCCCAAGCTGCACGGACACCACTTCTGGCTGCCCACGGTGCTCCTTGCTGCAGCATGCCCAGAGACTGATGGCGTAGGCAAGGAAAGGAAACAGTGCTGGTGCCTGAAATACTCTGAAGGAGTGATCCCTTCTTTGATTTCTTAGTCATCCAGGCTTTGCTTCACTTGTACGCTCGGCAAAGCTACCCTCAGCCTGCCGTTAGGACGGGCTGACAGGCACCTTTCCTGCTCAGAACAAACATCCAGACACAGCACATCCAGAAACACATCAAACTCTCCTCTCCCATCCCCTTCAAGTTCAGGGTTTGTTTTTTGTTTTGGGGGGTTTTTCTGTTGTTGTAATCACGGCCCTTGTGGAAGCAGTCTGCCTGACAGCCTTGCTGACTGAAATCTGCTGTTTATCCACAGAGCAGGAACGGTTTGTGCCGCTGAAGCTTTCTTATTCACATCACCTACATGCCGCGAGTCTGCTTTGAAGAGGCACCTCTAGGGGTGAAAGCATACTTCTGTCTCTAAGCTAAATTCAATCCCTGATCTCTTTGCAGAGACTAACAACAAGGGAGACATTTGGCATGATTGATGGGAGCCAAATGAATAATTCATGGCAGATCATTTATTTTGATGAATTTTAGCCTCTTTTTCTGTTTGCAAATTGTCTGCAAGTAGCTTATGAACATCTCAAATGTATATGGGATTTGAAATTAACTGCTGGATACTTTCCGGAAATAATTCCTAGCCAGTAGATTGCTCACGAACCATTCAGGGGAAGCATTTGAAATTTCAAATTCCAGCCACGTCGATTAGCTTTGATTGCTCTCATGAGCCAGAAGCTCATCCACAACACTGGTGTAAATGCAGAGGAACTCCGCTGACTATGCTGGAACATGACTGCAGGTTTACTTTGGTGTTACCAGCCTCAGAATCTGCCCAGAAAACATTTCTGTTCTCTAGGCAGGTAGGTAACGTTTTAAATCAAGTGTCCTCAGTGACCAGGAAAGGAGAAAGTAAAACAAAATAATTATATGTTTACATTTCTTTTCCATGAATCATAAAATATTTTGCTCCAGTAACTCTCCCTACCAGTAAATACCCATATCTTTAACATGCCTGGCTATCAGTCAGATACCTGTCATTTCTTACCTGATGCATTTCCCATCAGTTACTGTGACTTTCCTCCGTCTAGAAACCCATTAAATGAATTTTCTGAGGCAAACGCAGTATGAGACTCACCACCAAACTCTCTGTTTAATGCCGGTGTCACCAGCTGAAGCCAGTGGTATAAAACCAGTGGGGTACTACTGGGAACCACACTTGCATCACACACGTCACAGCGAGTGCTGGTCCCTTTTGGTGCCTAAGACTGCCTGGTGCTGGGTGCAAGGCCAAGCTTGGCATGGTGCAGACTTCATGTCCCAGTGGACCAGGTGCCTGGTACAAGGCATACAAGGGTGCCTAATGCTGTCAGAGAGGAATTATCTCTGCCTCCAGACCCCAAATCTTCCTGACTGGGAGGAGAAAGTGAGTTCAGAGGAAGCCAAGGAGGGATGAGGGACAAGCCGTGTCTGTGACCAACAGGATGAGGCTGAGGTGGTGTGTTTGGGGCCAGGACAAGATCTGGCTAAAGCTGTCTGCAGAACAAGGACAGAGCACCAAATTCAGGAGCAGTAAGTCTGGGGGAACCCAAGGGACAGATTGTGTATTTTGAGTGGAATATCTCAGCTTTGCAAAGGTCGATGCAGTCTCTTGGGGCAACAGGAGGAAGGAACTTTTGCTTTAATGTTTTAATTACAGTCTTTTAGTAAAGCAGACCAAGAGAGGGCTGCAGTTAATGGAATGCTATTTTTGGGAAGCAGAAGAGAGACCATCTATTGGACTGCGTACATCTGGATATCCTGTTGTTCAGCGAATGCTTAAGTGTCACCTGGGCCCGGCAGTCCTTGTGCCAGATTCCTGCTGGCTTTCTGTGGACCGCCACATTTACTTTACACAAAGCAATGAACGGCCAGGCTGCCAGCAGAAGCTGTCATACAACTCACGTCGAACGCGCCAGCAGTTCGACCCAGCCCCAGAGCAACAGTTGTCACTGCAAAGCAGGCAGATAAGAGCCTTAGTTAACTGAAAGCTGACAATCTGACTGAAAATCCTCTCCAGTCAGCTTCTCTGGCTTCAGTGAGGCCACTACTACTCAAAAGTCAAAACACACTGTTCCAGCCATGGAGACAGAGCCCTGTCTGAGCTCTGAGTGACAGCTGGGCGTTTGTTTCCTCCAAACCTCCCTGAAAACAACCTGGGCAGCACAGCACAGGGAACATGGGAACTCCTCCAGCGATGGCAGCCAGCAGCTAATGCTGCTCCTTCTGTACCTTTTCCCACCTCTGCCCTTGACCCTCCTAATTACAGACCTCTGCTGGCTTTCTTCCATCTGCCACGGCTGGCTGCGTTTCACCATGCCTGCTGCAGAGTATTTGTTTTCTCACCCCATCCCGACTGCACCAGAATCCACAGGACGCAGGAGGAGGCAGGTGGCAAACACAGGCGCCCTTTGCTGGAAGGCTGGTATGGGTGGAGGCAGGACAGGGGTGACATTTCCTCACAGCAGAGCCTAAACTGCGTGGCACTCCTGGCCCACCCCGTGCTTGCGTGAGCCTTTCGCTGAAAAACTTCTAAGCTTGTCATTGCTGAAGGCTTTTTGGCAGCCAAGTCTTAAATATAGATTCTAATCACAACTGCACATGCTGTACGATCAGCCCCAAAACTGATTAACTTTTACATAAGCTTATGTTCAAGGGGCAATTCAAGATGTGGGAGCTGGCACCAGTTCAGGGCTGGAGTTGGTGTCTCTCACTGCTCATCCCATAGAAACAGCATACTGCATGTTAAAGAGAACCAAATTGTATATAATGGGAAATTAAGATGAACAACCATGGAATAGCCTTCATAAATTAAGTAGACCATCAGGCTGTATTACATATACATATATATGTATATATAGTGCAATGGAATGAACTGCTGTGAAAATGCTTATTTTACCGAACACAGTCTTCATGTGTTTTATTATTCAGTAGTCTTATTTCACCAACAGGGGGTTTTTCATTTCATTTTGAGAAAAATGCAGGAGGGAATAATAAACCACTTCAGTCCATATTGTTCCTGTAGAAGGAAATGGATGGTGCGGGAAAAGGAGGCATTTGTCAGTGGATGTATCCAAACCCGTCGCCGAGGTACGCAGCTCTGCGAGTTCAGTTCAAAGACATTGCAGTAGATGCCTGTAACATGGCTAACGTCATAAGGGACAGCAGTCATACCTCAGGACATAAGCTGGTTTACAGCAAGGTCTACAGCCAAGGTCTAGAAAGAAAATCCCTCTGGAATTGAACTGCAGAGAATTCTGCACCTTCACTTGAAATGCACTCAGAAGACAAGGAGCTTGACTCGATGGCCATTTGTTCTGTTCTGGTACTTTAATTGTGCACTGCGAGTTTCTGGTTTTCCTGAGCAAATTGACATTATTTTCCATGCAATCTTCCATACAAAAATAATCCCTTTATGGGTCTGTAGTCCCCACAGGTCGTATTTCACATCCCAAGCCCCCAGCACTTCTCACTGACTCCTGGTACACTGAAAGTGAACTGTAAGGCAGCTAGTGTTTGAACAGCTGCCAGGAAGCGCTCCTACTCACAGGGCTACTGGCTTTCTTTCCCAGGCAGTGGGTGCTTCATCTTTAAAATCAATCTGATGCATTGGCACAAGCCCAGAGAGTGTTAGTCCATCTGCTGCCTAACTCTCCCGGTTTGTTTGCAGAGGCTTGCCATCAGCTGTTCAAATCCCTCCTTTTTCCCCTCCAAGGAATTTCCTTTTTTTTTTTCCCCCACTAACTCTCCAGGATCCCAATAATCCCCACTTCACTTTCTCTCTCTTAATCAGCCTCCAGAAAGCCATGGAAAGAAGCTTAGGAGCACACGGTGCAATTAACACTACTTCTAATTTAGCTGGCATGGTGATCACAGTACAATGGGGTGGGTGAGGCGGGAGAAACCCAGGTCTCTGTGACAGTGCTTGGCACAGCCAATCCCCAAGCCAAGCATTATTTCTCCATGGGGAGAGAGAATAGGCTCCCGCTCCCCACACGTTCCTCCCTCCTGCTGCTGTTAACAGCAGCCTACAAATCATGCCTGGTAAGAGACCAGTAGAAGACCCCACTGATCATCTGCTGCCTGCTGTTTTGGTGCACATATCAGGAATGCAGCTGCTGCAATTAGCTGGGAGAAGGGGCAGGAGAACGACCAGGGGCTGACCAGCTATGAGTACTTCAGCCTGGGACTGTAGGGAAGGTTATGTTGCTACTGTCTACCTTTACTTGTTCTGTGGATATTGCCTCCAGTCTCTAAAGACTTAGGGGACACACTTTTCACAGCCTAGTATAAGCCTTGAGTCACCTGGAGAGGGACTTTCTAGGCCCTCTGCAAAGGTGTTCAAGTGAACATCATGCCCAATGCTGAGCATGCCTCAGCAAAGTCAGGAGGGGAACTCCAGCCATGCCTGGTTGAACTCAGGTGTCTGCTGGAGGCACAGGGCCCTGCATCAACACTTCACACTCCTCCTCCATCCCTGCCCTCCTCACCGCCCTACGGAGGCCTCACCTAGGGAGAAGACCCTGCTCCAGCTATGTAACACCTAGTGCTGCTCAGCCTCTTGCTGGCGTCCCAGCTAGCTGCAGCAGCAGGACGTACCTCCCGCATGGCTCGGCTCACCCCTGCCTGACCTTCTCTCCAAAATTCCCCTGGGAGAAGCACCAGCCCGTTTCTCCTTCCTTCTCAGCACAGAGCTGAGGTGACCCCAGCATGGGCAGGCCCTGACCACAGCCCCGCTGGAGAGTCACTTGAGGATGGCGCTGGCTTCCCTTTGCCTTCTGGAGGGAGGAGGGCTTCCCGGAGTCACCGAGCACCTCCCCTGGGACACAGGAGACACTGGGTAGGCTGGGGTATGCCTTACCAGAGTGTATTTTCTCTCCCTCCTCCCTCTGGTGCTTGTGGCAAAGCTGTGTGACACAGGGCTTTGGTCCCGATTTGCAGTGCTCCTGCTGCTCTGGCCCCAAACAAAGGCAGCCATTCAGCCCAGGCCGCGCAGCGGTTTTATGCTACAGATGAACATCTACCATTGTCACCAGTACTGCAGCCCAGAGAAATTAAATGCAAATTGTCTTTGTTCCCAAGCACAGATCCCCACTTCTTCAGCCCCAGGAGCCTAACAAACACCCTCTGTGCTCCCCATTTGTTCTCTACATATCACCTGCTTGACAGCTAATGCTCTGCTAGGCTGTGGGATTTAGCCATGGGCACAGCCTGGTCGTGTGTAACAGCATACAGATAATCTCCTAGGGCTGTAGCTACGTATATATCGTATACAGTGGGCATGTTTCAAATTCAAAAAAAAAAAATAAATAAAATAAAAAAATCAAATCTCAGCCAGGGGTTCAGCAGGCAACACGGTTAAATGCAGGTTTCCTGTTTGTAAGGGAAAGGCATCACTGCTTCAAAGCCTGACCATCCACAACTGCTCCACAGCTGGGGCAATGCTGATGCTGCACCTCCAAATCTTGATGCAAGAAATCCTGCATCTCCTGCCCCTGTCCCTTGTATCCAGGAATAAGAAGATAGAATCGATCCAGTGAAAGTCAGGCTGGAGATCAAAGAAAAATTTCCATTACACTAGCCTTCAAAGGTGGGAAACAACTTCCTGAGGATACCGAGAATGCTCCATCATTTGGAGCACTTAATCCTAGGACAGAGGAAAACAACACTGAAAGAAAAACCTTGCTGATGGTAGAGGTGAGACACTACCTAGTTTTCCAAGACACTTCTAACACAGCAGAGGCACCCATCCTGTGAGGACCCAGAATACACAGATCCTAGGACCCACAGAGAGCTCCACTGTGATCAGCCAGATCTCCTGCAAACACAAACATACCCTGCCACGGCGCCATCTCCTTCTTGTGGCTGGATCGCAGATAGTATGCAGACAGTTCAGTCTTGCAATAACAAGGATGGGCCTCTCAGCTCCCAGTTCAGACAGGTGAGTTGCTATAGCTCACAAAGACAATGCATATCCTCTGAGCTGCACTGGCAGACCACATACACTCTTGGCCTATCACAGAAGTGAGATAAAATATATTTGCTTAAATCATTTTCACTGAGGCTTAAGTAAATACACTTTGCCTTGTATTTGGTCACTATGTGCTTGCCCGTCTGAGCCTCCAGCTCACAGTGGTTTGTGCTTTCAGATCCACAAATTGCAGGTTCGAGCCTAGATGATGATAATGCTGAAGGCCATGATGTTTTATCAACTCAGGACACATTATCTGCACAGACCTGTCAGCTAGGCCACTGCTTGTATGGTTACATCAGGATTATCATCACGTATCTGATCAGCTCTATCCACTACCAGCCAGCATGTGCCTCTGCACAGCACCAACATTCAGGTCACCAGTTATGCAATTTGTGAGCAATGAGGCAGAGTAATATCTGATATAGAATAGTTGAACCTGCAATTGGCTGATGCATAAAATGAGCTTTATTTAAAATAGCCAAATACGGGTTTTCCCCCACATTTAGAAATCTTCATCTGCACATTAGCTTATTGGCTTCCTCACACACAGAGATTCACTCTCCCAGCACACCGAGGGAAAACTCCATTTCCATGAGTCAGTTCCTGTAGGGAAAGCAGAGAGCTGGATACTCCCTTGCCAAAAGGAAATGATTAAAGCCATAAATCAGCCAAAACCATATGGCATCAAACTGCTGGGGTCCAGTACCCTCCCTCTGTTAGGGTAGGGCAGGGTTCTTGCAGATGCTGAAAATCTCTTGGCCTCCAAATTGTGGATTAGTCCATTTGTTCAATACTTAGATGTAGAAATACCCAACCCAACAGGAGGAGCAAAATGATCATCACAGTAGCATGGCTTCATGCAGCTGGCATGTGCAAGGAAAGCAGTCACCAAACTGACAAGCGGCAGGGCTCATGTTTTTCATGCTGCTGCAAGAGACCCCTGGAAACTGTTGTCACTGGAATCAAAGAAGGTGAGGGCATTTCAGAGGATGTGCATTGAAAACACAGGTTAAAAAGATGTGGAGCATTTAGAGGAAGTTAAGCTGCTCAATGGTCTGCTATAGAGCCCGCCTTCCCCTCAAGTGCCTTGATGCACCACATTAATTTCTCGGTTTAACATCTCAGAAACCTAAGAGTTATTGACACAGTTACCACATCTTACTGATGAGTATTTCACACGAAATACCAAGCTACAGCTTTTCTTTTCTTTAACAAACACAATAGCCTGCATTTCTGGAACCCAAGGAATGTTGTACAGCAAGCAAAAATTATTTCTGTAATCGGTATGCAAACAGAGGAAGTGCACAAAGGGGTGAAATACTGCAGATGCTGGGATACAGTCCTTCGCAGGGCAGATAAGTGGCCTGCCAGAAAAGACCATGCCCGGCACTGAAGAGTAGAACCAGGACAAGATGAAGGCTCATGAACCAAGGTGTCCACAAAAGCTGAGCACAAAACCATCTCAAGCTTTGATCAAAGAGCAACAAAAGACATTACCTGTGTAAGGCCACAACACAAGGAGCCCACACGCACTGTATCCCAGCTCACACTGCAGTTGCTAACAGGCCACAGCTGAGTAGGGCTCGTGGCCAGTGCTAAACATCTTGACAGGGAAGAGCAGCGTGTCCTGCGGGAATCCAGGGCAAGGAGAGTGGAACCACCCACACTGTAATGCATGCCATGCAGCCTTCAAGACCTGCTTTTCAAAGCTCTGGAAACCACAACTCCAGCTAACATCTGTCAGCTGCAAGAAATTAGTCTCTCTGTTACTCACCTGCATTCTGCATGGGCTCTAAAGGAACAGGAAAAAGGGGCTACCCCTGAACTGCCTTTTTGTTTTAACCTGTCCCACTCTACGCTGCAATTCCCATCCCAGCTGTCTCTCATACCAATAAAAGCATTCTTGAAATATTAAAAATAGGAACAGCAGGGCAGACCTTGCTTTGAACCAGGCTGCACTGGGAATTTCTAGTTCTGCTGTCTTTGTGTGCTTTTGAGTTGAGCATTTCCTACTGGCTTCAAAACAAAACCCAGAAACATACTTGCATTTAAATCACTACAAGTTTCGTTTTAAGACTGACTCAAAAGGATGGATTCCCATTCTATCTGGTTCCCAAACAACACAGTTTTATCATTGCACCTTTAAGTAAGGAAGCCTCAGTGGCTCATTTTCTTCTCATTCACTGAATCAGGTCGAAAGCTCAGTCCTAGGTACAGAGAAGAAACTGCATAACGAGCCCTACAACCACAAACTTCATCTCACTCCTTTTTTTCCCTTTTCAGTCTTTTTTTTTCCCCTCACTCTGCTGCACAGTTTGAACACTCCCATGCCACTGCAAGAAAGAGAATTTGTTCTCATGCCCATGGCCAGGTTTTAAAGCCGAAGTATGCTCTGCCATCAGAAATATGGCTGCAGCACTTCTGGCTGTGCTTTGGCCAGCTTTAACCAAGGTAGCTGTGTTGGCAGCACCTGTGGTGTTAGGGCAATAAGGGCTGAAGTGAAGGCTGCGCACACAGCCAAGGCCATCAGGTAGCCAGGAGTGAAGCCTGACTTTTCAGCTCTTGTACCTGTGGGACACCAGGTGAGATCTCGTTGGTTTGCTGGTGCTGTGAGTGCCTCCAAGTGACTCAGGTCACTTCTCAGCATATTTGTTTGTCTCCCCCACTCCTTCTGCAGATGGCAAACTCTACGCAGCCAAAAGTGCAAAAGGGAAGAGATGAGCTCGTGTTACAACCCGGCAGGTGGCTAAAAGGGATCCTTCCATTCCTGTCCTGACACAATTTTAAGTCAGCATTTTTTTCCCTCAAGATTTCAGACAAGTTTAGCTTTTTCAGTAAAAGAGGATGATGACAAACATCCTCTTGGTCTGACAGAGTTTGAGTGAAGCTGTCAAAGTGTCAAATGCATGTTAGCCAAAAGAACTCCTACAAAAAAAATAAAAATAAAAAAAAATTGCTCCATTTGGCAAGCCACTCTCCATCAAAGCAGCACAGGCATACTACTCGAACTTTAAATTAGGAATTAAAAAGTATAAGAATAGGACTGATTGTTTATGTTGTTTAATAAAGATCTACAATCAGACTCATAACATTTATCCTGGATGCCACCAGCTGTAGCATTTTACTCCCTTATTGCTTTATGGAGCTCAGTAACTATTTGCGCCTAACTGCAAATTTACATTTGCTGGAATACAGCTCCTAGCTATGTTTTTTTGTGAATTTGTTGTTGTTACATCCTCCTCTACTGTATAAAACAACACTCAAGTACCTGGTCTGTTGCCTTGCAGAAGTATTTGCATACTGGAATTGAAAAAACATCTGTCTCCTTTCTGCAGCAATTCAGTTTGTAATTCTGAAGGCTACAGATGATATATAGTAGCTGGCTTCACAGTTTAAAAGTTTTTGCAAGCTTAACCAATAAAATATTAATAGATTTTCTAATTAAAATTATTGATATCACCCTTGTTTTTTGTGGTGTTGACGTTGGTTTAATAGCACTGGTGAGAAACTCTACTCGGAACACAACTCCTGGCCTGAAGAGCTTAATGTCAAAAATTGGGCTTGGTGGAAGACATGCTGCAGCTACCCACAGGTTATTGGGCTCACTGCAGCCGTAACTATGTCAAGCTCAATGGACTGTAATGTGATACCAAGAGGTCTATCCAGATGATCTAGTTTGTAGCTATAAGCTTCTGGATCTAAATAAACAGGACAGGAAGAAGACAGAGGTGGTAATTTAGCAACCAGCAGAGCACTGCCCAACGTACAAATCACTGAACTCACAGTGCAGCACTCAAACCTCTAAATCACAGGGTCTCCATGCTTTTGTGGGGGTATGTCCTTATTCAGAGCAAACATTTTGTCCTTCCCCCAACATTTACTATGATAGTAGGAGCAAAAACATTTGTATGCTAACATCTATATACCGTGCATTTGTATGTGCTTTGAGGATAAAAGAATGTTTGAGGGGTAAAGATGGGGAAAGAAAGCAAGATTTCATTTATTTTAGATTAAAATTTTCAACCTGAAAAGAAAGGTGACCTGCCATGGTCTTCTTTCATGACCTTCCTCCGCTCCCTGAGTCCTGCAACTCACCCACTGTGAAATAATGTGCTAGATTATACACTAGTTCTCATAAATACACTTCAGGCATTGTGAGCATACGTAAATTCAAACATCCAAATAGGCTTTCTTCACCTTGCAACTGCAAGCTATTTCTACATTCTCCTTTCCCGCAGGTCCCAGACATACATGACCTCCTTTTTTGAAATTGTGTGTGCTGACATAAACGTCGGATAGATGTGCGATGACATGGAGGTTAGGGGAGAGAGAAGCAACAAAGGCTGCACAGATGCCAGGTGGGAGTTGCAGGGGTAGGTGGAATTACACCTAGAACGAAATTGCTCCTCTCTTTTTGCAGTGCAGCTTTATTTACCTTTGTCCCTTGTTCTTCCCATCATCCCTGTTCCCTTTCATCTCTTGGCTATTAACGTTATTAGGAAAATTATTCATTCAATTGCTTGTAGAAGCTGCCCAAAATAAATACATTCCACTTAATAAACCTTCTTAGCAGGAAGGAAGGGGAGAACGCCTAATTAATGTATTAATGATTATAATGCACTTTGAAGATGAGAAGTGCCATGAGTTCTAAGGGCATGTTTCCGCCCTCAGAAGTCCCTGGGAATCGTGTGCAGAAGTTAATTCTAAACATTACCACTACTGCAGTGTGGCAGGGAAAAAGATACATGTACAACTGCTTCTCAAGACCCTGGACCGACGTGTAGAGGTTGAACCATTTTCCCGGTACCGCCTCCGTGTTAAGACAACATTGCTATATATTCATCTCCAAAACCAGGGACAAAGGAGTGCTAGGAGGAACCATTTAATGTAATTTATCCACGCTCTGTGGACACATGGCCCAGCTATAATACCATTGTACTTACCCAGAAAGAACAAGCTGAAACTTCAAGGCATTGGAAGTTCAACACTACCATTTCCTACCACTCACGCTAATGGATTTTCCCAGCTTGTGTGTGCTCAGTCTCCCCTCAAACAAGAGCTGCTGGGGCACAGTCCCTTGCTAATAGGTGAGAAGGGAAAGATCTGGTGATGCTCCTACAGCAACAACAGCTTAAGGCAAAAGCGAGGGCAGGAATACTGTGAGAGATGATAATCCCTAGTTATTGCAGGGAGAGAGTGTTTGGGTCAAAGGAGATTTCCAGCTGGTGAAGTTTCCATGGTTCAGGAACAAAAGTATTTCTCCTCACCCAGACAATACAGCACAGGCTGAGATCTGAAGAACAGATTTGCCCCTTGCTGCAGTGAGAAATCTGCCTTTACAGCAAGTGAAAAATAAGTAGCTTAGGAAGTCTCTTAGATGTCACTGCACAAACAAAATATGAGCTGCTAATAACAGGTTTCTTAGACACATTTCTCTTGGATGTGCTACCAGGAGGCACACACTCTAGGCTCTCCCTGTTACGGGCTTGGGTTTTGAAACCATTAATGAACATACTTTAAAATGTCAGTCTGAAAAAATCAGGTACTGGCAGCACACATTTGCATAGCCATCTCCTGAAAACACCAAGCGGTCTCGACAAGTCTTAGAAAAGAAAGTAAAACGCACATTAAGAGAACAGCAAGTTTCACGCACGGCTAGTGGGAGGACAAAAGGGGCAGGAATTAGGCTGTCAGTCTACATATTTTCTGTTAATCACTTGGGATATGGTGAATAAATGCAGGGATGCTGTACTGCTCACCTCTGCAGCACAAAACAAAACAAAAAAGAAGCTCGTTTTAGCTGGGAACCCATGGAGGACATTGTGCAAACCTCGCAAGTTCTTTCTAGGGAACACTCTCGTCTGTGCAAGGGCCACAGAAAGCACAGCCTAGGCAACACAAGTGACCTGCAGTGGATGCAGGAGCGAAGCCAAATGAAAGCTTTGAGCTTTACTCCCAACAGCAGGTGCTGAGAATCAGTTGCATCACTGTGCCCCGTTGGCAGGAACAAGCAGCCGTCGCTTTGTTGGGACAGACAACTTTTTTTTAAAAAAAAAAAAAACTAGGCTAGAATCAGCATCTGTTTGCTCTAGTGCTTTTCCTCAAGTGATGAGCAAGGATGGGTACTTTCCCTTTTGGGCTGACAGCGACTGAGTCAGCTTTCCCTCGGTGAGTTAATGCACTGTCTGATAAAGCTGAGGCTCCACTCACGCAGGCCGTGTAATTCACCCAATGGCAGCAGTTGATCAAATTCGTTTTTATGGATTTTTCCGTTTGTGTCATAACATGAAAATTTGATTATTTTGTAACACTGGCATTTACTCTTCACTTCTTTTCCCGGGAAATTAACAAAAAACCCAAACCCAGCAATACTATTCCCTGCGGTTACTGAAGGGAACTCCCACAAGCTGCTCTAAAACTGGCACGAAGAACTGAACACAAACCAGCCTCTTCTCCCTGCAATGTTGTTGCTTCTCCCACCCACTGTCTCTCACACCTGGTAGCGTGCTAGGACAGCGAGTGCCCGCTCACAGTTCACACCGCAGCACACGACGGAGGTCCATGACCAGAAGAGGTTTCTAGGCGTTTGGAATACAACAAATAAAGCAACGGATGTTTAAAGATGCACTGAGAACCAGAAACAGTCTGGTTTTCAAAGCTGCTCTGCTTTCTGCTTACCAGAAGCTTCTTTCTTTTTTTTAAGCTGCTGATTTCCTACCCGAAACCAGGCTATTAATAAGGTCAGCTCATCAGCAGAGAACCCTGGTAATAGTGTGACAGCATCCCGAGCCTCCTTTCCTGCTCTTTTACTTCTTTCTGACAGCAGGAGCAGCCCATGGCCCTCATCCTTAGGACAGTGATGCTCAGCGTTGTCCCTGTTCCCGAGAAGCCCCAGCACAGCTCTGTGAATGTCTGCAGAACCGGCCCCTTAAGCAGGGGCTAGAGAAATAAAGCAAGGGCTGCCTGAACTTAACACAAAACTCAGCTGCTGCATGAATTAACAGGGGACATGTCCCTGGCTTCCCTCTCCTTTTACTCTTTGCTTGCTTTCCAAATCCTCTCCTCTCCACTGGCTATCAGCAGAAAAAGTCCTCTCCTCTGGCTGTGGGGGAAGAGTAGAAAAGATGTTACATCTGGAAAGAGATGGCCCAGAATCTGTGTCATCCTCCATAAATGACATCTAATAGAGGGCAGGAGATCTGTGGAACATTTCCCTCCGGGAGGCAGTTCTGAATCTAACCTCAGCAGGAAGCAATCAAACCAATGCCAATTGCTTTGGGCATAAGTTGGTTTCCAGCAACCTTAAAAATGCCAGGACTGTGTCAGAATTGGGCTCTCCTATAACTAGTAAGAACCAAACTGCTGCAGGCCTATACCTCTTGCCACTCCACCCTTGCATAAGAAGATGCCTACAAAAGGCAGAATGAATTTTGCCATTTTCTCTCCCTACTATCTTTAGAAATAAGTATGTAAGAAGTCAGCATTCTTCTACAGGAAGAAAGGGATGGCAATGCAGCTTCAGCACCTGGAGCACCTTAATTTATTCTTCCCAAATTCTCATGAAGAACCGATGAAGAGTTTGCTAGAGGGCTCTCCTAGACTAAAAGCTGTGAGAAGGTCAAAAGGACACACTCTCTTTCACAATTTTTCCAGGCTTGAAAGTTACCAACCCTGCTTCTTTCATATACTCTCACTCACATCTGACAAACCGTCCAGTGCAGATGCAATAACACACCCATCCTCCCTTTTGGGAACTTTAACCATTTGCAGAACACCTCACTAATCATCCCACAGTGGCAAAACAGCCACACCAAAAAGTGATACAATGGCACTTCTATGCTTATTATTAAGAAGTCATTTCGCTGAAAATAATTTTTATAAAATCATCCTTCCACTGTTGCAAACGCTGCTTAAGACACAAATGCAGTTCCCCATCTGAAAGGCTAAAATCTACTTCGACTAGAAAAGCAATTACTGCACCTCAAGGCAAGTGTCCTCACAAGTCAGTAAAACACAAAAGCCTGTTCAGTCCCACTCCAGCTATTATCACTGCAGACATTTATTGGTTCAGTAACAATGATACGGGAATCTCTCAAAGTCCTCCTCTGCTCGTGCTATTTTGTTTTAACCCAAAAAGAAAGCTTTGAAAAGAGATGTCTCTTATCCAAGCCACAGAACCACAGCAAGAAGAAAAACAAATCTGAAATTACTGGATCCATTTCAAACTCAAAGCAAAGTACTTGGTACATTGTCTCCTCCCAACAGGTAAGAACAGGAAAATAACTTGTTTGTAAACTAGCAAAATAAACCATCTTGCACTATCATCTTTTGGGGTGTTTCTACCCTACAAAGCAAAATAAATTAAGTATCAAGCCCCACCCTCAATAAGTAGAAAAGCCTGCCGATTTTCACAGCAGCTTCGTAAAAATAAGGGGTAAGGAAAACCAATGCGATGAATGCCAGTCGTGTTTTTCTCACCCATCCTGTCTCTTACTTCATACCTGAGCTGGCTTGGGCATAGGGGAGCCAGGTTCGGGTGCTACCCAGACCTAAATAAAACCAGCACCCCTGAGTCATGGGCTGAGCCTGGGGCACAGCCATCGGGACCCCGAAAACCTCAGGCTGTGAGTGACTGCTATCTATGCAAGGCATTTCTGCTGGCATAGGAGTGCAGAGAGAAGCCCTCGGAAGGGATGCACTGCGTCACCAGCGGGAGGTCTGGCCAAGATGAAGTCCCGAAAGCCCCTAAGGCCCACACAACCGAAACTCATCTGGGAGGCAGGTGGCAATCCCGTCCTTTAGCCGTGAGACAGGGCTTCTGCCAAGCCCCCTACCTGCCTGGTGCTCCGAGCTCTCTGCTAACCCAGCCTGGCAGAGAGGAGCCCAAAACCAGGAGCTCCCGAGCCGCCTCCGTACCCCTGCAGGATGGCTCCATCGTGTGACAGCAGAGGAGCGCTGCCGCCCAGCGGGAACGGGATGGAGAAAACAAAGCCTGCTTTCTCAGCAGGTGGTCCTATGCCAGTGATTTAATTTATGCTAGCTAAAAAGCCCAGAGCAGCTCTTGGACAAAGACCGAGGATTAGCAAGTGAAACGCAGCCTTGTTTTTAACCCCTTTGTAGCTTCCACGCTGAAACGCGGCTTTGTGCTTGAGAACTGGGATGGTTAGTCTGGAGAAGGGAGAGGGCTGAGGGATAAGCAGCGGCTGCAGAGCACTCTTGAAATAAAGGTTTATTTGTGGCAGGGTTTCAATTTCGCATTCATTCAAGCTCCGCGTCCTTTTTATAGCGAGAGTTTGTTACTTCCACCACTGCTGGCCGTAAAAGGCACTTACACGTTTTCATTTCCGAGCCACGTTAAAACTGAGAAAAATTAAGGAGTTAATACTGAAGAAATAAAATTGATACCAGCACTTCACCTCTAGTAAAGTGATGAGTAAGATGTTATTTACGCTGTGGTCTACACTCGGGAGCTTTTGAGCTGCGTGTGTGGCTTGCAACCATATGGCTACGTTGGGGGAGCCCTGACACTTACAAGCCAGAGCTGCTACCTCACTTCCTTCCTCCCACGCTTTAAACCTAGCTCTCTTTTCACTATTCTTTCCAGATCCTCTCCCACTGTCCATAACCCTCCTTTTACTAGTGTATCAGCAGCCTTCAGCACAGAGCCCTCCTCCCCCTGTGCCCGCTTAGCTGAGCCCAGCTCATGCACATTTCCCTTCTGAAACCAACCAGGTACTTCACTGTCCCACAGCCCCAGGGCTCCATGCAGCAGGAGCTGCTCTTCCAGTTCTGAGCCACAGCAATGTTTCAGCTTTGAAATAAAATACAGAAGTGGCCCAGGACAAGCCAACAGTGGCAGGCACCAGGAAGCTGCCCCAGGCACCGCTTGGAGCGATCCTCGAGGGCCACCCACCAGAGACCTGCCTCTGCTTTGCAGCCACGGTCCCAGCGGAGGTTTGTGATGTGCCAGAAGCACCCAGCCAGGGCTGCAGCCAGCAGGCAAAGCAGGAGGAGCACCAAGGCTTCATGTCAGGCACCCAGGTCCAGCTGCCCCACAGCCCTGCTCACTTTCTCCATCTTTGCCATGTGGAGCCTCCTGTGGCAGCCAAACTTCATCCTCTGGACTGGTGATGGCACTCCTCATGTCCCCCGCAAGAAGCTTGGAGAAAAAGCCTGGATGCTGTGCAAAGACCATTCAGTAACAGCTGAAACACTGGCATGTTACCAACTTTTAACCACAAATGCAAAAGCCACCACCAAAAGAGCTGCTATGAAGAAAGTTAATTCCAGCCCAACAGAGTACATTGCAGTCTTCCTCCACCTATACTTTAAAGCAGATAATCATGTGAGAATAATGAGGCCTAGCTACTGTGTGCACATGTAAGGACTATTTCACCACTTATGAAAAAGTTTTGATCTTTATTCTCTACCATCCCCAATAAACTTCAGTAGTTTGGCTAATGAAAGACAGTTATTTGATGAAGCTTCCTACAGGCTCAAGTGTGGTTAACTTACCTCAGCTTATTACTGTCAGCTGGGTTGCAGTAACTCCAGGGCTTGCTTTTAACCTTGAGTGAAAGCAAAGCAACAAGGCTCAGCTTAGACCAAAGAGGTTTCGGATAGGCCTCGGTACCCAGCATTTATCACAGGCTAAAAATGCACAGTGAGAGCTACCAGAGCTCAGATAACTAAGTGTAATTGCTTAATGACAGTAAATCGACCAGAGCTTTAAGTAATCAGTCTTTTTGATTATCAGGAGGATCACAAGATAAGTCAGTCAGGAAGGAAACTCAATAGGTCAGATGGGGTTGTACTCAGCAGCAAAAACAACCAAGTAAAAGTATAAAAGTTTTCAATTTTTTTTTTTTACTGTATTTCCACAGAACTGCAACAGTAGCCTACCACACAGCTGTGTGATACAAAGTTCCTTGGTAACAAATGCGAAGTAACACCATATAAAAATATGCATCTAACTGCTTTAATTCTGCTTATCATGTAAGTGAGTTATAACCCTCAGAGGCTTTTACACTAGGCTATTGCTTCCACAGAAAGCACTGTGATGTGCCAAAGCCTGAAACCCAACATCTGCTGCCAGGACTGCAGTGAGCTCCCAGCAGGCTCGCTCGGGGGCTCCACAGAACTGAGGGTCTTCTGAGCACTGCTGGATCAACTCATAGCTGACCATGCAGCACCAGGCAGAATTCATCACGCAGTGTATTTTTCCTCCCCTTGTTTTTTTGCTTTGTGGTAGCGGTTGTAATCATTGTACAGATCCTTAAAGACCTCCCTTACACCTGCTGGTAGCGACGCATTTAAGAACTTGACATCCCGTTCAATGCAAAGGTCAAGGATGTGATATATCCCCTCTGTGAGATGTTTCTTCACAGCTGGGTGCAAAGTCACCTACAAGAAGAACAAAACTGCATTAAACTTGAAGACAAAAAAAAAAATTAAAAAAAAAAAAAAAAAAAAATCAAGAAAACACCCTTTCTGTGGCCAGTGTACATTAAAAGTGCTGACAAACGCATCAGACCACCTGGAACAGTCCATTAGATAAAATACAGTATGTCATCTTGTGTGGCATTTTCCTGATTTTTGCAAATAGATTTTGCAGAACAAGCATGCTCCTTGCAATAAAATGCAAGTCTCTGTGTGTGTAATAGCACTCACAAAGACACTGATCATCTTTGGAACCATGTGAAAAGTCCTCAGCAGGAAAACTGTGACTACATTTCACATTACACATTTCTACAGATTCTGTACATCTCGTTAGCTGTATGCTCAAGTCCCGGTTTCAAACAAGAACTGACTTCAAGCTAGTCTATTGTTCACATTGGGTAATCAATCACTTAACGACTTGATATTTATCTAACAATTTGTACCTGAGGATTTGAACGTATAAGCTTTAATAAAAGAAGCTTTCTAAAAGCTCAGGAGACGTGCGTTTCCTTGATCTGACATTAGAAATCGAGTACGTCACCTGAAGTCACGCAGAAAGCTGACGGCAGAACTGGGAATACAAGCAAGGACCCCTGACTCAGTGCCCTGCTCAAGCCCACAGCCTGCTAACCAGCCATGAACCGGGCTAGTTAACCAGGCCACTACAGCCAGGACAACCCTGGAGTCCTCTGGTGCTCCACATAAACTGGAATTTGTCCTGTGCACACAAATCACTTGCTAAATGCTTCACTGCCTTAGGCAGTGCTGGCCTCTGGCATAATCACATTATTTTTGCTGCAGAACCACATCTTATCTTTGCTGAATCCCAAAATTAGCTTTATGCCTCCAGACCTAAGCCTCTGCACTCCAGGCCTGATGAAAATTACATAAAAGGCTGCCATTAAAATTCAGAGTTCTTCCTTCCTGAGGCAACTAATAAACTTTCCACTAATGAAGTGCACTCCTAATCACTGTGACAAGCTCCTGCTCTCTTTCTGTCCTAAACACAAAAGAGATAATATATTTTATTAGGGCTGCTAACATGGCTTGGAAGAACATATAACAGGCATTAAAGCACCTAAGCCTTTCTTTTGATCGGTGACCCTGAAGAGTTTGCTTGTCCAAAAGTTTGTCAGCTCATCTATCAGAAGGTTTGTAAAAGATGTTATTTCTCCCTGCCATGCACTGAAGTAACAGAACAGCTGAGCATCACAGCTCCCAGCGAATGCACTGGGCTTGCTTCTCCCTCCACAGAGCAGAGAAGGGATTGCAGGGAATAAGGAGAGGGAAGTGCACAGCTATTGCCGATACGGATTAGATGGCCCACTTGGGACAAGCAGATACCTCAGAGCTACAATTAATGGAATTACATCCTTCACACTACAAACCAGCCTGCACCCGTGCCTTATTTGGGCCATTCCTGCTTTGCAGTGCAGTTTCCTATAAACACCCTCCAATAACACTATGGGAAGCAAAAGCAAAAGATTTAAACAGCTGCCACTGCTAGCTGGCACTTAATTATGCTTGTAAGTGTTTTATGGTCTATATAGTTAGCACAACCAATTTGTCAAGCATTACAGAGCCCTTGATGTGCGACATTAAGTGTGTGAAGAGGTATTTCACTATTGAATAAAGCAACAGCTCACACACAACAAGGGAAGAGCGCTGTCAAGAATATGAAAGAAGCTAGAGATGCCACCCACTTCTGCAAGAAATCTCTCTAGGTTATCACAAAACAATTCACAAGTATATTTATTTCCTGGTATAAAAAGGACGCACTGAGGGAACCATTACACAACTACACTAGGAGCAAGTAACTGTTTAGGCCAATGGCTTTCATTGGTTTTAGTCTGCAGACCCAATGGCTTTCATTGGTTTTAGTCTGCAGACCCTTAAAAAGGGTTCCAGTGAGTGTGCAGATGCCTACATGAAGATTTAAATTTATCAACAGCATGTTTTTCTCAGTGACCTTTCACAGACACCCAAGGTCTTTGGAGCATAGGCAGAAAGCCACTGATCTGGACTTGGATGAAATTAATGGCTAGTTTTTCTCCCCATCTGCAGAGCAACATATGTATATGTATATATTTGTATATACCCCTTCAGGACCAGCATGCTGAGTCCTCCCCTTCCTCTGATACCCACCAACTCTCACCAGCCTAATGGTGAAATAAATCACCACCTACTTGTGATCCATCTATTCTGTCAGAGACAGAAAACACCCCTTTGTTACAGCTTCTCACGGCTCACTACACAAATTCACCTTTCCACGCTCAAATGCTCCATGCATACATTACCTATCTGCGGTTTCAGCTATCATCCATCACTTTCCATTTATCAGTGAAAGCATTACACAAAATTTTCCTAAAATCTCGTGAGACTTTGTACTCAGTCTTAACACTGAGTAAGTCTCCTTTTAACTTGAAAAAATCAACTTAACTCAAAAGGTCATTTGACAATTCAAGTCCGGCCCCATTTGAGGAAAGGCTCTATATTCAGTGACAAATGGACTTCAGAGAAGTTCAGCAAATTAAATAGAGCACTAGTAGTCTTAATGTATCCCTACGTATACTGTGGCACTGAAACAGGCTACCCAGGACAGCGGTCATGGCACCAAGCCTGCTGGACTTCAAGAAGCGTTTGGACAATGCTCTCAGACATACGGTTTAATTTTTAGGTAGTCCTGGGTGGACTCAATGATCCTTGGGAATCCCTTCCACTATGGGATGTTCTGTTCTTTTCTCTCCAGGTGCTGTCTGCCAGAGGCTTCAGGTGGGGCCATGCTCCTTGGCTGTAGCGTAAAGCACAATTTTTACATCTTGTCCTGTCCAGACTGGCCCAAGGACTACTGCATCAACTGCCTCATTCAATTGCTCATAGGCTGTGGCTGTTCAGGGCCCCATCTGAAATCATTCTTCTTCCAGGTCACTTGACAGAGAGGACTTACAATCAGACTGTAACTTGGAATACTCGTTTTCCAAAAACCCACAACACCTAAGAAAGCTTGTGTTTGTTTGTTGTTAGTTGGTGAAGACAGCTGCTACTTACCGATCACATCCACTGGGATCTGATGGCACCCATCTTGCTACTTTATTCTTAAAAACCGGTTCTACTGTGCGGATCCTTTGACCATATTTTGTTTTATGGCAAAACCAACTTTGAGAAGTAGGTGAGGTTCAGACTAGATATTAGGAACAGGCTTCTTACTGGAGCAGGCTTTTTAGTGAGTGGCTGATGCCCCATGCCTGTCAATTTTCAAGAGGCATTCAGGTAATGCCCTTAATAATAGGCTTTAACTTCTGCTTAGACCTGAAGTGTCAGGCAGTCAAACCCTATTTTATAGGTCCCCTCCAACTGAACTATACTATTCTAATTTACCAGGAACACTACATAACTGACACATCCTATTGTTTTACACCCAAACATCTGAAAAAAAACAGGCAGGCAACAGAGAAGGCAGCTGAGTTTAAGCTTCATAACAGTCTTCATGATTATTTATGCTGCTTAACATAATCCTTTAGAAACATTGAACCAGTTAGGATATTTTCTCTGGAAGGCCTAAAGAAGACTACAATTAATTTCTGTATTTTTGCCCCATGTCCAGGCCTGAGCCACAAATAATCAGTTTGCAGGTTCTGACAATGCAGGCAGCATTCAAATCCTTGTGAAATTTAAACCATTAGGATGGAGAGAATGACAACTTGAATTTACATCTGGATGTGAGAAGCTACGGACAGGCTTTGGCATCAGTAATAGCAGGAATAGCTGCTTTCAGTAAGGATACCAGTGATACCTTTTGTCTGGAAGGAGAATTACTGAAGAGCTAACAATTCTCCATCTTGATGACTTTTTTTCCTTTCACTCATTCATTTAACTCAGATTAAAAGATAGTTTCACGAAGGATTTTCCTTCTTTACTTTGCCTAGATGGAGTTCTAACAGACTTCAAGCTTGGAAAACTGACACTACCTGGGAGAAGAAACTGAACTACCACATGAAGAAGACTCAAAACACGATAGAAAAGCAAAACAGTTCTGTAAATAGGTATTGCGCTGTTTTACCTAACACACACACAAAAAAACCCAACCCACTGCCCACCCCTTTATAAAGTTTTTAGGAGCTGGGTAAGATAGATTCTCAGGACTTTGGATCAGAACTGTATCCCCACGAGGCACGGGCCAATACTATGGCACCTTCAAAAGAGATGAGAATATATTACCTTCTGCAATTCGGTCACGTACTCAGCCACAATGAAAGCAGAAAACACAGTGAATTCCTCTGTTTTTGCAGCAATGTGATTATACATCCGTTCCACTAGGTGTGCACACTTCAGTATAACTTCGAAGTCATCTGTGTTGCCTAAAACAGAAAGCAAGTTGCAGTCTGGTGGTTGAGGCTTAAAAATACTACTAAAAAAAAATCTAGACAATCTTCCACGATTCTTTAACTACATTAAACCAATGTCAGCTTGTCCTTTTTATCTTCTTTTCTTATCAAGCCACAGCTGAGAGGCCCCCTCCCACCCTCCCAACACACCATAAACATCTCTTACAATGGGTAGTTTGTAAGAGCACACTAATCCCAACTTCACACACACTGCAATGCTAGAAGTATTTGTTAGATGTGTTGAAGAGTTGAAAGCGGCAGCTAGCCCTGTAGAGGTGAAACCAAGGAAAGTCATATTCTCTACCTGACAGAAAATCAGAAGACATCTCTTAGAAACAGCATAGTAAAAAAGCTTTCTAATGACATTTACTATGAGTAAGTAAGTACATGAGTAGAAGCCACATCACTGGAGACATTTAAAGCAAGACTGGAGAGATGACTTGAGAATTCACTCTTTCAGTAAGCAGTGAATGCAGAGAACCAACTTAAACAAGAGGGGAAATCTAAAAGTCACTTTCATGTTATCTTTTATGCAAATAAAACAATTCTACAAAGATAAAGTGTTTTTAAATTTGAGGATGCCACGTACTGATACGTTTTCTGTGACCACTGTCTTGCATAAACACATTAACAGCAGAGAGCAAATTCTCAATTTGGTACCAATTTAGCATACTTTTTCTTTTATCTCAGCTATTGTTAATATGTTATCCCATGACACACACATACATTTACATTTGCCCACAGCTGTGGGCAACACACATCGGCTGAGATAAAACTGAACATGGAATAAGTCGTAGGATGCATCAGTAAAGAGCTGGGCCACAATCAGTTGCGGGCCATTGAGTCAAGTTGTTTCAAAACATTAGCACTGATAATGACAGGGTATTTGTATCCAGACCAGCACAAAAATAAATTACTTTGAACATCTTTCACTTAGCTACTTTAACATTCATGCTCTAAGGCCAATGCAAATTATTTAATAACTTCCAGCAGAGTCCTTTCTTTCCTTTTTTTTTTTTTGAGATACTTAAGCCAATAACTTGAAATCCTTGACCACACAGATATATCATCTAATCCCAATATATGCTTAAGATATGTAATGTCTTGGCTTTATGCTTAGCAAAGACTAGTGAATATTCAGGTCTGTAGAAATGGTATCAGTCTCAAGAAGGTCCAGACGCTCCATTCAGCAAGATCAATTTGGGGCACTCAGGTGTGTTAGCATGTATCAGCAGAGCTCACAGACACCTTGCTATAAACATCTACACCACTTTCAGGAGCAAAAGCTGATAGAAAGTCCTGAAATTGGACACAGCAAGCCTTACTGGTTCCTGACCACCTGCCAGCCAGTTAGCAAAGAATACCTTACTTCCCCAAAAGCAGTGTTGTCTGGATGCAGCTCCAAAGGAGCCCCAGTTATCTTCCTAAATCCAGGATGCTACAAGACTCATCATCAAATTAACAAACAGGACAGATGGGACTAATGGTTTCCATGCCACAACTAGGTTTCAAGGACTTTCAGTGTCAGACTGCCTTCTTCTGCAACTCCTCTTGCAGAACACACAAAATTATTATGTGTATGTACAGTGTGAAAATGGAAAAGATCCAGTACCTCTGTCTCCTCTCTGCCGTCCTTCATGCATGACAGAAACAACCAGGCGATGAAAAGTGTTCAGAAAAGATGGTGCGGCTTTCAACATCACCTGTAAAGATGTGAAATAAAAACACCTGAGATTACGTAGTAAAGGCAGTGAAGAGGGCAGATGTACACTGCCCCATAGTCAGGGGGAAATCAATTCCTGTGAAGGAGACTATAAAGCTTATACAGGTGTCAGGAGCAAAGACTATCTTTTCATTCTGCATCTGTACAGCACCTAGCATATGAGAATCCTGGAAGAAGACTATATTCCTGAGTGTATTCAAATACAAATAACAAGTAAACATCACATTTTCTTTTTTGCTTCCACCCCTACCTGCCTCTTCTTTGCACGAGCACCCCTGGCCCTGTGTGAGTCCCGGCATGCCTTCACTTTCCCATGCCAGCAGGCTGACAAGAACACCCAGATGGTACAAAGTCTGAAGGTCACCAACCTCTAACATGCCTAGGCCTCATTTTCAAAGGCCTGCAGAATCTTCATCTCCTGTGAGACCAATTTGCTAGACCCTGAGCCTTTTTTTCTTCCAGAAGTCAAACTGTATGGAATGTTTTATTCTAATACGGTGTCAGGTTTATAAGCAATCTGCTGCCAAAGACTAACAAAGCAGGCATAAAACAAAGCAGGAGAGCAAATGACGTGATGTGACTCTGAAGGTTTTAAAAGGACAGGCTGTACAAAGCACTAACATACTACACGGGCAAATTATATCAAAACCACTCTTTAAAAGTTTCTCATCACCAGCTTCTGTCTTGGTTCTTTTGACCTTTTTCTCCTTCTCCTACCACCCCGAAGATATACCTTCGGATGACACTGCACGACAGAGAACAGCACTTCGTGGACTCCCAGAAAGACGCTGCCATAGTCTTCTGTCTTCAGATGATCCAGAGGGACAGTGAGGAGAATGTTGAATGCCAATGCAACGTGATGCGGATTCAAGAGAAGCCCTTCTCCTTGTCTTAGCAGAGCTGCTGCAGTCTCCAGAATAGGCACAACTATGGTGGCAGTCAGTGACTGGTCCTGGCAGGCCTCTTTGGTTTGCATCTACACAAGGACAGGACACAAAGGAGTGCATTAGCCACCTGTTGCAAGCATTCAAACACCAGAGACCATAATGCTCTGACTTGAGTTAACAGGACAAGACTGGCGCAAGCTGGACTGCAGGAAGACTCCTTCATTTCAGCAGTTTTGCTGTAACTACACTCTGGGCAGAGGATGCACATGATGCATTTCAAGAAGGCACTGCTCAGAGTGTGGAACTGCAACTGTTCCCCAGCCCCCTCACAGGGTGAAAGGCTACAGCAACCAGCACCTCTCTGCACCTCCCCACATGAGTGCACCAGCCCAGTTCTCTCTTGCCCAAGCATGCAAATATAACAAAAAGGGCAGAAATTACAAGCTCAATCTCCTGGTGTTGGAGAGCCAACATCTGACAAATCCTGGTCCAGAGACACCATCACCAAGACAGAAGAAAAACCTACATCACTAGGTTTGTATGCTGCACAATCAAGGACACAAAACCTGGATTTGGTTACTGCCAACTAAGTTTCCCATTCTGAAATCAGTGATTTATTTTTTTTTTAATATGAGCACTTTTTTCTTTTTGTTTTGCTGTCATTACTTTCTGCTGTAACACATGGCTCAGGGTTTTCTTCTCTTTTGGACAGGAGACCCAGACATATCTGCAGCCTAACAAGCCTCACCCAACCTCCAGATTACACAGTTCAGCCCCAGAAAATGACTGATAAGAAATGTCTGACCTACACATTGCACCCACAGGGGGAGACTCACTTCAAGAAGGAGGAGAGGAAAGATCTACACAAGACAGTGCCGGTGAATCTGATACGGGTTTGTCTAGCATTCACAGTTGTTTTGCTCCAGTATTCCTCTGTGCGTGTTACAGATGCAATCACTACAGACTCCAACAAATAAAAGGGATAGGTAATGAAGTTACAATAAATAGATACTTACAGCTAAAGCTGTGATTATCTGCGGGCTGGCAAACCAGAAAGCTTTCTCTTTGTCTCCATTTAATGGGCAGCTGAGCACCAATTTGATTAGCATAATAGCTGACAATACTTCCTGCAGAAAGCAGATTGACAATCAGTCACAGGTACAAGATGCACTGGCTCCTCTCAAGTACAAAAGAGCCCTTTCAAGGGCAGTGACAGTTTTGAGCATTACCAGAGCCCTGATACATGAAAGTCCTCCTACCAACACATCTCTTTAGCAATCGTGATGTAATCAGCTGCTCAGTGAAATTCGGTGTGCTGAGCAGCACTGGCCCAATGTACTGCTACTACATTTATTTTAGAGCCAACTTACTGTACAAAAAGGTTTGAAGTGATTTTTAAGAAAGGAAAGCCTTTTTTAACTGCCACTACGTAAGAGAGGGAAGCAGGGGGAGTATAGGGATACTGGTACACTAAGAATGCTGCATTTAGCAGCAAGGTGGATTTGGTTTTGTTTAAAAAATAATTCTGACTGTTAAGCCAGATTGATTAAAGAAACATAACACAAGCTAAAATAAACAGATCTTAACAGTGTATATCAACCCTTGAGTGCATGCGTACATATTCCAATGCTTATGGTAACTGGACTTAGAGGCATATACAGGAATTACAGATACACTTTCAAAAAAAGGTATCAAGAATCGACGCGGCATATTCATGTCTATTTCTGACAAATAAGACCGAGTCAGATAAACCAGCGAGTTTAATCCCAGTTTTGATCTCAAGTCACTGGGCCTTCTATGAAGGGAGCAGCTGGCTTTTTAACCTCAAGTGTTCCATATGTTACCCCACTGCTGCTTAAGCTTCTCTGGAGAAAGGCACAGCATTTAAAAAGCTACTGAGCAGTATCTTGTTATTACAGAGTAAAAGTCGTTATAGAGACAAATGCTGAAAGCATGGGCACAGTTTTGGTTTTATATAAAACTACTAATATACTTAAGAATGGTATGCCTTTAGCCCTGTTAAGAAGAGCCATAGACAAACAGTGGTTAACCTCACTGACTGCCAGTGTCTGCTGTGCAAGAGCTCTGACCAGCAAGTAAAAAGAAAAAAAAATAAAAATCAGCATTGCATATAACATCACAGACACGATTTCTGCTGACAATACAAGGAATTAAGGCTATTGAGTCTTTAAACTAGATGGGAAGTTTTTCCAGGAAATTTCCATGACCCTTCCGCCTCTCTCAGTTTATGTCCAGAACACTACACAACACACTTACCGTGCCCTTAACCGTGTAAATTAACTGGACCCAACCATAAAGCAGAAAGAGGAAAAAATATCTAAGCAGATGTCATTCAGCTAACACATTTTTTCAAGTTAGAGAAAACTGAAGAAAGAACTTGACAATAAACCGAGCTCATTCCTTACTTTAGCCTTCTGCTGCCAAATGGTCTTCATCTCAAGTCCCTGCAGCACCAGCCTCATTATGGCATAAAACTCCTCAGCAGAGCAGCTTCCCAGCAGCTGGACAAGCACCTCCGTCAGCTCTGGCTCTATGGTTTTAATCACCTGGATTGTGATCGCAGGACCTGCAAATTCAAGAGAAAAGCATGGCTCAAACAATTCCCCAAGACAGGGATCTCCACAGGTAAAATCAGAGCAAACCAAACCTTTAAACAACTCTGCGAGTGCCTTTTCACCACTTGAAGGCACAGAGAACCTCATGAATTCCCTTCACACACACACCCCCACTAGAGCAATGCATTACTGTTCTTAAGAATTAACTACCCTGGAGTCTACAGAGCAGTCACCACACCAATAAAAAGCCCTCAGCAGCAGGGAAATGCTGCAACAAAGCTTGTGCGCAAGCCAAGGAAACGGGCCACACAAGCTACAAGGCTTTAGTACAAGTGTTAGCCAGAGAGCACCATCACATATCAAAGGCATTAAGTTTAGTTCTCCAGTGATTACATTCATACTCCCTACTTACCGAATTATTAATACATAGACAGTCCTGGACTAGCTTACATCTTAGCCTACTGCGAAGGCTTCTCAGTTCTACAAGTTATCAGCTGGATTTGTGTCAATGCTGAAAAAGCCTTCTTCACCAGGAATCTGTATTTCAACTTACTTAATGCTTTACACATTTATTAAAACTTCTTACAGCTTTTACAGTGATTAATTATCTCTCCAGGCTAGAACACTTCACCAATCTTCAGTAAAGTTAGGCACAGGATGAGAGAGAGAAGTCAGCAGAATGATTACAGCAACTGACACCTCCTCATGGTCCCTAGTCCGGGTGTGAAATCCCTGCCCTGGCAGTGCTCTGTACTGAGCCATCAAAACACAGGCAAGAGACAAAGACGAAAATACAGGATGTTCCAATAATTAATAAAATTTAAAAGTAGCGTTGATTCCATCTTTCTCTAAAGCTTTTTTAACTTCTATTTTTGCGTGTTTTACAATGTAGATAATATATAAGTACAGTAGCACATGCATATGACTTAAATACATATTGTGGGTGCATGCTCAAAATTATCTTCTGTTTTCACTGATGGATGTGCACAACCATAAGTTGTGAGACCACTGTACCAGAGCATGTTAGCGTTGTTAGACAAATTCCAATTGTTCAAAGAGATTGGTACCTCACTGCTGTGCCTCACTGGCAGCACTTAGTTCATCTTGCACTCTGAACAAGACAACACAGAAGGGCTGTTAGATCTCACAACTAGCAAAAACAGATTTTCCTGCCATTTCTAGCCCCGACTCTTTATTTGATGGGGATAAAGGGTCTGATTTGGCAAACTCCCCCAGACTTTATCAGAATTACGGGTGTTCAGCAACCTTAAAATTCCAGTATGTCTGCCAGTAAGCCAGAATGTTTGAAGATTTCTGAAATAAACAAGCAAAAGCTATCTTCCTCTTTAGTGCAACGTGCAATAAAGAACTGAAAGATGCAGAAGACATGATGAACATTTACAACGTCCCGAAGATCCTCACCAGATTAGATGGCTGCTGAGGCACAGGTACCACAACATTGCCTCCTTGAAAATTTCCTTGTTATGTATTTTAAAAAAAGGACAGCTTACTGTTTTAACACAAGTCAATAGATACAAATTTTTTTAAAAGCTGTATATTTTAAGTAGGTGTTTTTTAACTTGATTCTACCCTGCAAATTTAGGAAAGGAAGTGAAGAAAGGGAGTTTTCATACCAGCAAGAAGCTTGTTTATAGCGAAGACAACAGTGAGTGCAGTTTCTTTCCCAGGGCACAGCTCCGGTACGGAGCAGAAGACTGTTAAGAACTGCAACGCAGACTGCAGGAACTGCAAGTGACCTCCTGCAGAGGGCAGCTCTCTCAGTATCTGAGAGTAAAACTTTTGGTACAGTTTAACACGGGATGGCTCCAAAAACCCACTGGGATCCTCGGGATTCTGCCAGCCTTTTTTGACAGCATGGCTCAGATCTGCCTTGAGAAGAGTTGTGACAGATGGTATAAACGCTACAGGCAACGGCTGGTTTGGGGTGTTACTCTGAAGACCGTGTTCAACAGTTCTTCCCATCTGCTGAACTACTGGCTCCAGCAAAGCAGACAGTATGTCTGTAGACTGCAGCTTCTTTTCTGGCTGCTGCTGAAGGTAGAACGTGAGGACACTACACAGAGTGGTGAACGACACGAGCAGTAATTGCTCAGCTGCAGGATTCCAGTTTTTACAGCATTTGCTTTTGGCCCCACCAACACCTGGCTTGCAGCTCACCAGGAAAGACATGAATTTTTCCAAGTTAAGCCTCACACTTTGCCTTCTTTCAACAATCATCTGAAGAAAGTGCTCCAGAGAGGCCTGGACTTCCTGGAGGTACTCTGCCCAAACAGGATCGGTCAAAATATCAGTGAAGAATTTGCTAGCTGTAAGCTGGGAGGTTAAGATGGCTTCAAGAACATCACTGGCATGAAGAACCTTAAAAACAGAGTTGGCATTCCTGCCAGCTTGCAGGCACCTCAGGAGGTGGAAGCAGGTACGTAAAAACTTCAGTGATAGCAGCTTGCTGCAGGAGACGCTGGCCCTGGTATTGGCTACCAGGGACAGCAGCACCAGGAAACACCGGTTACACTCAGAGGGAAAAAGGTTGTCTAGTTTCAGAAGAGAAGTAATTTCTAGCAAACCCAGGTAGCTTTCTAGCTGGCTTTCCTTCAGGATGACAGGGGAGCCATTTTTTGCTAACTGTAATATACACTGGGCAACTTTCTCCAGGGTTTTCCACGACAAACTGAGCTCATCCTTCGGCTCTTTGTTTCCTGGTGGTGCTTCCACCACATAAACCGGTTTGGAAGGAGCCAGAATTTCTTCGTACCACGAGATATCACCTGCAGACAGCTGCTGAAGTGGCAGATCTACTGAATCCCTAGCAGCAGAGGGCAGCACCCGAGTGAACTGATGAATAAGGCTGGTCAGAAAGGCACAATGCAGAACCTTCATTTCTGGGAGAAAGGGACTGTGCATGAAACTGAGACAGATCTTTCCAATGCTGATGGAAGGCTCCTGGTCTGCAGCAGCTTCCTGAGCTCTGGCCAATAGTAACGCCTCCAGAAGCACATCTGCAACGTACTGTACATCTTTCAGGGAAATATACGGCAACAGGATAGTCAGGTTGGAGATGACAAGGTGCCAGTGTGCTGTGGGGTAAGTAAGCTCATTTATTGCGCTGATATCTCCATCCCATGGTTCAGCTTCTCCCCTGTTCATGGTGGCTCTCCCAGCTTCCAGGATGAAAGCCGCAGCATGCTGCAAGGCCTGTACATCACCTTGAGCCTGCGTTAAAATCATCTTCATTTTCTGAAGCGTGAGCAGTTCTAAGCAGTATTTACCAGTGGAGGCAAAACTACTCGCAAGTTTCACGACTCTCTCCCAGCACTGCTCTTCCACACCAGGAAAGAAAGCTGAAATGTCCCAGGGCTTTGCAGCACATGTAGCAGTAGCAATGGCATTTTCAGCTGATGGAGACACATATTTGGTGCAGCTAATAGCAAACAAAGCGTCTACCTCAATCCAAGTGTAAACGAGGAGGAGAGCAGAGTCGCTGGCCTTTCTTAGCCAAAGGTCCGGCTCCTCTTCCTCTCTCTCGGGAGCCTGCAGCAGCGCTATCAGCGGCTGAATTACTCCCTCCTGCATCTTGGCCAGCAGACTCTGAGTGCGCAGGACCACAGGGGCAGGAGTGACATCATCCAGGCTCCCCATGTTGAACAGAAAAGTGTGCAGCACCGAGCTCACTGACATCAGCTTCAAGGCCATGTCGGCAGACCCTTCAGCCGCAGGAACAAGGATCTGGCACTTCTCCACTAAGAGACACACAATGTCCAGAATCTGGTTGGGTGGCAGCTCGAGGAGGCACTCGCGAAGCTTTACCGTCAAGCCAGCAGACAGGACAGGCAGCCTCAGTTCATCGACAGCTGGCCAGCAAATGACTGTCAGCACCTCTTCAAAGAGCCGTGGAAACTGCCGCAGCTTGGAGTATGTCTGAAACACGGCGTTGAGGAGAGCCTCCTGCGGCTTCTTCGTACGTAGCTCAGCGACCTTTGCATCAACCCACGCAGAGGCCACTAAGTCAACCAGGTCTGGCTCTATTATAAGGTGGTTTAACGATATCAAGAGCTTGAGACACCTGAACCATGCCGGGATGGAAGCTTGGGAGTGACTCAGCAACACTTGCGCCAGCTTGCGGTAAAACCCAAACTGCACCTCCTTGTGCCGGATGCGGTCACTGGCAACGTTATAGATGTCGCTGCTCAGCACCAAGCTCAGAAGCTGTTCCAAAGCAAGGAGCTCTGTGCTCCAGTCTGCAGGGGTCAGCGCATCCTCCCTCGCTCCTTGCTGTAGGCCGGAGAGCCTGAGGCAGCCATAAAGCCTGCTGAGCATGTGGAAACACACGAGGTGGTTTTCTGCTTTGCAGTACGAGTCCAGAAAGAGCTTAAACAGCAGGGACACCGAACCAGCCACGACTGCTCCATGGATGGCAGGTTCACAAAAGCCACTGGCCAGCTTGGTCTGCACGGTGTTTACGGGTAGCAAGAGGCTTTTCAGAGCTCCTTTCTTCTTCTCCTGGACTTCCCGTTCTGGCAGCAGCTCCTCTTTGTAGGATGAGAAGAGCTCGGGCTGGAATAACCCAGCCCGCAGCAGCGTTTCTACTTGATTTCGGATTTCCCTGCTTAAGTGCTGTCGCACATGGTTGTCATCTGCCTGCGTCCAGCTCCTCACAGTCAGCAGGTGCCTCAGGAGCAGGCACGGCTGGAGCAAGTGACTTGTCACTTGCCCAAACACCCGATTTGGGTTGGTTTGCTGCCTCTGGATCAGGAGGTACTGAGCAAAGGTGAGGTGGAGGATGCTGAACAACTGGGAGCCCACAGCGTCATCAGAAGCCAGCTGCTGACACGCCAGCTCAGCGAGCTTGCTGAGGAGATCAACCAAGAGCTCACACTTTGCTGTGTAAATGATGGAGAGCGAGGGAGTAGAAAGGATGCCACTGGAGCAACTCAGCACTGAGCCGATGTTCTGCTGCGTCTTTTGAGAACAGGCCTCTGATAACCTTTCATTTATGACCTGAAGGTTGAAAGAAAAAAAAAAGTGAATTTTGTACACAAAGTTCATCATAATGAACCAATGTCATCTTCTGGGAGCTCTGGCTGCAACAAGGAAGGAACAGGGACCTGCTAACAGCCTCTACAATAGGAGAGGCCCAGCAGATCTCAAACTAGAAATTGCTCTGGCCAGTGCTGCGTCCCCTCATTTGTCTGCAACACAGGATGTATGGGGAACCCCTCATTCAGTATGAGTATTACCAACAATGGCATAGACTGGGCATATCTGATCCTAATAATTAATCCTCCAGAAAGAGAAGAGAGGGAAAATTCCCTCCCTTCTTGCTAGGTCCCCCAGATTGTGTTCCAAACAAATTAAAACAAACAAAAAACTTCCAACCTTTGATCCAAGAAGTCTACCATAAGTAAGCATGGCTATGACTAAATATCATTGTTACCCTCTAATAAAACCCAGTTTCCTGTACTGATACCTGGAAACTGAAGGAGTGTCCTCTCTCTTCGAGAGATTCACAGTTCTAAAAAACTGAAGTTTAACTGAACTTCCATGTCCCTTCCTTTTCTCAAACTTTGTGCTGATTTCCCTACACTTTTCTCCTTTAATTTCACTTTTATCTGCTCCCTTTTCTCATCTCCAAATAGTTTTGTCTTTAGGGTACTCCAGTCTACTACCAGATCAGCCAGACATGTTTAAAATTGCACGCTTTCTCTGTAATTTCTCTGAAGCACAGCCCCTCTCATCCAACCGATTTTCTGTAGTTTGCAACTCAATACCTGCAGGCAAAGACAGTCTTCTGCTTCCTTCCAACCACAGCACGACTGAAAAGGTCATTTTTTCCAGCCATTCTGACTGCCGACACAGCCATCCATTAATTCTATCATCTCTGTAACAATGCAGCTGAATAAAACTATCTGGTTCAATTTTGAACAAAGTTCAATTGTAACTGAAGTCTCCCCCATCCATTTTCATCTGAGACTAAAATAATGATATGATTAAGATCAATAATGATTTTATGCCACTACTAAATTGGTTTAACTCAGTGAGCAACATAATACTTTAAATGAGAAAGCTTTGTGACAAACAGGATTTCAGCTGGCAAAAAAAAAAGTCTCCTGCTTCACAGCCAGCCTCTCATCTGGGAACGTGACTCTTATTTCCAGTACAGCACAATAACATCTACCCAGATTCATGTGGGGTTCTTCAAATGAACAGAAACTGGGGAGAACCATGCTAGAAACACAACATGTGCAAGACGTGTATCAGTGACTGTGGGTTAAAGCCCCTTTTGATCTCCCATTCACATGCAGAGATAGCCCAGAGAAGCACAGATGGGGATGTGGCAGCCAGGAAGTTGGTCTGCTGGGGTGACAGGGGTCTCAGCTGAGGGGAGAAGGGGAAATCAAAAGGGTAGCTCATTCGGAGTCATCATAAGAAGCTGCAGGTTCCTAGACAGAGCCTGCTAAAGAGCACGTCACTGTGCATAAGTACTCACGCCAAACATAGTGATGAGCCTCACATTCAGGGAAAAATCTCTCCTAAGACTCCCAGGCAGAATGATAACATCAACAGTAAGTAATACAGTAATACCACGCGTACATGAGCCTTTACTTACCTATTGAAATACTTAAACCTGTTCCTTCTCAGACTGTTTGGAGAAGTTAAAGACAGAGGGGCAGATTAACTTGGACATTACTATTAGAATGCTCTGCCATTTTCAGTCGTAGTTCTGCACAAACACAAACTGTATTGCAGAACAGAAATAGGAAAGTTTGTAGTAGAGGTCCTAAAAAACATCAGCTTTATTATTATTATTTACTTCCCAAAACACTCTACACTATGGGGAACGGTGATATATTGCAGCAGACAGGCACTGCCATTCAGCATATTACAAAATACCCATTTTAGTTACCCGTTTTAGTTACCTGTGCAATTGAAAAACTGAGGCTGATCGTCTTCCCACTCTTTAACAGATTCTGTAGTCTTCTACTACGGATAACATCGTCTAGATACGCCCAGAGCTTCTCAACAACTTCATCCTCCAGATCAAGCTTCTTATTGTAGTGTGAAACCAACGTATGGCTTACCCAATCAAGTAATACCTGTTAACAAAAGGGAAGTAAAAAAAAAGTGAAAACGTGACAATAGTGGTACCTCTTCACAACTACAGCACTTGGGCCCTGAGAACTGCTTTATATCTGAGCAGAACAGGCTCCAACCAAGCAGAAAACTTCACTTTTGAAGGCTTCAGTCAAGGCCTAAATTCCTAAAACCTTTAATTCTTAATCCAGAGTTGGCCCTATGATCCCATGAACCTTCTTCAGCAGAGCCATACATCTGGCAGTTGTTATTAACGAGCAATGGCAACCTTTTGAATCAAAGACCTGAAATCATAGAACAGAATCATAGAAGGGCTCAGGTTGGAGGGGACCTTAAAGAAATCCCAGATGATCTTTGCTTTCTGACACTTGGTACTCCTCTCATATCTTCCTTTGGGCAGGTTCAAATTTACCCTATATAAATTCAAGCCTAGGAATTTAGGCGTGCAAAATGAAAAAGGTTAAAGACGACTAATTTAAACTGTTGATTCCGAAATAGGGTGCGTGGTCACATTTAATATTTTAAGCAACTTAAACGACAGGAATCCCAAACACTGGCACCGGACGGTGCAAAAACCCTGGTTCCCACAAAACCAGCAGGCCGGAGGAGCAGCACAAGACACCCCTCGCGCAGGGAAACACTGAACTTCAGGGTGAAAACCAGAGACTTGAGGGGAGACGTTTGGAGCTGCTGGAAGCACACACCAAGCTACGGTCAGCCTTCCTACCCTGAAGCTCTCGCCCTCCCCTAGCTCCGACCCAGCAGCAGCAGGCTGAGGGTCCCACACAGCACATCCCAGGGGCTGCCCAGGCAGCTCTGAAGGAAGCGGCTTCCCTGTGGGCCACGAGGCGCCGCACACGTGCTGCCCTGTGTCAGAGGGGCCACCTCTCCCTGCCCCCGCACAAGCCTTTCTACCGAAGCCACTTGGAAAAACCACGCTGTGCCATTTCTTCGCACAGCCGCAGGACCAAGAGCTCCGTGTGCGGAGCCTCCACGAGGCGGCCGGGCAGCCGCACGCCCTTCTCCGCTTCCCCCGCGCCTACCTGCTCCTTGTTGGGCAGGAAGCACTGCTGCGACACCCAGGCGAAGCGGGCGAGCTTCACCTTGTCCCCCCACGGCGTCCGGGCGCTCTTCAGCTTCAGGTGCACGCCGGAGTACACGGCCGCCATTTCGCCGCCCGGCCCCGCTCCCTCGCTCTCCTCCCCCGTCCCTCCCCGGCGCCCCCCGGCCCGTCCCGGCCGCCTCCCCCCGTCCCTCCCCGCCGCGCTCCGAGCCCCGGGAGGCGGCGCGGGGCAGGCGGCGCCCATTGGCGGCCGGAGGGCGCCTGCGCGGGGGCCGCCCCGGCCCCGCTCCCCGCCGCTCCCTCCCCGCCGTGCCGTCGGGCGGCAGCACCGCCGCCAGCAGCAGCAGCAGCAGCAGC